>HG993159.1:5684767-6884767 GCA_905231865.2 Boloria selene | reverse complement strand
AATCTAAAAAAATAACCCTCCTTCTGGCGCAGTCGGGTAATAATACTGCTTTAAAATATTATAATACTTGAGAAATATGATAGATACAAACAAATTTAAAAAGATACTAAACTGCGCAATCTAAAAAAAATTATCACACAAAAAAACTGGCAAAAAATACATGTCCACAAATGTAGCGAATATAATAAATTACCATTCGTGCCATTCTCCTTGATAATGGCTGAAGGTGGTCTGTCTTCAGGCGTCGGTGTTTCTTCTTCATCAGAACTGTCGCTCCTTTGCAGCTTCGCCACTTCGATGTGCTGTCTGCCATACTGGAATTAAAACATTTTTTTAGTATTATTATGTGCGAATCTCTTTCAATTTCTTCACTCCACTTGTCATAGGCCAACTCACACTTTGACGATACGTTGGCGCAGTTTGTAGTGACCCTACTTTCTTGCGCCAGCGGTCGCGGGTTCGAGTCCCGCTGGGGCATTCATTTGTTAAACTCAGATGTTTGTACTCCAGTCATGGGTGTTTATATTTATAATATGTATGTATTTAAACTTATATATGTAGTATATCAACTCTCTGGTGTCCGTAACACAAGCTTCGTAGCTTACCACGGAACTAGATGGCGTTGTGTGTAACAATGTCCCAACATATTTATGGAAAAAAAACACTGGCTCATTTTAAGCTAGTGAGTCCCACATAACCTTGTGGTATGCGTCAATGAATTTCCCAACGTTAAAAAAAAAGGGTTGGTGGACTATGGCCTGATCCCCCTTGTATAGTGAATGCCCAGCAGTGGGACGTTAAAAAGGGTTGAACACACATATCGTAGAAGATTATCCAGTCTTACTTTGTACTAATGCTTTTGTTACGATGATAATTATTTTATAGCCAGTGTAGATTACTTGGCGTTTAACTACCTACTTTTATTACTTTATCTATCACCTTGTATTAGTTCGAAATAGTTATTATTGGGTGTATTATATGTGACGATTATTCCTAATAGTGATACAACTGCTTTTTTCAACGGTTTTCAACACAAAGTAAATAAATCCTGAGAAAGATTTGTCCAATATCTTTGTCCAATATCAACTGTGGGTTTTGTTAACATTTACAAATGTAATATCTAATTCACCTAAATGTCTCTCTGTCACCGTAAAATTTTAAATACCGTCAGATTATAATTTCGCTGTGTGCAATCTCGCGAGATAAGGAAGAAAGAGGAATTTCGACTTCAAGTTGTAAGAGTTGCTACCATTTCTAGACCAAATGGGCATGCATTTGGCAAGTTAATCTTCGCAATATAAGTTCTGATAGCGGAAACTGATACAGCTTAGAATCGAAGGTTTGATAACTTAGAAAAAACATTTTCTTGGGAAGCTCAAAAGCTTATACCTTATGCGCTTAAAAGGAGGTCCCAATCAGCTTATCAGATATTGTAAAATTTTTGAGATACCGAATAAAGAATAAAGATTTATTTATTTATTTATACCAGCCTTTAGCCAGGAAAAGACATATTTTTAAAACAACTGTCTGCGACTTTACAAAAAGAATATACAAAAAAACCCAACTTTCTGTCCAATTCAGGCTTATCTCTCAATAAAAGGATTACATTTAAAGATAAAAAATCTATTTTATCTACAAAATGCTGGTCCCTCCAAACGTTTCATCAATCATGCGCACGCGCAGACCCAAAATATGTTTGTTGTTACAACTAATATGTTTGTCCGTATATAGAAGTCATTAAGACGTTGGTACGTTGATAAATACCTTGTTGCGTCACAAACTCCACAAATCGTCGACCTTATGCCAAGGTGACGACTATCATATCTTGTATTGCAAGATTGCTCATAATAAGCGATCATTTGCTTATTTACGTGATATGGTTTAAAGAACAATATTGTTAGCTTTCCGCCATTGTTTAAACATTCAACGTAATATTAGTTTTAGCGCGTGCGAAGCAGCGTGTTCCACTAGTTAAAATAAATAAATTTCCAAAATTCTAAAATAAAAGTAGCCGAGTTACTCCTTATAACATTAGCTATCTGAGAGTGAAAGTCCCGTCAAAGTTGGTCCAGCCGTTTTAAAGATTAGCCAGAACAAAAAGACAGACAGACAGATAAAAAAATGATTTTTGATGTAAGTACCGTATAAACTTTAATATGCATTTAGTGGAAAGCTGTTAAATTGAAATTCAAAACAGACACTTCAATTTTCCATGTATATCATGTACCTATAGATTAAAATAATATTATATACATAATAGATTTCAATCAAAAACGCGATGAATGTAGTATCTTGCGGTGGGATCCTAGGTTATAAGCTTGATATTCATCATCATCATCTCTTCATCATGGCATGGGCCTCCCTCAGTACGAAGGAGTTCAGGCCATAGTCCACCGCGCTGGCCTAGTGCGTGTTGGCGGACTTCACATGTCTTTCGAAAACTTGCTAGGTTCTCTCAGACATGCAGGTTTCCTCACGATGTTGTCCTTCACCGTAAGACAAGTGGTAATCATGATAGAAATGATTTGCACATAAAAATATTATCACAGGTGCCGGATTTGAACCCGCATCACTCGGTTATCCGAGCGTGCAGATTAAAAAAGACGATTCAATTTGGACAAAGATGATGGGGAAATCTTTCTCAGGATTTCTTTACTTAGTAAAATAAATATGTTGGGACATTATTACACACAGTACCATCTAAGTAGTAGAAATCTAGACAGTTAAAGCGTATCTAGGGACGGACATAAGCGCAGCAGGGTGAATCTCTAGTTAATCTATACTAATATTATAAAGCTGATAATTTCAAAAGAGGGTTATTTTACCATTTTACAAAGGCAGCGCTTCCGGAAGATATGACTCATTGTTAAATTCCCAGCGATCGATTGCTTGTTGATACATAGGAACATAGGAAGCAGTTAGAAAGGAAGAAGGAGGGTGTGGGGGGTTCGATTTCCGTTAACAACATAATATCTATACCAATATTATAAAGCTGTAGTGTTTCTTTGTTTGTTTGTTTGGTTGAACAGGCTAATCTCAGGAACTACTGGTTTGAATTGAAAAATACTTTTTGTGTGGGTTAGTTCGTTTATCGAGGAAGGCTATAGGCTATATTAGATCACGCTACGACCCATAGGAGCGGAGCATCAATGAAAAATGTTGCAAAAACGGGAGTAAAATATTTCCTTTGATTTTCAGCCTTTAGAACGCGAGCGAAGCCGCGGGAAAGGCTAGTGTATAATAAGCGTACCATATAAGCCAAGTAATACTTGTATCATAGAAAATACGTTTTAGTGACTGACTTCGAATAAGATGATTTAGAAGTTAATAAATTTTTATCAACTAAATAAATTTGTTTGTAAACACTCAACTTTTTAATCTATACTAATATTATAAAGCTGAAGAGTTTGTTTGTTTGGTTGGTTGAACGCCCTAATCTCAGAAAAGACCAGACCGAATAAAAAAATATTTTCCTGTTGAATAGTCTGTTTATTGAGGAAGGCTATAAGCAATATCACATTACGCTACGACCAATAGGACCCGAACACCAACGAAAAATGTTGCAAAAATGGGAGAAAAATATTTCCTTTGATTTTCAGCCCTTAGAACGCGAGCGGAGCCGCGGGAAATGCTAGTTATACCATAAAAAATTACAACAAAACATGTCTATGTTTTATGCGATGTTAGTTTGATTTATTATTTCCCCTCTATTTATTACACTAACTTCTTTACAGTAGTGAATAAACATAAATTTTATGATAATTGCTTTTTCAAGGGCATGTAAATTGTAAAGCACTAACTGTTCTCTAATAAGGCACAGATCTCACTATAATTCCGTTCAGTTTGTTCTCGGTTCGATCTTGGTCTGGTAAAATATTATGATGTTAAAATATTACTATAATAACGGTCAAGTTTCGTTTATATTTATAGACTACTAGATTAGCGCGAGCGAAGCCGCGGGTTCCCCTAGTTATATTCTAAAACCTTCCTCGAGAACCACTCTATCCATTGGTGAAAACAGCATAAAAATCGGTGTAGTATTTGAGTTTATCGCGAACAGACAGACAGACGCGGCGAAGGACTTTGTTTTTGACTAGCTATACGCGCGGCTTCGCCCGCGTTCATTTTTTTAATTGCTGCTAAACTTCATTCGATCACTCACTAGGTTGAAAATTCTCCAAAATTACTCCAGCTTTAATATACTCCTGAGCCGCGCGGCTACCTATTTCATATATTATGTGCGGCGTGCACTCCTCCTCCTCTCCTGTTATTGTAGTTTTAGTAGGGATCCTTATTTTTTTCTTGCAATTAAAATAGCCTATATTAATCAGTGATAATGTAGCATTCAAATTTTTAAAATCGGTCCAGTACTTTTTGAGCCAATTCGTTACAAACATACTTACATACAAATCTTTCCTCTTTATAATATTAGTATAGAAGTATAATAGAAGTACAGAAGAGGCATGCCGCCAGCGTGTGTAGGGGAACTACTGTACTTTACACACTTAGCACTTTGCCCCACGTTTGATTCAGGCCCTTATCTTTAATTTTGTTAGCTAATTATTATTTATCTATATACCGTATAAATATTATAAAGCAAAAGTTTTTATCTTAGTAGGTAATAGGTAAATTAATATGTTGGGACATTAACACACAGCACCACTCAGTTCCGTGGTAAGCTACGAGGCTTGTGTTACGGATACCAGATAGTTGATACACTACACATATACAACTAAATACATCACTACATAGTATAAACCAAAGTCGCTTTCTCTGTCCTTATATCCCTATGTATGTTTAAATCTTTAAAACTAGGCAACGGATTTTGATGCGGTTTTTTTTAATAGATAGAGTGATTCAAGAAGAAGGTTTATATGCATAACTAGCAGATCCCGCGGCTTTGCCTGTGCTTAATCTAGGGTCGCGAGTCGCTAGTATGTACAATGTACATATTATAAATACCAACACTTATTGACTGGAGTACAAACATTCGTTCTCATAACACAAATGATTGCCCCCAGCGGAACTCGAAGCCACGACCGCTGGCATAGCAAATAGGGTCACTACAAACTGTTGTCGATATAATATGTATTATCTATCGGCTGGACAGATTTAGGTGAAACTTAATACACCAGGTAACGTTACCTACCGCTACCGCGGTTCAACTTGTGACATACGTACTCAAGCGAAGCGAATATAAGTTGTTATTTATACTAATATTATAAATCTGAAGAGTTTGTTTGTTTGTTTGGTTGAACGCGTTAATCCCAGAAATAACTGGTCCGAATTGAAAAATTCTTTTTGTGTTGAATATCCGTTTATCGAGGAAGGCTATAGGCTATTTTACATTACGCTACGACCAATAGGAGAGTAGCATCAATGAAAAATGTTGCAAAAACGGGAGAAAAATATTTCTTTTGATTTACAGCGTTTAGAACGCAAGCGGAGCCGCGGGAAAGGCTACTAATTTCTATGCGAATACGATAAAGTCGCAGGCCTGTGCTGTCTTTAATAGGAATCTTTTCTCCCAGTAGTGGGGCAAAGAAAGGCTGAAAGGGATAAAAAGGCTAGTTTTTAGGTTAAATATTTGTCTAGATTTCAGACATTTATAATTAAACTAGCGACATACTCTCGCTTCGATTAGGTTCGTCTCTAGGTACGTTTTAACGGTAATTATAAATTAGATAGACTTTACATACATAGCGTCGCTGTAGAATGAAAACCTCGTATGTCCAGAAATCCAAACTTTACAGGAAACGAAAAAAATGGATCATTTTGTCAATGTTTTTCAAACAATAGGTTAATAGTCATGTATTGGGTTTACAGTTTCGCCGTAATATAAAATACATAGTTTTCATTTGTTTTTACAAAAAAAAAAGCATTTTTGACATACGAGGTATTCATTCTACAGCGACGATAGGTATACAAAAGCAGGTAAGTATGTCATTTAAAACACTTTTAACCACCATGTCCCTTCTTGCCGTCCCATTCCTATCCATAACAAACTTCATCAAAATCGGTTTAATAGATTAAGCAAGGTAAAAAACAAACAAACCGAGTTACTTTCGCACACATAATATTACCACAGATCACATAATACTATCTAAGTATACTTTATATCTATACTAATATTATAAATGCGAAAGTTTGTAAGTATGGATGGATGGATGTTTGTTACTCTTTCACGTAAAACTACTGAATGGATTTTAATGAAACTTTACAATAATATAGCTTATACATCAGAATAACACATAGGCTACAATTTATAAAGATATTGTGTGAATTGTTCAAAATATGACGATAAGTGTCAAGTAAGTAGTAAAAAATCTATCATCTGCGAGCTATTCTGGCGTGCGCTGCCAAAACCGCTAGAGTTACACATATGTAATGTATGATAGAAATAGGTATTTATCTTAAACAAGCGACTCACCCTCACTTCGCTCGGGTTCATCCCTATATCTAGCGCAAGCGAAGCCGCAAGTTCCACTAGTACTAAATATAACTATGGATACCTATAACTACCATACGTTACGACATTTTTAAAAGCCATCATTTCCTTTCCGTAAGTACCCAACGTATTACGTCAATAGAATCGTTACTACGTAACAGACGTTTTTGCGTCCACAATAAAGAGCCTATTACACTACACAGTATTAAGACAGTCTTACTAAGATTTAGAAGTTAGCGTAGTGTAATAAGAGTAAGCAAGTTAGAATGTCTGTGTCTTCATGACACCGCGACAGCTGACAACGCCATCTGCTTCGTACACCTTGTAAATGGCTTTTCATATTGTTGGGACATTTACACAAAGCACTATCTAGTTCCACGGTAAGCTACGAGGCTTGTGTTACGTATACCATATATAGTTGATATACTACAGATATATAACTTTAAATACATACATATCTATATAAATAAAATGATAGAGGTCTGCAGTTGTGCGCGCATCACGGAAAAACTTTATAGATAGATTTCAATGAAACTTTCTAAGTTCTATTTCTTAGACACTTGGCCCTTATCAAAAAAAAAAAATGATTGCGATATCTTCATTTAATAAAAAGTTATTAAAGTTTCAAGAAATAACGATGTGTATATGCACTGCGTGTTCAGTGATGTATGTTTCCTTCTCGCGGAGTAGTGGGGCAAGCGGCGTAGCGCGCATGCGGAAATCAACGAAAAAAAAAAAAAATATTTCAAGCAACGCGGACGAAGTCGCGGGTATCAGCTAGTTATAAATATAAACAAAAATAATAAAAACAAACTTTAGTATTTGGATAATCTTTAATAAAAATCCATTCGCTTTCAAATCCTTTTTATTAATGCCTGACATATTGACATCTATCAAATACTAAAATATAAAATGCAGTTCGATATTCAAACACATATATTACACTCCTCCAACCCTACTCTTTATAATTAATGGGTTTTCTACTTGTTCTAAGTGGATAACGTCGATCATCCTGAAATTGCATATTACCGACTGGTTCATGCACATCAGGTTGATCTACATCAAAAAATTCATCATCAGAAATTTCATTAGCTATATCCGGCATTGCCTTCGCTTCCTCAACCTCTAAATCGGTGCCACAAGGCGTATTGTCAACTGTTTCTACTGTATGATTTTCGTTTACGTAATCTCCAATGGAATCTATACCGTCATTCGATGATGAATTTCCTTTATACATCCATATTTGATCAACATGCTTTTTCGTAAAAATATTTAGATCCGGTATGTAAACTTTAAATAAACGAGCACCTATACAATTATTAATAATACCTACTTTCCATATGCTACATTGCTTATTTCCAATAGAATAGTAATGTTTAACAAGCACCTTATCACCAACTATGAATTTTACATTTCTTTTAATTGTTTACTTTGATACATCTGAGCATTACTAACATTATCTTTAGCTTTAGCTACACATGAAGAAGGAGAACTATGAGGTGCTTTTGTACAATCTCGAATTAAATCTAATCGACAACGTAGAGGTCGTCCGAACAATAACTGAGCAGGCGAAAATCCAGTTGTTATATTTATAGAATTTCTATAATCAAATAAAAACTTATACATTTTAATCTTTAAGTCACTTAAACTCATATCGTTTCTTACAATAGCCTTTAAACCGTTCTTAATTGTTTTAACGCAAACCTCTGCTTGCCCATTTGACTGCGGGTGGTAAGGAGGACTAGTTAAATGCTCCACACCGTTTAACCGACAAAATTCCTCGAAATCACTAGAGCAAAAGTTTGTAGCATTATCAGTAACTAAAGTCCGTACTAATCCAAACCTACTAAACATTTCACTAATATTACTAATAATTGATTCAGTATCAATCTTTTTCATATAAAAACATTCCAACCATTTAGAAAACGCATCAACTGCAATCAAAAACTGTTTTCCGTTAAAAAAAAATACATCTAAATGAACACGTTCCCAAGGACCTTTAGGATAAGGCCAAGATGCAAGTGGCGCATGTGGAGGGTTACTTCTTTGCGAGTTACAAACATTACAAGAACCAATATTTTCTTCAATATTTCTGTCAATATTTGGCCACCACATGCGCGATCTTGCTTCTGCCTTTGTTTTAACTACACCAAAATGTGATCTATGCAGTTCGTCTAAAAGTCTTTGTCGTAAACTTGTTGGGATTACTACTTTATATCCGCGCAATATACATCCATTTTCAATCGAGAGTTCATTTCTACACAAAAAGAAAGATTTTAAACTAGGGTCTAACTCTTTACGAGGCCATCCTTCATTGATCTTTTTAACCACTTTTTGTAAAACCTCATCATGTTTAGTTTCGTTTTTAATATCAGTTACAGTAATGGGAGGTAAAACAACTTCACCAATAAAATCTATATATAAAGAATGATCAGTACCGTTAGAATTATCTGGACTATCTGTACCCGTGGTACGCGACAAAAAATCTGCTATATTATCATCGCTCTTAACATATTCAATATTAAAATTATACGCCGATAAAAATAAAGCATATCTTTGTAATCTGTTTGCTGCTAAAATTGGAACACCTTTTTTATTTCCAAGAATAGATAGCAAAGGTTTATGATCCGTACGTAATACAAACGGTACGGAACGTCCGTATAAATAATGGTTAAATTTCTTAACTGCAAAAACAATTGAAGTTGCTTCCTTCTGAATTTGAGCATAATTAATCTCAGCCTTAGACAAAGACCGTGAAGCATAAGCTATAACCCGCTCAGAACCATTTGGTTGCAATTGTGAAAGCACTGCCCCTAGGCCAGTGGGACTTGCGTCACAAGTTACTATGGTAGTAAAATTAGGGTTATAATGAGCTAATACACGTTCTGAGGCCAATTCATGTTTAATTTTATTAAAAGCTTCGTTTTGATCTTTACCCCAAACCCATCGTACACCTTTCTTCAGCAGTGAGTTAAGAGGAAATAACACAGAAGAGGTATTGGGTACAAAACATCGATAATAATTCACTAGACCTAAAAATGATTTTAGCTCACTTACATTTTTCGGGGCCTCACATTTTAATATAGCCTCAACTTTAGTTTTTGACTTGTGCAATCCGTCTTTATCTATAACATAACCAAGATACTCTATAGAATGTTTGAAAAATTCACATTTTTCTCGTTTTAATCTTAAACCAGCTTCTTGCAACCTATGTAAAACTAATTCTAAACGTTCTAAATGAACCTCTCTCGATGCAGCTGTAATTAAAATATCATCTAAATATATACAGACACCATCAATGTCACCTAATAACTGTTCCATAGTACGTTGAAAAATAAAGGGAGCGTTTGCCAAACCAAAAACTAATCTATTATAACAGTATAAACCTCTATGGGTATTAATACAAGTAAACCTTTTAGATTCATCTAATTCAAGTTGCAAATATGCTCTTGAGAGATCTAACTTGCTAAATTCTAATCCTCCGTGCAGTTTAGCGAATAAATCTTCAATGCGTGGTATAGTAAAATTATCTAAATATAATACTTTATTTAATGTTACTGAGAAATCACCACAAATTCTAACATTGCCATCTGGACGTAAAACTGGAACAATAGGGGTTGCTATATCCGAATGGTCTACTTTCTCAATAATACCCAATTCAAGTAAATTGTCTAATTCTTTTTCTATTTTAGGTTTCAACGCTAAAGGTACTGCCCGAGCTTTAAAAAATTTCAGTTCCGCCTGAGGCTTTATTTTCAAAGTTACCTTGTATTTGTTAAATCTACCTAATTCATTACTAAATAACAATGCATATTTCCCATTAAATAAATTATTATCAATGCTATTTATGTCCTTCTTTTTGCAGTCGTGATTACAAAGATGAAGGTTGAATAATCTCATAAAATCACGACCTAAAAGAGGCAATCGTTTTTCATTAGACGTTAAAATATAAAACTTTAGTGGATTAGTACGGCCTTCATATGTTACTTCAGGCAAAACTACAAATCCCAATGGTGATATTTTCATACCCGTATAAAAATTAAAAATTTCATTACACATTTGCAAACGATACTTATTACTATTCTTAAATAATTTATCGTATAAAGTTGTTGGTAAAATAGATACGGAACTACCGCAATCAATTTCACACAATACTTTTACGTTGCTTACCCATATATGACATGTAAATGGCTCATCTTTTATACATTTCTGTAAATTAAATAAATTAAAATTATTAAGTCCATCTCCATCGACTTGGGAACCTAAAAAGTTATTACTATTAATTTTTATCTGACACATTTTCTTTAAATGTCCTTTCTTATTACAATTTTGACATGTGTAATTTATGAATCTGCAATTTTCCTTCTTATGATTTTTGTAACCACACACATCACACGGTTGTTGAGATGCAATATTATTACCACTGTTTCTCGCTTGAAGATGTTGCAAAGCAAAAACTGATTGACTTTGCGACATAGATCCAGCTCGATCATGATGCTGGGTGGACAGTAGGGCTTGTCGCGCACATCGCACGCTTTGGGCTATCTCTAAAGCCCTATCAAAAGTTAAAACATCGATGCTTTCGGCAAATAATTTTTCTTTCTCTTTTAAATTTTCTAATCCTAATACGAATCTGTCTCGCAAAGCATTTTCTAATTCAATTTTGAATCCACAATATTGTGATAATCTACGCACTCGTGCTGCCCATTCTACTAAATCCTCACCTGGATGTTGTTCCGCCTTATAAAAATTGTACCGCTCTGCAAAAGTACATTTTTTTGCAGAAAAATGATTATTTAATTTTCCTATTAGCTCTTTGAACGAAATTATGTCCAAATCGTCCGGAAAAACTAAATCTTTCACGACGCGGTAGGTATTCTCAGCTAGGGACGTTAGTAAAAGGGCCCGTCGCCTTACACCACTCTTGTCAGTTTCATCATTTACGTTATTTGCTGTGCAAAATTGTATGAATCGACTTCTAAAAATGGTCCAGTCTTGTACATTATGGTCAAATAAAACATTACCACAAAAAGTTGAGCCGATATTTCGTTCCACCATTATTTATTCTTTGTTTAGACACCAAATTATGCTAAACACAATAAATCAATTCTCGTGAATTCGATAATACCTCGTCGCCAGTTTAGTATTTGGATAATCTTTAATAAAAATCCATTCGCTTTCAAATCCTTTTTATTAATGCCTGACATATTGACATCTATCAAATACTAAAATATAAAATGCAGTTCGATATTCAAACACATATATTACACAAACAAACAAATATATGCCCCAGCGGAACTCGAACCCGCGACCTCTGGCGCAGCAAGCAGGGTCACTACAAACTGCGCCAGACGTGTGGTCAAGTTTGCAAGCGGTATTTCCGCCGGTGTGATAGCGTGCTTGTTTTACACAGATCTAATTAGACTGTCTTAATACTGAATAGTGTAATAGGCCCATAATATAAGATATGATAGATACGTGTTGATACAATGGTACTTTGAGAGTAAAAGCACGTATGCCTAGATTAAAAGAATAGATTAGAAAGATAAAGCGTAAGTCAAGCTACTCCTTCAATCATTAGCTATCTGCGAATGAAAGTTCCATCAAAATCGGTACACCCGTTTCAAAGCTTAGCCCGAACAAACAGACGGACAGTCTGTCTGTTACATTTTTACGTCTGAACTGCTGAACCAATTTTAATGAAGTATAAACTTAACTTACTTGACACTATAAAGTGTCGAGATGGATAGGTTCTTGGAGAAAGACAAAGGACGGTTTTGGTCCAAGTGAAAACGAAAATAGGTGAAATAGGGGTAGAAAGTTTATCTTTCATTGTGCGTTCACTTTGTCCATTTTTTATTATAATTTTTATTAGGCACTTTTTAGTTACAAAACTAAATGTCAGTCCCATCGTTCCCTAAGTACACTTATATCAACACTTATAGCGCTATTACAAACTTATTATTATTGCCTACTTTAATTAAAATCTGTATAACATTTTGGCTACCTCTGAGTTGATTTGAATTTGAAATCGATTTTCCGATTCGATTATACGGAATACCCCTTGTTTTAATTGATCCGAATAATCGAGGTTCTACTGTTTAAGGAACCCTAAAACTGACGCAAAATATATAATGTTTACACAATGAATGAATTTTAAACACGCGCAAAGTCCTAGTTCAAAAAAGTTCAAAGGTTATTCATAATTGTTACTAACAATATTATAAGCTACCGATCTTTCCTCGTTTCTGCTCGGTTTGTTTCCTAGTCACGATTTATTTATATTTTTGAGTGGATTAGGAACTTTTCTTATAACATTATCTGCTACTATAAGTTCCATCAAAATCAGTCCATCCGTTTGGAAAATCAGTCGGGACAAGTAGACCGACAGAAAATATGAAAAAAAAAATGATTTTCTCTCCCGTGACCATGATTGCTGTAAAGCATTCGTCGGGAACCAAAAATCATAATAAATCCGCGACAAAATCCGAAAAGATAGTTTCATTTATAATTTCAAACATTCGCGTAAACCTAAGAAAGTATTATTTAAAAAAACTTATTACCACTTTACAAAAAAACACTTCAATTTTATATAACTATGCTTTTTTCCTTTCTTCTTCACCTATCTTTTCTAAGTATTCAACTATTATCCATCGATGCTACGATTTAATTTCAATCGTAGTCGCTATAGTGTGAGATTACTTTACGTGGTAAGGTCACCTTTACACCGAAATAATTACCTTTAACAAGTTTCTTTGAATTTTTACACGCTTTTTATTAGCTTCACCTGTTTGTTTGTAACCGACTTCTTTGGGCGCGATTTTGACCCACTTTAAACGGCCAGATTTCGTTCAAACTTTGTAGATTTATTGAGGACCGATGACAATACACTAATTTGATAAAATTATTCCATTTTTCAATTTGCAAAATATGATTTTTGCTAGAAAAAGTAGAAAATAAATAATAGTTTAAAAAAACTAAAAAACACGCTTTTTATAGAAAACCGAACTAAAAAATAGAAAATAAAATTTTATTTTAAAAAAGCGTGGGGTGCTTTTTAAGATATTATCGAAATGATAATGACACCATGCACCCCACGCTTTTTTTAAAATAAAATTTTATTTTCTATTTTTTAGTTCGGTTTTCTATAAAAAGCGTGTTTTTTAGTTTTCTTAAACTATTATTTATTACATATTTTTTTCGGTGTAATAAATCATAACTTATGCAATAAAATATTATCTATCTATATCTATAGATATAAATGAAATTGGAGTGTCTGTTTTTAATTTCAAATCAACAGTGTTTCACTAAATGCATATGAAAGTATATACTATAATAGCAACAAAAAGCCAATTTTTTAAATTTTTGTCTGTCTTTCTGTCTGTGTTGTTGTTCCGGGTAATCTCTGAAATGGCTGCACCGATTTTGCCGGGACTTTCTGTCGCAAATAGCTTATGTCATTAGGCGTAAGTTAGCCTACTTTTTACCGACTTTAAAAAAGGGAGGAGGTAGAATTTTTATTTATTTTAACTAGCGGAGCACTTCGTTTCGCTGACGCTAAACCTAGGTACAAACCCGAGCAAAGCGAGGGTGAGTCACTAGTATTAAATAAGAAACATAATTTTCATATCCCCCTCACTCTTCTAATTACATCATTATATATACAACGTTTTAAGGCACTGGTAGCTCAGTGGTAACGCGCTTTCTTGGTTACCCAAATGAAGCGGGTTCATACTATCCGGTTTCAAACCTCTGATATCGAATAATTTCTAACATGATTTCCACTTGTCTTACGGTGAAGGAGATTCTTATATTGCGAAGAGACCTGCATGATAATGTATATTATATTATATAACTAAAAATCAGCGCTGTCTGAGACTTTGGCCTTAGCAGCATCAGCTGCATTACCCTTTGCCATTAATTTATTTAAGCCACCTTGTATATGTTATTTTTTTTACTGTTCTTTATGGCAATAAACGACTTTATTATTATTATTATATTTGAAATAACCTAGCAAGGTCTCGAAAGAAGTCTCCGCCAATCCGCACTAGTCAAGTATAGTAGCTTAAAGATACGTTATCACTTCAGGCCAATCAACCTAGATAATTATAAAATAAACACACGTGGGATTAGCATGCGTGTATTACTTGAAAAACCCAGTAAGATATCAAATAAACATATTGTATACAGCCCTTTTAGTATCCCACTGTTGGGCGTGGGCAAATACAACGGGGAAAAGGTAATAAAAAAAATTTTATCATCTCATATCAATCATCTCAATCCTATTGATATGATATAATATTCGCTCGGATTCGTCCCCGGCTAAATTTTAATTTAGCAGAACAAAAAATGAAAAACTTTCATACAAACTTTGAGCCTTTAGACCTCATTAATCCGGCCCTGTCGCAAAATCCGTTCTAAGCGGACGTCTATTAACTGTAAACTACATCCCTGTCAAATTTTATACGTTTATCGGTTTTCGATATTTCGTGATTAGTGAGTTTGATTAAACAAATTCACTTGTCAATCTCTTATATTATAATACTATCGTAATATTGTAAATATTAGTCACTCTATGTTTTATCTTTTGAAGCTTAAACTGCTGAACACATTTCGATAAAAAATGACAAGATATATAAATAGCATCCTAGGATCGGACATATTATGATGTTCAATAGTAGAACCTCACCTAACTTCTGATACGAGTACAGCTGCGGGTATGAACTAGTACATAATATGTATTCAATAAAACATTTTAAAACAAAAAAACATAATATAATATTAATTATACTCATATAGAATCTAATAATAATAATTTAAAGGCCCGTAGTGTTGTTAACGCATTTTTTAATGACGACACGTTTGGCTCAGTTTGTCGCGGGTTCGAGTTCCGCTAGGGACATTTGTTTGCTGACCACGAATGTTTGTACTCCAGTCATGGGTGTTTATATTTATAATATGTATGTATTAAAGTTATCAACTATCTCGTATCCGTAACACAAGCATCGTAGCTTACTAGCTTACTTATGCGACTAGATGGCAGTGTGTGTAATAATGTCGCAACATTAAAAAAATATGTTGATTTCTAGCCGACAGATGCACACATAGGTATACAATTCGACCGTATTTTTTTAATGACCGTATCTATTATAAATAGGCAAAGACCAAACAGTTCAATGCCTTTTTTTAAGTAAGTCAAGTGATCTGTTTTTGTTTACTAGATATTATGGAACTTAAGTGATCAGAAATGAACATATTTTAAAATAGAATAAATAATAAAAATCACTACAAAGTACCTATAAAACAAAGTCGCTACCCGCCGTCCGTCTGTCCCTATGTATGCTTAGATCTTTACAACTACGCAACGGATTTTGATACGGTTTTTTTAATAGTGACTCAAGAGGAAGGTTTTTGTATATAATTAATTTGTCAAGTTTATGTACATAAATTTACTAGCGGAACCCGCGGCTTCGTTCGCGCAAATCCCACATACCCGAGCGAACCGAGTGCGAAGCGCTAGTACATCTACACTAGGGATTGCAATCCGGAAAACCGGATCCAGTAATCCGGCGGATCCGGCATCATTTCACGGTCACCGGATCCGGTACTAATATACCGGATCCGGCGACCGGATCCGGTGTTACTAATTTTTGGCAAAATAATAGAGCTTTTGCACGAGTTGGTACTTTAAATGCGTGGTGTTCATGCGTGCGAGTTGGTGTCTGACATAAATATAAGACTTGTTTGTTAGCATTCTCGAATACTATAATAATTATAGCGACTCGCCCTCGCTTCGCTCGGGCTCTTTCCTAGATTTAGCACAGGCAAAGCCGCGGAATCCGCTAGTTATGCGTATAAACCTTCCTCTTGAATCACTCTATCTATTAAAAAAACCGCATTAAAATCCGTTGCGTAGTTTTAAAGATTTAAGCATACATAGGGATATAGGGACAGAGAAAGCGACTTTGCTTTATACTATGTAGTGATAATGGTATCATCTCTGTAAAGTAAGGTAAATTATATTAGATTTTATAAAGTTACTTTATAAATAAAAAAAAGTGCGTGTGTACAAAGTACACATGTCAGAAGTAAAACTTGAATTTAAAATAAGACTAACTCTTCCCCGTCTCTGAGCACCTGGTACTATGGACTTATTTTTTCGTTTCATCGAGTTTAAATTATCACAACGATTCTAAAGAAGTTTCACTTCAAAAATATTGATCTATCTGTGAAAGTGACATCTAGGAACACTGAGCTACACCGCTACATTTTAATTATTTGCTCGTTGTCTAATCTTAAAATTGGGTTAGAAAATGCTCCATCCTGAATGACTGATGGATCAACGCACAGCCTAAACTGCTAATCGTAGAGACCTGAATCGTTTAGGGTGTGACCTTGTAGTTTATGACGTAGTTATCGAATTAGAAATGATTTTCCGAAATTTTATGCCTAAGGGAGTAAAAAACGGGAGCAGTGTCTGTATAGTGTGATTCCAATCTACTTCAAATTTTGCATAAAGATACTTTAACAGAATTGATAGAAAACGTGTTTCGTATTTTATTGAAACCCATACGGGGCCTTACGGGGTTAAAAAGGGGAAAACAGTACTTTGGGGGTAAGTTACATCAAAGATGAAATCAATACTTCTTAGTGCTTTTGATTTAAATAACAATGTATTTTTGCAAATGTTTGAAAAACGTAATACTTTTCTCAACAAAGTCAACAAAAAGTTTTTAATAGTAGGCATAGGTCTATCTACTACTACTACTATGCCAAGAAAACCGAATAACTGGTTTAAAGAGTAGTCCTCATAACAAAAGGGATGAAATGGTAAATGGAGAATCAATTTCTGGTATATTATAAGTAAAAGCGTATAGCCAAACATATTTTTTGTACTTTTAGTTAGCGAAGCCGCGAGTTCCGCTAGTTTTTATAAACTACTTACCTATATTAAGTACAATGATACTTGAATAACTTAATAACAGTTCATTTTGTACCAAAAAGGCGAAAATTATATCGATCTGGTCAATCCGGCCGGATCCGACCGGATCCGGCCGGATTGATGGAAATTCTGCCGGATCCGGCCGGATTGAAAATGACGCCGGATTGTAATCCCTAATCTACACATGAGCTATGCATATAAATAAAATTGAAGTGTGTTTTTAATTTTAAATTAAGAGCTTTTCACTAAATGCATATGAAACTTGAAAGTACCTATATACGATACTAGAACAAAAAAACGATTTTCAAAAAATTTGTCTGTCTGTCTGTTTGTTCCGGCTAATCTCTGAAACGGCTGGACCGATTTTGACGGGACTTTCACTCGCAGATAGCTAATGTTATAAGGCGTAACTTAGGCTACTTTTTAACCGACTTCAAAACTGAAGGAGGTTATATTTTACAAATATTTTTTATTTTAACTAGCAGAACCAGTGGTTTCGCTTACGCTATACCTAGGGACGAACGAAGCGAGGGTTAATCGCTAGTAATACCATAAAATTCTAACTCGAATTTCTAGATTTTAATAGACTAGTCGTTACTTATACGATACAAAGACCCAATCTATAATTTTCAGATTTTTCTTTCTGACCGCATCACGAGAAAACCACTAAACAGATTTTGATGTAATTCAGTATGATGATAGCTGGTTATCCGGGTCAACGCATAGGATACTTTTTACTGCGGGAAAATATCTAATTTCTGAGAAATCTATCTTAACCACCGTCAAAATGTATCTAGGTTACCTACATATCGGTAACCTGTTTTCCTGAAATTTTCCATACTAATTATCGCCGAGCTCGCCCAGTGGTAAACAAATACTAAACTCAATCAAGTATTGAATCATCTATACTTATATTATAAATCTGAAAAATGTTGGAATAAATCAATTTTTTAAAATTTTTGTCTGTCTGTTTGTTTCCAGCTAATCTATGAAACGTCTGGACCGATTTTGACGGAACTCACTGGCTAACTCACTGGATAGCTAATGTTATAAGAAGAAACGTAGGTTACTTTCATTTTTAACCGATTTCATATTATAAAATTATAAAAACCGTTTTATTTATTTTAACTTACGCCTAGCAAAGCGGGTCTAGTTTGCAAGCCTCTAATAATCTCTAATCTACCTAAAAGAAATCGAAATTTCCAGTTTATATGTACATACCACAGCCGCAAGCAAAAGCTAGCAAAAAATCTAGAAGTAGGTATTGCGAATCTATTACAATATAATCTGCAACAACATTTATATTAACCTATTGCCTTATAACCTATTTAATGGAAACATCTTAAATCTGATAACACAATCTGTCTCTTTCTTGTTATAACCAGGTAGAGCGAGACAGAATACATTTAGGATTTATAATATTGATGAGATTGTGGGATTTATAAATCCACTAACAGTAGCCCAGTGGAAACGCAATCGCTTGGATAATCGAGTGATGCGGGTTCAAATCCGGGTCTCGCACCTCTGATATTTTCATGTGCGAATCATTTCTAACATGATTACCACTTGTCTTACGGTGAAGGAAAACATCGTGAGGAAACCTGCATGTCTGAGAGAAGCCAGCAAGTTTTCGAAAGACATGTGAAGTCCGCCAACACGCACTAGGCCAGCGCGGTGGACTATGGCTCCCACACATTAAAGGGAGGCCCGTGCCCAGCAGTGGGACGATAAAAAGGGTTGAACAATGAACATACCCAACATGATGGTGGGTGGAACTTTTCTTATTATCAGGGTTGAGGTTAATTTAAAATCACTTAATATATAAAAGTCAACATAAAAAGTCTATTTTTAATCGTTGATTCAAATTATACCTGTTTGATGTAACTAAAATAACTTAAATGTGTCAAGGGACTTCCGCGACATTAACTGACTCAGACGAAAATTCGCAAAACTATAGATACGGTCTCTGTATAAATAACAAGCCTATCCCACGGCTACAAGGCAAGGCTAAAAATCAAAAGAAATATTTTTCTCCAGTTTTTGCAACATTTTTCATGATCCGCTCCTATTGGTCGTAGCATTATGAAATATAGCCTATAGCCATCCTCGATAAACGGACTATCCAACACAAAAAGAGCTTTTCAATACGGACCAGTAATTCCTGAGATTAGCGCGTTCAACTAAACAAACAAACAGAAAAAATTTCTGCTTAATAATATTAGTATAGATAAGAGTATTTCAATAATATTTATACCAAAAAAAATTAAAAAATATAACTTATTTCATTATACATAAACTTGTAATGCCTGTGACTCGCTTACGCCGAGTCAGTAACTCTTTATGGACAATGTATACGCCTCTACAACAGGATCCCAGAAAACGTTCAAAAAGCTTCTATTGCCAAATTTAAAGAAAATTGTGAATATGCTTATATAATTAATACGCTTGTGTACTAAAGGCTATTATTCGATTAACAATTTTTTAGAAGACAGCACGCCTTGGGAAAGATGTGATCGCCGCCAGGCTATTTCAACATAATAGAGAATTATTGTTAATTTGCAATTAAATTTGAAAAAGAGAGATAAATAAAAATAATATTAGTCCCGCTGAGTTTCTTCCGCCAGTTCTTTTCAGGTCAGAGGTTTCTTCTTTCCGAACTGGTGGTAGACTCATGACGTTCAGTAAGAAATTGTATGTGTAACAATATTTATGCTGAACTAGCTGACCCGTGCCCACTTCGTTGGGCATAATGTTAATAATCCTTTGTTAGTACAGAGTGTTTAAATAATTTAAATTATTTTATTAATATTAAAAATTAAATTATCTATACTAATATTAAAAAAATACTTTTTGTAACTTAAATATAAAAGTTAGACATATGCTGTCGTTGACTTTTTTGTAGGCATTTTCAAGCTCCACATCTTTTCTCTAGAACTCAAAAATATATCTTTCATAGTTAAGGCAGCGTTCGTAAGAAACGCTTTCATTCGACCGTTTTGTCTCCGATTCACTTTGCAAAACGGACTACCACGTAAAAGCCTTTTTATTTTTCGGTTTTTTTATATAACCTATGACACTCAGCAATAATGTAGCTTTCTATTGGTGAAAGAATTTTTAAAATCGGTTCAGTAGATCCCGAGATTACCCCTTACAATTTAACAAATATACAAACTTTACTTCTTTATAATATTAGTAATTAGTATAGATAAAATAATTTGATTTGATATTTAATAAAACAAATTATGTCAACTCACGCGCAGGTCAGTTGAAACCGTGACATAATCAACATAATGTAAGCAAGCATTTTATTAGATATTCAAATCATACATATTTTCGGCCGCCACTACGACAAGGTGTAAATACGTATCACTTCTCAGTGTGACGCAGCACTTTGTTTACTTCGTTTATTTTCAAACAATGCCCTTTGTGAAGAAAAAATCGGATAGATTCGTTCATATTAGCTTTATCTCAATCAAATCAAAATATTCTTTATTCAAATAGACTTTTACAAGCTCTTTTGAATCGTCATTTTTACATTATCAAAATTAAAAGTCAGTCTGTACGTCTGTGAGTAAGCTACCACCGGCTCGGAAAGCTGTTCTGCTGAGAAGAACCGGCGAGAAACTCAACAGTTGCTCTTTTCAAAAAAAATATTTATATTATAAATAAATATAAATCTTTATATTATACTAGCAATATGCGCGGCTTCGCCCGCGTTCATTTTTTTAATCGCTACTAAAGTTTATTCGATCACTCGCTGGGTTGAAAATTCTCCAAAATTACTCCAGCTTTAATATACTCCTGAGCCGCGCTACCTATTTCATATATTATGTGCGGCGTGCACTCCTCCTCCTCTCCTGTTACTGTAGTTTTAGTAGGGATCCTTATTTTTTTATTGCTATTAAAATAGCCTATATTAATCAGTGATAGTGTAGCATTCAAATGGTGAAAGAATTTTTAAAATCATTCCAGTACTTTTTGAGCCAATTCGTTACAAACATACTTACGCACAAACCTTTCCTCTTTATAATATTAGTATAGATATATAATTCTACTGTACGTATGTATGTCACTGAGTTCTTCCTAAACGGCTGGACCGATTTTGATGAAATGTTTTGTGTGTATTCGTGTGTATTCGAGAATGGTTTAGATTCATAATTCGGTCCACTACAAAATATATTTTTTGAATTAACTATTTATTTATACGTTTGCACAATAATGACTTATTCAAGAATTTTTTGATTAAACATTCTACACTGAATCAAACATATTTTATTAATTAATAGAATTCTATTTAATAACATTCAATCTGATATATATTTTCAATGTACCTACCAATAACCAATATACGTCGCGAGCGAAAGCATAGTTCAAAAATAAATAAAAGAATAGGCTTAGTAATTTCGTGTGCGAATGTCCCCATGCGCAAACACGCTTCCCACCCCTTTCTTCCAGCGTTCTTTTTACGTGACGCGAACTATACATAATATATTGTACAGATAGCAATAAAATTATATTTCATGCCTGACAACGTTTTATTTTAATCTTGGACGCAACTCTGAACCAAAAAAAACAAACGATAAATTTATACACAAGACAAATAGAAATTTTCTTACGCGCGCCGGCCTATCCTGGATTCGAGTCCCGGGTCAGGTAAAGTATAATTGCGTTTTCTTGTTAAGAAACTTTTGTGCTGTACCGAAACCGATGTAAAACCGTCGGTATTGTGCCTTATTACGCACCGGAAGTGTCGAATTATCGACCCATCGGACTTAGAGTGTGAAAGGATTAGAGAGTGCATTTGAGTCTGCGCACGCGCACAATATCTGCTATGCATATTACGACGACACGTTTGTCTCAGTTGGTAGTGGCCCTACTTTCTGCGCCAGCGGTCGCGGGTTCGAGTCTCGCTGAGGGCATTCATTTGTTAAGCGCGAATATTTGTACTCTAGTCATGGATGTTTAAATTTATTATATATATGTATTTAAAAAATTATATATGTAGAGTTTATCAACTATCTGGTATCCGTAATACAAGCCTTATCGCTTATAGCTTGTAATAATGTCCCAACATACATACATACATACAAACATTATATAATAAGTTTGATCGCCGCTTTAAGTATCAGCCAGACTTTAAAAAAATGAATTACACGTACGGAACCGTATGCAAAAATTATTTATATTAAATCCCTCGGTTTGCTTGGCTGCGTCTGTTTTATTTTCTTTGAACGGAACCCTAAAAGTATTCTAAGTTACTTCTAATAACATCAGCTATCTACCACTGGCAGTACCGTCAAAATCAGTCCAGCCGCATCATAGACTAGCCGGAACAAATAGACAAGACAGAATTTATTTCATAACTATTTATACTATATTTCACAATATATTAGTCATAAGAAATTGACAAAGGCTTTATTCTTTTAACTAGAATCTTATTGCAGTCTATATAGAAATATAAAGTAAAAAATATTCCTATCGGATTAGTTATCTGAAACAGATTGCAACATTTGACTGATATTGGTTTTATTACGTCTGGAAATTTTTACTGCCTAGAAATCGTAAAAGTAATAATTTATAACATGAAAACAATTCTTTATATTGGGACCTTAACACTCAGCGCCATCTTGTTCCATGGTAAGCTACGAGGCTTGTGTTACGGATACCAGATATTTGATACACTACACAAAGATAACTTCAAAAAGATACATATTATAAACTGGCATACCTACCGCTTCGCTGGACGTAAGATAAAATAATTAAGACGATTTTTAAAATTTTCTTATATAATAAAAGTAGCCTAAGTTACTCCTCATAACATTAGCTACCTAAGAGTAAAAGTCCCGTCAAATTCGGTCCAGCCGTTTCAGAGATTAGCCGGAACAAAACAGACTAACAAACAAGAAAATTTAAAAATCGTTTTTTTATATATGCTTTCATTCACATTTAGTAAAAAGCTGTTAATTTGAAATTACAAAAATACACTTCAATGTTATTCATATGTACTTACTGATTTAAACCAACCCTGACATCAACAAAATAAAAAGAGAGATTCAAATTGGCTTAGCCATTGTAGAGTTTTAGGGAGACAAACAAACAGCCATTATTTTATATACATACTAGCCTTTCCAGCGGCTCCGCTCGCGTTCTAAAGCCTGAAAGTCAAAAGAAATGTTTTTCTCCCGTTTTTGCAACATTTTCCATTGTTGCTCCGCTCCTATTGATCGTAGCGTGATGTAATATAGCCTATAACCTACCTCGATAAACAGACTATCCAACACAAAAAGAATTTTTCAATTCGGACCAGTAGTTCCTGAGATTAGCGCGTTCAACCAAACAAACAAACTAACTCTTCAGCTTTATAATATTAGTATAGATATGTAGATTCATAATTAACTTTGAAATACTACATTTATATTAATGTAAATCTTAATAAAATATATAAAAGTTGTATTTTTTGTACTTCTTACAAGTAATTAATCAAAAAAAATAACTTCATACATTAGTACAAACAAATTATATATAATGTAAAAAAATAAGTATATACAATATATTATGTACAAATTAATGAGTTCTTAATGAAAAAGTTAGATGATCATGTTAGAGTAATGTAATCATTATTATGAAATATGTAGAAAAAACAGCTAATTATGAACTAAAGGTATATTGGTAGATTTTTAAATAATTATTATATTTCTTTAAGAAACAAGACCATCTTTGTTTATGTAGAGAACAAATGTATGTATTCAACCCTTTATAACCCATTCAATACAAAGGTATTCAGGCCATAGTCCACCGTGCTGGCCAAGTGTGGGTTGGTGGACATCACATGTCTTTTGACAACTTGCTAGATTCTCTCAGACAAATGCAGGTTTCCTCACAATGTGTTCCTTCAGAGTAAGACAAATAGTAACCATGTTGTTAATGATTCTCACATAAAAATAATATCAGAAGTGCTGATTTGAATGCAAGCAATGAGCGAACATGTTATCCCTGGCCTGGGCTATCATTGTCCAGATAAGACATGTACCTATTGTTTATTTACAATACAATAAAAAATGAATGTCTATTTTATATACATTTATATATCTATACATTCACATAACAATCAGGCCATCTGTCAGTTATACAGACGGACTGATTATTATTATCACACAGACCAAACACTAAATCTAGATAGCTAGAACACTGATAATTTTAAATTAATAACATAGACATATCAATTTAATTAAATATTTAACATGTGAATTTATTTGAAATGGTATTTTAAATTTTAACATAACATTTATTTATCTAATGCAAATTTTAAAAAGTAACATGTACAGAAGAAATCATTAGCATAATTCACTAACCCACTTTGTTTTTTGACAAGAAATTAATTATAGATAGCACATAATTTGACTAATGTTCCAGGTAGCTAATCAATCTCCAAGTCCCTGCTATCTCATTGATAGCTGTTACCAAGACAATAATGGAATTAAATAGCGTTTTTATCGTATTGTTTTTAAAAAGTAAAGTAGTTTCAATTTATATGTAATCAACTGCATTTGGGCATCTTGAGTCATATTTTACAATGACTAAAAGCTTCCGTTGACTATATTTAAAATGATGGGTAAATATTGATTGGTTCTATCTTATTTATTTACAATTTGGAATTCTGAAGGTTATGAGAATAGAAAACTAACCAAGAAAATTATACGACGTATGCTTAGAAAAGTAAACATTAAACACGCCGCAAAAACCGGTAAAAAGATAAGTGCGACGAAAATTAGTAAACTGAATACTCAAAGCATGATATCACATATATTTTCTTAGAAAATTATAACTATTTCAGACACAAATGCGGGTGTTTAGCATGAACTAATTATGTTATGAACTCACCTCGAAAAGTTTGAGTAATATGTCCACGTACAAACGGCGCACACCTAACGATTTTCCAATAGATGCTAAAAAGATAACACACAGAATGAGAAGTAAAAACGGCGTGTATAAAATAGATATCGCTACGGAGACGAACGACATCATAAGCGCCATATTACAAACTGATTGATTGAAAATATCCGTCGCATGTTGAATGAAAGAATGAGTTTGTGACGTCACATTCATTATTAATTATTACGTCTTCATTCAACTGTCAATGTCAATTGGAAAGAATGTTGCAATTTAACTAAAAATATGTCATCAATTCTAAGCTTTACGAAAAAAATGACATATCAAATTGCTTATGATGTAAAAAATACGTAAATGGTCGATTTTGTCGCGTTTTAAAAATATAAAGTAAATAAGCCTGGCTCTGATAACCATTTTATATATTTTATAAATAATATGGATTTTTTACATGAGTGTTAATTCGAACTATAAGCGATAAATTATTTTTAATTACTTTTATTTTATTACTCATTCTTTGAGTAATATTACTAATGATAATAGTTATTTAATAATGTAAATAAAAATAAAATGTATTTTATTATTAATCTGGTTGTCGTCATTTTTTTTTAACACCTGGTAACACTGTTACATTATAACCTCAGCAGTGTCGGAAAAATTATTTTAGTTTTTGCAGAAAAATCCTATTCGGATTTAATTCCAACAAAAACTATTAAAATGTCTGATCTTCCTTTCGGTCCCCCAGTAAGAGTATCCCCACTGATTAGGGTAAGTTAATATTTTTTTTTACACTTTGAATTATGTAATAGTATTTTACCATTTTATAGAAATATTTGATTCTTTTTATATATATTTTTTTCACTTTCGTATAAAAAATCAAATTTACGCATCTAAAAAGTATAATATTGTGGAATGAGTTTCAACTATCTTCTAAACCCATCCCATTACAATTTTCATGAATACTTGAGTGATTAGTTTTTTCATTACCATGTATAATTTTAAATGCTCTTGTATATAGCACATTTAAGCTTAAATATATTATTAAATTGGAAATAGTACTGCACTTTTCACCAATAACATACACGCAATTTATAACTATTGGATATGACCTTACATATATTCTATACAAAATGTTTCAGTTTGGCCGTTGGTCATTCCTTGGTGCTGGTATTTTATATGGTGCCTTCCACCAAAACAGATTATCTAAAAAGGAGGCTAAGATTCGTGAAATCGAAGCCAAGGAGAAGGTGATCAGGGACGCGAAGATTAAAGAAGAAAAGGCAATTGCTGCTGCCGGTTAGTTAAACCTTAACATAGTGCAAAAATGTATAATATAAGGCAGTAGTAAACTAGTGGTTAATATGTTATTTCTATGATCAAGTGATGCGGATTTGAATCCTGGTCTTGCACCTTTGATATTTCAAACTTGATTGCCACTTATCCAACGGTGTATAATAATGTTGCGAAGAAACCTGCATGTTTGAGAGAACCTAGCAAGTTTTTAAATGGCATATGAAGCCTGTCATTCTACACTAGGCCAGCATGGTGAACTATGGCCCCCCTCATATTGTAGTCTAATATGTCTGGTCTGCCTTATATTTAATCATGCATTTTACAGCTGATAGGATACATGTGTTATAAAAAATAAGCATAATTTCTATAAAATTAATGAAAAATACATAATAAGTGAGAAACTTCTACCTTGAATCTTACAATATTACAATAGAATATATTCAGAGTAATATGATAAATAGATTAAACTTTAGAATACTACAAATAGAATACAATTACTAAATATGACCTTTATGACGATTACTTGGTTAAGGCCCGTAATCACCATTCATTTACCAGCTGCCTCAACAGCTGAGATTTCAGTTATGTGAAAAATTAAATATTATAACAGTTAATTCAATTATCTAAATATATAAAAGAGAAAGGTTACTGACTCACTGACACACACACATCACCAAATATCGAAAACAACTTAATGTATAAATATGAAATTTGACAGGGACGTAGTTTGTAGTTAGTAAACATCCGAAAAGAACGGATTTTATGACAGGGAGGAATTAAGGAGGCCTAAGGGCTCTCGCAAGTCTGTATAAACATCCATAATTTTTTGTGCTACAAACTAATTTTGGCAGGCAGGGAGTACTTATATAATATATATATTTAATATAATTTTTTCTTTTTCAGTCGAGTTGAAAGCCTTGGAAGAAATGGCTTCACCCAAGAAGTAAATATGAAATCAAGTTTTAGTTCTAAGGCAATAGTAAATATCATCTCCAAATAATGTTTCCATTGATTAGTGTTGCCAATAGAATTTTAATTAAAAATTTTGTTAATATGGCAACACTGATAAAAGTGGCAAAATTCCATCAACTTTATAATATAATTGTATTTATGAAAATATAGTTGTGAAAAATCTGTGTTTTTTTTTACTTTTTAACCGACTTTAAATAGATAAATATTAATGTAAAAAATAGGGGATTACAACACTTATACCCACGAATTTCTATTTCAAACATGATATCAATTCAGAGGCCCGACCTCCGATAAGTGGGAGGCGGTGGGGGATTAAAGGTTTTAACCTCAGACCCCACGTATATTATTTTTCCTTTAATTTTTGTAAAATTCTCTTCCTTCCCCAATGGGTTATATTAATTTTATTTGTCTCAAAAATTATCGACACTGGTCTTAATGTCTTATGGTCCGCGCGCACTAGTCGTAACTGCAAAGTGCGCTATGTCTCCTATTTCATACAAAGAATATTTTGCAGTGCAGTGTCACGTCGCGTCGCTCCGCTCTGTGCAGTTACGCCTAGTGCGCGCGCACCTTTAGAGGGGTAAAGACCCATTCCAAGTACTTTTAGGGTAAATTATAAATATAATTCTCAGAATGTTATAAATAATAAAAACCGTTTCATTTCACATTTTATTAGAAAAAAGCGACTTAGTAGTAACAAAGTACGACAAAAAATCCTTATATTTAAAGCCATTAGCTTTCCGTTCGTCATTGTTTAAGATTTGTATTATATAAGTATGTCGACGGCGCTTTTTAGTTACATTAAGAGGAATAGTTAAAAAAATAGAAATATTATACATTAAAGCTAATATTCTTATATAATATTTGCAATATTACAATTTGAATTTAAAGTGTTTATGTCACTATAAAATTGTAAATACCGTTAGATTATAATCTCGCGAGATCGTATACGAACTCGCCCGCTGATTGGTTGAACTGACCGCCATATTGGTTTGTTGTTCAATGTAAGCAAACAGTGTTTTGGTGATTATAAATTCATTTCTTGTTCAAAATAACTATAATCTTTAGAACCCCGTCTTGCTTACATTTGTTGGTTAGGTTATAACTTTTAAACTAATCAGCGCGCGAGGTGCGTTCCGTCGCATGCCATTTCACAATTTAACGGTTTCACTTTGATATATTATAATCTAACAGTATTTACAATTTTACGTTGACATACACATACTTAACTCTATAATTTGTTTAAAATTAATGATTGATTAAATTCATCTTATAATAACAGATAATAAAACCAAAAAAAAAAACAAAAATAATAAAAAAAAATCAATGCCCACTTTTTAATATAGGAAAAAAAGTAATTGATATTAAAAATTAAGAAAATATATAACTTTGTTTTTAAATGTTATATTATCAATGTTATTTAATTATAATATTGCGCCATTCTGCTGTTAGCTGCGGCGGCGGCGTTGGCGGCTGCGGCGGCGGCCGCGGCGGCGGTAGCGGCGGCCTTCTTCCTGACGGCTATCGCGGCGCGTTGCTTAGCGGCGATTTTCGCTTTTTGACTCTTAGACAGTCTTCGCTTTCTTTCGTATGCAGCTAAAAAAGCAATAATAATACTTTCTTTTACGCGAATATTTGACATTATAAATGAAACTACCGTTTCGGATTTCATTTAAGCCCTGAGACTTCAAATACCTTAGTCTCTCGTGATTGCTGTAAAGCATTCTAAACGTCGGGAACCAAAAACGTAATCCGAGTGATGCGGGTTCAAATCCCGGGTCTCGCATATCTGATATTTTCATGTGCGATTCATTTCTATCAATCATGATTACCACTTGTCTTACGGTAAAGGAACACATCGTGAGGAAACCTGGATGTCTGAGAAAACCTAGGAAGTTTTCAAAAGACATGTGAAGTCCGCTAACACGCACTAGGCCAGCGCGGTGGACTATGGCCTGATCCCCCTCGTACTGAGGAAGGCCCACCCCCAGCAGTGGGACGTTAAAAATGGCTGATGATTATGATGATGATAGATTTTTTATTTTTTTTATTTTATTCTGAATTAGTGCTTGACTGCGTTCCACCTGATGGTAAGTGGAAACGCAGTCGGAGATGGTAAGTCGAACTAATTCAGTAGCCACCTATTCACTCTTGCCTTGAAGACATCCATATTGTAATCGGACGGAAACACTGACGCAGGCAGGTTGTTCCAATCCTTAGCCGCACGTATAATAAATGACGAAGCGAAACGCTTCGTCCGGACGGGTGGAATGTCCACGACATAAGAATGGAGACCAGCCGTTCGTCGAGTCGTCCGATGATGGAAAGGGGATGATGGAATTAAGTCGTGTAATTCCTATTAAGTCGTGTAATTCCTAAATATGATGCAAAATCCCTACACATACTAACCAGCAGCTATCTCTTGTCTCTCAACAGCAATCTGAGCAAGTTCGGTGAAAGTGTTAGCGAGCGCGACGCCGAATCTTGAACAGTCTGTGCCCGAGATTGTGTTTAGCCTAATCGCTAGTGTTGCCAGTCTGGAAAATTATTTGTTGAAAAAAAATATCTATTATTATACAAAACTTTATCAAAATATGCCCGAAGATATGCTCTAAAAATTATAAAGTCGGTCTGTGTATCGATAATAATGACTAATGTAAAGATTCGAGTTCAGATACTACTTAAAGTTTTGTTATATGTATAGATATAAATTATTATCTAAAAGGATAGAGTTGACCAAATAAAAAAATGCCTATATTTGTTAATTAGAACAGAATTTTACGATTCTTCATTAATAAGTAGGTGTACTAAATTGTACAAAGATAAATTGTATGTTGGGACATTAACACAAAGCGTCATCTAGTCCCGTGGTAAGCTACGAGGCTTGTGTTACGGATGCCAGATGGTTGATGCACTATACATATATAACTTTACATACATATTATAAATATAAACACCCATGAGTGGAGTACAAACATTCGTTCTCAACAAATGAATGTCCCCAGCGGGATTTGAACTCGCGACCGCTGGAACTGCAAGTAAGTCACTACCAACTGAGCCATTGGTCGTATTTTACTTATTTTTCACCTTGGTTAAGATACGTTAAAGGTCCTTGCGCACTAGGCGTAACTCCAATGCAGCGAAGCGACGGACGACGCGGCACTGCACTGCAAAATATTCTTTGTATGAAATAGTATGAGACATAGCGAACTACAGTCCTAGCGCCTTAAACTCAGCTTTGCATTTGTGTGCGTGCAGTGTACGGATGGGTACGGCTGATGACGTAGCGCATTGCGAGTGGTTTAAACTGCTTTTTGATGCGCGGCTATTGGCTTTTAGCTATCACTCACACTAATGCAAAGCTGAACTTAAGTCTTGAGAACTGTACGCAGCTGTGCCGTGCAGTGCCGCGTTACGTCGCGTAGTGCAGTTTTTTAAACGGTTTTATTTATATATATTTTTATATGTTGGGACATTTTTTACTACATCGCCAACTAGTTCCGTGGTAAGCTACGAGGCTTGTATTACGGGTACCAGATAGTTGATATACTACATATATAAATTTTAAATACATACATAATATAAATATTAACACCCATGTCTGGAGAACAAACATTCGTGCTCAACAACTGAATGCCCCCAGCGGGACTCGAACCCACGACCGCTGGCGCAGAAAGTAGGGTCACTGGGTCACCAACCGAGCCAAACGTGTCGTCAACTTTACGCCTAGTGCTCGTGGACCTTTACACTCACCTGCCAGCCAGATCTTTGTCATCGTTTGGATCGCACGAGAAGGTGGTGGCATTCTTCTTGTTGTATATCTGCGACCAACGGTACTGTGTCAACGTATCGTGTGAATTATAAATGTTGCATTATAACTAAATTAAAATATATCGGGTTTTATAAATTAACTATCTAACTTCATAAATTTTATTCTTTCATATAAAATAGGGGGTTAGGAGGGAGAAAAATACTTTTCCATTTCTCATGCCTACTAATTTAGAAAAAAATCATACAAATCAGGCGTGCCGTTTTGGAGGAGCGTAACCACAAACACCGTAAGAAAAGTTATTTTTAAAGGTATAGGTATTAGCGAAGGTTTACGAAGATTCTGCTAGTAAATGTATACAGAAACTTGACAAATTATATACTAAAATCTTCCTCTAGAACCACTCTATCCATTAGTGAAAACAGCATGAAAATCGGTGCAGTAGTTTTTGAGTTTATCGCGAACAGACAGATAGATGCGGCGGAGGACTTTGTTTTATAATATGTAAGGATACTGTGTTTGAGTCTCCCTTCAGTGTACATTTCATATTTTATTATTCATGAGAGAGAAATAAATTGAATTATTTTAATCTAAATCACTACATAGTATAAAACAAAGTCGCTTCCCGCTGTCTGTTTGTCCCACAGACAATTTAGGTTGAATTGTCTGTGGTTTGTCCCTATGTATACGCTTATCTTTAAAACTACGCAACGGATTTTGATGCGGTTTGAATAGAATAGAATTTAAGAGAAAAGTTTATATGTATAACTAAGCGGGACTCGCGGCTACGCTTGCGCTAAATCTTAAAATATAAAAATCTGCGCAAGTATTCATATAAGGTTAGTCACAATTTGCATAAGTAGTTACGGCGATAACTAACACAAACAAACAAACACCTGTATTGAAGTCGGTTAAAAATGTAATCAAATCTTTTAGCACAAGTAAATAATCTATAGCTGGCTTTAAGCAGTAAAGTTTTACGACAATCATTGCGTTCTTCCACAGGATACACATTACAATGTAAAGTTATTTTAAGATTTGAAAGCTGTTAATTTGATATTAAAAACAGACACTCCAATTTTATTTATATGTATAAGTGGTTTAGATATAACATAAAATTCATTCGATTCACATCGAAACGGAAGCCACATCGGTAGTAAGTATAAGAATTTTCATTACAAGTACACCCGGAGGGATTCTGATGAAATTCGATATAATGATAGGTTATCCGGGTCATATAAGATACTTATTATTACAGGAAAATATCTTTTTTCAGTCTGAAAGCGTTTTTTTGTAGCTTTCAGGCTTGAACGTTTACAGTTTTAGCAATCCTAACTAATAATTACTTAAATTTAAAACATTATAATGCACTTATTCAGTAATTAAGTTTTTTTTGTAATTTCATCTTCGTATATTTACCGAGGACGGTTGAGGACACATTCCAAACATGTACCGCTGCATCACGAGCTTAAACTCGTCAGCAAAGTACAGCGCAGATCCTTCACCCTGGTTCTGTAAACATAAAAAATACTCATTAATAATGAATGTCCTCTTGAATTCCACGGCCACTAAGACTAGAGGTTATAGTGCACAAGGAGGTTATAGTGCACAAGTGTTAGCGCAGACACAAGTGCTCTCTGTTCCTACTATACTCTCATACTCCGTTGGGACAACTGTACGACACGACCAGTGAGAGTTATGGCGCAGGACTGACAGCTTTACTTATATATAAAAATAATAATAAATAAATAAATATGTTGGAACATTACACACAACGCCATTTAGTTTTATGGTTCGCTACGAGGCTTGTGTTACGGATACCAGATAGGTGGTAAGTATCTACACATGTGTAGCTTGTATTACGGTTACGAGAAAGTTGATACACTACACATATATAACTAAAATACATACATATTATGAATATAAACACCCATGACTAGAGTACAAACATCCGTATTTAACAAACAAATGCCCCCAGCGGGATTCAAACCCGCGACCGCCTGTGCAGCAAGTACAAACTGAGTATCAACTGCAATTATTTTAGTAACCAAAACATAACCTCCTTTCTCAACAAGTCGGCTAAGAAGTATAGTCATGATAAACATACATAATGTATTCATTTTATCAATTCCGAAATAATCTAAATGGCTTTCGAGTTTTCATAACACTTGTGAATAATATTCGAGTTGGCTTCGTGCCAGGGGACTGATTCGAGTTACTCATATTGTTTACGTTACTCTTGATTAAAGTTTTTGATAGCCGACAGCCGTGTATGATAATAATCAACTGAATCGGTGGTGTAGTGGCTACTGGCTAGCATGTACGGTCTGTTTCGCCAACTCTTGAGTTGAATTTGGGTTTTAAAGAAAAAACTAAATGCTTTTCCCCACCCTTTAATGTAAAAACTGGTAAAGAAATTCAACCCTCAATAACTAGCTAGAGTTATGTGTTGTCGCTACGAGACTTAATCCGAGACTGCCTTTTATTACAATGGTCAAACAATTTATAACGTATTAAAAAGCTTAACTCAGCATTGCACCATAGAAATATAGGGATATAACAGGTCGCACACCGAGAGGTCCTGGATTCGAGTCGGGCGAAGTTTAGTTATTGAGTCTTTCTGTTTTTTTTTTTTTTTAAATTTGCTGTTACTTGTCTGTTGCTTTTTATTTTGCAACAACCTTTTGTCTGTCATGTTAATATACTATTCTTTTATTAATTTCTGTTTCGTAAGCCTCAGTAACAGCCCGGAGTGGGGAAGTTGACAGTTTTTCACCCTCGTGCCTCGGAGAGTACGTAAAGCCTTCGGTCCTGCACCTTAACTCTAACTGGTCGTGTCTCACGTCGTCCCACTGGAATATGAGAGTGATAGGAACAGAGAGTGCAATTGTGTCTGCACTATAATATCTCCCGCGCAGATGGCTAGTCTCAATGAGATTGGCCGCCGTGGCCGGAATCGGTCGGGAGGACATCATGATAATAATAAAAATATTATTTGTAAATTAAAAGTATATTCTTTTTGAAGAACTGGTGTTCTTCTTGGATCTGAGGCTTCTTCTTTCTGAACTGATAGAAGAGTCATGACGTTGAGTAAAAATTATAATAATTTAATGCTAAATAATTATTTTTAATTAAATTTGTGCTTTGCGCTAACTATCAAGTTTGGTGACTAAGGTTATTGTTATGAGGGGATTCTGGTATTAATATAATATAATTGTTAAACACCCATAGCTAAGCGAAACGAAGCTCCGCTCCTATTGGTCGTAGCGTGATGTAATATAGCCTATAGCCTTCCTCGATAAACGGACTATCCATCACAAAAAGTATTTTTCAATTCGGACCAGTAGTTCCTGAGATAAGCGCGTTCAACCAAACAAACAAACTCTTCAGCTTTATAATATTAGTATAGATAACATCAACATCTATGCATGAAACAGCGAAATTTCGAAATGCGACATATCATCTTCATCCATTCACGCCTTCAATTGGACATAGTTATGCAGAGCAGAACCAACAGATAGGTCAAAAATTGCGTGTTTTATATATGCTAAAAAGATCTATAATATTATAAAGGTATTTTTTGGAAAGAGGTTTTTTTTTATTTACTGAATACATCCACAGGCGTTAAGCGCCCGTGCCTTTTAAATTTATTTTTATTTTAATTTTTTTATAGCGTTTTTTTTAAAACCAGCGATATATACCTACTAACTAACTACACTTAAACTAAGTGGACCGTGGCCCGACACTGTTTTTTTTCTTTTAATACTATTTCTTATGCTACATTATATTTGATAACAATAATTATTACTTATTATACTTTACACTATGTTGTGGCTTTAGGACACTGCCCCATCCCGCAGTTGGGAGAGCACAGCCTCCGCGATTTTTGTGTCGCGTTTTTGGATGGATATTTTGAGGCTTGGGAAAGAGGTTTATTCAAACTTTGTATACAGTTTTTATGAAAATCGATCATATCTCAAAACAGTCATTCTGTGGGTTGGTTCTGGTCTGCATAACTATGTCCAATTCTCGCCCAATAAGATTCATTCCTTCTTACCTAAAACTGTGACGCAACTGACCCAAAGCGTGGGACGGGACATAAATACCATCTAGATTTAAGTTTATTTTTATATTTATTTGTAATTCAGCCAGTTTTATTGTTACATGAAATCTGTTTTATGAGATAAAGTATTTATATTTGAAAATGGATTAAATCGATATGTAAAGGCCGATTTATTCCGTTTTGAAGAACTTTGAACCATCAACTTAAGATCAGATGCAGCAGAGTGCTATACTTAAATTAAAAAATTACCCAAAAACCGTATTATTAAGTAATTTATAATATACTAGATTTAGCGCGAGCGAAGCCGCGGGCTCCACTAGTATTAGCTAGTTTTTTCTTCCTTAAGAACCACTCTATCCATTGGTGAAAACAACATGAAAATCGGTGCAGTAGTTTTTGAGTTTATCGCGAACTGACAGACAGACGCGGCGGAGAACTTTTATAATGTGCGTGAAGTATAGATTTAAAATGGACCTGTTTCAATACTTTATATTAATTGTTGTAGACAATGTGTTTGTTACTTCGAATAGAATCTAGAACAAGTTATTTTTGTGTTTACTATTTTGTAAATATTATAGCAGTAATCGTAAATCAAAGGGTATTATAAAAACGTTGACTCGTTTGAAATAGAATTTCAAAATTTTCATAAAGAAAAATCTACAATTGTTTCTTGAACGTCATGACTCTAATAGTCTTAGTTAATAACATTGATATATATATACACTAGATTAGCAATTACCGCGTTACGGCATTGACACTGGAAACTTGAAAATATTCAAGATCGTAGCGAATGTCAGTTCAGTCGTCTATGTGACGCCTACCGAAGTGAACCGAGTGACACGCGACAAAAAAAATGGGTAAATGCGCAGTAAAAGAGTGCGGTTCTAAATCACAAACACATAATAAATTAAACGGAATTATTTTCCACACTTTAGTTATTGTTTCTGTTTTTATATTGACGTAAAAACGCAATTTAATAAATAAAATGTTAAATTTTATAAAGTAGGTTCAGTGTTACCAGTAAAAACTTAGTTTTAGTTTCCACATTTGTGGGAGTTTTTAATTTACGGAATAAGTGGTTTTAAATATTATTTTTTTATAATAAAAAGTAACTTTAGAAAAACACAAAGAAGACAAGATATTAAGAGAATTTGCGATACCCCCGGGAGATCATTTATCATCGATACAAGTTGATCATTCCCTTTTATTAATAAATGCCATATTTATAAATTACTTAAAAATAAGATAGTAGATATCCTAAAAGCGAATTATCAACTCAAATACACAAAAAAGAGTAAAAAACACAATTGTATACAAAACTAATATTACATAGCGGAGTATGATTAATAATAAATAAAAAATATTTAAAAGAAAATTGTCTTAATAATTTATTAGTAATAAACGTATATTCAAAAATAAGTATTTAAATATACTAAACTTAATTTATTTGTATTAAGTGTTTTTAATGGCTTAAAAAGTAGGTTAATTTTCGTATGGGTAAGCAACCCCCATTCCGTCATTGCAAGTTTATACTTTGGTCTCTCTCTAATCGAAGCGACGGTATTGTTCTTGTGACTTATGTAAGTGAGACAGATATATGTTTCATTACATATTGAGTGGTTTCAAAGCTGCGTCGCAGCGTGTAAAAAGTGGTTACACATTTTTGACAGATTTTATTGAGGTTTACTCCTCTATATATTATAACTCAATGGTTAATAAGAATAAACCTTCTGACAAGAATTGGTGAAGAAAACTTTGTGGAACTAAAATAACTAAAATCTGTTGAAGTTAGAGGAATTAAAATTAAATGTAGGTAAAATTATAAATCATAATGGCATTGGTAGCCCAGTGGTAACGCTCTCGCTTGGATAACCGAGTGATGCGGGTTCAAATCCGGGTCTCGCACTTCTGATATTTTTATGTGCGAATCATTTCTATCTTCATTACCACTTGTCTTACGGTGAAGGAAAACATCGTGAGGAAACCTGCATGTCTGAGAGAAACTAGCAAGTTTTCAAAAGACATGTGAAGTCCGCCAACCTGCACTACGTGGACTATAGCCTGGACGTATTGTGCGTTAAGGCCCACCCCCAGCAGTGGGACTTTAAAAAGGGCTGAATACGAAATTAATCAATGTTTTTTCTGTACAATAAAGTCACGGGAGAGACTGACCATGATTGTTGTAAAGCATTCAAAACGTCGGTAACCAAAAATCCAAATAAATCCGCGACAAAATCCGAAAAGATAGTTTCATTTATAATTTCTAGATCTTTTTGAATACAGTCCTTGGATTTTAAATGTATATTTTTGTGAAGAAGTCTGGCACCAACGCACGCGGCGGCCGTATTTTATAAGTATTTTTGTCATAATTGCTGTAAAAAACATAAATGTTGCCATATTGTTTTTTTTTTGTTATCTATAATACTTAATATTGTAAAGCTGAAGAGTTTGTTTGTTCGGTTGACCGCGCTAATCTCAGGAACTACTGGTCCGAATTGAAAAATTCTTTTTGCATTAGATAGTCCGTTTATCGAGGAACGCTATAGGCTATATTACATCACGCTACGACTAATAGCAGCGGAGCATCAATTAAATATTTTGCAAAAACGGGAAGGGCGGGCGTTAGTCCTGCGAGGTGCCATACCGCGCGACTTCTTAGTTAAAAAGTAAAGCCTTCAACAATAATATTGACTTAGATTATTACAATTTAAGAATATTGTCAAAATATAACACCTAATTTACAAAATAAAGTGTGTTTGTTTGTAAGAAATAATCTCTAAAACTACTGAATAGATTCAAAACGTTTCTTTCAAGAGAAAGATATACACTATTCGCGAGCTTTTCGTCTATACTAATATTAAAAACGGAAAGATTTATTATGTAAGTATGTTTGTAACGAATTGGCTCAAAAAATACTGGACCGATTTTAAAAATTCTTTCACCATTTGAATGCTACATTATCACTGATTAATATAGGCTATTTTAATTGCACGAAAAAAATAAGGATCCTACTAAAACATGAAAAAAAATGAACGCGGGCGAAGCCGCGCGTATTGCTAATGTTAAATAAAAATAATTTATTTGTCACGTTGGCAAATCACATTCGTTATAGTTTGTACATGTTTATGGCTTTTCTTTTATTTTGGTGGACATAAAAATGCACATAAAATAATTTAAAGACGCATCTAGTTATTATTTTAGACGACCTTGGTAGTTGGCACTGCGGTATAAGTGGGTCTGGTCGTGAGTTCGATACCGTTTGAGGCAAATGTTTGTTGTTACTTTAACTTGTTGAGGTAGTTTGTATAGTTTATAGTTTTATTTAAACATGGTTCTTTATTAAAAATACCAAATAATTGTTAATATGCGAATTGACTTGTAACTTGTTAATGTTGATGTTTGGAAAAAATGACAAAAATGAAGAAAAAGATTTGAAAATCCTTATTTTTTTCATTAAAAAACAAATATCCATGATAAAACCTGTCCTTCCTGTCTTTTATATTGGGATAAATCACACATCTAAAAAATGTTAACATCGGATAAGTAGTTTCGGAGTTTATCCCGGACCAACATTGTGCCTCATAACTTTTATATATTAACTAGTTTAGTAATTTTCAAAAACAGTTATCTCTGTTTTGGAGGAGGAATTAAACTTTTCCTTTTTACTCTTGAAAATACAAATTTTAATAAAATTAACGATTTAAATATTGCGTTATTTTTTTAATTGTTACATAATATAATAACACACATCGGGCACATTTCAGCACTGAATGTACTATTTCTAAAAAATAAAAAATGGCGGGGTCAACATTACGGACATTGATAAATTTACACCCAGACAAATATTCAAGACTAGTGGAACCCGCGGCTTCGCTCGCGCTAATCTACGAACTCGAGCGAAGTGAGGGTGAGTCGCTTGTTTACGATAAACATTTCCATCATACTCGTACATTACATATGTGTAACTCTAGCGGTTTTGGCAGCGCACGCCAGAATAGCTCGCAGATGGTACATTTTTTACTAAGTACTTACTTGACAGTTATCGTCATATTTTGGACAATAATAATAATAATAATATTCTTTATTGTGCACCCAGTAAAATAGCGATATAATACAAAAAAGATGGAATGCACAAGAGGCGGCCTTATCGCTAAAAGAGCGATCTCTTACAGGCAACCTTAAGGTGTAGGAAATTGTATAAGATAGAAGAAATAAACAATATCTTTATAAATTGTAGCCTATGTATTATTCTGATGTATAAGCTATATTATTGTAAAGTTTCATTAAAATCCATTCAGTAGTTTTTACGTGAAAGAGTAACAAACATCCATCCATCCATCCATACTTACAAACAGTCGCGTTTATAATATTAGTATACATTATACAAAATCAGTGTTGAGGACGGGAAGTTATGATTTTGCCTCGAAACATAACATCTGGTTTTTGTTAAAGTTGTAAACTTATTATTATGTTACCTACATTTTCACTGTTCTCAGCAAATCAAATATTTTCTCAGCTTTTCTCTTCTATATTTTGCATGTATTATACATATAAACCTTCCTCTTGAATCACTCTATCTATTGATGAAAACCGCAATAAAAATCCGTCGCGTAGTTTAAAGATCTAAGCGTACAGACGGCGGGGAGCGACTTTGTTTTATACTACTTACTAGCATTTCCCGCAGCTTCCCTACCTCGTAGAAATAACGCCCTTCCCTTAGATATTGATATGATCTTTAATATTGTGGAACATTTTTTTGTTCTATCATTAATAGTTTTCCCAGCGCATGCGATAAAAGATATTATTTTATAGGCATTATTGTAGTTTTAGTAGGGATTCTTATTTTTTTCTTACAACTAAAATATAGCATTCAAATGGTGAAAGAATTTTTAAAATCGGTCCAGTACTTTTTAGCCAATTCGTTACAAACATACTTACATACAAACCTTTCCTCTTTATAATATTAGTATAGATGTAAAGATCTGTCAACGCGTCTGGAGTGTATCGAGAAATAAACAGTGAAATAAACGAACGTCTAAAAAATTTCTTGGTAAATAAAATCTCAAGATTATAATTTTAGCAAAAAGCCCTCAAAAATGGACAACAAAACTAAGTTGCGGTTATTTTTTAATAATCACTTTTTCGAATGACAAAATCTATAGGTCTTCTGGTTTTCCTAAAAACATTCAATGTAAATTTTATTATACTTATGTCTTCGAATAAAGGAATATTTTTATAGAATTATTAAGTAGGTAGTGAAATATTTCTTTAGTTAATAAAAAAATGAAGTAACTATAAAATCACTTTTTGTGATATGTCATTGTTAGGGATTGGAATTTTAATTAACCAATTATTAATTCGCCAATTTTTAAATAAATACGTTGGGACTCTGAGTCATAACACACAGCGCCATTTAGTTCTATGTTAAGCTTAAGCGAGGCTTGTGTTACGGATACCAGATACTACTTGATACACTACACGTATATAAATTTTAAATACATACAAATTATAAATATATTATAAGCACCCATGACTGGAGTACAAACATTCGTGCTCAACAAATGAATGCCCACAGCGGGACTCGAACCCGCGACCGCTGACGCAGAAAGTAGGGTCACTACCAACTGAGCCACGTGTCGTTAAATTCTAAAAATTAATGGCTCGACTAAGATGTTTCAATAAAAGCTGCTCTGTTCGCGGAGAATTATCAGAAATTGTTTTGATGTTATATTTTTCAACCGACTTCAAAAAATCAGGAGGTAGGTATTTCAATTCGTCTGTATTTTTTTAAACAAAAATTACTAGATTTAAGAATCGCGATTTGGAGGTTTTTAACCGATAATTTATTTTTAAATATTTAATCAGTCATAATAAGTAAGTAGGTATAATATAATAATATTAAAAATAACATTTATTTAACACGTAAAATCGATTATTTCTTTAATATATTATAACCTATTATACATAATTTATAAAAATAAAAGTATAATATTAAAATTTATTTTATTAATTTCCTCAATTCAAAAATAAGTAACATTAAATTATATTAAAATAAATAATTTAATTTTATAAGTAAAACACACGTACCACTCTGTTTGGATAATATCTGTCTTCGGCACTGGCACTCCTTTTAACATCCTTCGCGTTTATTTCAACACTTAAAAGAAAAATGGCGAACACTAATAATAATTTTCTCCACATTTTTAATTATTATTAATTATACCCAAACCAAAATAAAAATATAATTAATTAAAATTACAGAATTAATCTAAATTATTTTTTTACTATAAATAAAAAAATATAAATGTCAATAATTGGCGGGAAAATGTCGGCTGTCAAATCAGCGCGACGCCTTCCAGACTACTGGAGATCAAGCGCGAGCAGACCGAAGACTCGATATTTTAAGATTTCAAGCACAAGCGGTTTTATTGCTAAAGATATTAAATATAACATTGTTAAAATATATCGCCAGATCAAACTAAGCAAATACATTAGAAAGATATGATTTATTAATAATATTATCTACTATAATAAAAGCTGTGATATACTAATAAATAAAAGCTCTGGTTTTAGGAGTGATATTTAAAAATATTTTGCTAAAATATATGTTAATCGTATAATAACTATAGAGAAATATAAAAATTTAAATAAAGAAATAGACAGAAATTATTCAAAATTAATTATTTTTTAAAATGAATTTAAGTATATGAATTTAAAATTTAGATGAATTTAATTTTGTAGGTAAATTATCGCAGACTTTTTTTAGTATACTTAATTTTTTTTAATCTTAATATTTGCTTAGGTTTACGTGAATATTTGACATTACAAATGAAACTATCTTTTCTGATTTTGTCGCGGATTTATCGCCTATAGCCTTCCTCGATAAACGGACTATCCAACACAAAAATAATTTTTCAATTCGGACCAGTAGTTCCTGAGATTAGCGCGTTCAACCAAACGAACAAACTATTCAGATTTATAATATTAGTATAGAAATATAGATAATGTAGATTTAAACAAGGTATTTAAAATAATATTTAATTTGTAAATCGGACTCTTACTTATCCGATTTTTTGATAAACTTCATAAACTGCGTATTACCACAGATCACAATATAAAAGTATTACGTAATTGGAAAAACCCTAGAGCTAAGAGGCTATGAAAAATATGAATGTTTATATATTATGACCTTAGACCTTATAATCAAACTGAACTTAGACCTCAAAAGAATTGTAAGATGGGATTCAGTCGTGGTAAATATTATTAAATTCAATGGTACTTTTTCATATATTTTATAATAATTCGACGTTACATTTGGCTCAATTTGCTAGTCGCCGTAGTATTTGATGTGCAGGGCGTATGTATGTATTTAAAGCTATATATGTGTAGTGTATCAACTATCTGGCATCCGTAACACAAGCCTCGTAGCTTACCATGAAACTAGATGGCGCTTTGTGTTAAATGTTAATAGAGAAAGGATCGTGATAAGGTCACTTCGGTGGGCGGTATGCCATGGTAGCTCCTGGGTAGTACTTCTCTAATAGCAGAGTGAAGCGTTGGAGAAACTCCTTGGTTTTTATCGTTTGTTTCTACAGACCCGCTGTGGCGGTTGTAGTTTAATGTGGTTGAGTTTATTAGGACGTGGGCGGTTCTGTAATATTTTAAATTAAAAAATGGATTTCGAGGTCTCAACCCCAACTACCCAACTATGCCTAATAATAGTAAAACCCTCTATAATTTAACTGTCACGGTCCGGGATTCGAACCCAATACCTTGGGTATTCAGAAGACCATGCTAGTTGCTATATCGAGGAAATTTAATTAATCTATCAAAGTTTACAATTGGTTTACATCTCATCTTCATCACAGATCAATTGTTAGATCTATTGGGAAATACGTTCCAAAGCTTTTAGCTAAAATAACAAATGACGTGTGCAGTGTGTTTCCCAACGGTCGATGTTATAATTGACTGAACTTCAATCATGCTATATGCGTAGCTCGTATGTATGTATTTACATATATATGTAAAATTTTTGAGTCTTTCTGTTTAATTATTGAGTCTTTCTGTTTAGTAAGTTCAGTAATAGCCCGGAGTTGGGAAGTTGGCGGTGAGTCACCCCCATGCCTCGGAGAGCACGTAAAGCCGTCGGTCTTGCGCCTTAGCTCTCACTGGTCGTGTCGAACAGTCGTCCCACCGGAGTATGAGAGTGATAGGAATAGAGAGTGCACTTGTGTCTGCGCGTACACTTGTGCACTATAATATTTCCTGCGCAGTTGGCCAGTCTCAATGAGATTGACTGCCATGGCCGGAATCGGTCGGAGAACATTATTATTATTATTATAACTAGCAATACCCGCTGCTTCGCCCGCGCTCATGTTTTTAATCTCACTGGATTGCCAGGAAATTTCATTGAAATTTTTAAAACCCATCTGTACTAATATTATAAGAGAAAAGGTTTGTATGTAAGAGTAAGTATGTTTGTAACGAATTGGCTCAAAAATACTGGACCGATTTTAAAAATTCTTTCACCATTTGAATGCTACATTATCACTGATTATTATAGGCTATTTTAATTGCAAGAAAAAATAAGGATCCCTACTAAAACTACAATAACAGGAGAGGAGGAGGAGTGCACGCCGCACATAATATATGAAATAGGTAGCGCGGCTCAGGAATATATTAAAGCTGGAGTCATTTTGGAGAATTTTCAACCCAGCGAGTGATCGAATGAAGTTGAGTAGCGTTTAAAAAAATAAACACGGGCGAAGACGCGCGTATTGCTAGTCGTAAATATACTCGTGAAACGCGCGGCTAACTATTATTATAAAATAATATTTGCATGCCCCTCTCCCTTACCTCAATTAAGTAGTTTATTGAATTCGTAATATCTTTTTTTTATGGTAAAAAGGGGGCAAACGGGCAGGAGGCTCACCTGATGGGAAGTGATCACCTCCGCCCATGGACATCAGGCTTGCAGATACGTTGTCGGCCTTTCAGGAAGTGGAGGGAGGGAGGAGGGAGGAAGAGGGAGGGAGAGGGAGGAGGGAAGGAGAGTGGGCCTCCCGGACTCTCACTCACCGGACGAAACGCGACAGCATAGCTGCCACTTCACGCCGGTCTTCTGTGAGAGAGTGGTACTAATGAACTATACGGGGCGTGCCGGCCCATTCGGCTGCTACCCGAAGATAACCAGGATGGCACTACCACTTTAAATCTTTTGAAAGAAGTGTCCGATTTAAATAATTTTAAAAGAAATCTACAAATTATTAACTACCTCCCTGCACAATTGAAGTTTGTAGCACAAAAAATGAATAAATTTCATACAAACTTGAGAGAGCCCTTAGACCTTCTTCTTCTGTCACAAAATTCGTTCTAGCGGACGCTTACTAACAATTAACAAACAAAGCTACCTTCCTGAAAAATTTAAAGTTTACGTAAGATAATAAACCCTGCATTCTGCGCCAGCGGTCGCGGGTTCGAGTCCCGCTGGGGGCATTCATTTTTTGAGCACAAATGTTTGTACTCCCTTATGGATGTTTATATTTATAAAATGTAGGTATTTAAGCATATATAACGTATATATGCTTATATATCATAATCACTATACAAAATTTGGTTTAAATCTGTGCAGTTACTACTTTTTGAATTAAACGATAACATACAAACAGACAAAAATTTAATGACATTTACTGTTGTTTTGCGATCTATTATATAAAAAATATATTTTATGAACAGATTTTAAGTCAATTTTTGTCTAAGTTAGGTACTGTTTTAATATATGATATGGAATAATATGTATATTTAAGCAGATAAACCTAAGTTGGGAAAAGTGACCTCTGGTTATTTTAACTGTCTTATCTAACATAAACAAGTTGTTCCAACACTAAACAATATTTTTAACCAACATCAAAAAGGAGTTACGTATATACACGTCACAGCTCAAGGAGTAACAAACATGCACACATACAAATCTATACACCTATACTTCTATACATATAAATAAAATTGAAGTGTCTGTTTTTAATTTCAAATTAACAGCTTTTCACTAAATGCATATGAAAGTATATACGATTCTAGCAACAAAAAAAAACAATTTTTAATATTGTTCTCTGTCTGTTTGTTCCGGGTAATCTCTGAAATGGCTGGACCGATTTCGACGGGACTTTCACTCGCAGATAGCTAATGTTATAAGGATTAACTTAGGGTACTTTTATTTTAGAAATTCTAGTTATTTTAACTAGCGGAACCAGCGACCCGAGCGAAGCGAGAGTGAGTCGATAGTGTATACTAATATATACTAATATTATAAAGAGGAAAGGTTTGTATGTAAGTATGTTTGTAACGAATTAGCTCAAAAAGTACTGGACCGATTTTAAAAATTCTTTCACCATTTGAATGCTACATTATCACTGATTAATATGGACAAGAAAAAAATAAGGATCCCTACTAAAACTACAATAACAGGAGTATAGGATGAGTGCACGCCGCACATAATATATGAAATAGGTAGAGCGGCTCAGGAGTATATTAAAGCTGGAGTAATATTCGAGAATTTTCAACCCAGCGAGTGATCGAATGAAATTTAGTAGCGATTAAAAAAATGGACGCAGGCGAAGCCGCGCGTATTGCTAGTTTTAAATAAAGAGATAGAACAGAAAGACCAAAAGTTGTAGAGCAACTGATCAATAATTTCATTTATTTTACTGCAAAATATTCCTTTAATCTATAAATAAAAATTTTCCAAACAAAACTCACAGCCAAATAAAAATTCTTCAAACAAACAAGTAGTTAAAATCAGAACTCGATATAAATCACGAGTCGCATTAAACCTTCAATACATTTTAGTGTTTACACAAATCACTAAAACCAAGTTTTGTAGCTTTACGAAACTCTAATAAAATAATAAATAAATGAAGTTTATTATTATGAATGTACGTGAATCACCTTTGCTTTTATTACATTAAAAAAATGCTTTATGCTTTTATTGCTTTTATAACATTAAAAAACGATTCATAGTACCTAATAACTAGCGACTCACCCTCGCTTCGTCCCTAGGTTTAGCGTCAGCGAATGCACGGGTTCCGCTAGTTAAAATTAATAAAATTTCAACTTCCTCCTTTTTTGAAGTCGGTTAAAAAGTAGCCTAAGTTACGCCTTATAAAATTAGCTATCTGCGAGTGAAAGTTCCGTCAAAATCGATGTAGCCGTTTCAGAGATTACCCGAAACAGACAGACAGACAGACAAACAGACAGTCATGAACATGTCTTTCTAAAACTTGCTACATTCTCTTAGATGTAAAGGTTTTCTTACGAAGTTTTCGTTTACTGTAAGGCAATTGAAAATTATTTAAAAATGAAATATTAGAACTGCGAGAACCGAAATGTGAACACATATTATTCCTAAATCTGAGCTGTTGTACAAAATCACCCCCGTGCCTCAGAGAGCACGTAAAGCATTCGGTCCTGCGCCTTGGATCTCACCCATAGAGTATCTCTCACTGGTCATGTCGCGCAGTCGGCACCGGCAGTCATCCCACCGGAGTATTCAGAGAGTGATAGGAACAGAGAGTGCATTTGTGACTGCACTATAATATCTCCCGCGCAGTTGGCCAGTCCCAATCAATCAAATTATAATTTATTATTATCAATATATACATACATATTATAAAATAAAGTCCTCCGCCGCGTCTGTCTTTCTGCTCGCGATAAACTCATAATCTACTTCACCGATTTTCGTGTTGTTTTCACCAATAGATAGATTGGTTCTCGAGGAAGAGTTTAGCATATAATTGATTCTATGACCTTCAACTAAAATAATAGTTACACTGAACCTAATATTAGGTGTACCTTTATAATATTTGCAAAAGTAGGTTAATTTCTAAAAGGTCCACCTATTTTCGTGCAAATGCCTATAAATACAATGATAAATGCCACTCTAGGCGCGATGGCGTCACAGTTTGACAGCTCGTAATTTGGCGGGAAATTAATGGCAAGATGGCGGATATCGCTTTATATTTTTTCTTTATAATTTAAGACAAATTTAAAACAAATTGTTTGCATGATTGTGATAGCTATATTAATTGGTTTTTTAATTTTTGTTGACATCTTTAGTTTTTAATAAATGTTATTCAAGGCGCAAACGTAGATTATATTACTGATACTCGTAGCTTCTTTGAACAAAATGGCTGTTAAAATATAAAAAATATATTAAATATAAAATTCTAGCATTTCTAGTTCGCGTTCTAAAGACCGGAAACAAAATAGATTTTACTTAACGTGTGATGTTTTATAGCCGGTTTGTAACGGTTAGTTAAAAATAGAGAGAGATAGGTAAAAATTAGATATTTTCCCGCAGTAATAAAAAAGCTATCATCATACTAAATTTCATCCAAATCCATTCAGTGGTTTTTTCGTGATGCGGTTACAGACAGACAGACAGACGGAAAAAAATCCAAAAAAATATTTAATGTTCAAATTTTTATATGCACATAAAAGATTAAAGCAACACTATCTGAACACATTAATATAATTTCTCATATATCAGCTTTGTTTATCCATTAACTGTACTTTTGTATTTTATTTGTAAGTATATTTATTTGGAACATATACACTTGTATGTATGTATGTATGTATGTATGTATGTATGTATGTATGTATGTATGTATGTATGTATGTATGTATGTATGTATGTATGTATGTATGTATGTATGTATGTATGTATGTATGAATGCATGTAGGTATGTATGTATTTATGTATTTATTTATTTATAATATATATGTAGCTGCACTTATGAACCCGCTACTAAATGATATCTTTCACATCCATGGGTTGACTGGAAGAAATCTCTTGTAGGGATAAGTCCACCTTTGCCTTTACCTTCTAATATTTAATTTTTTTATAACATTTTTTTTAAGTGCAATAAAGAATATATAATAAAATATCAGAGGTGCGAGACCCGGATTTGAACCCGCATCACTCGGTTATTCAAGCGAGCGCGTTACCTAAATGTTAATTAAATTAAATACTGAAAGTTACTTTAAAACAGTAGTAAAACTTAAAAATAGACATTTTGCAGTAAATTAAAAAATTACGACATTTGACTAAAAAAAAATATGTGTCATAAAATCGATTTATAGCATTTTACTCGATTTGATGTTTCTGATACATCGTTAAACTGTAATGTTTGTTTTAGGCTTTTACGATCATTAACTAAGTTTGCTTGTGACTTTCACTAGGATTCCGTATAATTTCTTCTTTACGAGTTGAAAAATTACATAATTTTAGTATTGTTTGATGAATTGAAATATTATTTTTATATTTTCATATTTTTATTAGAACCAATGACGATTTTAGCGGTTTTTATTCGACTTCACAGTAATCGAATCCTTAATACAGCTTATTCCTATTAATTATATTTAAAGAGATTCTTCGTTCTTCGAGTCGTAGAGATATTAACTTCAATATAAAATTAAACATAAAGCGCTACAGAAAGACAGACAGACTGGCAGTTACTTTCGCATTTATAAGATTAGTAATTTTACTGTTCAATTAAGTTTATTAAACAAAATTTGACTGGCTCATTTTTTGCCCAAAAAATCGGCATTGCCATTATTAAGAGGGGGAATTCCAGCATTCTTGCCACTATTCCACGCGGACACGCCTTGTACAGTAGTAATTAAGTGTACATTTGTTTTTATATATATAGTTAACTTTACTTGTAATTTCCTTTATGGTAAATTTTTTTTTCAAACAAAATATATTAAGTAGGTTTAAAGGAAATAATATTTTTAAAATTACCTACAAACTAACACTAATAAGATTTTATTGTATATAACTATATTATAGCTTTGTTTGCTTTAAATATAATGTTCCCAGGATACATATTAATAACAATAACATCCTCGCACCACATCCTTAAGTTTAGTGAGAGAGGAAAACGTGCTGTCTCACTCTTTTACCATTGCTGAAAATAAACTGATTAATATTGTATTTTTTTGTTTATTGATCGAAATAAGACTTTAGAAAAACATTTAGATCAAGACGATTTTTGTATAAGCAATGGTAGGGCAGTGGTAACGCGTTCGCTTGGATAATTGCGGTATCAAATCCAGGTCTCGCATCTCTGATATTTTCATGTGCGTATAATTTCTAATATTATGATTACCACTACACACCGTCTTACGGTGAAGGAAAACATCGTGAGGAAACCTGCATGTCTGAGAGAACCTAGCAAGATGTCGAAAGGCCAGCGCGGTGGACTATGGCCTGATCCCCCTCATACTGATGGAGGCCCGTGCCCAGCTGTGGGATATTCAAAAAGGGCTGACCATTCAATACAATACACATTCAAAAGGTAAAAAAAAAAGAAAAACACACATTGGGCAGTTGATAGTGGCCCTACTTTCTTGCGCCAGAGGTCGCGGGTTCGTGTTCCGGTGGGGGCATTCATTTGTTAAACTCGGATGTTTGTACTCAAGTCATGGGTGTTTATATTTATAATATGTATGTATTTAAAATTATATATGTAGTATATCAACTATCCGTAACACAAGCCTCGCAGCTTTCCGCGGAACTAGATGGCGCTGTGTGTAATAATGTCCCAACATATTTATTTATTTAAAAAGCTGACGCTTCAATTTTATTTATTTTTAATGCAAAGTATTATTATTTAGAATTGTGGTAAAGTTTAGTTTATTCACGTCTTTCCACCGCTCAATTCGCATATTTACACATGAAGACATTGAACATAATCGTCTTCTTTGAAACTTTAATTTAATATTTGTAGCATCTGGAAGTACGCCAGGGATCAGGTCTTGTAAATATTTATTAAAGTGAAGCTAATACAACATGACTAATCGGCAAAGTGTCGATTGATGCTGGTTCGATTTCTGTTTGAAGTACAATGAATTTTTATCTTTATTTTTTATAGGTAAATTTTTAGTTAAAAATAAGTATGAAGCATGGACCTTCTAGGCATATAATACTGTACTTGGACCCTCCATGTATACTAGACTTAGCATCGTTGAGATATTCTAATGGCATAAAAATTCCAACTTCCTAGGTGGTTAGCGTGATTGACAGATTCGAGGGTTTTAGGTTCGATTTCTAACCAAGTTTATTTAATAGAATTATAATGGAAAATTATTAAAATTAATAAAATAGTCATATCAACAAAAACATTTTCATGTGTGATTTAAAATAATAGTAGCACTGTGAATAAGGTATCAGATGCCATGAAGGACCAAGCTAACTCTACACGCCCTAACTCTACAAGGCCTTATTTCATAAACTCTACACCTTAATCAAAATATGTGACTTTGCCATTTCACTACATTCACATAAAAGTATGGTGGAAGATTAATTCACTGTTCATTACTTTTCTATTATACAATAATTCTTGTATGTAGTAATACATTTTTACATGTTTAATAAGTCCGCTATTAACAACATATTCCGAGAATTTCGTTGATCTGGCAGTATCCAAACTCAAGTTATAATGGTTCAAAAAACGACAAAGCGCTTAGAGAAAAGGTAGGTTATGCCTTTGCGCTTCGCTTGGCTCGTTTAGGCGGGAGCACTACTGTACTCCCAGATTATTATTGATTATTACCGTACCCTTGATTTAGCGCGTAGCCGCGAGTTCCGCTAGTACATTGCATATGTGTAACTCTAGCGGTTTTGGCAGCGCACGCCAGAATAGCTCGCAGATGGTAGATTTTTTACAACTTACTTGACACTTATCGTCATATTTTGAACAATTCACACAATGTATTTATAAATTGTAGCCTATGTGTTATTCTAATGCCTAAGCTATATTATTGTAAAGTTTCATTAAAATCCATTCAGTAGTTTTTACGTGAAAGAGTAACAAACATCCATCCATCCATACTTACAAACTTTCGCGTTTATAATATTAGTATAGATACAGAGGCCTAATCTATAATTTTTAGAATCATGTTGTCTATTTACGACCGCATCGCTAGAAATATGCTCAGATTTTGATGAAATCACTACATAGTATAAAACAAAGTCGCTTTCTCTGTCCCTTTATCCCTATATCCCTATGCGCGCTTAAATCTTTAAAACTACGCAACGGATTTTGATGCGGTTTTTTTTTAATAGATAGAGTGATCCAAGAGGAAGGTTTATATGCATAGCTAGCAGATTCCGCGGCTTTGCCTGTGCTAAATCTAGGGAAGAGCCCGAGCGAAGCGAGGGCGAGTCGCTAGTACGAGTATAACGTTATAATGATAGCTCTGATTATCCGAGTCAATATTTAGGATACTTTTTACTATAGGAAAATTTTTCATTTCTTATATATCCATACTAACAAATAAAACGTATCTAGACTTATATTTAATTTATATTAATATTTAATAATAATATCCTCCGACCGATTTCGCCCACGGCGGCTAATCTCATTGAGACTGGACAACTACGCAGGAGATATTATAGTGCAGACACAAGTGCACTCTCTGTTCCTATCACTCTCATACTCCGGTGGGACGACTGGAGACACCACCAGTGAGAGATAAGGCGCAGAACCGACGGCTTTACGTCTCTCCGAGGCACGGGGGCGACACACCGCCAATTTCCCAAACTCCGGGCTATTACTGAGGCTTACTGAACAGTAAGACTCAATAACTAAACTTGGCTCGTCCCGGGACTCGAACCCAGGACCTCTCGAAGTGTGACTATATATACATACTAGCCACTACACCGTGTGTCTATACTCTATAACAAAATCGTTGATTCTATTTCCACCGGATAATTGAAATGTAAATAAACTATTCAAGAGTCGCGTCGAATGAAAGCTGTTTCTTGGCTTCTGTGTTTTCTCATCGCCAAGTCAATGTCAAGTTTAATTAGAAGATTTCTTACAATAATTAGGTAGAATACTTGTACTTCACGTTGAGGCAGGCTTTCTTGTGAAACGTTACGATGCGTTACAAGGGCGGGAGGGGGCTTCGAACAACGCGTTACGTAGCATTGTTTTTTTATTTAAAAAAAGTACTAATCTTAGGAAAATGTTTATTAGGACTTTGAGCCCATTTAATATACATATTTGAATCTTAAGCAAATGCTTATTAAATTATGTGTGATTATTTTTAAATAAATATATTAATAAATAAAATACTGTTGTTTTATTTATTAATTACTACCGCAAACGCGATTAAAACAATAAAAAAAGTAATTTAGCGACTTTCCGGTAGTTTGCTGTTTGTGCCGCATAATAATCGTGAAATTTGGGTAAAAAATTTCAGTTGTGTGTTACGTAACATTTATGGAGGGGGGGGGGGGGTGTTACAGGAAAACGTTACGGCGCGTTACATAGGGGGGAGGAGTCAAAAATTTTCAAAATTTGCGTTACGTAATACTAACTTGCCTATAGATTTGTGCTTTAACATAGTAATTTAACTTCATATCTAGATATGTTATCTTTCAAAAAATTTATAATATTAGCATTATTATAGCATTTCCCGCGACTTCGCGTTCTAAAGGCCGGAAATCAAATTCTTTTAGAGTTATACCTCGCAGAACTAACGACTGGCCTTCCCGTTTTTGCAACATTTTTATTGATGCTCCGCTCCTATTGGTCGTAGCGTGATGTAATATAGCCTATAGCCTTCCTCGATAAACGGACTATCCAACACAAAAATGAATTTTTCAATTCGGACCTGTAGTTTCTGAGATTAGCGCGTTCAACCAAACAAACAAACTTCAGATTTATAATATTAGTATAGATTATAACCATTAAAAAATAAGCATTAACCATTTTGTGTCTATTAGATAGAATGTTATTATACTACTAACGCCATCTGTTAGAAAACCGAATAGCTCACAAAGCTCAGCCTTTTGCTACTTATATTATTTTTATTTGACAATGGAAATGAAAAAAAAACAAAAACGTTCAAAAACTTTAATCAACACTTTCACCTATTTACAATTAAAATTAAGAAAATTCATTACAATATAAAACATAATAATTAATTCAATATTAATAAAATTAAGCATTAAATCTAAACCATAACACTAAATGTAGATTCACAGAAGGTATAAGCTATTTCGTCTGGACCGATATTCATACGACTGTCACTGGCATATAGCTAATATTTTAAGATCTCTATAAACTAAACTAAATTTTATTTAAAAACTAGCAAAAAAAAACTAAATTTAGCATCATCGAAGCCACGGGTTCCAATAGTTAAAATAAATAAAATTTCTAAAATATAACCTCCTTTTTTGAAATCGGTTTAAAATAGCCTAAGTTATTCTTACAACATTAGCTATCTGTGAAAGTCCCGTCAAAATCGGTCAAGCCGTTTCAGAGATTAATCGGAACAAGCAGACAGACAGATAAAAATAAAAAAAATGTTTTTTTGTTCCTAGTATCGTATAGACTTTCATATACATTTAGTGAAAAGCTGTTAATTTGATATTAAAAACAAACAGTCCAATTTTATTTATATGTATAGATAACATTATGGTTAAAAATCACTAATATTAAATTATTAAAACAAAAAAAACAACAATAGTATTAAATTTTTCATATTTTCGGTATAACCGATGGCTTCTTAATAAATCCTGAAAAAGAAAATGAATAAATTTAATTAATATGACGACACGTTTAGCTTCGTTTGTAGTGACCCTATTTGCTGTTGCTAACGGTCGCCAGTTCGATTCCCGCTGGGAATCAAATTAATTTCAACAATTATACAATTACTAGCGACTCGCCCTCGCTTCGCTCGGGCTCTTCCCTAGATTTAGCACAGGTAAAGCCGCGGGATCTGCTAGTTATGCATATAAACCTTCCTCTTGAATCACTCTATCTATTAAAAAAAACCGCATCAAAATCCGTTGCGTAGTTTTAAAGATTTAAGCGCGCATAGGGATATAGGGATATAGGGACAGAAAAGGCGACTTTGTTTTATACTATGTAGTGATACGCAATTTAATTTGAAAAAGAGAGAAAAAATAGTCCCGCTGAGTTTCTTTCGCCAGTTCTTCTCAGGTCAGAGGTTTCTTCTTTCCGAACTGGTGGTAGACTCATGACGTTCAGTAAGAAATTGTAACAATTTTTATGCTGAATAAAATATTTTGATTTGATTTGAGTGCCTCATTTGTTGAGCACGAATGTTTGTACTCTAGTAATGGTGTTTATATTTATAATATGTATGTATTTAAACTTATATATGTGTAGTAACGTGCTCGCTTGGTTCACCGAGTGATGCGGGTTCAAATCCGGGTCTCGCACCTCTGATATTTTCATGTGCGAATCATTTCTATCATGATTACCACTTGTCTTACGGTGAAGGAAAACATCGTGAGGAAACCTGCATGTCTGAGATAACCTAGCAAGTTTTCGAAAGACATGTAAAGTCCGCCAACTCGCACTAGGCCAGCGCGGTGGACTATGGCCTGATCCCTCTCGTACTGAGGGAGGCCCACCCCCAGCAGTGGGACGTTGAAAAGGAATGATGATGATGATATGTGTAGTCAGTTCTCAGACGTGCAGGTTTCCGGGAGAAATCTATACTAACAGTTAAAGCGTTACTAAAGCTTTACAAGTAAATTAACTTACTTGGACTTAATCTTAAAATATTCTTCTTAACATCAGAAGATTTGATCCTCTGCGGAATTTTTGAACTATTTTTATCACTTAGCTTCGAAACAGACAAAATATTCTTCATAACACCTATTTTTGTATTTATATTAGTATTATTTTTCATTATTTTCGGTGAAATTATTTTTTTATTACTGGCAATGTTCGGTTTGTTGGCAACACTGATCGGTTTTGAGAACCGCTGCATTAAACTTTGGGTTTTTATCTTCTCAATGTTGGTAGTAGAATCCTTTTTATTCACATCTACCTTAGTTGAGATTTTTTGCAATTTTTCATAGTTTTTGTCATTTTTTAATTCAGTTTTGGCTTTTTTTGATGCGACCACATTTTCTGGATTTAATTTAGTTTTCAGATTCTTTTTATTTTTATTTAAATCGTTTTTGTCATTTGATTTTGTAGATGTTAAATTATTATTTGTATTTTTTGAGACAACATTATTAATAGTTTTAGATTTAGCAACATTTTTATTTTTATTAGTTGCTGTCGTATCTTCTTTATTTATGGCATTCAAAGATTTAACATTTTTGTCTGATTTTGAATTATTATCATTAACATTTTTTGTACCTTTATTATTAATATTTTTGGTTTTTAAATTATCTTTGTCCATTTTCGAACTTTTATTTTCAGATTTAGAATTATTTTCATTAGTTAATGTATTTGTATCTTTTTTATTGCTTACATTTTTATTTTTCAAATTGTTTTCATCGTTTTTTGAATTAACAGTTTCAGATTTTGAATTTATATCTTTTGTTGCCTTTACAGTTTCTTTGTTAATTTTGGCATTTTTATTTTTTGAATCATCTTTATTATTTTTTAAATTTTTATTTTCAGATTTTGAATTAGCTTCACTAGTTATTTCATTATTATCCATTTTATTATTATTATCTTTATTATTTAAATTGTTTTTATCGTTTTTTGAAGTTGCACTGTCTGGCTTTGAATTTATATCATTTGCAATTTCTTTTGTACCTTTTTTATTATTATTATTTTTATTTTTATTATCTTTATTATTAGCTTCGTTAGTTATTTCATTCTTATCCATTTTACTACTGCTATCTTTATTTTTATTATTGTTTTTAACGTTTTTTAAACTAACACTTTCGGACTTTGAGTTAACATCATTTGTCACTTCTGTGGTATCCTTTTTACTTTTAATCTTTTTATTTTTCTCGTTTTTTGAACTTGCAACATTATTTTTATTTTCTGTGATAGCATCATTAGTTTGATCTTTACTGTTTTTATCATTTGTTGATTTATTTTCTTTCATTAAATTATCTTTAGGTTCTTTATTATCAGTCTTTGAGCTGATTTTAGATTTTTTAATGACTTTTTCTTTATTTAAATCTTTGCCATCTTCTTTATTTCTTGTATCAGTGTTGCCATCCTTAGCTTCTGTACGATTAGAATCAATGTTAGATTTGGGTGCGACATTGCTATTCGCATTGGACTTTTTATGTCCACTACTTCCTTTAGTATTGCCATCATTTTTCGAACTAATTATTTTTTTAATCTGTTTATCAATTTCATTAACATTATTCTTAGATATCAAATCACTTTCAATCATTAAGTTAATTTCATCCCTTCCTCTATTATCACTAACATTCTCTTTATTATCGATTTTAGCTTTCTTCGAAGTACCGCCGCCATCTTCATTACGACGTTTAATAGATTTCACCTTTTTAGGTATAGTTTTGGGCGGAGCCATGATTTCACTATCCTTAACCTTTATTTCAGAGTTTACATCTGTCAGTTTTTCTGTGTCAGATTCACTTTCATTCATTGGCATATCTTTACGCGCTTGGAGGCATGTGTTGATGATTTTAGCTAATAATAAGGTTCTTTCGTCCGTCTCTACAGCTGGATCGGATAGCTGTCTGTGCGCTTGAGTGATTATTTTTATGTAGGATTCATCTGAAAAGTAAGTTTATTTTATAATTAGTTTATGTAAGTTATGTTTAGGAGAAATAATGCTTTATATTGTCACAATTTATTAATTTTTCTAATTTAAAGTTGCCATACTATTGCATCTTAGCAAAAATAATAATATTATTTAACTTTTAATAATACAAAATCTAGCTTCGAATTTGTATTTAAAATAAAACTTATAAGATAAAAGATTTATATTCACCCATATGTTCCAAGTCAAACTTCATCCGGTGGTGAAACGGAGTGATGGGAGACCCTTTATTTTGTAGACTCCAAGAAACTTCTAGAAGATTCGCGCATTTCAAGATGTAGCCTCCTTCAGGCTGCAATAAGATATAGATATCATAATTTTTTTAATAGTTATAAAATTATTATTTTTTTGACAGATAACACATCTAGATATGAAGTTAAATTACAATGTTAAAGCACAAATCTATAGGAGTGATAATTTTTCAGTAAAGTGCACCACAAAAATGCTCAGGTTGTGGGAGTGTTAAAGCTCGCTTCTTTCGCCGTGACCATGATTGCTGTAAAGCATTCGAAACTTCGGGAACCAAAAATCATAATAAAATCCGCGACAAAATCCGAAAAGATAGTTTCATTAATAACTTCAAATACTCGCGTAAACCTAAGAAAGTATTATACATATTATAAATGTAAACACCCATGACTGGACAAAAATGAATGCCCTCAGCGGGACTCGAACACGCGACCATTGCAGCAAGTGAGGTCACTACAAACTGAGCCAAATCACTATATAGTATAAAACAAAGTAGCTTTCTCTGTCCCTATATCCTTTTGTACGCTTAAATCTTTAAAACTACGCAACGGATTTTGATGCGGTTTTTTTTAATAGATAGTGATTCAAGAGGAAAGTTTATATGCATAACTAGCGGAACCCGCGGCTTTGCTTGTGCTAAATCTAGGGAAGAGCCCGAGCGACTCGAGGGCGAGTCGCTAGTAATAATAATAATAGTATAGCATACCATGGGTTCCTTAGAGGTATTCAAGAAGCCAAAGAGGCTTCTGAAGTTCCTCAAAGAGGGGTGTCAGGAATAGCTAAGGAATATTCCCACACACGCAAAATAGGCGCAAAGTCGTCGAGTTGCGGATAAAAGCCCCCGTTTACCATACCATACCATACCATACCATGGGTTCCATGAACAGTGTGTCAGCGTACTTCTCTGCGAGACGCGCGAGGGTAGACCGGCGCGAACGATGCGCTCGCGCATAGCTACGAAGCACCTGGTGATTTATATTTATTTATTTTATATAGTGGTAGTGCCATGCTTGTTACCTTCGGGTAGCAACCGAATGGGCCGGCACGCCCCGTATAGTTCATTAGTACCACTCTCTCACAGAAGACCGGCGTGAAGTGGCAGCTATGCTGTCGCGTTTCGTCCGGTGAGTGAGAGTCCGGGAGGCCCACTCTCCTTCCCCCTCCCTCTTTCCTTCATCCTCCGCCTTCGTTCCCCCCTCCCTCCCACTTCCCTCCCTCCTCCATCCCTCCCTTTCCTGCAAAGCCGGCAACGCATCTGCAAGCCTGGCTTGCAGATGTCCATGGGCGGAGGTGATCACTTTCCATCAGGTGAGCCTCCTGCCCGTTTGCCCCCTTTTTACCATAAAAAAAAAATAAAAATAAATATTTACTGTAATTATGGACTATGATGATGTCCTTCCGACCGATTACGGCCACGGCGGCCAATGTCATTGAGACTGGCTATACCTTTACTAGTATTTACTGTTATTATGGAATATGACAGTGGTAGCTTAGCGGTAACGCGATCGCTTGGATATCCGAGTTATGCGGGTTCAAATCTTGGTCTCGCACATGTGAGAATCATTTATATCATGATTACCACTTGTCTTACGGTGAAGGAAAACATCGTGAGGAAACCTGCATGTCTGAGAAAACTTGGCAAGGTTTCGAAAGGCATGTGAAGTCCGTCAACTCGCACTAGGCCAGCGCGGTGGACTATGGCCTGATCCCCCCCACGTTTTTCTTCACCGTAAGACAAGTGGTAATCATGATAGAAATGATTCGTACATGAAAACCTCAGTGATGCGCGACCCAGATTTTTATTTTTAATTATTATATCTTTAAAGGCGTCTTTAATAAATATCTGTATCATATTTTAATAAGTGTATATTAATGGATCACTACTCTTAAGTTTAGTTAGTAAACCCCTCATCTCTTACCTCCACAGCATCACTTGGAGTCTTAACGGTGGGTAAAATGGAGAGTGCCAACTCTTGCTCATGAGCAGTCTTCACTGGAGTGATTCGAAGACATCGGTATTGTGGAGAACCGAATGGACGTGTCTAGAATGAGGAGACCATTTTAAATTAAAATTATAATCTATACTTATAATAAATCTGTAGAGAGGTCAATTCTGTACATGAAATATATTTCCAAAATAACTATCAGGGGGTGATTAGGGATCGATACTGATGCCAAAAATGCAATCAGTAAAATTTTTGTCTGTCTGTCTGTCTGTCTGTCTGTCTGTATAACCGTTATAGAAACAAAAACTACTCGACGGATTTTAACGAAACTTGGTACAATTATTTTTCATACTCCTGAGCTGGTTATAGAATACTTTTCATCACGCTAAAATCAATAGGAGCAGAGCAGTGAAGGGAAATGTTGGGAAAACGGGAGAAGTTACTCCATTTTTTAAGCTTCCCTCGCGTGTGCAAGCTTAATGGTTAAAGCTACACAAAAATCATGTATGACGGAAATGTTCTCCTTAAAATTATATAAAAAATATCCCACGACAGCATATGTCTATCTTTTATGGTTAACTCACAATAACACGTGTAACTCCCGATAGCTTAGCAGTTCGAAGCTTTCTGATTATATTTGTCTACTCTTACGTTTATAACACTCTCAGTCATCAAAAATAATGATAGAAATCGGTATAGAAACACCAAATTTATACATGAAATACGCTAATAATAAGCAATCGCGCGTGAATACTGAATCATGCTATAAGGATTATTTTTGAAATTGTAATTCATATAAAATAAAAATAAAAAGTAACTAAAGTGTACAAAATAAAATATATAGTATAGTTCAATAAAATATCATATATTTACAACATAAAAAAATAACAACATATTATTAAAAATGAATAATAGAATAATGTGTTCTAAACTCTTAAATCATATTTCCGTACATACAATTATCGAATGATGCGTAATGATTTCTCATAGATGGCGTTATTAATATTTTTATAATTTAATTTTAGTAAGTGTTAATTGTATTTTGCTAAAATATTTTATATCTATAATATACTAGCGATTTAGCGCGAGCGAAGCTGCGGGTTCCGCTAGTAGGATAAATAAATATGTTGGGACATTATTACACACAGCGCCATCTATTTCCGTGGTAAGCTACGAAGGAAGCTTGTGTTACAGATATCAGATATACTACATAAAATATAAGTTTAAATACATACATACTATAAATGACTTGAGTATAAACATCTGAGTTTAACAAACGAATGACCCAGCGGGACTCGAACCCACGACCACTGGCGCAAGAAAGTAGTTTCACTACAAACTGCGCCAAACGTGTCGTCAGTAATCAGATAATAAAAATAGACTGGAGAAATACCTAATAATAAAAATGTAAATACCCATCCATGACTGGACAAACATTTGTGCTCAACAAGAGAAAACCCCCAGCGGGATTCAAACCGGCGACCACTAATGCAGCAAGTGAGGGTACTACAAACTGAGCCAAACGTGTATGTATATTGTAAACATAAAAGAACAATAAAAATCAAAAATCAAAATCAAAATATTCTTTATTCAAATAGACTTTTACAAGCTCTTTTGAATCGTCATTTTTACATTATCAAAATAAAAAGTCAGTCTGTAAGTCTGTGAGTAAACTACCACCGGCTCGGAAAGCTGTTCTGCTGAGACCGGCGAGAAACTCAACAGTTGCTCTTTTCAAAAGAATATTTGGTAGCAATATTGTATTACAATTTATCTATTTATCCTACGTGAGACACAACCAGTCACTAATCCCACATATTTACATCTACTAGGTATTCCGCTATAGTGTAATAAGCCTTATTCAATAACATATTTAACAATAATAAAAACTGTCACACATAAATGTAATGATTAATAAATAATTCTTACACTTAAAAGAACAAGTTTATGTATTATACTATGTATAATTTTCAATCAAAGATGTGAATGGATGAAGGTTTTGCTGTTTAATGCATAGATGTTCGTGTTATGTGATTGATGTTATGATGTGGATTCATTTTGATTTTTGGGGAACCAAATTGTTTCGAAAGGCTTTACAGATGTGCGCTCACAGAAGAGACTAAGGTATTAGACGTCTCAGGGGTTTATTGTAACAAGTACCTATATAAAAGAAGATAGTTTCATTTTTAAATAACTACTTACAGGATGATGCACATAAAATGTCATGGAAAATGGTACGAGATCAACTCTGCACTCGGCTGTCACCTCCTTCCATACACCAGCTTCTTTGACTGGGGGTTCTCTGGAAAAAAAAGTTAAAATTAAACAAATATTGTAAGGGAATTAATCATAGAGTGGCAGAAACCAACCCGTCCATACCATACCATGGTATTTTGTTGCCGTTTTTGTAGTTTAGAAGAAATAGTGCAGTCTGTAGTAAAAACCATCTAAAACCTTAGTCTCTATCGAGACCATGAGTGTTGTAAAATAAACGAAATTTTAAAAACCAAATAATAAAATAAATCCGGAAAAATATCTTAAATAGTTTTGTGCATGTTAAAAAGAATTAAGAATAAAAAAATAGTTATAAATTATATTTAAAGTAAAAGTCAAAAGAGACCTGACTTGTGGTGGTTATGCCCCACTCCCATGCTTCAGAGCACAAAAACAGGTCTGCTGCATGAAGTCTTTAAGTATTGTCTCAACAAAATTTTAAGGTAAATGAAACAGAGACAGCACTGGAGTATAATTGCTTATAAATCTTTTTGTAATAATACAAAATTCCTTAATAGAACTTAACATTAATTTCATTAATATAAAAAATCTTACTTCTCAAACACAGGTTCATTGACCATAATATTCACTTCAGACTGTAAAATCTGGACGCCTGTCAACTCCTGAGTGGCAAAGAGGCAGGTCTGTAACATGAATTGCTTCAGCTTCAACTCACTGATTGATGGTTCCAGTTCTACAGTGAACTCTTGCTCCGAGTCAGAGCTGAAATTATAGTTATTGAGGTTTTATTTTTACTTAGTAAGTTAGTAAGGAGTTAAGTTTGTTCGATAGGTCACAAAGCCAGAATTTGTCTTTGAATTTATCTTTGAAATATGTTTTATCTTTGATGTATATTTTATAGTATTGTGAAGTGTCATGTGCCTTTAACTGCCTGGGTGGTCTAGTGGCTAGCATGTACGTTCATACATTGGGAGGTCCTTGGTTCAAGTCCTGGGTCGGGCCAAGTTTAGATATTGAGTCTTTCTGTTTAATAAGCCTCAGTAACCGCCCGAAGTTGGGAGATTGGCAGATTTTCACCTCCGTGCCTCGGAAAGCACATAAAGCCGTTGGTCCTGTTATTATGGGTTGGGTTTAAAATCGATTAGCAAGAGATGGTGAGAGAAACTAATATATACGGCAAGAGTTTATTCACTGATCATAATAATAGCACTCGCAACACATATTTAAATAGTTTTGCTAAACTTTTAGTTACCTTTCATCATAAAAACTATTATTTGATTTACTTCGAGCAACATCGATCCTTTTTTCATAATACTTTAACTCCTTTAATAATTCCTCTTTTCTCGCAAGCAAGGCTTCTTTAACATTACGAATCCTTTTCGACATTATTGCTTGTATATAAATAAAAATTTAAAATTCAACTCAATCACAATCAAGAAGCATTTGTTTTGCTTAAATTCAATTTCAAAATAACGCTTTGTAAAATGTAATTTGTAAATGTCAAACTGAACAGAATTATATATTGCCATGTAAATAATTGAAAAATTATTACAATAAAGATGAGTTTAAAATAAGATGAATATTTTTAGTGATTTTTTAATACGTAAACACAATAAATTTGTTATTTAGTAATATTGTCAATTATTGAAAATAATAGTGAACATAACAATCTTTTTTTACATCTGAATATTATATCATACACGAGTTTCTAAACGAAAAATTATCATATTAGTTATCTGTTACTCGATGTATAGGGCTGTGACATGCTTTAAATCTTAAACAACTCGATTACTCAATATCAATAAACATACAAAACTGAATTTTGATCCGAATTTCTTAACAAACATACTAATACTACGTTAATGCCTAGATAAATATTGACTTTGCGAATAGCTTATATCGAAAATGAATATATATAGAGATATAGAGAAATAACAAAAAAAAAATCCCAATAGGCAAAACCGTGGGTACCACATCGAATCTTTGTGGACAAACTTTGTGCGTTTATTTTTATAGATTATAAGATTTATATATAAAAGGAAAATAAATTTAGAGAAGATAACAAGAAGACACATGTGACAGAAAACTTAATATAATATACTATACAGGATTATTAATATATCAATTTGTATAATGTTATATCATATAGGTAAATTCGCTTATGTTTAAACACATATTTCTTCCTATCATTTCCTATGAAATAATAATGAATGCGATTTAGGTTCAATTCAATTCAATTCAATTCTCTTGTTAATGGCTTCAAAGCGTGCCAGTTGAGCAAGGATTACTTCGCCAATGTCACGTAAAATGGAGAAGGCACGAAGGAGATTGGTCGGTGACATAGAGTCAATAAGTCTATTTAAATTATAAAGTATAAACGAATAAGGGAAGTAAATCCTCACTAAACCTACGACAAAAGACAACACAGTTAGTATTTACAAAAAAACCTTAATAAGAGAGGAGAAAAAAAAATGGTTAGTGCGATTTTAGGTTATCGTTATCGATATGCAAACATCGATATCGCACGTCGCTCCAATATTGCGATTTGCAAATTCTAATAAACGTCAATTGTCAAAGCGATAATAAGAATTCTACTTAAATGTTGTAAAAAACATTAATATTAAATAAAATAATGTGATAAAACATATCTGGTGCAATATTTTTTATACAAATGAAATAGAATTAGTTAGTCGTGATATTTACAAAACTTAGGCAATAAGTTACCAGATTCTAATAAGAATAAATTTACACAAGATAAATGAGTACCGTTTAATTAAATACATTTTATATTCATTATAATAGTTCATAGTTCAGTTCCGTGTGTAATGTGTGTACGGACGGACTCGTACATTGTTTACCTAGTTGCATTGTGATAATTAAATATCAAGAGAGGTGTAAATTTTGAAAATGGGTCAAACCGGGAGTGCTATGCCAGGTAAGTGCTATTGCAAATAACAGTTTATATTTTCTAATAAGATTCTAACGAGATCGCATTTTCATGTTAGCATAACCTATATTTATATTGATGAGCAAACATGTGATTGTAGTGCTATTTAAATGGACTTGTACATGTTAGATTATTCAGATTGTTTATATTTTAGTTATTTACAAGATCAAAGTATTTGTTTACTTTATTAACACTAAACAAAGTTATTGAAGTATAGTGATTACAAAAAAAACCATTTGCAAGTATGTTTCTATTTATCTTGGTGGCAAATTTAATACTTTTTAATATAAGATGTATTTATTATTGTTTTTTATGCATTACAAATACTTTATTTTGTCATCATTCTCCAATATGCAATAGGACTTAAAATAACATATTCTTTGACTATAACATATTCATTATTCGTTTATTTTCATCTGATACTAAAAACTGTACTAGAATGAAATTCATTTTATTACACATTACCAGTAAAGCCTGAGTTATTTATTTATTAATAGGATTGTTAAGCAAAATTTGTAAAGATATTTTCATCCGATTCCTATTTGTTATCAATCAACTTTAGACTATATTGTACTCTGTTGGCATACATATCTAATTAATACCAGTCATAGATATTTTATATATAAAACAAATTCAATTCAAGTAAGAAATAAAATATGATTCAGAATGATAATTATTATGCTAATTTAAAATAGAAAAAAAAACATAAGAATAGAATTTAAACATATAAAAACACTTAACCTCGTTTAGCTGCTATAAAAAAAATAGAGTTGGAATGTGTTGAAAAATAAAGTAGCTTTGGTAGCACTATTTTGGTTTAACACATTGTCTATTTGTGAAGACTAGCATTTCCCGCGGCTTCGCACGCGTTCCAAAGACCAGAAACCAATTTTTTCTGAGTCAGTACGGTACCTCGCAGAACTAACGCCCGCCCTTCCCGTTTTTGCAACATTTTTCATTGATGCTCAGCTCCTATTAGTTGTAGCATGATATAATATAGCCTATAGCCTTCCTTGATGAACTTACGATTACTTACGATGAACGCACCCCAATAAAGCTCCGTGTCGGCATGAGTTTTCCCCACATCTTCAACAATAATCTTCATGTTGAGGCCCGCTGGAGGCATTCCTTTGTTAAAAACTCCGAAGTTTGTACACCAGTCATGGGTATTTATATTTATAATATGTATGCAGGCCTGGATTTACACTAGGCGAGTGCCCAGGGCGGCAAATTTTTTAGGGCGGCAAAACTTTGAAAGTCAAAAAAATTTTTTTAGTCTTATCAAGATTGCTCAAATACAATTAATTGAAAAACATGTCCGATGGACGTAAATTGAGCGGATTTGAGTATCGGAAGCGCGCTTTGGACAAAAGTAGAAAGGAACAAGAGGTTTTGAGTAAAACTCCCAAGCTAGATGATTTTTTACGACGATAGAACGTGTTACACAAAAAACGGAATCTATAGAGATTGTACAAACTTGATTGATTGTTTCGAATGCTTTACAGCAATCATGGTCACGGAAATAGCTGGGCACCGTTAAACAAATAATTAACTCGTTAATCGTTAATTCGTTTCTTAAAAAAGTTAACTTCGTTAAACGTTAAAGCGTTATATTTCGAAAAATTTAACGCAAGTTAACGTTAATCGTTAATCCGTTAACACGTGATTAAAATTGTATTTTTATATCATTGCAACAATAATGATCTACTTATAAAATCTATTGATTTGGGTTCTGGAAACTAAAAGCTTCTCAGCATTTCGAGGAGGCGGGACCAGGCTTTTCAGAGGCTCAGTTCATCGCCTTCAATACCCAGCCGTTTGGGACTCTACAAGAGCCTCTTCGCTATCATCACCTCTCTCTGGCCCTGGACGGATGCTGGACGTTCCTTTTTCATTTCTCCCAGTTCACCCCGATACTAATGGAAGCCGTCTCGACTTTCGGTAGGCTTTTGCCGAATGTCCGGGGCATTGAATCTCTTTGCCGGTTTTGAGATTGTGAGGTCCATGGCACTGTATGTTGCCCCCGTTTGGATCGACCCCTCTCCGTCCCGAACGGGGTCCATTGTGCAGTACGCAGCAAGTCCTGGCGGTGAAGGCAATAAGGGGATGACGTACGGTGTCCTTCTGGCGGGCATTTCACCCTGGGTACTCCAGGCGCAGGCAGAGGTACTCGCCGAAGTGTACCAGTTTCGGGCGAGTGAGCGTGCGCTCGGGAAACTTCCAATGTGGGATCCCTCCCGTCTAGCTGACGAGGCCATGATCCGGCGATGGAGGGAGCAACTGGGAAACCCAGAGGCTGGCCTGGCAAAAGTGGATGCAGTTCGTTCTGTTTGACTGGGTCAGGAGGCCCACCCGGTGTCTTGACTTTCAGACTGACGCAGATGCTTACCGGTCGCCCGGCATATGAACACGCACCGACAACCTTACTTACCAAACTTTACTTAGGTACCTGGTTTCGTTTTACTCGACGCGACGCGGTGCTTAGTAAACGGATTAACGATTAACGGACTTGAGATAATGTAACGGAAGTTAACGAGTCCGTTAAATTTTTTCTAGGTTAACTTAAAAGTTAATCGTTAATCGAAATGTTAACTTGTTAATTAACGATTAACGGATTAACGAGTTAATGCCCAGCTATGGTCACTCACAGGAGAGACTAATTAATTATTATTTAATTCAGCATTAATTTGAATATAAGTTTTAATAAAATTTTTTTACAAATTGTTTTTGAATATGATTATTTTAAAAGTTAAATATAAAGCAACACTACAGAAAACTATAATCTAAAAATATAATATTAATCAGATCTAACTATGCTCTATTCACATAGACCCCACAAGTTCTTTTGAATAGTAATTTATATATACTTAATATTATAAAGCTGATGAGTTTGTTTGTTTGTTTGTTTGTTTGGTTGAACGCGCTAATTTCAGGAACTACTGGTTCGATTTGAAAAATTCTTTTTGTGTTGGATAGTCCATTTATCGAGGGAGGCTATAGGCTACATAACATCACGCTACGACTTATAGGAGCGGAGCATCAATGAAAAATGTTGCAAAAACAGGAAGGGCGGGCGTTAGTACTGTTAGATACCATTCCGCGCAACTCAGTAGAATTTGGTTTCCGATCTTTAGACCGCGTGCGAAGCCGCGGGAAATGCTAGTAGAGTATATTTATTTGAATGTCTGTAACAAGTATATAAACCTCTGAGACGTCAAGTATCCGAGTATACTACTCTCTCCTGTGACCATGATTGCTGTAAAGCATTTGAAACGTCGCGACGTTTCGAATGCTAATCCGCGACAAAATCTGAAAAGATAGTTTCTGTTTGAAGAGAGTTAAAAACTTCTTACGTTCTACAATAACTGCTAATAGACTAACTTAGCCATTCTATGCATCGAATCCGACGTACTTCAACGTTTAGATTGCGAAGATTTACTGCCAGTTTCTATAACCTATCTACCGATAGACCGGTAGTTACTTTCATACTATTTTGACATATTAAAAGTTACAACCTGTCAAAATCGTATGAAAGTATCTACCGGTCTATCGGTAGATAGGTTATAGAAACTGGCAGTTAATCAACCAATTCGCAATACAAAAAGTTAGGCGTGTTTGCCTGTGAAAAAATTGATGTTAAAATTGATGCAAAATTTATAATTGTTAGAAAAAATAACAAGTATTTATTTATGTTTTTGGAATATCACTACATAGTATAAAAGAAAGTCGCTTTCTCAGTCCCTATATATCCCTATGTACGCTTAAATCTTTAAAACTACGCAACGGATTTTGATGCGGTTTTTTTAATAGATACAGAGATTCAAGAGGAAGGTTTATATGTGTAACTAGCGGAACCCCGCGGCTTCGGTTGCGCTAAAACTATGGACGAGCCTAAACAAAGCGAGGGCGACTCGCTAGTGTAACATATATTAATGTTTCTGCAATAAATTAGAGACTTTAATTTTGAGAAATAAAATATATAAACTATAAGTAAAAGTAAAGTTCCAATATTGGGGCGGATTCTTTTCCGGTGCCCAGGGGCGGCATTGAGTTTAAATCCGGCCCTGTATGTATGTATTTAAACTTATATATATACTATATGAATTGTACAATGAAAGAACCTATAATCATAGTATAGCTTTCGCTTCTTTTGTAACTGCCTACTCCAAATTGTTTAGAAGAGTATGTTCCATGGCAAAATCCTTGTATGTTAAAGATAAAATAAGAAATGCGCATGATAAAATCAAAATGACATGGAACATAATTGCTTGTGAAAGTGGAAGAGTCGCAGATCGCAGCTTCGATTTTAAGTTAAATATTAATGAAAATTTTATTACTTCAGACCGAGAAGTTGCATCTGAGTTTGAAAAATTTTTCACTGACATTCCACTTTCAACAACGCAATCACTTAATTCGTCTCCCGACATTGCCGAACTTTTGCTTAAGAAAAACGTCAAAGAATGTAATGTTATATTTAAATTTAAACAAGTAAACCCCAAAGACATAATGGTAGCCTTCAGAAGTCTGGACCTCAAGAAAACAGCTGATCTATGGGGTATATCTGTAAAAGTTGTTAATTCGGTAATTGATGTTGTTGCGCCTTATCTTGCTACTATATTTAATGGCTGTATAGAACATGGTGTTTTTCCTGATCTAATGAAACACAGTAAAGTCATTCCTATTTTTAAATCAGGTAGTACCTTAGACCCCAATAATTTTAGACCAATTTCAGTACTCCCAACATTTAGTAAAATTTTTGAAAAAATCATACTCGGGCAAATGTTATTGCATTTCAATGCACACAATCTACTTCATAAGAAACAATTCGGTTTTACGAAAGGTCGCTCCACAGCAGATGCTAGTGTTGAGCTAGTAAAAAATATTTTTGAGGCTTGGGAGAGGTCACAGGATGCTCTTGGGATATTCTGTGACTTATCCAAGGCCTTTGATTGTGTGCATCACGAGACGTTGATCAGGAAACTGCATCATTATGGGATTAGATATAAGGCACTCAACCTCCTGAATTCCTATCTCAGTAATAGAATTCAGAGGGTTGATGTAAATGGTAAGAGATCTCCTGGAGCTCCGTTTGCTATGGGGGTTCCACAAGGTTCTATTCTTGGTCCATTTCTCTTCCTAATTTACATAAATGATTTGCCATTCTTTGTACAGGACAAACATGAGATAGTATTGTTCGCAGATGACACATCACTTATTTTTAAGGTAAAACATAATTTACTTATGTACGACGATGTAAACGATGCTCTCTCAAAGGTTGTCTATTGGTTCGATTCGAATAATTTATTATTAAATAACAAAAAAACAAAATTAATAAAATTTACAACACCTAATGTTAAAATTGCTGATAATGGTGTAGTATTGGGTGGAGAGATGTTAAGGCCGATAGAATCAACTAAATTCCTAGGTATCATCATAGATTCGAAATTACAGTGGAATCTCCATATTGAGGGGCTAGCGAAAAGACTCAGCTCTGCAGCGTTTGCGGTAAAAAAAATTAGACTTATTACAGACGTAGATACAGCTCGCGTAGTATATTTTAGTTATTTTCATAGTATTATGTCGTATGGAATCCTATTATGGGGTAATGCAGCTACCGTTAATACCATTTTTGTCCTGCAGAAAAGAGCTATTCGTGCCATATATAGTTTAGGACCTAGAGTATCATTAAGAGAAAAGTTTAAAGAAATAAAAATATTGACTGTTGCTTCCCAATACGTGTACGAAAATGTTATGTATGTTCATAAAAATATACACGAATTTCCCAAGAATTGCGACATGCATAGCATTAATACTAGGAGCAAACATAAACTTGTAATGCCTGTGACTCGCTTACGCCGAGTCAGTAACTCTTTTTATGGACAATGTATACGTCTATACAACAGGATCCCAGAAAACGTTCAAAAAGCTTCTATTGCCAAATTTAAAAAAATTGTGAAGGAACGTTTGTGTACTAAAGGCTATTATTCGATTAACGACTTTTTAGAAGACAGTACGCCTTGGGAATGATGTGATCGCCGCCAGGCTATTTCAACATATAGAATTATTGTTAATCTACAATTTAATTTTAAAAAAAAGAGTGAGAATACGATAAAAAAAAAAAAAATTAGTCCCGCTGAGTTTCTTTCGCCAGTTCTTCTCAGGTCAGAGGTTTCTTCTTTCCGAACTGGTGGTAGACTCATGACGTTCAGTAAGAAATTGTAACAATTTTTATGCTGAATAAAATATTTTGATTTGATTTGATTTGATTTGATATATAATGTATTATATCAACAATCTGGTATCCGTAACACAAGCCTCGTAGCTTACCACGGAACTAGATGACGCTGTGTAATAATGTCCCAACATCTTCATATTGTAGGTAATTAACACAAAAGCGCATTGAATTTGTCACCTAAACTTTCCTCATGAATAGATGACTAATTGGTAAAAACCGCAGGAAATCCGTTCAGTAGTTTTTGAGTTTATCACAAACAGACAGACGCAGCGTGGGACTTTTATAATAATTGTAATGATGTACATATATTATTATAAATGAAACTTTTCGGATTTTGTCTCGGATTTATTATGATTTTTGGTTCTCAACGTTTCGAATGCTTTATGCTATGTGTGTCCCAACATGTCTATACGAATATTATAAGGCTGAAGAGTTTGTTTGTTTGGTTGAACGCGCTAATCTCAGAAACTACTGGTCTGAATTGAAAAATTTTTCTTGTGTTGTAGTCCGTTTATCAAGGAAAGCTATACGCTATATTACTTCACGCTAGAGCGGAGCATTAATGGTAAATGTTACAAAAACGGGAGAATAATATTTCCTTACAGGCATTAGAACGCGAGCGGAGCCGCGGAAAAGGCTAGTTTATTATATATCAAAAGAAATTCGAAATTCTAAGCAACTTTTAGCCTCCGCCTTTCTTATCTCAGCCTTTGTAAAGCAAATCAGCTGAGAGCATATGATTCAAATAGCCTTTCTTACTTTTGCCATTGCGTCAGCTGATCGAAAAAAATAAACAAAAACCTCTTTGCATAACCGAACTCTTTATTTAAATTTTATTGTTTTTTAACACAAGTTATTATACACTTTGAAAGCCTAAAAATAAGGTTGAATATATATTTTTGCAAGTCCATTTCGTACTGTCCTTTATCGCGAAAACACGTGCGTTAAAAAAAAAGAAATTAAAAAAAAGAATGACAGGTAGACGCTACAGCTGATCGTCAGCTGTTAAAAGGCTCTAACAAGAATGTCATGATGTATGTCCATTTTTAATGCTAATGTGAAATCAACTTTATGGACATAGAAATAAATATAGTTTTGGTTAAATTTTGAAAGTACATACAGTTTTTTCGTAGACTATACCTTTTTGAACAATATCAAATTTAGTACAGCATTAGTTGTTTATTACTGTAGTGTAAGTACGTAATGATTATTACCGAAAAGTAGGCTTTATTTCTCAAATTATAAGATCTATTTTTAATGTTACGTTATTGAGATAAAAGGTCTTCGTAAATTATTAACTTTGGTAGGTTGAAATGTAAATTTTGACTATTTTTAAAGAAGTTTAAAGAAATTCAATCGAAGCTTTCAGAATTTAAAGTTGACATTTATTTGACGCTATTTTTTTTTCTTAAGATTTGATATATAGGCAAAGGTCCATGGGAACTCGGATTTTTGAAACAAATTGGAAGAATATTTTTTTTTCTATTACTTCACTTGCACAATGCATGCAATCATTCAGATATACCACAGGTAATATTCAAAGTATAACAAAAAATATATTATTTTCAGAGAAATCTTACATTTGTGAAGCAGACAAAGGACTTCTTGGGCTTAATATTAGTCTTTTTGTTTTTCCATACTGTTTAATTTCATGCCTAGGTTACCTAGACTTAGCCTCGCTTCAGTAATGTGCGACTCTAGGTGTACTAACAATAGATTATTTTATATTTCAGGTTATAGTCTATCTGTGGACTATATTTCATCCAAATATCTACAGCCGTTTTAGTTAATAGGGATCGCAATCGCATGAACACACAAACATTAATATAAAAGTAATAGATCCAAATGTGACACGATAATGATTTAATTATTTTTTTAAATAAAATTATTATAATAAACTACGTTCACTTTGACATGTTACTGTATTCAGTTTTTATTTTTTTAAATATTTGTACATAACACGATACATGTTTATCCAACAAACACAAAAACTCCTTATATAGGACTAGCTGCACCCCGCGGTTTCACCCACGTAGTTGCCGTTCCCGTGGGATTACAGGAATAAAAAGTAGCCTATGTCCTTTCTGAAGGTCTTCTCTATCTGTGTACCAAATTTCATCGAATTCGGTTCAGCGGTTTAGGCGTGAAAGCGTAACAGACAGACAGACAGACAGACAGACAGACAGAGTTACTTTCGCATTTATAATATTAGATATTAGTTAGGATTCAAACCAACTATCTCTGACGTAGAAAGGTCTCCGAACCTCCACACCAGATGTCCACTAAGTCCCTTGACCCTTCATTTAAATTTATGGTAACAGGTGGTCTTTCACAAAAACTAAGATGTTTTTTGTAACCAAGTTTCACTTGATTGGGTTGAGCATTTCCAAAAATTCTTGAGCTCCTCCATGTTTCTGCTGTTATATTAGGCAAAGTTCTTCTTAATTGGTCAAGTCATTCTGACGACACGTTTGGTGCAGTTTGTAATGACCCTACTTTCTTGCGCCAGCGGTCGCGGGTTCGAGTCCCGCTAGGGGCATTCGTTTGTTAAACTCGAATGTCTGTACTCCAGTCATGGGTGTTTATATTTATAATATGTATGTTTTAAACTTATATATATGTACTATGTAGTATATCAACTGTCTGGTATTCGTAACACAAGCTTCCTTCGTAGCTTACAACGGAACTAGATTGCGCTGTGTAAAAATGTCCCAAAATATTTATTTATTTAATTATTTATTGGTGTTCAATTTTAGTAGTTTATTTTAAGAGTTTCTTCGTTTATTTCGAGTTCGTCCCTAGATACGTTTTAACGTTTAGTATAGATTTCCCTATTTCGAAGTTTGAAGGCCCATGCCCAGCAGAATACAAGTTTTACCGTGTTTAATGTCTCCTTTGCTCTACTGTATGCCTTTGTTTATTTTTTTATAACTTCAAGGAACTAAAACTAAAACTAAACAAAACTAATTTCAAGAAATATCATAGAAGTTTGATGCAAAACTGTTTAGGAATTTTGATTTTGATCTATTCAAAAATATAGAAGTCTTCGTGATGTTCTTATAGAAAGTGTAAGAAGTCGCGGGTCGCAATTAGTTTTCCTCATGCTTTTGCCATCTACCCGCCAATTCATTGTAATTGGTTGAAAATTCAAACTTACACCTTTAAATTGAAAGAAAAAAGGGCGAGCCTTCACGCAAGATGCCAAATACATCTTTGTTTTAGCGACAGATGCCACTTCGCCTTTGAAAGTCGGTCAAAAACTAAAAAAAGTGGTTTTCTTTGTCGTTTTGTCAAAAGAAATTATACCTAACGTATATAATGATAGGGTTGATAGTAAATATATAATAATTATTAAATAACGCATCTGTACGTCAGCTGTTAAATGAACTTTGGTGAAAGAATGTTTATTGAAAATTTTATTAGTCTTTATTAGTATAGAAATAGAGGTTATTTTTGATATTGAAAAAGCTAAGGTATGTAGACCTTTTGGAGATAATAAAATGTTTAAATTTTGTTGTTCAGTGGCAGCGTGCCTGGCAACAGAGCAAAAACTTAACCAGTTCGATTACCGTAGGTCAATGAGCCTAGGAATAAGCCGTATTAATAAAATAACATTTAAACTTATTTTTTTTTGTTCTGGTTAATCTCCGAAACGCCTGTACCGATTTTGACTTGACTTTCTTTTGCAGATATATTAAGAACGAAGGGTCCCTTCAAAAAATTCAACGTGCGTTCGAACCTTTCTTGTTATCCTCCTTAATATTATAAATGCGAAAGTAACACTGTCTGTCTGTCTATCGCGCTTTCACGCCAAAACTACTGAACCGATTTAATAGAAATTTGGCACACAGATAGTCTAAGGCCGGAGAAGGGACATAGTAGACATGCTTTTCATTTTTCAAGACGAAAAAAGGGCTCTAAGGGGTCCCGAGCAAAGCGAGATTGAGTCGCTAGTTCTAAATGTAATGTGTTAGATCTACGCGATATAGGCGAAGTAAATTGTGCCCAAATTGCGCTTTTAGGAGCTATTGATCAAAGAAATTGAAATAGATTCTACGCCAACTCAAATAAAATTGTACTTTTGTAGGCTGAAAAGCTACACCTAGATATTTACCGGACTTAATATTATACATAACTAGCGACTCGCCCTCGCTTCGCTCGGGCTCTTCCCTAGATTTAGCATAAGCAAAGCCGCGGGATCCGCTTGTTATGCATATAAACCTTCCTCTTGAATCACTCTATCTATTAAAAAAAACCGCATCAAAATCCGTTGCGTAGTTTTAAAGATGTAAGCATACATAGGGACATAGGGACATAGGGACAGAGAAAGCGACTTTGTTTTATACTATGTAGTGATATGAAACATTAACGCACGGCACGATTTCTATAGAGTTCTATTAGAGAGGCCTCATCTATAGTTTTTAGATTTTTGTTCGTCTGTCTGTCTGTTACCGCATCATGAGGAAACCATTTGGCAGATTTTAATAAAATATGAAATGATAATAGCTGGTTATCCGGGTCAACATATAAGATGCTTTTTATTACGAGAAATTATCTCATCTTTAGGAAAAAATATTAATCGTTAAAACGTATCTATGGAACGAATGCGAGCGAAGTTACGTGACTCGCTAGTGTAGATATATACTCTAATCATTGTGGAAGCCAAGTTTAAGTATAAAATATGTAATAAGTAAATAATAATAAATAAATAAACAAGTATGTTGGGACATTATTAAACACAGCGCCATCTAGCGACTCCATGACTGGAGTACAAACATCCGAATTTAACAAATGAATGCCCCCAGCAAGACTCGAACCCGCGACCGCTGGCGCAAGGAAGTAGGATCACTACAAACTGCGCCAAACGTGTATGCGCAAAATGAAGAGTTTATATATATAGTTTATATGTAAACATTGTTACTAACACACTAAACGCAAATTTTATTTTATATAAAATTCCTCCCGCGCAAGGTCGGCACAGACGTTGAAGCAAAAAACCTAGCATCTGTCTCACGGCACGAGGGGGTCGCGTGTCGTGTACCGAGTTACCTGGCTTTACTGTATTATGTATGCTATTATATGGGTAGACTAGTTATATTCTGTGAGTTTACTCGCGTTTTTAAAGAGTTCTTGATTAAGATTTTCTTAGATTTTCGTCAATATTTATATTTTCGATTTATTTGCGGATATATTTTGGTTTTTTATGGTATTTGGTTTTTTGGTTATTTATGTTGTGAGATAAAGGGAACTAAGACTTAAAAACATAACTATAGTATTATTTTAATTACTTTTTCGTATATTGTTCCTAAAATTTGTATATTTACTTTGACGACTTACGATACGTTTGTAGTGTACCTACTTGCTGTGCCAGTCGCGGGTTCGATCTCGCCTCAAAACTTACCATGAAATTAGATGGTGCTATGTGGTCCGTTTTAACCTATTTACTTATTTATTTTTGCATGTAGATATAACAATTTTTTTTTTGAATCCATGATTTGTATGGCAAAATTGAGAATATTAATTTTTAATATTTAATATTGAGTGTTTACTCAACTATTTTTGACTGTCTTTTTTTGGGAACTCTGTTTTTAGTTTTTTTTAATCTGAGATCCTTATTAAGATCTTAAGATTCCTTCGATAAGTAGGTTAGTCACCTGTATTTCATCATTTTGAAAATTTCAATGTTGGGCTTGACTTTGAGTGCCATCCTGTGAAGAGTATCAGGTCATGGTCCAGCATGGTCTTAGCTAGGTTCTCGCAGACATGCAGGTTTCTTCATCATAAGAAAAGTGGTAATCATGTTAAAGATAATTTGCACATAAAAATATCAGAGATGCGAAACTCAGGTTTGAACCCGCTTCACTCTAATAACCAAGCAAGTTCGCTACTACTGGGTTGCCACTGCCGATTACTTTCCTTCAGATCATATACTATATCGGTGTCTTTCTTTGGATCTCATAACAATACCGCTTTAAATGTATATACAACTGTATGAAATCTATAATTATTATAAAGACTAGCGACTCGCCCTCGCTTCGCTTGGGCTTTTTCCTAGATTTAGCACAGGCAAAGCCGCGGGATCCGCTAGTTATGCATATAAACCTTCCTCCTTGAATCACTCTATCTATTAAAAAACCCGCATCAAAATCCGTTGCGTAGTTTTAAAGATTTAAGCGTACATAGGGATATAGGGACAGAGAAAGCGACTTTGTTTTATACTAAGTGATTAAGATGTTTGTTTGTTTGTTAGAACGTGCTAATCTCAAGAACTACTGGTCCGAATTGTAAAATTCTTTTTGTGTTGGATAGTCCGTTTGTCGAGGAAGGCTATAGGCTATAAGCTATATTACATCACGCTACGACCAATAGGAGCGGAGCATCAATAATAAATGTTGCAAAAATATGAGAAAAATATTTCTTTTAATTTATAGCCTTTATAACGCGAGTGCAGCCGCGGGAAAGGCTAGTTTATATATAAGTGCGTTAATTGAAGCTTTTATTATTTGGAATCAAACATCCCATATAACAGATGCGCACGCGCCAAATGCCGGAAACCATTTTGATCTCAATAAAAAAAACACATGTTGTAATACGTACCGTTTGCATCTGAACACCTTTGATTTGATCTATATTTGACAACTCGTGGTAATTGATATTATTTTTAACCTACTGTAGATAGTCCTGAGTTCGATTCTGGGACTTTGTTTTAACGTCCCACTGCAGTGGGTGGGCTTCTCCTCAATACGAGTGGGATCAGGCCATAGTCCACCACGCTGTCTAAGTGCGAGTTGGCGTGTCTTTCGAAAACTTTGCTAGGGTCTCTCAGACGTGCAGGTTTCCTCATGATTTTCCTTCACCGTAAGACAAGTGGTAATCACGTTAGAAATGTGGCTACTGAATTAGTGCGACTTACCATCTACGACTGCGTTACCACTTTCCATCAGGTGGAACGTAGTCAAGCACTAATTCAGAACGATATAAAAAAAAATATTCGCACATGACATGACGTTTGGAAAATTTGGTCGGCATTTCATAGCCTAATGTAGGACCCGTGGCTTCACTTACGTTAAAACTTTAGAATCATCCGCTGAACTTATATAAAAATTGCCTGAAAATTACATCAAAATTTCTCTAGCCGCTTTGAAATCTCCAGGGAAATTAATAATATATGTAGGTACATATGGAGTGGACACACAAATTTTAATAATATTTATTGGGGATATCTAATATCACGCAACGGCCCATAGAATTGGAGTGATTAGTATATAAATAAACTATATATGTTGGTATAGTTCATATTTGAGGTTTTAACTGTCTCTGTAACTTGCGTGTATTCCTGAGTTCAATTCCCAAATAGAACCAAGTTTAAATAATAAATAAATGAATATATTGGGACATTATTGCGACAGCACCATCTAGTTCCGTGGCAAGAATGAGGCTTGTGTTACGGATAACAGATAGTTGATTTGATATACTACACATAATATATACATTTTAAATACATACATATTATAAATATTAACAACCATGACTGGAATACAAATGTTCGTGGCTCAACAACTAAATGCCCCCAGCGGGACTCGAACCCGCGACCGCTGGCGCAGAAAGTAGGGTCACAACCAACTCAGTCAAACGTGTCGTTAAAGTTTAGTTATTGAGTTTTTCTTTAAGAAGAATCCAGTATTTCAATAATATTTTCCAAATTCCAATGTACAAATTGAAAATGACTTGGAATTTTATTATATACTAGCTACACGCGCGGCTTTGCCTGCGTTCATTTTTTGAATCGCTACTAAACTTCATTCGATCACTCGCTGGGTTGAAAATTCTCCAAAATTACTCCAGCTTTAATTTAATATACTCCTGAGCCGCGCGGCTACCTATTTCATATATTATGTGCGGCGTGCACTCCTCCTCCTCTCCTGTTATTGTAGTTTTAGTAGGGATTATTATTATTTTTTTCTTGCAATTAAAATAGCCTATATTAATCAGTGATAATGTAGCATTCAAATCGTGAAAGAATTTTTAAAATCGGTCCAGTACTTTTTGAGCCAATTCGTTAAAAACATACTTACATACAAACCTTTTCTCATTATAATATTAGTATAGATATAGACATGAACCCACTACCTATCCAAACTATCCACTACACCATATGGTTTTGACATTTAGCATTTCTTTTTATTTTTTTTGCAAGAATTCAAAACGGATCTAGTGAAAGGGTTTAACGCTAACTCGGAGGTATTCGCGGTCCCTACCCCGCGCAGATGTTAGACCGCAAGGTGTATGTGCAATGTGCATCTGTCAGCTTTTAGATATAGCAAATGCCAAGATTTGGCTTAATTTTTTCATTAATCGAGTTTTTTTGACCGATTTCATAATTGGAGGTAGTTAAAGAGGTAGTTTGTTTGTTTGTATGTAAGTATGTATGTTAGGTGCTATCGCCTAGATGTTGGGACGTTTTTGGTTGTTTCCTTTGGGTTAAGTAGAATTTTGTCATGATTATAATTTTCTCAAGGGTTTCATATGATTTAGAAGAATTAGTGTTATATGTAATAAAGGAACTAAATGAGTCGAATCTTTATCAAATAATTTATATTTCTTATTGAAATAATCATTTTTTTTACATACAAAGGCCGAACCTATAGATATTTTTTTATTTATTCGTCTGTCTGTATCTGTGATTGCATCGAATAATCGTTGGATAGATTTTGATGAAATTTGTGTATAATGATAGCTGATATTGAATACGTAAGTCAAGCACAATCTAAGATATTTTAAAGATTTATTTTTGTATCCTACTTCTAGCGGTTGCCTGTAAGAGATCACTTTTAGTGATAAGGCCGCCTTTGCACATTTCTTTAAATGTATTTGTTTTCGTATGTATAATTTTTTTATTGTTATGTTAAAAATAAAAAAATATGGCTATATATTCTATTCACGCTTAAACTAAAAATTTACTACTACTACTACGTAGAATGTACCCTGGAATAGGATAAAAGCTACCCTTAATCCCGCTATGTACCTTAATCCCAATGAAAGACACGGGCGAATACTAGTTTAATATAGCCTCGAATAATAAAACTTTAATTAATCTACTTTATTGCGTTACACAATAACAGGTGTATATGTATGAGATGTAATATAACATTTTGTAATTTAAATTTTAAAAAGTGGACATACAAACAGGTGCTAAGTTTTAACCCTTTTTCGTATGTCTTTAGGGGATGAATCTCCATTAATCGTCCTTAGGAGAGGACTACTTCTACTCCCTATAATGTTGACGAAGACTTGCCTTTCCATTTTTTTTGCATTCTTACATATTTTTATATATAAAAATGTCGTGTCACAGTGTTTGTTTTCGAACTCCTCTGACTTATATTTGGTAGGTCTGAGAATAGGTCGTAGGCTATTTTTTATTCCGCTAGGTGATAAGGGTGGTCCTCTCCTGGTGCTAGTAATATAATAAATTGTAACTTAGCCTAATATGTACATTTAATATTTTTGATAATCTAATTGAAATAGTTTTGAGAATTTTTGTCTGTCTGTGATCGCATCACTAGAAAACCATTGGACAGATTTTGATGAAATTTGGTATGATGATAGTTGGTTATCCAGGCCAATATATAGAATACTTCTAGACCTAAAAAATCTATACCTACAGGTACTAGAAGTCAAAATTTATCGAGAGACGAAGGAATAGTTTTTTTATGTATATACCGTATTACTTTCATATGCATTTAGTGAAAAGCTGTTAATTTGAAATTAATATCAATTTTATTTATATGTATGGCAGTGGTAGCCCAGCGGTAGCGCTCGCTTGGATAACTGAGTGATGCGGGTTCAAATCCGGGTCTTGCAACTCTGATATTTTCATGTGTAAATCATTTCTATCGTCACCACTTGTCTTACGGTGAAGGAAAACATCGTAAGGAAACCTGCATGTCTGAAAGAACCTAGCAAGTTCTCGAAAGACATGTGAAGTCCGCCAACACGCACTAGGCCAGCGCGGTGGACTATGGCCTGATCCCCTTCGTACTGAGGGAGGCCCGTGCCCAGCAGTGGGACATTAAAAAAAAAGACTGAAGGGGGAAGGGTATAGATAAAAGACTAGTATTTTCTTATTCCACATGCGGTCACCCATTCCAATACAATCTGAATTATAAGTACTTAACCCTAATGCCACACGACGAAAGGAAGTCGTTAAGGGCAATGCAATCAGTTAATTGTTTAAATTACTTAATTAACTTTTAACTCTCCGTTTAAAATAGATGATGACATTTCTCCTAAACTAATTTGTTAATTTTCATTGTCACGATATTATTTTTAATAGTTTTCATTGAAATAATCTTTTTTGGTTCTTTTTATCTGAAAGTATCTTTTCGGATTTTGTCGTGGATTTATTATGATTTTTGGGTCCCGACGTTTCGAATTCGAAGTTTTTCTCGTAATAAAACCAGTAAATAATGTTATTTACGCAACTTAGAGTACCTTATATGATATACATACCAGGTTATTCGTTTTGACTTGAAGAAATAACAATGATAACCAATAAATATGGTGATATGTTGGGAAATTAACACACATCATATAGTTCCGTGGTAAGCTACGAGGCTTGTGCTACGGCTACCAGACAATTGATATAACAATACAAACATTCGTCCACATAACACAATGATTGCCTCCAGCGAGACTCGAACCCGCGACCGCTGCCACTGCAAGCTAAGTCACTACATACATTTTTTTTAGAATTGTAGGTCAGCCGATAAGTAAATTTGCTTTTCTGCATATTGAATAATAAAATATTAACAGCTCAATGTAAACGATAACCTAATTTATAAGAAGGGCGCTAAAATTAGCCTTTGTTCTTCAACGCTCGAAACAAAGGTATTATTTTCAGAATATGACATTTTCATTGCATACATGATATGTAGGTATTGTATATATTCAGAATTTATAGCATCCCACTGTTGGGGGTGGACTTCTCAATGCGAGAGGAGTCAGTCCATATACCATTGCTCCTGGTACTTCTCTAATAGTAAAGTGGACTGTTGAAGCAACCACCGCTGTCTGTTCAGCCAACTTTTGATTTTTTTTATCTAATTCAAGCCCTTATTGATGTATGTTATAGTAATAGGCTGTTAGGAGAATAGCGGACAAACCGGGAGTTAAACTTAGTGTTTTATCTTTCAACTAAAATAATTTTAAAACCTTGTACGGGTCATTTAATGTTTCAGTAGCTTTTTCATACAAAAGTTATTTTCTGTTAGTTCAGAAGCTTCAAAGATATTGTGCAAATAGTTCTTTTTCTAAATAGGTCTACATTTTAACCTTTTTAGTTTTATAGAAGAACTAATGAGTGGCCCTCGCTTCGCTCGGGCTCGACCCTGGATTATCGCGAGCGATGCCATGGGTTCCGCTAGTTATACATACATTACTCTTGAATCACTCTATCTATTAAAAAACCCGCTTCAAAATCCGTTGCGTAGTTTTTTAAAGATCTAAGCTCAAGTAGAGACAGACAGCGGGACGACTTTCTTTTATACCATGTAGTGATGTAATTATTAATAAAATGCTACCAACCTACATCATGTTAAAAAAAAATCTCTTCCATTTTACTTTACATCTTTGCCAAAAACTCGTCATTATATTCGCGCGTGCACTTCAAATTCTTGCAAACAAAAAAAATCAACACCGGTTTAACAATTCAACAAAAGGACCCTAATCTTACCCTCTGAACTACACTCTCTTTTATATTCTATAGGAAGAAAAGAGACAGGTGACGTTAGGGGCTGTTGTGCGCGCGCATCTGCCTTCAAACACTATAATGTCCTATTTTATGCGAACTGTTATTTGAATTTTTCTCTTATCATAAGGAAATAAGGTTGATTTTGCGTCAGAAAAGTAGGATTTCGCAGATGTTAATAACATTTATGGTGTACTGCGTCGCGTTGTAGTAAAAATGTTCACTCCGCCTGTAGGCTTCGTGGCGTGCGGACGTCTTCGCGTCGCGTTCAAATAATTTTATAAATATAATAATTCACGCGTGAAGTGATAACGTGTTTAAATCGAATTCGTGACTGTGAAATGTTCTAAAGAGTTTTAGTTTATTATTTTTTTAATTTGGAAACCATTAAACCGTATCAATGATGGGTGTAAGTAGTTGTATGAGCCTGAGGCAGGCTAGGGGCTCTTGTCACTGCCCCGCCTGCCCCAGGTCTTCGGGACATGGGGCTCAGATGCCGCCCCAAACCCTGGTCTTGCCACCGATGGCTTTGGAACCGGAAACCACACCAGTAAAGGATAAGAAAGGATCCAAAATGAAAGTCCTTAAGAAAATCAAGAAGAAAATTGGATTAGGTAAGCTTTGAAAAGCTTATTTTTTTAATAGTTGTGAGCCAGTGAAAGGCAAATGTGTTTTGAAATTATGTTTTACGTTTGTGTGTTTATTCATTGTTATAGATAATAAATGAATCTTGTCAGTTACAGGACGTTTGTAACGGTCCTGTTTTTTCTATCTTATCTCAGAAAGCCAGATTTTTAGACGCTTTTTTTCATATTTAGTATCAACATACATTTATTTTGTAATAATTATAAAACTAATTTTTTATGCATTCATGTTAAAGAAGTAATAGATTATATCTATATTATAATATAGTAACTAGTAAAAGGGATTCATAAATATTCATTTAATAATTAATATAACATTGCATATTTTTTCATAAAAGAGGTAGCAATAGAAAAATTGACAATATTTTTTTTCTTTACCCTGCAATGTCATAGCGTTAATGCCAATTACTTTTAAATAGCGTTAGAATTCGAATTTCGAGCGTCACGTTAAACCGTTAAAGTGGAGTGTAATAAAAAAGTAACATTTGCACGCAATTTTGTCTGTAAAAGTGAATTTTAATGTTAAAATCGTATACTAATGTTGTTGAATAATAATGAATAAATATGTATTGCACAGAAAAACATGCGGTAAGTCCTAATTATTGTTTTGGCAGAATGGCATAGACCTTGTGTGACTTTGTTTTTTTTATGGCTAACATTTACATCTAAGTCATTTTTGAATAATACTGGCTTAAAGGTGTCAGATTTTTGAAATTATATATATTATTCGTGTAATTTTGACTTTAAGACCATATTTTTTACTTACGTAATTTTCTTTTAATGCAAATCTCAGGATATTTCTCTAACAAGATTACAAAGTATTATGACACGCTTCCCTCGTAAACGTTGTTATTTTTATCTATTCGTCAATTTTTGGTAAAGAAAAGACGGCAATTAAATTTTAATTATTCCATATTTAATTAAATAAAGGCGCGTGCCACCTGTCCTGTTCGCGTGTCGTTCATAACATCTGCTGTACACCTTGCATATTGCAATTTGGTATTTATTATATGCTCCTAGTATGGAAAGGTGTTTTCTTGTTCTTTGGGAGTAACTAGTCGTCTCGTTTGGGGTTCATCTTTGTTCTATATGGTAATTATTCAATAAGCTTTGGTTAACATCTATATAAAGTAATGTTTGTTTAACATATTTGTTGGTATGTTTGGTTAAGTGTGTAGTGATCCTACTTACTGTCCTAGTGGTCGTCAGTTTGAGTCCTGCTTAGGGCATTCTTTGTGTGATGACGAATGTTTGTATTCCATTCGTGGTTGCTTCACTACATAGTATAAAACAAAGTCGCTTTCTCTGTCCCTATATCCCTATGTATGCTTAAATCTTTAAAACTACGCAACGGATTTTGATGTGTTTTTTTTAATAGATAGAGTGATTCAAGAGGAAGGTTTATATGTATAACTAGCGGATCCCGCGGCTTTGCCTGTGCTTAATCTATAGTATACTTATTATGTATTTAAAGTTATATATAAGTGTAGTGTATTAACTATGTGGAATCCGTAACACAAGCCTCGTAGCTTACCACGGAACTAGATGGTGCTGTGTGTTAATTTTCTAATATTTTTATTTATTAATACAAAATACATATACAATGTGTATCTTTGAACTATTTAAATATATTTATTTATAGGTGAATAATTATAAGAATAGCTTTGTGGTTGCTTCGAACTTTGGATGACTCTCAAATGCCTTAGTTTCTGTAACGCATCGTTGGTAGGGGTTCGGTTTTTGTATTAAGTTCCATTACGTTTGTCCGGTCATACCAGACTTATTTACATTGAAGCACACAGTAGTAATAAGCTTCTAACATCAATATAATAACCTTTAAGTTTTAAATGTTACAAAAAAATAAACTAGTAATGGCCTATGGCCAAATCCCCTCGTAATGAAGGGAAGCCCACTCCCAGCCGTGGGACGGTAAAAGGGTCAAAATACATGTTACCCAACAGCAAAAGTAAAATGCTTGGTATTACAATATGTATAATAGAAAAGAATAGGTACATTAAATGTGAAATTTTTAGATAGCACCTCTTTTGTTTGGAACTTAACTGCAAGATTAAAAGGTTTTAAATACGTAAACTGTTTAAATAACAATCTTTGCATTAGCAATTTAAAAAAATATGGTAATTGTTTTTGCCTAACCATAGACAATAGACCTTTTTGTTAGCTATAGATTAAAAATAAAGAACAATGCGAAATAATATGCCATATGGCAACCGGATGTTTCACCAGATGCATATAGTTTCCGTGTTTCAACAAGTTTTGGGGTTCCCTGGCAGGAAGTGGGGGAACTGAAGCCAAATGTGTCTTAAACCGGATCTAAAAATTATCGATATGTGCTTAAGGATTTTACCTGTACTTTTATTTTGATTACTAGGTAATTACTAATTAGTTATTAATATTAACGCGTAAGCTTAAGAGGCTTGTGTTACGGATACCAGATAGCTGATACACTACATATTATATATTTAAATACTAAATACCCCTGACTGGAGTCCAAACATTCGTATGAAGCCAATGAATGCCTTAAGCAGGATTGAACCCGTGACCGCTAGCTCAGCAAGTGAGGTTACAACAAACTGAGCCAAACGTGTCGTTAATTGAGTTTATTTTGTTTGATTAAGTTTTACTTAATTTAGCTTCTTCAGATATTCGAACCGGCGCGGCCGATCTCTTCTATAGTTCGATATACATAAAAAACTTGATACTTTGACTTTGTAAAAAAACTTGACGAAGTATGTATATACTTAACCTTCCTCGAGAACCACTCTTACCGTTGGTGAAAACAGCATTAAAATCGGTGCAGTAGTTTTTGAGATTATATCGAACAGACAGACAGACGCGGCGGAGGACTTTGTTTTATCACTACAAAGTATAAAACAGTCGCTTTCTCTGTCCCTATATCCCTATGTATGCTTAAATCTTTAAAACTACGCAACGGATTTAGATGCGATTTTTTTTAATAGATAGAGTGATTCAAGAGGAAGGTTTATATGCATAACTGGCAGATCCCGCGGCTTTGCCTGTGCTAAATCCCAAGTGAAGCGAGGGCGAGTTGCTAGTAATTATTATATGAAGTGATTATTATTTATTATTAATAATATTGAGTGAGTTCGAATCGTGAATCGTGATGGTATTATATACGCTTTGTTTTAAACGTGCGTGCGACCATTTGTTATGGTTACAAGTTACAACAAAATGAGGCGAGCCCTTTGATGACGGACATCGCCTCACGATTTTTTCTATTGTCTATTCATAGACCATTTATAATTGTTTATTACTTTTTTTTTAAAATTGAATGTCATTGAACTCTTTCGTCATAGTCTTGTCTAGTTTTTTTTTTTAATTAATAGATTTAAAGTCCGTACATATATAAATGAAATTGAAGTGTATGTTTGTGATTTCAAATTAACAGCTTTTCAATAAATGCATAAGAAAGTATACTATAACAAAGTATACGGTACTTACATAGTAAAATCAATTTGTATAATTTTCGTCTGTGTGTTTGTTTCGGATATTCTCTGAAACGGCTGGACCGATTTTGACGGGACTTTCACTTGTATATAGCTAATATTATAAGGAGTAACTTAGGCTATTTTTATTTAATTAGAAAATTATGAAAACCGTTTAATTTATTTTAATTTAGCCCAGCGAAGCGATTTGGGATTGCTACAGATCGTGCAATTATTGAAGGCGATGCTTTTTTTTTCTTGTAAGAATGTCGTAGTCTAAGGCTGTATTTCACAGCGTAACAGATGATAGTTTATTGTAGTTTTAAGATATTGCATAATACCTCCTTGCAAGTTTTTTTTCCATCTGTCTTTAGTATGCGGGCCTTAGCCTCGGGAAGGTCGTTTCAAAAAAATTCTAAAGACAGCTGTTCCTTTTGAAAATCGAACGGTGTGAGCAGCTGACTGTAAGGGCTGCCATTTTGTATTTATTTTTTATGTTATTGATATATTTTATCTCCCAAGAATAGATATAGGGCTTGCAATTTCTGTAAAATATAAAAAAAAGATTTTTTCTAAATACATACATAAATAATTATTAGTAATATATAAACACTAATTTCATTTTATTTTTTTAATATCTGTGGGATATTATTGTTTTTTTTTATTTAGTTAAAATAACTCGTCATGATACATTTTAATTATGAACAACTGTTGTCCTAAAATTATTATGAAAATTTTTAAGCGTACCGAAAAATTGACTAGTTTTTGTCAACCCTGCCCATCTGCGCCGGCGCATGCCCTATGTCCCGTTGCAAAACAGCTGGCTCGTGAAAGAGATAGCGCGTATTTGTCATATGTTAGAGCGAAACAGAAATATGATAAGAGATACCCCTGTAAAGTACACCTGGGTTTGCTTAGTTATACTTGCAAGATACGTGTTTCTGATATCAAGACGAAGTTTTAGGTCATTTTTAGATTATTTTTCGGTACTTTTGTTATCTTGTGTGTTAGCGATACTAGCAACAAAAAAACCATTTTTAAAATTTTTGTCTGTCTGTCTGTTTGTTCCGGCTAATCCCTGAAACGACTTGACCGATTTTGACAGGACTTTCACTCGCAGATAGCTTATGTTATAAAGCGTAACTTAGGCTATTTTTAAACCGAATTCAAAAAAGAAGGAGGTAGAAATGAAAAAGGTTTCATTTATTTTAACTAGCGGTATCCCTGGCTTTGCTGACCATAAACCTAATATTTACTAAATACGAAAGCACACTGAAAGAAATTATTTTGTCATTTTGTTTTGCATTCTAGTCTTTAATATTTGATACAGCATATTATATAAGTTGGACGAAGAAATGGGTCGACAGTAGAACAATCTATACTAATATTATAAAGCTGAAGAGTTTGTTTGTTTGGTTGAAAGCGCCAATCTCAGGAACTGTTGGTTCAAATTGAAAATATATATATTAGTGTTAAATAGCGTATTCATTCATCGAGAAGGGCAATAAGTTATATAACATCACATGGAAAAATAGTATATGTATGTAAAATAAAATAAAAACGGTCTTTAGAACACGGAGTCGCGGGAAGGGCTAGTACATAATATACACGAAGTATCTATTAAATTTTATTTCATAAAAAATATATCAGCTGTTCGCTTTGTTACCTGACTTTTTCTTAAAGGTGGACTCTCCTATCTTGCATCCTTATCTAGTAACTAGTGGAACCCGCGGCTTCGCTCGCACTTAATCTATGGACGAACCCGAGCGAAGTAAAGGTGAGCGCTTATTTAAGATAAACATTTCCATCATACATTACATATGTATAACTCTAGCGGTTATGGCAGCGCATGCCAGAATAGCTCGCAGATGCTAGATTTTTTACTACTTACTTTACACCTATCGTCATATTTTAAAAAAAATCACACAATATCTTTATAAATTGTAGCCTATGTGTTATTCTGATGTATAAGCTATATTATTGTAAAGTTTCATTAAAATCCATTTAGTAGTTTTTACGTGAAAGAGTAACAAACATCCATACATCCATACTTACAAACTTTCGCATTTATAATATTAGTATAGATGTCTTTCCTTGTACCTAATGGTTTATATTTATGCAAGAAAGAGATAGCAATAGCAGATGTTTATTATTACTCTAGAATCTAGATTGTTATATTTTATCTCTTCCCAACACAGTCCTGTAGCAAAAAGTCGTAAACTTAAAAGAAATTATGTAAACAAAATTTATGTATTATTAAGATTTATAAATTTCTTAGTATTCAATATTAATTAATTATAATTAATGATTAATTTAATCAAAATCTGTGCAGTGGTTTTCTTGTAACGTTCAGACAGACAAACATTCTGAAAACTAACGGCCTTTGTATAGATAATAATGACTATTTCAATACGATTTTCCAAAAATTATTTAATGTTAAACAGATTCGACGTCGTTTTGTTCAGAATTTTACTATTCTACTAATACATATAATAAACGCGACAGTTTGTAAGTATGGATGGATGGATGGATGTTTGTTACTCTTTCATGTAAAAACTACTGAATGGATTTTAATGAAACTTTACAATAACATAGCTTATACATCAGAATAACACATAGGCTACAATTTATAAAGATATACTAGCGGAACCCGCGGCTTTGCTCGCGCTAGGTCTAGGGACAAACCCGAGCGAAGCGAGGGTGAGCCGCTAGTATGTATATAGATGTTTTTTATAGACAGGTTATAAAACTATACACTGCAAATAGAATACGTTCAAGTGGCTTGTTCAATTGCAACGCCATTAATATTTATAAATACGTATTTATTTCGTATTAGCACAGTGAAGCATCTGTTTTTGATCAAATTAAAAAAAAGAGTATTTGTATTTACATAATATGTGATGAGAAATTTTTGTTTACTTATTATTAATTGATTTTTTTTTTATTATATACGTATCTTAATTTTTAAAAAAAATATATAATTGTCTTTAAAAAATAAATTGAGTGTACCAATGACATTACGTAATTGAACTATTTCTTACTTAGTCTTGAACTTAATCTACTTATTGGTTTATCCAATTTTAAAATAATATACTCGTGCAGTTTTTATTTACTAGCGATTCACCTTCGTTGCGCTCGTGTTTGTCCCTAGGTACATTTTGAATAAGCGAAAAGTCATCAGAAAAAATTAAAAACAGCTTGACTTTAAAAGATGAAATTTGACAGGGAGGTGGTTAAATAGTTATATTATAGCCGAATGAAGGAGGTATATGAGTTCTCGCAAGTTTTTATGAATTTCCTTCATTTTCAAACTTATATTTAGTAGGGGGACAAATGCAAAAGTTACCAATGATTGTGTGTGGAAAACTGCCATTCAAATATAAGTCAAGTCCCAGGTATGTTCTTTGTTTCATAATTTTAAAAAAAGCTTCCCTATTAAGTACAACTGGCAACACTAAATACATTCGAATTTCGAAATTCGGACCGCAGCATTCCTCAACGGTTCTCACGATCGTTAGTGACTCTTCCATTTCGAATCGTGCGTGATCTAAGCTTTATAGCTTGAGCTTAGGCCTAGTTTACAAATATCAATTAAAATGTAATATATTTTATATATATATACGTCATTGTTTTTATTTTAAATGTTTAGATTTAAAATGTATAATTTTATGAGGTACTTCGATGCCATTTTGAATTTTTGTAAATTATGGGTAGGCACTGTAACAAGTATATAACCTCCCTGAGACGTAAAATACCTTAGTCTCTCCCGTGACCATGATTGCTGTAAAGCATTCGAAACGTCTGGAACCAAAATCCAAATAAATCCGCGACATATTCCGAAAAAATAGTTTTATTTATAAACTAGCAACACTTTGGCTGTAAAGGTTAATGAAAGGAGGTCGTCATACTGAATTACTTGTAATATTTTCTATTTTCTGTTTTGAGCTTGTTATTATGCAGGAATTTCAGTTTTCGATGGTATCTGTTATTCCTCCTCGAAACAAACGGTTAATGTGTTGTGTTATTTTGTTAAAAGGTAACACATTGACTTGCAAACACAGGAATATAATAAATTAAATGTGTAAAGATTTAAGTATTTTCTAAAAAATATCGATTTTAATGAAGATTAATTAGATACAAATGTTAATTTATTATAAATATAAAAACATATTTATTGTATTATAGTATTATACACTAAATCCAGTTAAGCTCTAAAGATAATTGTGCCTTACCTTGACGATTAATTCAAGATACATATTCTATTCCTTAGATTATTATCGAAATAAGGAAAATTAATAATTTCGGCGAAAAAGACGCAATAAAATTATCGTATGTTACGAACATTATTAAAAAAAATTAAATAATATTTGACAGTGACATATTGTTATTATGACATAACTTAGAAATGTCATTTTCAAAATATTCTTAGGTTTCTATGAAAGTGGTATTTGACCGGCTTCAATATCCAAAGAGCCGTTATATACAGTTTCTTAGATAGCATCAAATGAACAAACATTGTAGTAAATGTGTCACAACGTACTAGAAAAGCTAGTACAGGTACGGGGCAAAGGTCGTGGGATGTGTTCCGGGATGGGTTACATAATCTTCTTGCTTGCATCGATTTGAACTTTCGATTTTAATTTACTATACTTATATGTTAGAGATGACCTGGCGATATTTCTCGGATAGTAGGGCCATTATAAATTAACTTAATAGGTTTTTCAATTGTATCGCCTTCTTAAACTTCCTTTTATCTGATGATGGAGAGGATGTGGATATTGCGACTTTTCAACCTTTGAGTTTGGAAAAACATGAGTTTCAGATTTACTTCAATTGTCTCTGTCTTGCATATATATTATGAAAGTCTTTAAAGTATAGCCTAATAATTTATAGCTAATGCCTTATTCATAAGATATGGTAATGTTTATAAATCTTAAAGTATTAAGTTTGCAAATAGCGCGGGTATCGAACCCGTGACCGACGCACAATAAACCATAAAGAATACTACATCAACGAACGTTAAAAGCTTTACACCATAGCTATAGTTAAATAGTATAAAGTACGTGAGGATTCTGATCACGATCGCGGCTCACGTAATGATCTAAAGTTTCGTTTGTAGATACGTTTAGGAACATCCGCTGTTTTAGAATTTATACTTGCTGTGGTTCTAATGTAAGGCGAAAGTGAAGTTGATGTAATTTTTAACGTAAAAAATAATGTATTTGAACGTTTTTTAATCTATTTTACAGTTTCCTATCAATTATAACTAAGCTACCGCTTATAATCTTTTGAGTTTTGATGTTTCTCTCGAATCGAATGGCTTCTATTTTTATTTGGAATGCTTAGATAACTTGGAAGCGTGGTATCATGAAAATTTTTAAAGTAAAGAGGTTTTATTTAACTGATAAAACACGTGTTTACATAGTTTTTGACGGGTTTAACTGCTTAGTGAATATATTAGCACTCAAATATTTACCGGCTTTCCCGCTCGAATGACGTGTTACCGGAAATCGGAAACTACTTTGCTCTTTCACTCATAAAAGTTGACTTAATGTATACAATGTGGCTATTTTCGCCGTTATCTTCAAACAAACAAACAGATTTACCTACATTTATGGTTATAACTAATTATTACTTCAAAAAAAAAGTCATCGAGCTTTTTTTTTCTAAAAGTATTTTTTTTTACTTGAATTTGACCAGATGTAAACAACCCTTTGAATTTTAAACCATTTCCCCGTACTGCGTGGGAATGAATCCAACTATACCAAATTATGAAACAGTCTATGAGAACTCTATTATCTTATAACAAGTGCTATTTTAGCGTGTTTTGTTGTCAAGTATACACAGACATTACGTTACAAGTAGTGAATAGCTAATTTCTTTGTACTTATATAACAATTGCAAGATGTTTTTGCTTCCGGTAATTTTGCTTTAAATTGAATAAAATTGTACGTTTTAGGCTGTAAAATCCCATATCCGGCAGAATCGTTTAAGGCATCTGCTAAAATTCATGGTTATAAAAAAAACTTTCGACTTTTCTATTTTGTGACAGCTTTAAGACAATGTAAGTATATATACTTTTTTTATCTGTGTTCATTAAAAATGTGTTTTTTTATAAATGTGTATATATTTTATGTCTGTTTGCTTAGAAAATAATTATCTTTCTTAATTAATATTTAATTACTATTCCTAGAAAGGCTTTTTAGTTTTCATTTTCATTATTAAATATAAATGTTGTAGTAAATACTATTAGATTCTTAATACTTATATGGATAATTCGAAAGCGTGTGAATGTCTTGAAAATATTTCATACATTTGAAAAGTGATCGCAGTACATTCTTAGGACTCTAAGGGCCTTATTTATTTAAACCAGGAATTCCGTGTACAAGTATGTAAATAAATAATAAATATGTTGCCACATTAACACAGCATAGTTCTATGGTAAGTTACGAGGCTTGTGTTACGGATACCAGATAGTTGATACACTATACATATATAACTTTAAATACATACATATTATAAATATAAACACTCGTGACTGGAGTACAAACACTCGTGCTGAACAAATGAATGCCACAACGGAGCTCGAACCCGCGACTGCTGGTACAGCAAGTACAGTGTCAAATGGAGCCAAGCGTGTCGTCGTTAAATAAATATTGATCCTAAATTGATTGTCTAAATATGTTAATCTGTATCTCTTTTTAATTTAAATATAATATAGGTTTTTTTATCCTTATCAATATGTATGGTCTATGAATGTTGACATATAATTTTTTTTACGCCGCATATTCTTGATCATAAGATAAGGCAAGAGTAGAATGCTAATCAGCCGGCTTAATAAAAAATATATAATTCAAATTAATTTATGAACTTATACATTTACACAAACACTCGATGAATAATAATCGAGTAGTACCGAATTAAAATCGGTATGACAAAATAAATCGATACATCGCACTGAAAGGTGACGTTCCCACGATCCGTGAGAGTGTTAGAGCGGGACGGGGGACGTGATAAACGTTTAGCGTGAAAGAGATGGATATAGTCCAATTATGTTAACAGTTATAGTAAGGTAAAGGTAGCTTATTTGTTTATAAACTGGAACGGGCTTTAGGATTATTTTTTTACAGAGATAAATTTTGACTAAGCATATTTTGATTAAATTAAATAATTTTATGATTTACAATACTTTTCTTTATATACGACTAGTGAGTTACACTGTCTTCGTTCGGCTACGTCTTCAACCTTAAATCCCTAGGATTAGAGGTATGAAAGGACTCACATACGAAAATTCTATTTTATTTATATACATTTCTAATTTACTTTAATTTAAGTAGACAGAATATAAATGACGCATTTTCTAATAAATAAATGTGTTGGGACACAGGAATGAATACAAATGAATGCCCCCAGCGGGATGCGAACCCGCGAACGCTGGTGTAGCTATAAACTGAGCCTAACTTCTCCTTAGGTATTTTAAAGGTACATCTTATTGTATTTAGTTAACTATTCGTCACACTCTAATATTTTCGTTGAAAACATTAATTCGGCTAATGAAAGTATGTAGTTAAAACTTATTAATTTGAATATATTAAAGTTAAGCCTAATATGTATACAAATAAAGTTGAGTTTAGAAAACTTGTTATATAGAGCATCCTGGGTAAAGGTGATTGTGAAACTAGACGCGATACCCATCTATGATACTTTCTTACTCTGTTTTTGTGTTATATGTAACATATGTATATGTTGTTATGTGTATATATGTTCCTAGTAATCCCCGAAACATATGTTACTAGTGAGGCCCTATATCTTTGCTCTCCTTCACCTTCGAGGCATCTAACCCCTAAAACATGAGAAATAAAGGCAACAACGTTTCATCCTTATAAGTTATAATTTTGTAAAAAAAGGTAGCCTTTATGCTTTTCCTGTGACAAAGCTTTCTCTATACCAAAATTTTCGCCAATAGAGAGACAGAGCGACTTTATAAGTTAGTTCTAAGAACTAAGTTCTCTCAGACATGCAGGTTTCCTCACGATGTTTTCCTTCACCGTAAAACAAGTGGTAATTATGTTAGAAATGATTCGCACATGAAAATATCAGAGGTGCGAGACCCGGAATTGAACCCGCATCACTCGCTTTCCCAGACCCATTACTACTGGTCTTAGTCCATAGAATAGCCTTGATCCTGCCATATTTAGAAACATGACAGCTAAGTTTATTAATACACAACAATCGAAAGTGAAGCTCCCACGGTAAACTAAACCAGTTGGGTTGCCAGTGTTTAAAATTCAACTTCGTATAATATAAAGTATTATATGTATGTATGTATAGTAGTATGTATTTTGTGAATTAAAAAAGTTAGTCAATTGTTTGTTTGTTTGTTTATAATAAATGGATTTTTTGTCTTTGTCTTACTAAAATGATTTTAGACATGACTCACACATGCTTTATTGTTAAGGAAAACATGAGGAAACCAGTTATGACTGAGAGAATTGCAATTGGACAGCGTGGCATGATCCACTTCATAGTAATGGAGGCCCATCCCCAGCTGTGGGACGATTAAAGGACTGAAGTTTATCTCTCGAAGACACATTTGGCTCAGTTTGTACCTACGCGACCCTACTTGCTATGTCGACGGTCGAGGCTTCGAGTTCCGCTGGGGACATTCATTTGTTGAGCACGAATGTTAGTGCTCCAGTCATGGGTGTTTATATTAATTATATGTATGTATTTAAAGTTTAATAGGTGGTATCCGTAACACAAGCCTCGTAACTTATCACGGAAGTAAATGGCGTTATGTGTAATAATGTCTCAACATAAATTTAACTCTATTTGCGAGCAGAATCGCAAACTGCTATTAGTACATAAGATTTAGGTATAAGTCAATAACATGTTCCCTCTACTATTAAAACCATGTATAACCATGTAGTTAATTAACTAGAACAACTATTCAATTCAACGATTACTAGAATACTCTAGTTATATAAAAATAGTATGAAACTACAAAGCTCGAACAATTATGTCGTGGGAAAAGGATGTCAGACCGTTATATTTTATTTTTTATCTGTTCTATGAACAGGTATTGTGCTATGGTTTTTCCTGGTCGTTTTTTTTATTTTGAGTATCGATTTCGTTAAGGCTTTTGAGTTTCGTATACTCGATGAAATTGTTGGTTAATTAGAGAAATCTAATTTGGGATGGATCTTCTAAAAAAAAAAATAGTTTTCAAAAAACTGTTTGTTCCGGCTTATCTCTGAAACGGCTTGACCGATTTTGACGGGACTTTCTCTCGCAGATAGCTAATTTAGGTCACCGTTAAAAACCTTTTCCGTCAAGTCCATCACTCAACATAATAAAAATATTTTTGAGACTTTCCTTTTCTCCGCTCGAAGAGAAAAAGCGGAAAATAAATATTTTTAACACTATTTGTATACTTTTTAAAGCAGGAAAAATACCAGGCAATTGCAAGTCTAAATTACCATGGACCACCATAATTAGCTGTGTCGTAATATATACCTTATCTTATGGGATTAAGGTGTGTTTTGGAAAATAAGTTCATTTCGAACTTATTCCCACGGTCGATGAATCATTAAGTATCGAAGATGTGTAGTGGTTACATTATAATGTAAGATTTTTGTTTAAACGCCTTTTTAATTTGATAACAGATAAGATACATATAGCTCAGTGGAAGCGTACTTGCTTTTGAAACAGTGATGCGGGTTCAAATCTCGGGTCTCACTAGATTCTTATAGGGCTTATATATATTATTATTTGGAGTTTGTTGTGAGTTGTGACCCTACTTGCTGCGTCAGCGGTCAAGGGTTCGAGTCCCGTTGGAGGCATTCGTTAAACTCGGATGTTTGTACTCCAGTCATGGGTTATATTTATAATATGTATGTATTTAAACTTGTATATGTAGTATATCAACTATCTGGTATCCGTAACACAAGCTTCCTTCGTAGCTTATTACGGAACAAGACGGCGCTGAATGTAATAATGTCCCAACATACCTATTTATTTATTTTTATTTTCAATTATTATTACTTGTTTTACGGTGAAGGAAAACATAGTCAAGATGTGTATGTCTGAGAGAACTTAGCAAGCTTTTGGAAAGGCGAGTGAACTCTGCTAACTCGCAGTTGGACAGTCTCTTATTATAAGTAACTAGCAATACGCGCGGCTTCGCCTGCGTTCATTTTTTTTAATCGCTACTAAACTTCATTCGATCACTCGCTGGGTTGAAAATTCTCCAAAATTACTCCAGCTTTAATATACTCCTGAGCCGCGCGGCGACCTATTTCATATATTTAATTCGAATAATAAATAATTTTTTTCTTGCAATTAAAATAGCCTATATTAATCAGTGAAAGTATTTTTAAAATCGGTCCAGTACTTTTTGAGCTAATTCGTTACAAACATACTTACATACAAACCTTTCCTCTTTATAATATTAGTATAGATTTAAAAGATATTTGCTTAATCGAATATATTATTATGCTTTTAATATGTTAACGTTATATTTATTTTATACAAATGGTCTCATTTTAAATGTACTGAGTGCAATATGTTTTTACTTTTTATCTTTCGTTACAAGGTGTCGTGGGAAACGATAGTGAGTCACGTAAATGTGTCAGGTAAAAAATTCTGATAAAAAAATGTATGTGTAAAGTTGTTTGAATCGTTATATGTAGGTAGTATATACTAATGTGGTACATTTTTTGACTTAATAATCCGCCAACACGCACTAGGCCAGCGCGGTGGACTATGGCCTGAGGCCCACCCCCAGCTGTAGGACGTTAAAAAAAAGAAGCTTAGTTTAGAACGCCTTTATATTAAAATAGCATGTCTTTAACTATATATTATAGTAATTGTCAAATAAGCAAGTTAGCTGTCATTATAATATGATGACAAGGACAGCTAATGAAAATTGTCTTGTGTGCGAAAAAGGCGGAACATTTTTAAGAAAAAAATGACTTGACTTTATAAGTTAAATGATAAGTTTATAGCTAGTGATTAATAAAACAAAAGTTTAATCAAAATATAAAAGATATTTTTACGATGATATTGATTTTAATAATTATTATAGTAATAAATATGGCTGACATAAATTCTTTATTAAAGTTTTCATTTTTCAGTAAATATTTTGTTCGCATGTAATATCTCTAACGGATCCTATACTCAAGATTACTTTAAAAAAATATATGAATATCGACATTACTGTCTTCTACTGGTTCTTAACTAAGAACCAAATTTCATCAAAATCGCTAACACCATTCAAGACCAGAAAAATACAAACACACGTACACAGGGGCTTTATTATGTATATATAAATATTAAACTAAGGCATAGTCATATGAAATAAGCTATATTTAAAACAATTAGTAAATTGTTCTAAGACCTTCTTACAAAATAGTTTCACTGTCATTCTTTATAATATAGCTGCGTATTGTGGCTAATGACTCGACTAATGTTCTGTGAGAAATATTAAGATGGCCCAGTTTTAGTACGACTTTTGACATTGTAAAAGGTTTCTATGAGAGATATTTATGGCCTCTCAAGATTAAATTAATATGTTGGGACATAATTACACACTTTTAGCGCCATTTAGTTCCGCGGTAAGCTACGAGGCTTGTGTTACGGATACCAGATAGTTGGTATACTATACATATATAACTTTAAATACATACATATTATAAATACACACCCATGACTGGAGTACAAACATTCGTGCTCAAAAAATAAATGTCCCTAGCAGGACTCCAACCTGTGACCCCTAGCACAGCAAGTGAGGTCACTTCAAACATAGCCAAACATGTCGTCAAATGTAAAGATATTATAAATATTTTCCTATATTTATCAATTCAGTCGATGGTTAAAAGAATCTCTATAGTTTTTTTTTTGTACTCGACGTTTCGAATACTTTATAGCAAATACAGTCACGGTATAAGACATTATAATGGTCGAAGTTATTACCATCGTTGTCTATTAATAGTGAGAAAGTTTTGCAGAGAAATATAAGGAGTGGCGCAATATGGAGGGTCACAGGTTCGATAAGACTGGGTTAATAGCTAGATGAAAAGTCAAATATGTCACATATTTATCGTGTCTAAGGCATGTGGTTCTCATATTGCCATACAGCTATCAGAAGCTGTATATCCAATATTGCAACATAAAGTATCACAAAATCTGTTGTACCCAGAGTTGGTTTCTAGACGCAAAATTTTCTAGTTATATGTGTAATCATTTTATTTTAAAAGAGCAACGTTTCTCGCGGCTCTTCTCAGCAAAACTGCTTTCCGAGCCGGTGGTAGCTTCCTTACAGACATACAGACTGAAATTAAATTTAAATTCTATAACTTTTCAAAAGTCTTATTCGAATGTTTTTATTTCATCATCATCATGGTCATCATCATCATGATCATCATCATCAGCCCTTTTTAACGTCCCACTGCTGGGCACGTGCCTCCCTCAGTACTTCATAGTCCACCGCGCTGGCCTAGTGCGTGTTGGCGGACTTACGACACGTCTTTCGAAAACTTGTTAGGTTTTCTCAGACATGCAGGTTCATCAGAGGTGCGAGATCCGGATTTGAAACCGACTCGGTTATCCAAGCAACCGCGTTACCACTTATTATTTATTTGTATGGGAAAGTTATCAGACGTGTTGGGTTTCACATCCCATGGTCGATACTCGATAGTGGTTAGAATACTCGCATCCGTTTCCTGCGATATCCAGATATCTCGGATGCTGGGCTTTATGTAACCGCATATTGACCGACGTGACGTGTGATACGAACTAACCCAATCTGTCACGTCTGATAGAAAATACCGGTCTGAAGTTAGCTGTAAATGCCTGCGCATGCGCAATAGATAATAAAAGTAGGTACTATAATATAATTTTTATGGTATGTTTGTTATTTATTTGCGAATAATAAAGTATTTCACATACTTTATAGTAAACATTTGAATTTGAAAATATTATAGGACGTATTTTCATTTTCCTTGCCATAGTCATATTAAAAAAAAGTTTTGACTATGGCAACCATAATTATTATTACATATTTATTATTGAAATTTTCTAAACATTCTCTTTAGCTCCTCTTGTTTCTTTAAATACATAAAAAGTTCTCCCGTTTGATAATGGCAAATATAATGGCAAATGTACATAGTAATGTACGAAAATTGCCAGAATAAAAAAGAAACATTCTCCTTCTTCCTTCAATCGAATAATCGAATTAAAAATATGAATTAATAATAGTTTTATTATAACTTAGATTAAAAGTATTTCTTTTTAAGTGTCACTCTAAATAACTTTGCATCACGGGTTTCGACCCCATAGTCACCCACATAAATATATGAATGCACTTAATTTCTCAAACCCCAATCCCCGTGGACTAGCGACATGTGCGTGACATTTGTTACTACGCCCACGCACAGCACCCCCGCTTAGGTGTATTTTGAATTGTCTTCATACATTTTATATTATCTATATATAAATGACAGTTTGTTTGTTTATGTCTATAAATAGTGTTAACTGCATTTGCAGTATATTGATTAAAAGTAAAAATATAACAAAAGAAAATGTTTATTGTCATAATTTTATAGGTGCAGCATAAACCTACCTAAGCCCTTGCAGCCTCTTCTTCCCCATATACTTAACTAGTATTTCCCGCGGCTTCGCATGCGTTCTAAAGACCGAAAATCAAATTCTTTCTGAGTCGCGCGGTATGGTTGGTACCTTGCAGAACTAACGCCCTTTCCGTTTTTTGCAGCATTTTTCATTGATGTTCCTATTGGTCGTATCGTGATGAAATATAGCCTATAGCCTTCCTCGACAAACGGACTATCTATCAGAAAAAAAATTTCAAATTGAATCAGTAGTTCCTGAGATTAGCGCGTCCAACCAAACAAACAAACTCTTCAGCTTTATAATATTAGTACCTATAGATAACAAAGCTTATCTCAATACTATGATAATAAATTTAAATTAAATATAAATAGTAGTGTGTTAATTCAGGATATAAAGAGGTTTTTCTTGGGTTTTAGTGAATAGTTAGGATATATTTTAGTCAGTAAGTCTTATAGATAACGTTAGAAAAGCTTATAAAGCTTATCTCATTTGGATTTCAAAAGTTAAACAAATATACACTCAAAATTATTATTATGATATTAGTATTTGCATAAAACGAATATCGATCCCGCTACCAAATTAACATTGACCAGCTTCAAGAAGCTTGACCTAGTTTGTAGGGTCTTCGAAGGCAACGTGTGGTATAATAAAAGTGAAGAGCCTTATTTCACTATGGAATGGTATTAAAAAAAATAAGTTTAATATGCCTCTATGGGAATATTTTTTTTTATTTCATCTTGTCTCTTCCTTTATTAAGATACTTACTTTGTATCTTTTTGTTAGGTTTTTTGAATAATTCAAAAAAAAGAGTTTTTTTGTTTTTTTTTTATGTTTTCCAGTAAAATGTATCGGAAGAATTGTTTCACAACAACGTTTTAAAAAAGATCTACAATAACTATTAGTAAAAAGTTCACATGTTAAAATATTTTTTAATTGCTACTCTACTGTTTCTTTCCTTTTACTCTAATACAAGTGGTAATCATAGGTATAGTAGGTAGTAGGTATAAGTTAGAAATGATTCGTACATGACAGAGGTGCGAGACCCGGGAATTGAACCCATATCACTCTTTAAAGCGAGCGTGTTAACCACTGCCTGACTAGTTTAGTACCTCTTTCTTATGATGTCGGTCAAAAATTTATATCAAATTAGCTTTAAAGCAAAGTACTGAATATTGTTATTTCACTTGCAAAATGATAAACGGACCGTGACGTTCTAAAAAACCACCGTGCATGAACTGCGTGCGTGAAAAGGATAGATAATAGATATGCAATACTAATTTATATAATGGCAGAAAGAGAAAGAGTATGCAAATGGTGAAAAGCGAGGCTTTTAAACTTTGTATTACAAAAACTTTTACATATGAATTAATCTGAAGTTTTGTAGATCTGTGCCTTATTATAATATTAGATTAAAAATATATTTGAAATACGGAAATGTAAGAATATATTGTTTCATTTTAAAAAGCTGCTGTAATCGAATCTGTAACATAATCAATGTAATAGTTTTGGCTCTTTAGAGCGTAACCTATCTATCAAAATACTAAATTTCACCAACATTTGTCCAGTCATATATGTGACAGGTTTCCAGATATAGACAGACAAAAATTCAACCACTGTTCAATGATTATTTCACAAGAAATATTTAATTATATGGTAACACTCGCTTGTATATCTGAGAGATGCCTTCAAATCCGGGTCTTACACCTCTGATATTTTCAAGTGCGAATCTTTACTAACATGATTACCACTTGTCTTACGGTGAAGGAAAACATTGTGAGGAAACCTGCATGTCTGAGAGAACCTAGCAAGTTTTCGAAAGGCATGTGAAGTCCGCCATATCTAATCCCTCATATTGAAGGGTGACCCGTGCCCAGCAGTGGGACGTTAAAAAGGGCTAATTGTATTGTATGTATTAGAAGACACACTTTGTCTTTCCGAGTAATGAACAAGAAATTTGACAAATACAGCATATTCAGAAATGAGTATGAGCAAACAAAAACATGTATGTATATGTGTATATATTTAAAGAGCTAACTTTGTTGTCTATAGGTGTATGATACATATCTTTAATATGAGTCAGTTAGAAACTAAAACCGTCCCTTTGTTGCTCCCCTACAAAGGGATTCTTTGTTTAGTCCACAGTCCACACTATATTTAGTGAGAGTGTGAACACATGTATGCAAGTTCGAAATAACAGTAAAACCTTATTATTTTGTTTTCGTATGTCTTAAATACCACGCTTGTAGACTATTATTTCTGCTGACACATTATTTTTTTAAGCAAAGGTTGTAATATATTCAGCCTTATAAAAAGTTTTTTTATATTTTTTTTATTTAAACGCTTTATTCCATAGAAATATAAAATGATACAAAAAAAAATTGTGAATTTTTATAAATGATATTTAGTCAATAAACATTTTTTTACAATTTACAACTTTTTATTATTACTATATAATGCAAAAAATAATTGCTATTATTAATAAATAATAATCAAATATCATTTTTTTGTTTTTTTATGACTACAGATTATTATCAACGTAGAAAGGTAAAAAAAAATATTTATGGCAGAATACAGTGTTACACTCGGCTAAACACCAGGTCATGGACCCGCGCCGTGACCGATCCGAGTTAAAATCGATTAAAAATAATTCACAAACCAATCACGTAATTAGATTCGCTTTTAACTGGACCGTACTTAAATATGGTTAAAACAAGTTCCCTGCACGACTTTGCCCGCGTTTAGATGAAATTACAGTGTAATTTTTCTTCTAAGCCTTAATAGTGACGTCACCTATATTTTTTTATTTTCAAACTTTAAATTTAGGATATTTTATGTATGTATATATAGCTTCGTCCTTAGATTTAGCGAGCGAGCGAAGCCGCGAGTATCGCTAGTTATACATATAAACCTTCCTCTTGAATCACTCTATCTATTAAAAAAAACCGCATCAATATCCGTTGCGTAGTTTTAAAGATCTAAGCATACATAGAAACAGACAGACAGCGGGAAGCGACTTTAAATGATATTACCATACGTCTTTGAATGAAACATTGTTTCTCAAATTAAAATGAAAGAAATTTAGCAAAAAATGATTAGATATTCAAAAGTGGCATTGGATATTATTATATATTTTATTACAAAGTTTAAATAAAATATTAAAACTGTAAGTTCTACTATACTTATTTTTGCATATTGGGCTCAAAAATATTTATTATTGTAAGTAGTATTACGGCCATTCGTAAAAAGTATGAGTTCTCATATCGTCTATACTCGTAGAAGAAAATAATTACCTAATAATTGTTATAACAAAGTTACGATTCTCTTCCTTGTAATTTTATCGATTCGACTTAACAAAGTTCAGTAGGCTATTTAAGGGTCCCATCCCCTTTGGGTGTTCGTAAGGGCAGATGGCGCCCTTAGATGTTATTATACGATTCGTTTCATATTTAGGTTAAATTATGAAAGATGTTTACTACTAGAGTGTAGAAATTAGATTATATATTTTTAACAAGACACGTATTATTTAAAGATTTGTTAATAATGAGATATTTTCCCGCAGTAAAAAGTCAAAAATCTATATAATCTCTCATCTATATAATCTAATCTATCATCATACAAAACGTCATCAAAATCCGTCCAGTGGTTTTCAGGTAATATGGCCACAAACAGACAGACGAAAATTTTAAAAATTGTACATTCGGCCTCTGTATCGATAATAATGACTAGTTTAATAAGATTTTTCAAAAAATATTTATTATCAGATTCGACTTGGTTATAATTTTATTTTATTTATATTTAGATTTTAAGTTGGAAAGCAAAGGTGTAAATATTAGCCTATTATTATTGAACAGTTTAAAAAATTGATTGATGCGATTAATTGATACATCAAAATCGATTTTAAACAGAAACTTTCACACAAAATATTTTTTGTTCTTCTCACAAAATTTGTTATTTTCAAGTTAAAAATAACCGTTAAAAGGTTACTTTAACAGTGTTTATGAATTTTATATACAAAATAACATGAAATGTAAACAATTTTCTTGTATACATTTTAAGAGTAAGCTTTTTATTAAAAACAAAGTTGATGTAAACTTTTTTAAAGAATTAACACACATGTTTAAAAATTTATATTATACATACTAGGTGGCCCGGTAAACATTGTTCTGGCTTATAAAATGGGGGGGTGGGGGTAGGAGGGTGAAAAATACTGTACGACCATATTCATACTTACTAAACATACACGAAAAACATTAAAATCGGTCGAGCCGTTTCGATGGACTGTGACCACAAATACCGTGAAACGATATTTATTTATATACTTATACTGCACAAATTATATAATATGTACTAAAACCTTCCTCTTGAATCACTCTATCTATTAAAAAAACCCGCATCAAAATCCGTTGCGTAGTTTTAAAGATCTAAGCAAACGTAAGGACAGACAGACAGCGGGTAGCTACTTTTTTATACTACGACGAATATGATTCTAATCGGTACGTACCTACGGCATTTTATAAGTACGTTATTATCGATTGCCAAGACTTGCCAAGTTATCTGAAAGGTCTAAAATTTTGAGTTACACAGGAATCGAACTTACAATCTTCTTATTTGTTAATAGAAAACATAATCATTTTTCGAAGATGGTTAACATCCCTTAGGCATAGAATGAGAGCAGCTGCGTTTGTAACTCTCTTGGGGTAAGAAAGCTATTGTTGGGGTATGTTGGTATGTGAGGGTGGATTTTATAATGTATTGATTTTGATAAGCTTTTTGTCAAAGATATAAATAAATAACTCGCCTTATTTAAGTATTATTAGTGAAAGATATGATTTCTTCATTTTTGTATTTTAAAACAATTTTGCATGTATTTACTAAATTATTATTAAGATTAATAATAAATTAAGAAATAATAATTGATTAAAAATACATGCAATATTATTATGAAATATTTCTATTAAAACTACGTATATTAGTGCTAAATATATTTTTAATTATAATTAGAAATTTTCAATATTAGCCTTTTTCTCTCTTACGGTTTTATCCACTTCAAAAAAAATTGTTTGTTTATCTACTGTATTTTTATTTTTTAATGCTAATAAAGCGTATGACCTCTTATAATGAGTCTATCCCGGAACTGTCGTTGGCTGTGCCTTTTGGGATAGCAAGTTGTGTACAGGATGTTTCGTAAACACGGAGACACGCATGGGTTAGAGCGCGTCCTGTATATAGTAGGGTGGTCTATTGCTAACGTTTGTTCGTAATTTTTCTACTATTGTGCCTACTTAATACTTAAATGTTATATTGACTGATTTTAAAGAAGGGAAAGGGACTGAGATTCGATGTTTTTATATGTTAGTCAATTGTGACTTATTTTCTTGTTGTCTTTTAAACTTGCATAATAAATAATATCTATAAAAAATGTTAGTTATATTACGTAAAATGTTAGTCTTTAAATTAAATGTTTTAATCTATTGTTCTTAATTTAATCATCTTCACACGATACAGCCAAGTTATATATAAAAAAAGAATGACAGACGCAATGACAGATGAACATTTAAAGATCCATCAACAATACCGATATATTTCGTTTGCGACAGAAAATCTAGACCAGCTTTGACGTCATAGATCTAACATTAGCACCCACCAGGAAGCCTGTGACGTAAAGCGTGACATTTGCTAACTGATCTGTTTTGTTTTTATTCTGTGGTAGGTTATGGTTTCTTTTTTTTTTGATTTGCCTATCTGTTTGGTCTGGCAAAGGAATGTATGTTCATAGGTTTTTTTATCTGTGTTATGGCTTGATTTATAGAAAAAGTACATAATGATTTTATATATTTTAATTAAATTTAATATTTGTTACAACTATAAAATATGTATATTTTTTATTTTATTATTATATAATACATTCAATATTTATTACAAAATGACAACAGTTGCTTATTTTCCCATCTTAATCCACTTAAAGTTATCCGTCTAGAACCACACAACCCTCAAGCAACATCCCTCTCGACCCACCCTCACCCTCTTGCCAAAAATGATGAAACCGAAATTAGTTTGAAGCTATTTATATCGCAAATTAATTTGGGACACGCGTCTCGAATAGAACGAGTAATTGTTTTCTATACTATTAGTATGCCCTGGTTTTACATGTTATATGACTATAATTTATAGTTTTAACGAATTTAATTAATAAATATTTAATATTTATTTGTTTATATTTCATTGTACATATATATAATAAAATTCTAACGAAGTCGAATTTCTATATTAAATATTTTTTGGAAAATTTAATAAAATTGTTATTATCAAATAGTGGCCGATTTTATACTTTTTAGATTTTTGTCTGTTTGTCTGTCCGTTACCACATCACGAGAAAACCAGAGATTTTGATAAAATGTAGCATATAGGGTAATTTTTACTGCGGGAAATAATGACATCTCTGAGATACCTACTAACACTAACACTTAAAATTTAAATACGAACTAACTATATTTAGATTGCTTATCTTAATCTACCTGAAAATAATACGTAAATGTTACTTTATACTCGAAATTATATCTCGTCTTACATCTGTTATTTGATCCGAGAATTGAGCGATTTCGGAAATGCTTAAACCGATCTTCCGCCGGAAATCATCCCCCTTGATCAACCAAACCACTGCACCCCCTTATAAACACCTGGTCTAAGTGTTATTAATAATGTGAAGATCATTCGATTTCTCTTATTTAAAATATTTATATTTTCTGTATGGTATTGTATGGTGTTTGGTGCTTTATAAAATAACTTTAAAGTACCTTTATAAATTAAATTCATGTTAATTCATATTTTTTTTCGTCGTTATTCATATTAGAATATTTTAAAACACATTTAGTTATGTTACACATGAAAAAATAAATTTTAATGGTTGTTTTCGATTAGAAAAAGACATTCTTAGGTAGATATAAGAAATAAATAAATTATTGCATTTAGAACTTCATTTACCTATAAAAATGAAAATGTCACTAATAAAACTTATTATAATCTATGCAAATTAAGTAAGTTAAACATTGACATTATTTTTTTTTAATTTGTTAAAACGCGCGCGAAAAGCGAAAACAAAATGGCCCCGCATTGTTATGCTCGGGTTACACTTCCGCACTTATCATTAAGCACGTAGCACACGTGCGGGGGTGATATTGTAATGTGTTCACAAAGTTCATTATACTGGATTTTCTATTCGGTTGAACGCTCTGATACGCTACGATGATTTTTTTCCTTATTTTAAAGGTATAGAGCATAGACTAGAAATAGTTTTTTTATCCTTGTGAGCTTTTTTTAAATCTTTGGTGGCGTAGATAAATATTTTATAACTATAGTACATAAAAAAGTATTTATATGTATAGTTTTACATGTTAGAAATTTTATTTTTTACCTGTTTTTATTTTACACAGATTATTAATTGATTTTTTTAAATGATTTATAGTGTATAATAAATTATGCCATTTTTTCTGTTCGTTCATTTCTGTTATAAAGACACTTACATCTGTCGTCAAAGCTGTTATAAACATTATATCCGCAGAATTAAAAAAAAATAACCATTCCTTACTTTCTTCGCAAGATGTAATGTAAAATATAACAGAACATAGAAATTCTTAATTTCAAAACGTACAAATGTTAGAGCAAGCTGCCTCGCATCTGTCACGCAGGTGCCTTTAAATAGGGGGACGATGGAAACACCTGTAGCCTTTAAGTCGTCTGAATAAGGTTCAAAACTGTTTGAGATGGCACGACTTGAACCTATTCTTCGTAGCTCATGTATAGTTATAATTTGATGCTCTAAACGTGTGCCCTTTAAGCCACTTTACTTAAGCTTTTTAGGTCGATCTATTTACGTACTTACTCGTATGTATGTGAAAACGCCTTAAAATATTGTTTGTAGTCGAGAAATGGATGGGCGTCTAAAAAGACTATTGGAACTAAATGTTACTATTTGCTTTAGTTAATACTTATTCTATACTAATATTATAAAGCTGAATAGTTTGTTTGATTGTTTGTTTGTTTGTTTGTTTGTTTGTTTGTTTGTTTGTTTGGTTGAAAGCGCTAATCTCAGGAACTACTGGTTCGATTTGAAAAATTCTTTTTGTGTTGGATAGTCCGTTTATCGAGGCAGATGAAAGAAGGCCTGTGCCCAGTAGTGGGACGTTGATAACGGCTGAATACAATCATACACCTACTTTCTTGCGTCAGGGGTCGCGGGTTCGTTTGAACCCCAGTCATGGGTGTTTATTAATATATTTGTATATTTAAAACTTATATATGTAGTATACCAACTATTTGGTATCCGTAACACAAGCTTCCTTCGTAGCTTACAACGGAACTAGATGGAGCTGTGTGTAATAATGTCCCAACATATTTATTTAATTATTAAAGAACCTGTAAAGCAGTTTTGCTGGTAAACCTTAGTATTTACACCAACTTTTCTTCTTGTTACAGCACCCCGAACATCTTGCACGGGTGGTGCTCCGAACAATCTGCCACCCCTCAGCTTTCACGCAGTCCACGGAGAGAACGTTCGCGTCTCTCGCGACGGTGCTACGGCTAGACGTGTCGAGTCCTTCTGTAAGGGCGTCGCGTTCAGTGCCAGACCAGTCAGAGTTAATGAAAAGGTTAGTTACTTGTTGTTTATTAATTTAAAGCTAATTTAATTTGTAGAAAAACAAGTTAAAGCTGAGTTTCTTTCGCCAGTTCTTCTCAGGTCAGAGGCTTCTTCCCGAACTGGTAGGAGACGTTCAGTAAAAAATTGTAATAATTATATGCTTCATAAAATATTTTGAACTATAAATTTGAAATCAATGGCAAGACATATACGTAAAGGCAGGGTTGCTAATTTTTTTAATTAACCATAACTGTTGTGTGTTTTCATGAAATTAAGTAACATATTATATCTTTACATTCTTTCTCTTATAATATATTTTTAATTTAGTAGTTATATGGAAATGTAATAATAATTAATATCTTATTTCCAGGTGTGCCTTCGTTTTCTGGAAATATCGAATAGCTGGAGTGGTGTCATTCGTTTTGGATTCACCACCAATGACCCCACCACACTCGCGCATGCGCTTCCAAAATATGCCTGCCCCGACCTCACAAACAAACCTGGAAACTGGGCCAAAGCTTTGGGCGAAAGATTTTGCGAGAAAGACAATATTTTATACTATTACGTAAATTCCGCCGGCGATGTTCACTTCGGAGTTAATGGAGAAGATAAAGGACTGTTTTTCTCTGGTGTAGACACGAGGAGTCCGCTGTGGGCTTTAGTAGATGTGTACGGAAACTGCACAGCAGTTCAGTTTGCTGATCCCAGGGCTCCTAACCAAATAAGAAGATGTACACAAAGCCCAGTCGCAGAAGAAGCAGACAGATTAGTCTCAAGCATGCGCACTCTCTCCGTAGAAGAGCCCCTACCACCACCCAGATACCAAAACCCACTAGTTCCACTAAGTCTACACAGAACGAAAGGCAGAAATGTACAATTCATCAACGATAGAGGAGTCGCAGCAAGAATTGAAGCCGAATTTTGCCAAGGTTACGTCTTCACAGCTCGTCCCATGCGCCCCGGACAGACTATCGTCGTCCAGATATTGGCTACAGAAGCAGCTTATGCCGGCAGTCTGGCAATAGGTCTAACGTCTTGCGATCCTGGAATATTGAGACCCTGTGATCTGCCAGATGATGCGGAACAGCTTCTAGATCGTCCAGAATACTGGGTTGTTAGACGTGATGCTGCAAATGGACTTCGTCGTGGCGATGAATTGGCTGTCACTTTGACATTAGATGGGGAAGTTCGTGTCAGTAGAAACGGATCAAATCCAGTCACAGTTATGCATGTGGACCACACGTTAAGATTATGGGCGTTTGTGGACATTTATGGGGCGACGCAAAAAGTTAGGATGTTAAGTTCTCAAGCGATTCAAGCCCAAACTCCTCCTCAGCAGTTGAGAGTGCTGACAGGGTCTGCGGCGCCGCTGACAGCCGGAAGTGGTGGCACTGTGCTAGTTGTAAGTCTTCCACCACAAAATGGCGGCCAGAATTCGGTCAACCAGCAGGGACTGACGTTGGCGAGCGCGCATTATATTGAGGTGAGTTAAGAAAACTACTATTACTGGTTATTAGGAAAAGTGATGCTTAAAAGTAAAGATTAGTCAAATTAATAATGTTGTTATCAATATCAAAAGTCTTCCTATTTCAAATGTTTCATCATGTAAAGATTAAAAAGTTATTTTTTTGTTTACAGCCTATCCAAACGTCGTCACAACTCTGCCTCGCTGGGTTGCCCCTCGCCGCTCAAGCACCATCGTGTTCTCAAGCCTTCCGTCCTAGAGGTGAAGGTCAATGCTCCTCCACCAGCCAGAACAACTCCAACGAACAGCTAATGCCCAACCATGAACCATTAAGGATCGAGAGGATCCCCAACGGACCTTCAACCAGTCGGTCCATGCCTTCCACCTCCCATCACACATATTCAGTTATCGGAGAAGGACTCACCGGCACAGAATGTACTATATGTTATGAAAATCCAATAGATAGTGTTTTATATATGTGTGGGCATATGTGTATGTGCTACCGCTGTGCTGTGCAGCAGTGGAGGGGAAAGGGGGGTGGCCAATGTCCGTTATGTAGGGCCCAAATTAAAGATGTCATCCGTACGTACAAATCTTGATGTGTTTAAAACGGTCAATTTTAAAAAAAAGGTGATAGTGTGTCGATCTTTTGAGTGAATGTTTGGAAAAGCGAGAGTGTGGACTACCATTGAATGAGAGTTTTCAGTTTTGTAAGGCGATAGTGTGTCCCATGCATTATTTTTAATTAAGGAATATGCCAAAAATTCGGATACTCGACGCGAAATAATTTGACTAATATATGTATATCGCTAAGTTCCAAAAATGTGTATATAGATAACGTATTTATGTGTAAATAAATGAACCGACTTGAAAATAACGGGATTCTGTCTACTTCCGGTGGTATTTGGGACCACTTTTGGGAAAATTCACGTCTAATGCTATTCCCGAAAAAACATATATTTTGAACCCCCTCGTTTTGCAAGTCGGTTAAATAATATGACATATTGTAGCAATGCTTCGGAATTAATTTGGCTGTAACGATTTAGATGTAATTGTAATATATGATATCGTTAAATTTTAATAATATATACGTAATATTTAGTTTGTTTTAAGATTATGCGAAATGACAGTAATCGTAATATATTCATTGTGTATCAACATTTTGATGTAATAATTTCAAAAAAATAAAAAAGTGAAAATTTTTCACACACACATTCACATAAATTAATATGTGGCTGTGTGATTGAAAACATTTGCACTATAAACTGACATTTGAATTGAAAAAAGTTTATTATATCATTAATACACTATTTAATACTGATTTATTTTTGAATTGATTTATAATTTTTTAATTATCAGATTTCGGTAATTAGATTAAGTATTATATGGTCGTTGCGCCTGCAAAAACCGACAAACATTTTTTTTACGAAAATGAGTTTATTGCATATTTTGATAGTATTCAGTGAGCTACGCATACCCATAAGCCCCTTTTTGTGATATGAGACCTAGATCCCGAAATAGCAAAAAGCCCTATGTATCTTTCTTATAACAAATGGATGTAAAAAAACGCTATGTGACCATTAACACATAGAGTATTTTTTTTTATTCTGACAGATATATTTTTGCGCCTTTAGCAACATACATAGCTGGTTTTTCATTAGAGACCATACACCGTGTATGACACGAGTTCATAATTCAATATTGATAAAATAATTATTTCACATTTTTACATACATTTTAGTTAAATTATATAAAGTACGTAAAGTACGACGTACATAATTATAGAGTTTCACCGCAAAAAATTGTGAGTTCGCTAAGAAATGTTGATATTCTATAAAATTAAAAAGTACAAATAAATATAATATTTTTGTGATTAATGCTATGAAGTTATTTCACATTACATCTATTAAGTCAAGTATCTATACGTATAAATAAAATTGGAGTGTCCGTTTCTAATTTCAAATGAACAGCTTTTTACTAAATGCATATGAAAGTTTATACGATACTAGCAAAAAAAGTAACTTTTAAATTTTTGTCTATCTGTCTGTTTATTCTGGCTAATATCTGAAACGGCTGGACCGATTCTGACGGAACTTTCACTCGCAGATAGCTAATGTTATAACACGTAACTTACGCTCCTTTTTAACCGGCTTTAAATATCTACCATATTTAATTTATTTTAACTAGCAGAACCCGTAGCTTCGCTGACGCTAAACCTAGGGACGTACCCGAGCTAAGCGAGGGTGAGTCGCTATAAAACTAAACTATATAAGTCAGGTATATATATAATTAAATTATTATCTCTCGCATTTTTATCTATTTTAGTAGAAATATCGTTTTTATCGAATTTATTTTCTTTATTTATTTGGAGCATTATATTATTCTCTAACTTGTAATACACCCAGATAAAAATTTATATTTTCTCCTACTTTTTAAACGACAGACGAAAAGGAGGAGGTTATCATTTCGACCGGTATTTTTTATGTATGTACACCGATTATATTGTACAAAAACATTGGGAAAATAGTCGAAGTTCGTTCGAAGTTGTGATGAGTCGTTATTCAATCACATCACAAGGACATAGGCGTTTTGTCTTGATTTTATTTTCTTACTGGGCTTTATGTTTATAAGGTACTAATGAGCGTATGTATTACAAATATTGCTTTGCTTATGTACAGATTTAATCTGTTAAAATGAAGCCCTTTAGTAAGGCACCGCAACTTATTATGTATGGCTAATAAAGGGAATGAAATAAGCGATGCGGCACCTAATCTAGACATATATGTTACTAGTTCTTTTTCGCTTTGTCAACCTACTTCTACTACATTATATTCCTAAAAATACATACATCCTAAAAATACTTCTTTAACTGAAAAAGAACAAGCAATTTGATATAGTAATGAACGTTAAACAACAACACTTTCTGCGTGGTTACGGCAACTAGAATATGGTCACCCAATATCTTCCCGTGGGTGTCGTAAACTAGACAATGTTGTAGACTAAGGAACAAACTATCGAACACCATGGTAGTCGCAGTGGTAGGCCTCAATATCGGCCGACGGCACGGTTACTACCCGTCAGCAGAAGTCGTGTCTCCAAGCGCCGAACAGCGGCATGAAGCCGTATGGAGAATGGGTCTGAATAGTTGTATTGCACAGTAGCCGTGTGGGTGGTGGATTGCTGTTTGTTGTATCGAGAGCTTATTCGCGGAGAGTAGCGGGATCTGAAGCATGGCTTGGGGAGGGGGCCCGATGGCGATCCTAGGAAGGGTCTCCAGGCTAAGCCCTCTATGACATGATAACACCAATATCACCGCCGGGCTCCTGAAGCACCTGTTTCAACTGCCATTCTCCATCCTATTCAGTATTCACTCTTCCGTTATAAAATTTCATGACAAGACACAAAAAGGGTAATGTTTTTAAACGGCTGGCACTCCCCCTCACTTAACGAGCATTTTACAAATATCCGAAGATTGAACACAAACCTCTCAGTCCACTTCTACCTCGAGACTGCGCAGCCACATCATGCTGGGAGAGAAGCGTGGAAGTTTGCTGTGTCATTTGGACTCTCCCAGTTGGTTGAGAAAGCGACGAGGGTACTATTGTCTGGTAATACCTGTATCGTCTTTCTCTCCACCTGATAACGACTTTATAGGGATGAGTATTTTTTGCGATGTGAATTTTTGTTTGATGTGGCGCATCAAGCGATGGAATATTTTATCCCATTATCTGATATACCCGTTAGTGGCAAAGCTCGCCCATGCTTTAATACCGAATGCACCTTTGCTGAAAAGCATAAAGCATTCGGCTTACCTTGCCTGGTTTAATGCTTGAAACCGCAAAGCTGGATATAAGACCTAAGAAGGAGCCTTTAATGTCGCCGCCAAGTCCTACAAAAAGATATTAAAGAAGGCTCGTCTTGACCAAATTACACATATTGGCACAAAGCTTTCTGTCCAACCATCTGGTAGCAGAGCTTTTTGATCCCATGCCAAAGTCATCGAGACGAACTTCTGTCGGCTCTCACTGTCACCGCTGGTAAAACCTGACGGACTAGTTTGTGCATCCAGTGTCCAAGAAAGGTAGCCTTGCCAACCCTGCCAATTATCGTCCAATCTCAGTCACCGCCACCTTTACAAGATAGATAAAAATAAAGTATTGCCAAGCGCGTGGCAACTGAGCTTTGTGACGTCTTGCGTAGTTAATCTAACGGGTAAAAATGTTACAGCGATGTTAACTCTTAGCTTTTCTACCAGACGGTAGTACAATAACACTCAATTCAATGAACACCAAATTGCTAATGTTCATTTTTTTTAAATGGTTATAAAATTATATTTCTTTACAGATAACATATTTAAATATTAAGTTAAATTACTATGTTAAAGCAGAAATCTAAAGGCGTGACAGTAAGCTATATTATTGTAAAGCTTCATCAAAACCTATTCAATAGTGTATGCGTGAAAGACTAACAAACATACATTCTTACATTCATATATTCTTACAAATTCTGCATTTATAATATAAGTAGGATAGCAGGATCTATTTGCAGTAACTACTATATATCTATTATGTAAATATAAAATTGAAGAGACTTTTTGTTGAATTTGAAAGTATAGATCCTATTTCTTAATTTTTTTACAATATATTCATTAGTGACTTTGTACATTGTAATTTTTAGTATAGATTTCTCAGAAATGGTATATTTTCCAGCAGTGAAAAGTATTATATATGTTGCCCCGAATAACCAGCTATCATCATACCAAATTTTATCAAAATCTATTGTGTAATTTTGTCGTAATGAGGTCACATTTGAATTCCGCTATGTATTAGAAAAATACATAGCTGTTTTTGCAGCCAAAATAAAGCCGCTATGTGATATTTTATACTTAAAAAAATGATTTTGCGAAAACAGAAAATACAATGTAGGCTTTAAGGACGGGATATGTTGTAAGACTATGGAAAGGAATTTTGTACATAATCACTTTTTTATACATACGTTAGCAGACCTTAAATTTTTTTACAATATATTCATTAGTGACTTTCATTACGTTATGTAACTACGTTGTATTTTTTTTAGTATAGATTTCTTAGAAATGGGATATTTTCCAGCAGTGAAAAGTATTTTATATGGTGCTCCGGATAACCAGCTATCATCATACCAAATTTTATCAAAATCTATCCTGTAATTTTGTCGTAATGAGTTCACACTTGAATTCCGCTATGTATTAGAAAAATACATAGCTGTTTTTGCAGCCAAAATAAAGCCGCTATGTGATATTTTTTACTTAAAAAAATTATTTTGCGTAAACAGGAAATACAATGTAGGCTTTAAGGGCGGAATATGTTGTAAGACTATCGATAGGAATTTTGTACATACTCACTTTTTTTATATATACGTTAGCAGACATTAAAATGAGTTTTTTGTTTCTACTGAAAAGTTGAACATTTTCGTTTGTCGGTTTTTGCAGGCGCAACGACGATATACGTTGCTTCATTAATATGTCACATTTATCATATATTTTTGAAGTAATTTATAATAAATTGATCAGAATTGGTAATTATTACTAAGAATAAGATTTCGACATAAGCGATTTAAAGACGCGAGGCTATACAGTAGTTCTGCTAGTTGAATAAGTTATAGGGTTCCTAAGAAATATCTAGAAAATAGACAATATATGAATCAAAAATGTCGTCTGTTAGTACATATTATGATCTTAGAGTCGCTGTAAAAAGTGGATTTTTACTTATCTTTTTGTCTTGAACAGTTTAAATGTAAAAATCTAAATTTTATTGCAATTCTATGATTCCAAACATACGTCCACATATATCAGTGATAGTTTCGCAGCATTTAATTGACATAATCTTTATTGTTATTTTTAATCTGTACCTTTTGACAGCAGTTCCTAGTTTGGACGGTTTTCAAATTATTAAAAAAAAACTTTGTTATCTTTTGTTTAATAAATCAGTTTTATATTAAGGAATTTTAAATAATTTGAGTGATATTACTGTTTAATTTATAAAAATTTTGCATTATGTGTAAATATTTCTCATAATTATTGAATGTGCTAGTTTGAAAACATTGGAAGCATTCAATATTATTCTTCTCTTGAGATTTGGAAACTAAAACAGATCGAATATTTAACTAAATTCGGCCCGTAGACGCCGCGCTATGGCGCTGTGTTGCCAAAGTTAAATATTACGTATCGAAAACGAAAACCGTCCAAAAAAATTAAATTTATATCTTTCACCACAATTTCCAAACCGAATTGTAACATTAAATGCAAGCTTTAAAATTTTAATACAAAAAAAGATCTTATAACAATTTCTTTGCTCAATCCTCCTTATAATGTGCATATCATAATACAATTTTAACGCCATTTTTATATAAATTATTTCAAGTCTGACATAACATATCTATTTGATGCATTTTCTGTTATAATCATTCCTTTTTAGGTATGTCATAAGATATATACCAATATGTGTACCATTGTAGCCAGTCTTTAACTTTTAGTTTTAACATAAGGTCTAATTCGCCAGATTTCAACTTATGAATCAAGGCACACATCATGAACGTTTTTAATGGGAAATAATTTAATGACATGAATCAACAAAATAGCAATAAACAACGAACATTTTGAATCAATTTGACGATCAATGCCTTATTTAACACCCGTATATGCCTTATTATCTACTTCGTCGATCATTTTATCGTTCATAAGTGCTCTGGTAGTTATAAATGTTAGGTATAGTTTGTGCAATTCTACATTTGACACTTCAAATATAGAATTATTAATTATCTGTAATTTATGACGTATTTATTTTATTGTCTGTAATTTTTATACCAAATCAGTGTGACCAGTTTATTGAATATGTTGATCGAGTTGTTCGATGCCAAATCTAATTTAATTAATTCATTAATAATGCAATATAAAGTTTGCAAGAATAGCGTTGTAACTCAGTTTTGAAGCGATTTTGATATAGTTTAATTATTTATACGAGAAATTAATTTATATTGTAAATTATGGCAATACTGAGTTACAATGTTATTGCTTGCACTTCGATTTGTAATATTGATACTTGTTTGGAACGTTTTTATGTATCTCAAGTTTTATAATGTTTTGTTTTTTTTTATTATTGTAAATTTTTAATCTGCCATCAGCTCACACAGATTAAATATTAAATGGATGCGCACATTATCTAAAATTTTATATGGGCAGATTGAAAATTTATAATATTTTTTTTTATTTATATTGCAAACTTGTATCAATGTAAAGATAATGTGATATTGTACGACATTTTGTTTATCCCCGCGGTCCCTGGTGTATGCGTTTGTCATCTAGTCGTTAATTTATTTTGAGAAGAACATTTGAGTACGACGTTGGTGTTTAGATAAGTTTTCAATTAAAATGGTTATTGAAAAGTATGTGTTTTTTTTTCTTTATGGTGTTTCTCCAAAAATTTAAGCGAAAATATGAAATTTAATGCTTCAAAATATTCTTTCTACATAAAAGAAGTAAATTTATTGCTTTAAAATATGATTTTCTTTATTGAAATTATTAAAAATCAAATAAAAACCTGTTATAAACTTAAGCAATGCTTTTCATAAGTGACTAGAAACAGAATGTTAGTAAAAGATATAGTGATAGTTATACAAAGATAGTTATACATAGATATACAAAGTGAATAAAGCCAACGGGCTTTATTCACCTTGTAATTAGCCCTTTTTACGTCCCACTGCTGGGGGTGGGCCTCCCTTCAATACGAGGGGGATTAGGTCATAATCCACTACGCTATCCTAGTGCGTGTTGGCAGACTTTACAAAGCCAACCTTTTTTACTTTTTAAACAATAAGATTGCTCCTCAGTCATATTTTTAATGAGGAACCACTATGAATGAACTGTACGCTGACAGCCCTTAGTGGGTAAGCTGGATGGGAGTATTAATTTTAAAGCCATGAAACCAAATAATAAATTGAATTAAATTGGAAGTATTAATTTCATTTATCATCAGTAATCATAAAAACACCCCGCTATATACCTACTGGCTTATGGGGGGCTTATGGCTAGAATGTACGCCCGTAGATTAGGGTCTTGCTCTTGGTTTCGAGTCCCGGATCGGGCCATTTGTTGAGTAATTCTGTAAAGAAAACCTCTATTATCGTTTCTTATTTTCTTTCTATAACCTATTTCTACTTAAAAAAAATATTATGCGTGTTATTAAGAGTAACGACTCCATCATCGTATAATGGAAAATATAAAATATACTTTTATTTTAATACATACATAATTATATACCTACATACTATAAATATGAGCGATAAATCGTTATTAAAAATGAACATTAGACTTTTCGAATCTGTTAAAATTATTATGTTCAAAGAACAAAAATGGATGTTATCTTAGTAATAATTATATATTAGGCCTTCTGAGGCCTCATAGCTTGTCTGTACTATGGAAGATCAATGACCTTTTAAAAGTACAAGCCTTTATTTGTTATATCAGTACATATTATCTATACTAATATTATAAAGCTGAAGAGTATGTTTGTTTGTTTGGTTGAACGCGCTAATCTCAGGAACTACTGGTCCGAATTGTAAAAATCTTTTTGTGTTGGATAGTCCGTTTATCGAGGAAGGCTATAGGCTATATTACCGTGCGACTCAGAATGAAGAAGAATCTCGTTTCCGGTCCTTAGAACGCGTGCGAAGCCGCGGAAAATACTAGTAATATATAATAAGTCCCCTTCTGCGTCTGTTTGTCTATGTGTACACGATAAGCTCAGAAACTACCCAACATATTTTCATAATATGGATTTTATTAATAGATAAAACGATTCATTAGGCTTATGTGAATAATTAATTAAAGTTTTGTACTTTGGCAGAAATTGGGACGGTAGTTATTCTTATTGAATATGTCGGGAAAGTTATGCCAACATGAAGCTTTATTCGTGTGCGCGCCGCATTAACTAATAAGGTTATGCGAAAACAATGATTAATGTATTACATAAGTATTCCTTTTGGAATGATCTAATTAAACTGTAGCATCATCACATATAGGGCCGGCGTTTAGGGGGGAGGAAGGTTGCGCTGGCGCGACCGCCCAAGACGTCGGAGAGGAAAGAGCCGTATACAAAACAGCGAGAGGGCGCCGCCTAAACTTCCTAAATCTAGCAGTTGTGTTTACAGAAACACTTGAGTTCACAGAAACAGTAGCCCATTTCATTTTTTTAGAACTCTGACTTTACCAATACAGGGGCGCCGTAGTCGTAACGCCGCCGGCTCTGATCACATACGTAAAGACGCACGCGAGCAAAGTATGCGGAAGTCATTACTGTGATTTACATTATATACGAAAGATTATATGGTAGTTGGCTGAAACAAAAGCAATGGATCGATAATAAGTTTATTTGTTTTAAGTTGGAGAGATAAAGAAAGAAATAAGATGCCGCGAAATAGCTTTTAATAGCTTTTCGGCTTTTCTAAGGGAAAACCAATTAAAACAAAATTTTAATTGCTGGCTGATTGGATTTCTGTATGAATAGGGCAGCCTCTGAAAAAGACACAGGAATGCTTGTAAATACTTAAAAACGAAGCCAAAGCGAGGCGTTATTATTTTCTTGTATTATGATAAATGTCGATGTGTTTTTGTTATTAAGTCATTAAATATTAGTTTATAGGTCAGACTCTGACATTAGTTGGTTTCTTAATTGTTCATAAACGTTATCCCATTGAAACGTTTTTTTTTCCATAAAATACTAATTAGTGCCTTTAAGATGTAAGTAAATAGAAAGGTTAAGAATTTGAATTATCAACGTATTAAATTTATTACAGTTTCAGGTTAGTAAAAGATAGAAATTATCATGATGGTGGTTATAAAATAATCATAAAAATAAAAAAGTAAAATAAAAAATGTTTTTCTCTTCCTTAGTATTTTTTTTCAGGATCGCTTTACTCAGTGGTAGTGAAACCAATCGCAAAATTATTTTAAGATTTACAATAAACATTATGTTTTAAAGAAAATTAAAAGCAGTGTTAGTCTGACACATTGTTTTATTTTAAATATAAATTAAGCGCCCTTTAATAACTGTACAGCATAAATACAACAAAAACAGTGTATTTTTTACAACGAGTTCAAAACATAAATTTAAAATATAACAAATTTTATAATAATTAAACACAATTTTCCACATAAAATTATAATATGTACACAATTTACACTTTTGCAATACAATATTAAAAAAACAACTAAAATATATTTTTAATCTATGCACATAAAATATTTGTACGAGTATCCGAACGTTTGATTTATTTTACATAGCGTCAGGATTAAACTATTGTTATTGAAATTAACGTTATAGTAACTTATAACCTTTTATTCTTCTATTTTATTTTTAGATTAAAACAATGAAATGACGAGTAATTTATTCTAAATACTGTGATTTTGCCAACAAAATTAAGTGTAGACGTTAAATACAATAAAAAAGGTAAGCCGTTCATTCAAAACAATATAGGATAAATTAAATTAGTTCATTGTACTTAAAGCAATTAAAGCATGTGTTGGAATTTCGAGAATCTATCGATCCTTTTATGTAATAAATGGCGTATTAAATCTATTGTAACTGTTAATTTAACTAGCTTGAGCATTACTAACATTTGTACTTTAACTTGATATTTTCTATTCATAACTGTACCAGTGTGTGAATGCCCTAGAAATTATTTTAACAAGTATTGTTTTTACTTCATTCCTTTTACGTTAATACGAGTTGATGCTTCGTTGTTAGTTTTTATCTTCTACCATTTAACATTTATTAAATACCACCTTTTCAATTTTGTTGTACAAATAGAAATGTAGAATGCTAAAGGCATTACTTAAATAATATTAAGTATTCTTTGTTTATTATTAGGTAGATTGCATTTATTACATTTGTTTTAAAAGCTTTCTTCATATTTTTTATTGCATAGTTTATTTTCTTAATATAATTTGTTTTAGGTTTTGTTTTAATAAAACCTAAAACATAAATAGTTGAAACTCAACAAGTACCTATATTGTATATTTACTTCTTATTTTAATTTATATATTCAATATTATAGGTAAAAAGTGTTTTTAACTTCAAATTAACAGCTTTTCACTAAATACATTTGAAAGTATATACAGTGCTAACAACAAAAAACTAATTCTTAAAGTTTTTGTCAGTCTGCCTGTTGGTTCCAGCTAATCTCTGAAAAGACTGGACCGAATTTGTCTGTACTTTCACTTACAGATAGCTAATGTTATAAGGAGTTACTTAGTCTACTTTTTTAACCTAAGTCAAAAAAGGAGGAGGTTATATTACTCTATAATGAAATAAATTTGTAAAAATCATAAAAAAAATAAGCAAAATTTCATCTTAAATACTTTGTATAGACTTTGTATAATAATACATATTGAAAGATGTTGATTTATAAATTTATAGATAATTAATTTCACCAAATTTCAGATGTTTTGCATTCAAGAAAAGGAGTCTCCACACTCAGAATCATTCAGAAATGCCGACAAGGACCCCTTGAACACTCAATCTGAATCTAGTGATGATGAACCAGATCCTAAACGGCTGAAATTCTCAAGCCCCGACCTAAAACTGCAAGTCTATCAAATCCCAACATACAATACCCCTAAATCCTTATCAATATTTCCCTCTACCCCGACTTCATCGCTGCCAAAATTTGTGAACAACCCCTTAAACTTAGCTAATCCCCTGGCTTTTACGACTAACAACTTACATACAAGTAACATTGTAAAAAATCTCCAAAGCCGATATTCCTTACCAGCTAAATTAACTATCACTCCGGTGAAACAAGTGTCTGATGGAGAAGTAGTAAGATATAAGAAGAATGGTGAAATTGCCAAGAAAAGGGGTCCACCGAAGGGCTATAAGAGGAAGCCTAAAGATCTGTCACAGAGTTTCTCGAATGGAGCATTGTTACAGGTATGCATTGAAAAAATATGTTTTTTTTTTTGAAGAAACGTTTGACGCAGTTTGTATTGACCCTACTTTCTTGCGCAAGCGGTCGCGGGTTCGAGTCCCGCTGGGTGCATTCATTTGTGAAACTCGGATGTTTGTACTCTAGTCCATGGGTGTTTATATTTATAATATGTATGTATTTAAACTTATATTTGTATTATATCAACTATCTGGTATCCGTAACACAAGCTTTGTAGCTTACCACGGAACTAGATAGCTCTGTGTGTAACAATGTCCCTATATATTTTTTTTTAAACTTTACTAACTGTTGCAATACAAAATTTGATAGGAAATAATTGATGAAACACCGTAACGTGTGGTTACACTCAGTCCCATGGACTCTATGGATCATATTATAGGGCTTCACTACATAAGTTAGCCTTCACAACATGAGTTAGGCCATAGTGTATTCGGACTGAAACTGATCATGTCTTTTACAAACTTATTGGGTTCTCTTAGACATAGAATGTGTGAAAGGTGGCATATCAAAATATTTAAAACAATATCCGGGATTTGAATCTGCTATACTCCGTTTACCAAGCAAGTGATTTACCACTGTGTTACCAGTTACAACTGTTTATGTATATCCAAACCACTACTGCCTCGGTGGTGTAGTGGCTAGCATGTACGGTCATACAACGAGAGGTCCTAGGTTCGAGTCCCGGGTCGGGCCAAGTTTAGTTATTGAGTCTTTCTGTAACCGCCCGGAGTTGGGAAGTTGGTGGTGAGTCACCCCCGTGCCTCGGAGAGCACGTAAAGCAGTCGGTCCTGCGCCTTAGCTATCACTGGTCGTGTCGAACAGTCGTCCCACCGGAGTATGAGAGTGATTGGAACAGAGAGTTTACTTGTGTCTGCATTATAATATCTCCCGCGCAGATGGCCAGTCTCAATGAGATTATCCGCCGTGGCCGGAATCGGTCGGAGAATATTATGATTTATTATATCCAAACCATCATCATCATCAGCCCTTTTTAACGTCCCACTGCTGGGCAGGGGTCTCCCTCCGTACGAAGGGGATCAGGCCATAGTCCACCGCGCTGGCCTAGCGCGAGTTGGTGGACTTCACATGCCTTTCGAAAACTTGTTAAGTTTTCTCAGACATGCAGGTTTCCTCACGATGTTTTCCTTCACCGTAAGACAAGTGGTAATCATGATAGAAATGATTCGCACATGAAAGTATCAGAGGTGCGAGACCCGGATTTGAACCCGCATCACTCGGTTATCCAAGCGAGCGCGTTACCGCTGGGCTACCACTGTCTCTGTATCCATACCATATTTTTGAAGTGAAACTTCTTTAGAATCGTTGTGATTTCAAACTCGATGAAACGAAAAAATAAGTCCATAGTATCAGGCGCTCAGAGACGGGGAAGAGTTAGCCTTAGTTAGATCTCGCCCACCGCGAGTCAGTGACATTTCTAACTCTGTCTAACTCGTGGGTGTGACCGTCGCGCCATCTCCCTCTCTCGACGAGCTTAGACGCGGTTATTTAGTATAAATATAAACGAGATTTAAAAATTAGTTTGCCAAAGAAGTTTTACTTCTGACATGTGTACTTTGTACACACGCACTTTTAATTTTTTTTTATGCCATTCTTTCTTTATTTCAGGCGCAAAACACAATTCTGACAAGTCTTCTAGCAGCAAACACAACACTAACGACCATCACTCCTCCGCCACCCCCGGAACCTGCACCTCAGATCAAATTGCCTCCAGGTAAGGGGCCATTCATTTATTACGTACTATTTTCGCTATTATTTGACCCCCTCCCCCCTATTATAAGGAAAAATAAGAATAGGCCCCCCCTGTTTAATATTTATTACGTAAGAGTCTAAAAGAAAAAATGAATACACATTTGGTTTATTTTAATGTTTATTTTTCAAAGTAACAATTTTTTGTTACTTTGTTTTTTATATACTAAATTCAATGTATAACGCAGCTTAATGCAAAAGTGTGCTAAGTTTTTTTAATCCATTTACTTGCGACTTGAAAATAATTGGTGGTAAAAAATATTTTTTGAGTTAGGCCACTGTTGCACTAATATATTTAAATGGACAAAATTTTAGTATATAACTCCCTGAGACGTAAAATACCTTAGTCTCTCCCGTGACCATGATTGCTGTAAAGCATTCGAAACGTCGGGAAACAAAAATCAAAATAAATCCGCGACAAAATCCAAAAAGATAGTTTCATTAATAATATCAAATATTCGCGTAAACCTAAGAAAGTATTATGGATAAAAAAAAATTTTTTTTTTCATTATTTTCTATCGATTTTCTGTTTAAAGGTACGGAACTGGTAGAACTACTCCTGGACCCAGAGGACTGGTTCCCCACAGAACCCTACAGGATGGTTTTCAGCAGGAAAAAAAATCCAAAGTGGAAAAATTTTCCGTTCAGATGTGAACATTGCTTTAAAGTAAGTTAAATAAATATGTTGGGACATTATTACACACAGCGCCATCTAGTTCCGTAGTAAGCTACAAGGCTTGTGTTACCAGTACCAGATACCAGTTAGTTGATACAGTATACACATTACTTTTAAATACATACATATTATAAATATAAACACTCATAGTACAGGCGTTAGTGCTTAACAAATGACTGCCCCTAGCGAGAATCGAACCCTCGACTTGATTGCTGGCACAGAACTGGGTCACTACAATTAGAGACAATTATATTATTAATAGTTTGTACTTATTAATATTTATAAAAAAAGCAGGTTTTCTTACAATATTTTTCTTCACTTTAAGTCGAGTGGTCATTTTGTTAAAAGTACTTATGGACGTATGTCCAATACTTAATATTAACCTATATGTTAGTCTATCTTTGCAATTAATTTCATTCAAATCAGTCCAGCCATTTCAACATAAATTAGTGGCAGTAAGATAATCTAAAATTACTATGCTTTCAGGGTTACAGAGTGATATCAACCCTAGTTGCTCACTCGGCGTCTCGCCATGGATGCCCCCCTCGCACCCTAGCACTCCCATGCCCGTGCTGCCCCCATGTGTCACTGAGGAGGAAACACCATAAGAAACACCTAGAAACCCATGAAGGAAAGCGGCATAGGATCTTCTGCCCGTACTGTTTACCGCCTGGTGAGTTAGTAAGCATGTGTGAGATTGATAGTGAGGTGCAAGGTTTGAGTCCCGATTTGGTCAAAAACGTCGGATACATGTTTGTAACACTGAAAGTGACCTTGAGATATGATGTATCAAGTTATTAGGCTATAGGAGTTTGAGAGTGAGAGGGACAGCATGATACATAATATTCGCTCTTTTGACACATTGCGCTATAATATCTCTCGGGTAGATGAGATAAGCCGATATTGTAATAGGGAAGACAAATAGTTCGTTTTCATGGTGTCCTTTTAATTCTACAATCAAGTAGAAGTCAATGTTTTTTTAAGACACAAAATTATCATCATTTCATTTATAGTCTTATTTTAACAACATACATATTATAAATATTTTTCTTAATTATTCACAAGCATACTGACAAATAGATCATCGAATAATAAATATATTTAATTTAATTATTACCTAAATATCTCTTAAACTTAAAATTCTATATAACTTTGTTTTCAGTGGATCCCTCCGAGCCATATGTAAAAGAATCAGTGAAATATCCCTTCGACAAATACCCACAATTTTGGTATGCTTCAGAAGAATCTCTTCGTCTGCATAAAAAAAGAAAACATCCATACGCCGCCATGTTTAATTATAATTGGTATTGTACGTGGGGGGAGAATCCGGCAAACAGCTAAAAATGGTAGGAAATTTCTACTATAGAATTTTTTGTGATGGTAGAAAATTGGTACAAATTGGTAGCTTTTTTTGACACAAAAGACGTGGTAGGCTAATTCTACTAAAGTGGTAGAGAATTGGTACAAAATGGTAGCTTTTACAATCGATTTTTTTTTGTATTTTTGTACAGTAATCACAATATTGTATTTTTAACGCGTAAGTGAGATTTTCAATAATTTAGATCGTATTATTAGTAGTATTATCATAAAACGCCTGAATAGTATTAGTATTTTTCGATGTAATTTTAAATGATGGCAACACAGCCTTTTAGTACTTATAATACGTGTTGCAATATAAATAAAATTATTGGTAGAAAACGAAATATTTTAATAAGCGTGTGTATATTTTTGTATGGTCATATAAAAAATCAACAGATTTGTGCCTTTATTGGTGAAAAAGACATTCCAATGTAAAAAGCAATAGAGTACAATAACCAGTGGAGAAAGAATCGGCACGTTTTTGTATTAGCTCAAAGTGACTCATTTACGGCGGAGGGTAAGCTAAGATTAGCTTCGCCAGCTGTGATTTTGTAACGAATTGACAACCAAGTGACGACTGATTTGTATTAAATAAATATAAATATATTGGGACACTAACACACAGCGCCATCTAGTTCCACGGTAAGCTACGAGGCTTGTGTTACGGATATCAGATAGTTGATACACTACACATATATAGCTTTAAATACATACATATTATAAATAAATGATTTTGGTCCGTATTTAAGCATAGAATTGCAACGATTGACTAAAATTTCGTCGCGTAAGCTTGATTTAGCATATGCTTAGTCAGCACTCGCTCTCCACTGGTTGTTGTGCTCTATGGTAAAATGATATATTGACATTGATTCAACTTATCTTATATGAGATGATATTCTATAATATTTAATCGTTAGTATAAACTATTCAATTTTCGTGTTAATTAATGCTTTAAAGTGTGCAAATTAAATAAAGATTTAATAGAAATTAAAAAAAATGTATTTGAAGTAACTAATTTTTTAACTTTACTTTGTTTGATTGCATCATAAGTGAAATTGAGTGAAACTGGTTCAAATCCAGGTTTGGCAGCTCTAATATACGATTTTGCCTTGTTTAGTTTTTTATCAGCGATATGTATTAATAATGGTAATTAAGAAACTCAATAAGAAAGTTTATTCCACCGATTTAAAATAACATTTATATGACAACAATAAATAATAATAAAGTAAAAGACAGTTTTTTTGTATGTTTTTATATGTCAGTGTCAATATATCAACAAGAATTAAAGGTTAGTTAACAACACTTTTTTTTTAATGTACATATGTATCTAAAGTAAAGATGGATAAAGCCAGAAGGTAATATTTAAAAAAATATTTTTATATAATGCATCTATAGTCAAATTGACTGTTTAATCACATGAAAATGAAGCCATTCATTAATATTATAAAGGTTTCAGTGTAAAAGTGACATAAATATGATATGATGATCCGTATTTTAAAATGGTTGAAATTTTTTAGTTAGGTCACTTTTGCACTGAACCTTGAAATATATGAATTAAAAAATTACGCTTTTCCAATTGTCTTATGAGTAGAGCGTAAACGTTTGTAATAAATATAAGTAAAATCATTTTTTACCCGACTGCGTTAGAAGGAAGGTTATGTTTGTCGAGAGTATGTATGTATAATTGTGTGCTTCGATGGATTTTAGCTTAAGAGGTGTCATTAGATTCGTATTTACTGTGAGAGTGGCAATGGGTATATGTAAATAAAAAAAAAAAAACAAAATGGCGGATTTTTGGCGCCAAATTCAAATGTTTGGCCACACTCTACAGCCTGAACGACTCCATGGATTTTAGCTTCAAAGGTGTCGTTAGATTCGTATTAATTGTGAAAGTGACATCGGGTATACATTTTAAATCAGAAAACAACATATTTTAAGTTGGTATATAAAAAAAACAAAATGGCGGCTTTTTTGCGCCAATTTCAAATATTTGACACGCTGATCAGCTTGAACGTCTACATATATTAAGCCTTTTTCATTTCCAAATTACAGAAACGCAGTCGGGTTTTTTAGTTTCTTAATTACAGTGTTGTTAACTAATCAGTTACTAATAAAATTAGCAGTAAGCATATTTCTTAGATCGATTTTTAGGATTATTTTTTGTATATATTTTAGAGTCCAAAGATGTAAAACATAGTGAATGAAATTATGTATAAACATCACTTAACGTAGTATTTTTTTTTAATTTAATTTTATTTTTTTTTATCTTTTTTAATGAAACTATCTTTTCGGTTTGTGATCTTACTTGCTTCGCCAGCGGTCGCGGGTTTGAGTCCCGCTGGTATTCATTTTTTGAGCACTGTTTGTACTCCAGTCATGGGTGTTTATATTTATAATATGTATGTATTTAAACTTATATATGTAGTATATCAATAATCTGGTATCCGTAACACAAGCCTCGTAGCTTACCACGGAACTAGATAATGTTCCAAAATATTTATTTATTATTTGTGGATTTATATTGACTTTTGGTCCTCAAGATTTCGAATGCTTTACAGCAATTATGGTCAAATGGCATGATAGAAAAGATAGTTTTATTAAAAAATTATAGTATATTTTATATTTGGACTTAAATTATTATTAATGTCCCAAAAAGGAGGTCAAACGAACAAACATACCTTTTTTGTATTTGCTATATTTAATCTGTCGTTTCATACTATGTTCTATATCTTTGGCGTGTAAAAACAGACGTACAAATCATTATACCAGTATTTTTATATACATATTGATGCATTTAATGAGTTTTAAATTTTAGATGTAGTGTACACGAAGCGATAAGGTAATAATTAATTGTATTAAATATTACAGTGACCAAATCCGTTCAGTATTATTTTATAGGGATTTTTTAAACTTTTTTTTATGATCAACAGTTTTTATGCGGGTAGTTTTACATTTTTAGAACAGTTTAAATGGTTTTGTTAACTCCATTTACTATTTTTATAAGTTGATTTAAATTGAATTAAATATATGTACATATGAGGTAGCTATACTCATTTTTTTTTAAATAAAACTATTCGGAGTGCAATTTTAATTGTCATCAAAATGTGTTCAGCTTTATTACATCGAAGAAACTGACAAAAGACAATTTCACTTCAACTAAGATATTCTTTTATACAATTTCTTTGAATACAATAAAAAAATATGAATTTTCTTTAATTCTTTTTTTTCAGAAGCAGATATTTTAACATTTTTTTTTTCGAATTCGATTATTAACTAAGTTAGTTGGTTGATTTAACTAAATATTATTCATAGAATACCCACAGATTGTACAAAATGGTGTGTATAATAACCCCATGTCCTTAATTCTCCTCCAAATGGAGTAAAAATAATATGAACGAGGCTATAAATTTTTTTATGTTAATTTAAATGGAGTTAACTTAACATTTAGGCTTTAATTTTTTATACTTTCTCATTCAAATGTATCTATAGTTCATTTTAAGACCGTTTTAACGAATTTTCTGACTTTAAATAAAAGTTGAATATTCAGTGCAAAAGTGACCTAACACTAATATTGTGAAATATTTAAAAAATGGTAGAAATTTTTATCAAATATTTTGTCATCAATTAATTCTGGAGATTTTTAATTTTAAACGTATACAATTTGTGGTTATTAAAAAAAAATTTTTATTGTCTGGCCATTTTTTTAAAGAAACTATTTTGTATAAATAAAAAAAGTCATTTGAAACTTTTACAAGCGCTTTTAAATCAATTTTTATTTATTTTTTACATAAACACATCAGTATTGTAGATCCGTGAATAAGCTTTCATCCTACATAATAGTATACAGGAAGTGAAATAAAGTGTATTTGTATATATATAGCCATCCTGTATTTGTTTGCTTTTAAAATGTAATTGATTTGGGAAAAAGCAATGTATTTTTTTGGGTTATGCCCTTTTAACATAAATTGTGAAAATAAAGCCATTTTTTTACTAAATACTGAAATTAATAACTTTTACACATTTGTATTATGTATTTGGATTTCTAATGTACAAGAAATTAGTTCTAACAGTAGTCTATATGATACTCCATGTCACAATCTACCTTTTTACTAAGTTTCATCGAAATCCGTCCAGTCGTTTCATCGTGAAAGTGTGACAAACATACCATATTAGGGTATTTTTTACATTTATTTTAAGATCATCTCAAAACTGAATTACAATGTTTTTAACTACCTCCTACACATCACTGTACTTTTCTATTAGAACAAAAATTTTCAGCATTTATAATAAGTTAATTATGTGAAATATTAATATTTGGCCATATTTATATTTTTAATTCTGATTTACATTCGAGGTTTGACAAATTGTCTTACTGCCAGTTTCAATAACTCTATCTACCGATGACTGGTAGTTACTTTCATACTATTTTGACACATTAAAAGTTACAACCTGTCAAAATCGTATGAAAGTATCTACCGGTCTATCGGTAGATAGGTTATAGAAACTGGCAGTTAGTTAATTAAATAAATAAACTCGATATGATATCACAATTTTTTATAAAAAATGACGACCCTCGCTTCACTCTGGTTCCTCCCTAGATGTATCGCGAGCGAAGCGAAGAAAAACATATTGCGTAGTTTTAAAGATCTAAGCATACATAGGGACAGACAGACAGCGGGAAGCGACTTTGTTTTATACTACACTAGTGAAACCCGCGGCTTCGCTCGCGCTATATCTAGGGACGAACTCGAGCGAAGTGAGGGTGAGTCGCTTGTTTAAGATAAACATTTCCATCATACATTACATATGTGTAACTCTAGCGGTTTTGGCAGCGCACGCCAGAATAACTCGCAGATGGTAATTTTTCACTACTTACTTGACACTTATCGTCATATTTTGAACAATTCACACAATATCTTTATAAATTGTAGCCTATGTGTTATTCTGATGTATAAGCTATATTATTGTAAAGTTTCATTAAAATCCATTCAGTAGTTTTTACGTGAAAGAGTAACAAACATCCATACATCCATTATAATATTAGTACAGAGAGTAACAAGGTGATTTAAGAGGATTAGTTCATACACAACTTTCACGTGATGCGTTAAATGACAGTGTGATAGACTCGACTAGACAAAATTCTAAAAACTATTTGGCCTCTATCGATAATAATGACTATGTCACTAAGATTTTGTAAGAAAATATTCAAGGTATAGATTCATTCATTCAGATCAGTCAGAATGTTATTATATATATACAGTAAAAATAGAATTAAAACTCGCACTAAATTTTCGACCCATTTTTTTTCTTATAAGGTTGTTACTTACTGAGTGTAAAATCATAAAATGCTGATAGATTAATGAAAGATTAACAAAATTAAAATTAAAATTTTAAAAAATTGTGAAGGAACGTTAGTGTACTAAAAGATTTTAGAAGACAGTACGTCTTGGAAATGATGTGATCCCCCCCCCCCCCCCCCCCAGGCTATTTAAACATATAGGATTATTGTTAATTTGCAATTTAATTTGAAAAAGAGAAGAAAAAAATAATATTAGTCCCGCTGAGTTTCTTTCGCCAGTTCTTCTCAGGTCAGAAGTTTCTTCTTTCCGAACTGGTGGTAGACTCATGACGTTCAGTAAGAAATTGTGGTAATTTTATGCTGAATTTTGAAAAAAAAGATCCGGTGGAGCTTCAAGCGCCATCTTGAAACAAAGTTTTTGGCCGATATCTCGGAAACTATGCACTTTAGAGCGAAAGTTACTGAAGCCATTATTGTAGAGAATAAAAATTTTGCATCTTTTATTTCCTGTAAACTTGTTTGTAAAACTTACTGTTTAAAATTTATTGAACATGCATTTTATTGAATAATCCAATAATTTAAAAGTTGTCCCCCAAGACAGAAAAACCGGTATCTGGATCGGCAATTTAGTGCGAGGTTGACAAAAAAAAAAACGATTTTTTTACTGGCCTAATACGTATAGGTTATTTTTACCATATGAATGTAATTTGAAAGTGGTTCCCAAAAAAACTGTTGGATCTCGAAGCATACAGTTTGGGAATCATTTTTCACTAGTTCGTGGAACTAAGTTTGAGAAACCCTGGTTCACATTAGTTATGAAGTTTTACCCACCACGCTTTCCCAAATATATCTTTTACTAATATTAAATAAAATCTCCCTCTCATTAATATTTTTTTTGTATTAAATTAATTTATTTTTAGTATAATTTTTAATAGTAATACTCGTGTCTGTGGCGATGAAATACGTTTGTAACTTTTGTAATTAAACTTTTTTTTTATATTTGTGTTTTATTTTTTTAAATGTCAACTACTAGCGATTTAGGTTCGAACCTAGATACGTTATAAATTAGATATTTTCCCGCAATAACAAGTATCTTATATGTTGATAACCAGCTATAATCAAAGTGAATTTCATCAAAATCTCCAGTGGTTTATTCAACAGACAAAAATTTAAAAAAACTAGGGCCGACCTTCTAACTAGATATTTTTTTCTATACTCCTTTTATGAAGTCGGTTATAAAGTAGCCTAAGTTACGCCTTATAACATTATCTATCTGCGAGTGAAAGTCCCGTCAAAATTGGTCCAGCCGTTTCAGAGATTATCCGGAACAAACAGACAGACAGGCAGGCAAACATTTTAAACATTGGTTTTTTGTTGCTAGTATCTTATATACTTTCATATGCATTTAGTGAAAAGCTGTTAATTTGAAATTTAAAACAGACACTTCAATTTTATTTATATGTACTAATAGAAAATGGTACCTACCTAGTAAATAAAACAAATATAATTATTAAAATATCATTTTATATCTTAAATCTTAGAGAAAAATAGAAAAGTCACAAATTATAAAAAAAAACAATTCACATTTCACAACACAAAAAATATAAAGAAAGGAAATTTTATAGGATTTCTTATATAAAAATAGTCAATTTAAATCCCAAACTAAATAATTTTAGGGGATAGCAATTTCATAGCACGGGATTCGAGCCCGCAACATTATAGATAATGTCAGTTACGCACTAGATCACAACTTTTACAATTTCCCATATTTTTACTGGTCAAGTTTATTAAACTACACAAAAGTTATATAAAAAAATATATCAAAAATTATAATCATATCATTTTAATCATGAAAAAATTAATTAAAAATTAAAATTATCCTTATCCTATAAACTGTAAAAAGAAAAAAATGTCACAGTGACATTAAAATTGGCGGGAATCCGCCATTTTGTTTGTCATACGATAAATGTCAAAATCAAAAAGCAATTTTGAAGGGATAATTTTTGTGAGTATCGCCCATCCTGAAAAAAAAAAGAATGAAAATTATTATATAACATCTAAGTAAATTTTAATAGAATTTTCACTTGTGGATAGATTATTATTATTTAACGGAGTCGAGTGTAACTAACTTCCTAGATTTATTTATCCGTTGGTTCCGGCTAATCTTCAAAACGGCTAGACCAATTTGGATGGGACTCTCTGTTAGATAATTGATGTTATAAGGAGTAGCTTAGGCTACCATTTAAATAAAATTTTTCAACGTTGGAAAATGCTTTTACGCTGAGTTTCTTTCGCCAGTTCTTTTCAGGTCAGAGGTTTCTTCTTTCCGAACTGGTGGTAGACTCATGACGTTCAGTAAGAAATTGTAACAATTTTTATGCTGAATAAAATATTTTGATTTGATTCGTATACCACCAGATAGTTATGTGGGAATCATCGGCTTATAATAAGCCAGTACTACCCACTGAAACCCAAAGACCCTCCCCTGTCTTAATAGTGGCGCAGGACAGCTTACGCATTCAACCGCCAAAAACACCTAGTAATAGTCCACTCACTATTAGAGCCTAGGGTTCCCACATTTCAGAACGAAAGTCTTTCCGCCACTTCAGCCATTACCGAATAAGTGTTTTCTGTAAATTATTATAATGAATACAAAGTGGCGGGATGATAGTTTAGTTCAATATTAACTTAAATTGCAAAGAGGCTTATGAATATTATAAAAATGATAATTAATTGTTAAATAGTTCAAGAACTTCCAAAAATATGTTTTTAAGACGTCAAAATAATAAAATACAGTTCATTTTATTTCTCCATCTTAATATACTTCACTTTTCGTCCAAAATTTGTGAATCCTAAGCACACTACCAACAAAGTGGGCTACTTCCTAGTGCGTTCCTTAGCTTAGCGTCCAGTTGAACTGCTGGTCGCTAAGGAGACCCAAAAATCTTCGTACGTATAGGAATAAGTATAAGATAATCTTACCCTTTAAAAGTAAAAGTGCGTTTGTTTTTATTGAGTGCGTCTAAAGCAGTCACTTGGGTCTGGTCTAACTTTAGGTCGAGTGCCCGCAGGTTGTCCCACAGGTGGGCGCCGGTAGAGGACTTCACCACTACGTTGCGACCATGGTGGATCTGGTACCTATAATTAGAATATCATCATCAGCTCTTTTTAACGTCCCACTGCTGGGCACGTTCTTCCCTCAGTACGAGGGGGATCAGGCCATAGTCCAGCGCGCTGACCTAGTGCGTGTTGGCGGACTTCACATGTGTTTCGAAAACTTACTAGGTTCTCTCAGACATGCAGGTTTCCTTACGATGTTTTTCTTCACCGTAAGATACTTAAGAAAGTATTAAATGGAATAAAAATATAAAAAAATCTCACGCTATAAGCAACTGAGCAGGTGTGACCCCTAACCCCGCAGCCATGACCTGCACCAAGGGGTCGTCAATCACTGCCGAGGTCGTATTCTTTAGATCCTTAGGGGTCCCCTTAGACCCCAACACGCTGAAGCAACTCAGCTTCATATTGCGAGTGGTGCAAAAATCTTCCAAGTTGTGCTGAGTTAGATATGGATGACATTCGACCTGAGGAAGAAAATAAAACAAAAAATGCTACATATTAAAGGTCTTTCTAGTAATTATTGTGCTAAAAATATATAGAATATGTTGGGACATTATTACACACAGCGCCATTTAGTTCCGTGGTAAGCTACGAAGGAAGCTTGTGTTACGGATACCAGATAGTTGATACACTACACATATATAAGTTTAAATACATACCTATTATAAATATAAACACCCATGACTGAAGAACAAACATTCGTGCTCAACAAATGAATTGCCCCCAGCGGGATCGAACCCGCGACTCGCGCACAAAGTAGGGTCACTACCAACTGAGCCAAACGAGTATGTATTTAAAGGTATATATGTGTAGTGTATCAACTATCTGGTATCCGTAACACAAGCCTCGTAGCTTACCAGGTAAATAATGTCCCAAATATTTATTATTATTGCTATCAATATTCATAAAGACCCAAATATCAGAACTATCCAACTTACCTGATTAACCACTGGCTTGATCTTCGCTTTCTCCATCACCCTGTCAACTTGGGCAGAGTTGAAATTGCTGAGACCGACTCTCTTAACCAGACCCTTGGCTACAACATTTTCCATCCCATACCAGGCTTCTAGGTAGTCGTATTGCGAGTATTGGAGCACGTTGGCGATTTTGGGTAGTGGGTTCGAACCTTCCTGAAATTGGTTTTAAAGCATTGAGTAAAAAGACGTAAGACGGTAATTCAGGTGAGATGACTGATAGAGGAAAGTGAGAGAAGAAAACGAGTGATAAGAAGTAGAAAAAGAAGATGGTCAATGAGAACTATAATTGTTACTACTTGTTTAAAGAAAAGGATACCTCTAGATGTGACTTATATATTCATTTATAGAAATTTAGTTGAATTTAATGAGATAGTGCAGGGTTTCAATTACTTTATGAACGATAACAATCTTTTGAATATGTCTGTCTTCAGAGTAGTCAGACTTTTTCAGTCATTTCAAAATTCCTTCTAATCGGTTATAATTGTTTTAGAATTTAGCTTAAAAAAACATTTTTTAACAAACAAAATATTTAAAAAAAAAACATTTTTTAATAATTCTAAAACAATTTTAACCCATTAGAAGGAATTTTGGAAAACCAACCAACCAACCAAAAAAGAAGTTTTGAAAAACCACTTTCAAAAACGAGGAGGTTCTCAATTTGACAGTACCAGGCTTCTAGAACTTACCCTAAAAGACATGGGGTTGTGTATCATATACAGGTCGAAGTACTCCAACCCCATGGTATCTAGGGAGTGGCGACACGCCACCTCCACCAGGTCGCGGCGGTGGAACGTGCTCCAGAGCTTGGAGATGATGAAGAGGTCTTCTCTGTGGAATCACTACATAGTATAAAACAAAGTCGCTTCCCGCTGTATGCTTAGATCTTTAAAACTACGCTACGGATTTTGATGCGGTTTTTGTAATATATAGAGGAGGAGGTTTATATGTATAACTAGCAGAACCCGCGGCTTCGCTTGCGCTTAATCTAGGGAAATAGCATGTTGCATATAAATGAATTGCTCGAAAGCATTTTAACAATGGTTTCGATTTGACTACGTTTAATAAAATTAACAAGATTACTAATAATAATTATTCGTAGTCATTTTAAACAAAATATTTTTGTAAATATCCGTTATTTCGTTGCTTGATAAAAAATATTACGTCCCAACTAGTATACCTACTGTTTGCAGAGTTGCCTTATTGGACTAGTGTCTAACGTGTATGTAGATCCGAATGTCCTGGTTTCAAATCCCCAAAGTCAAGTAGGTACAGTTCTTTGGTATTAGCTTACTTCACCTCGCTTTAAGGGAAGGTTCATTCTTGGCAGAAACACAGTAAAAAGTTCGGAAATTCTCAGAGTCTGAGAAAGACCAATTTAAAATAATTTTTCTTTTCCAAACTCACCTCTTAACTGTGCCATCTTCTATTTTACTCCTGATAGCTTCTCCTATCTCTTTCTCATTTCCATAAATAAATGCAGTGTCGATAGCTCTATACCCGAGATCGATCGCAGCAGCTATTATGTGCTTAATTAATTTTGGTTCTAACTGGAAAGTAGGATATAAATAGTTTCTAATATATTTTTTTCTTTTTTTGTATATAATAAAAAATATTTTTTTTTTCATGGTAAAAAGGGGGCAAACGGGCAGGAGGCTTACCTGATGGGAAGTGATCACCTCCGCCCATGGACATATGCAAGCCTGGCTTATGCGTTGCCGGCCTTTCAGGAAAGGGAGGGATGGAGGAGGGAGGGAAGTGGGAGGGAGGGGGGAACGAAGGCGGAGGGAGGGAAGTAAGAGGGAGGGGGGAAGGAGAGTGGGCCTCCCATAGTGTGACAGTATGTTCTTTACATAATATTATAGTTACGACTCACTCTCGCTTCGCTCGGGTTCGTCCCTAGATTTTGTACGAGCAAAGCCGCGGTATCCGCTAGTAATATGCTAAAACCTTCCTCGAGAACAATACTATCAATTAGTGAAAACAGCATAAAAATTGGTGCAGTAGTTTTTGAGTTTATCACGAACAGACAGACAGACATAAAATTTATAACTGATTTGAGTTCGTACATGTATTGAAAAACTTATTGAAATAGTCTTTATAGACTAGCAAAACGCGCGGCTTCGCTCGCGTTCATTCGATCACTCGCTGGGTTGAAAAATCTCCAAAATTGCTCCAGCTTTAATATACTCCTGAGCCGCGCGGCTACCTATGTCATATAATAATTAATATGCGTGGCGTGCACTCCTTCTCCTCTCCTGTTATTGTAGTTTTAGTAGGAATCCTTATTTTTTCTTGCAATTAAAATAGCTTATATTAATCAGTGATAATGTAGCATTCAAATGGTGAAAGAATTTCTAAAATCGGTACATTACTTTTTGAGCCAATTCGTTACAAACATACTTACATACAAACCTTTCCTCTTTATAATATTAGTATAGAAGTACATAAACAAACTTACCAAAGCCGTGCCAACAGCAAGCACAGGCATAAGCGATCCATCTCTCAGTTCAATCGTCGGCATATTTTGCCACTTCCCATACTTCGCCTTCGCAGATTTGAGTTCTGATATTCTCTCTTGGAAATTTACTTCATTTACTTGACTTGCATCTAATGGCGTATCATTTGGCCGATCTTTTTCGATTTTTGGCAAATTTTCGACTTTATCTGGAACTACTTTCTTCTGAAATAGAAAAGAATTTTGAAAAATTAAACCATGCACATTAATTACAATTAAATTACAAGTAAATGTATAAGACTTATACAGGTACTTTAAATCGTCAATTAATTACATACTAGCGACTCGCCCTCGCTTCGCTCGGGCTCTTCCCTAAATCTAGATTTAGCACAGGCAAAGCCGCGGGATCCGATAGTAATACATATAAACCTTAATCTTGAATCACTCTATCTATTAAAAAAACCGCATCAAAATCCGTTGCGTAGTTTTAAAGATTTAAGCATACATAGAGATATAGGGACAGAGAAAGCGACTTTGTTTTGGTTAGTGTTGGCCAAGAGGAAGGCCCAGTTCTACATCATGTCTTGAAATAAATAAATAAATATGTTGGTACATTAGAGTACTAAATAATAATATGATTTACTCGCAAATATATTTTTAACTTTCACGGTTTCCGCTAGTTAAAATAAATAAAATTTCTACGCCTTATAACATCAGCTATCTGCAAGTGAAAGTCCCGTCAAAATCGGTTCAGCCGTTTCAAAGATTATCCGGAACAAACAGACAGACAGACAAAAATTTTCAAAATTGTTTTTTTGTTGCTAGTATCGTACACACTTTCTACATATGCATTTAGTGAAAAGCTGTTAATTTGAAATTAAAAACAGACACTTCAATTTTATTTATATGTATAGACTAATATTTTGCACATTTATACACGTCTATTCAATTCAAAATGGAATAAATACCATGTGGCATGAAGAGAGGCTTGGTTCCAGATCCATCGAAATCGTGCAGGATTTAGTTTCAATATAGTCTGTATTGACTAAAAACTAAATATCTGTATATAACTAAATATACAGTACACAGGTATACTGATATTCTTATACTGTATTTGTACACTGTACAGATACTTTTATATTTGTATTTATTAAACAGTATATCATCATTAGCCCTTTTTAACGTCCTGCTGGGGGTGGGCCTCCCTCAGTACGAGGGGGATCAGGCCATAGTCCACCGCGCTGGCCTAGTGCGTGTTGGCGGACTTCACACGCCTTTCGAAAACTTGTTAGGTTTTCTCAGACATGCAGGTTTCCTCACGATGTTTTCATTCACCGTAAGACAAGTGGTAATCGTGACATAAATGATTCGCACATGAAAGTATCAGAGGTGCGAGACCCGGATTTGAACCCGCATCACTCGGTTATCCAAGCGACGCGTTACCGCTGGGCTACCACTGTCTTAAACAGTATATATGTAAATAAAAATTAAATAGTGTGTATTAGTGTACACACGTAAGAAATTAAACTTCTTTATGACATAATTTTTCGAAAAATGATCTGCTATTTACAACATTACAGAAATTGGTTAAATAAAGCTAAATAAGATAAAGTTTAAGCAAAAGGCTTTTATTATTGCTACTAAGATTATTATAGCATATCATTAATTATAATAGAATTATTACTATTATTTTTATCGTTATTATAATATATTTTTGTAATAAAGAATTAAAAAGATTTAGAAATAAACAGGCGCTATAAATTTTCTCCCATACGTCGATAAAGAAGTTTCACTTCAAATATCTGTGTGATATGTATACATACAGATATTTTATTGATTATATTTATTCACTATTTTTTACAATTCACTCACTCAATACAACTCCGAGTCCTTTTACGTAATGGAAATAACGTGAAGATGTTAGAATAGAAATCATTATCATAGAAAATGACGTAAATTGTCCAACTCATTAAATAGTAATTGCTTTTGTAGGTTACATTGTACTAGCATTTGTCTACGGGTTTGATCGGTTTTTTTTAATTTCACTGGTATATTTAATATTGTACCTTTACCTTTAATGAAAATTTTTATATATAAAAAAATATTAATTGTATGTATTTAAAAGAAAATAAAAATATATTTAATCTATACATATAAATAAAATTTGAGTGTCTGTTTTTAATTTCAAATTACACTAAATAAAAACTAATGTAAGTTTTCACTAAATGCATATTATGAAAGTTTATACGATACTAGCAACAAAAAAAAATTTTGTCTGTCTGTCTGTTTGTTCCGGCTAATCTCTGAGACGGCTGGACCGATTTTGGCGGGACTTTCACTCGCAGATAGCTGATGTTACAAGGCGTAAATTAGGATCCTTTTTAACCGCCTTCAAAAAAGGAGAAGGTAGAAAACTAGGTACATTATTTTAACTAGCTGAACCCGTGGCTGCGATGCATAGTTAGTTTAAACATATACTTGATAAAAAAAATAAAAAAGCCAAAGAAAAGAAAAAAATCGCTTAACAATCTTTTTAAGCTTAACCGATTCTTTAAAAATAAATTTGAAAAATCTATAATTTCGACTTTCCTGTTTGTTTTAAGAATTGAAGCTATTAAAAATAATTGCGTCTAAGAACACTGCACGAAGTATAAGCATCCGTAGTTTGATGGTAAAATTTAACTAGTGGTTGCCCGCAGCTTCACTCGCATGGTAACTTGGACGAGCAAGAATAGCCTACATCAATCTCCAAGAGTCAATCTTTGTATTTGCAAAATTTTATTGAAATCTGTTCACTGGTTTAAGCATAAAATAATAGACAGTTACTCACTATTAAAATATTAGTATGGATTTTAACAAACAAATGTTTTTACTTACAAATAGAAATGTCACTGCAATAAACCAAATAAACTTCATTTTTGTTGAAAAACGCACTAAAATATTAATAAAGTCGCCAGGCCGTGGAAACTTCCCTACTAAAAAATTGTCGCTTTGGTAATGAAGAGAGTCAACCACACATAACAAGTTCGGAAATAATGAGCAATTAAGTGGCGAGGATAAACAAAAAATAATAATTAGTCTATATCTTCCAAACCGTAAGTTAGATTTTAATAAGAATGGCATTGGTTTAGCTAAACATGCTTCTTGTATTTTCGGTATAGTAATAGTTATTGTAATTTAACGAGTTTTTCTGTTAATCACTATTTTGCACTTGGCTCTTTTCACCATTTAGATATTTTGAAAATGATCTACTAATAAACACGGAGGTGAAAAAATGTAAGTGTCATAGATCTATTTTTATATTCAAAAATAGTTGTTAGCAGCGGGTTGGTTGCTTGGTTGGTAGTTTGTAGAAATAAAAAAAAGAATAATAGGCTTATTTTAAATAATTTTATATCAGAAATAATTAAGTATTAATTATTTGTTATATCTTCATTTAAAAAAATCTATTGTCTTCTTCTGGAACATCAACATCGTGACTTGAAGCAATAAGATTCATGTAATATAGGTAGAGGTAGGAATTGTATCTTTTTTACTTACATTAGAGTAGTAGTAAGATCTTGCAAGTCTTTAAGTTTTTTGGCATCTATTTTTAAGCTACACGTATAAAGATTAGCTACTTCAGTGGCAAGTATTTCTTCATTATTTCGAGTTGATCTGAGGCGAATACATAGTCGTTCAAATTCAATTTGGCTTAACTGAGTTTTGTAATAAATATGCATGGGCTCTTCACGTCTATATTGCAGGCATTTCATGATTCCATTCTCTCCTTTATTTTTATTTGTAATTAATTGACTTAAAATCAAGAAATTGGCTAAAATCCATCTCATTTACGACGTATGATGGTCGAGTGGTCTTCGCCGTTCTTGCTACAGTATACCATCCGTCTGGGACAAAAATGTTAATCTTTCTACCCCTTGATTCAATGGCAGAGTGAACACTGTCACATTCCATTTCGGAATGTCCAGATTCCATGTACTTTCCAGATTTCATGTTCTGAACAATCTGATTGAGCGAAAGCGTCAGAGTCTGATAATACTTGTTCAGAATCTACAAAAGAGTCAGCTGGAGTATTATTGCGTCTGTTTGAGCTTTTTGTTTCTGAATCAACTGAAACCACATCAATCTGCTTTGAAGCTAGAACAAAACAACATCAAATAAAATCATTAATGAAGTATTTATTTACGAAATTACATACATAAATATCTAGACTCATGACTGTAATCCCATATTAGAAACATTGGTACAACAACCAACTCAATGTTTAAGAATGAAGTTATAGCAATGCTCATTATTTAGCATTTTAAGTTTCAGGATGGAGAATGACATGTCAAGTGGAGATAAGTAGTTAGCTTTTCGCCCACAAGTACCCTACATAAGAAATCTTTATTCCCTTAGTCACCTCATACAATATCCACGAGAAGATTTGGGGTGGTCCATAATAAGCTGGAACCACACCGCTCATTTCAAAATGTATTTATCATAACTAAATAATAACTGAATAATCACTCAGAGAGTATAGGTAATAATCTCACCAGTAGTAATAACATCCAGATCCATGACAAGGGTTTGAATGTCAGGTTCTTGACACTGACCGAGTTGCAGGCACAAATTTGAGTCATGTGTGGCGTCTTGATCACAAACTTGAACATGGTCACTTGACTTCTTTGTATCAGAACATTCATAAGTAGCTGCTTCACTTTCTAAAAACAGAAAATAAAACAATTTGTTACATTTAAATTTAAAAATTAATTAAGTACGGTACCTAAGTATAATTATTTAATTTTTTGATGGCATAAAGATACTAGCAAGAACGAGGTGGTGCAGTGAAAATAATATTCTTGGATTGTGAATTTAGAGAATGGTATGTTTTGAAAAAAAAAAGGATGTAAGTAGCTACTAGAAAGGTATTTATTATGTACATATGTATTATTAAGTAAAGGTCTACTTAGCTCACCAATTGTGATTACATCCAGATCCATGTAGACAGGGGTTTCAATGTAAGGTTCTTGGTACTGACCGAGCTGCAGGCACAAATTTGACTTTTGAGTCATCTTGATTACATACTTGATCACGATCACTCGAGTTCTTGGAATTGTTTACCATGTTCAATATTAACTTTGAGCGATAATTATTATAGTTGGACATTTTGCCGTCTCGTCTTTTGTTCAATAGATTAATACAAATCCAAGAAACATCAAGTAGGAAGTAAAACGAACGCCGGCCGGCGCGCGAAAACTAGGTCTGTCTGACAGATCATGACAGATGTCAAGCCATACAAAATGGCGCTTTTAAATGCAGAGATCGTTCAAAAACGCATGATCTATGCGGCTTGACTTTCTTCACTACTTTTTTATTACAACCACTGATCTATTTTAAGAAGTTAAGCTATGCGGTTTGTAATTTGTATTCCTTTTTATACTATAAAGTAATGTATAGTAGTCCTGTTAACATCTTTTCAGCTTTTTGATTATTTTTGTAACTAAACTACCGGACAGTTAGCTCTATTCACCACCGTAAAAATCACATCATTTTGATTTTAATAGTATACTTATTTAATTTTGAACAAAGTTGTGGCTTGGCTCTCTTCACCACCAAAACGACGAAATAATGTATGATGTAGACTTGTGTAGTTCGCGAACGAACTAGTTCGAAAGAGCGATCCCACAGACGAACTAGAACTACGCGAACTAGTTCTCAGATCCCTCGCTCCTTAGTTCTTTAGTTCATTACTATGGATCCTTTTTCGAATTCGAAGACTCAGCTGTCAAGTACTTCACAAACGATTAACGAACGAAACGAACGAAATCAAATCCCATTACGATAAAAAAGGTTTCAGCTATAATAGTAAAAATATTATATTTTATTTTATTATAATATATATTTTATTTTATATACCTACACTTTTGTTACTTTTTTATTTATTTCTTATTTATTATTTATATTTATATACATACATATATGTATATTAGATCTTATATTATTATTTTTACTAGATATGATATGGTTTTATTAAAAAATACTTTTTTTTTTTTTATGGTAAAAAGGGGGCAAACGGGCAGGAGGCTCACCTGATGGGAAGTGATCACCTCCGCCCATGGATATCTGCAAGCCTGGCTTGCAGATGCGTTGCCGGCCTTTCAGGAAAGGGAGGGATGGAGGAGGGAGGGAAGTGGGAGGGAGGGGGGAACGAAGGCGGAGGAGGAAGGGAAGAGGGAGGGGGGAAGGAGAGTGGGCCTCCCGGACTCTCACTCACCGGACGAAACGCGACATCATAGCTGCCACTTCACGCCGGTCTTCTGTGAGAGATGGTACTAATGAACTATACGGGGCGTGCCGGCCCATTCGGTTGCTACCCGAAGGTAACAAGCATGGCACTACCACTTAAAGTAATATTACACTTTTAAAATAATATTACATATTAATTTTTTTGTAAACGCCTGAAATAAAAGTATTTATTTTATTTATTTTTTATTTTATTTATTTACACTAATACATTTCGAGGTTCGAATCTATTTGGCTGTATGTGTGCGTACATTCGGTTGTAAAGACGTGACACTTTAAGAAAATTCTCATTCATAAATTGAGCCATGCCGGAATCCGGATCGGGCGAACGATCTGTCTCGGATTTGAGAAAGGAACTAAAGAACTAAAAGAACGACCTAGTTCGCTAAGGACCTGCGAACTAAATTGACCGCTCCCAGTCGCGAACTATTATGCGCAAGTCTACTGTATACCACGTGTAAAACATTTGGGTTTCAGTGTTCTGTTGATTTGACAGCGGTGGTTTAAAAAAGATAAACTATAGAGTACTTGCATGCATATCAATATTACAATTTATATGATTTATTTATCTATAATAGACATTATCCTAAAAAATACGATAATTTCGATCCATGTACGATAATTTTACGCCCCTGGTACGATAGTTAGTCCACTTCAAGTTGCTAACCTAACGCTGTCCCGCTGTCCACGCTATCGAAATCATTTTGCTTTTACTTTTGTACTTCAACTTTCATACTTCGCTCTTATAATCTGTATCTATACCTAACTGCTACTACCTGTGTCTTCTGTGAATTTCTTCCGTGCCTTCTGACTGTAACTCGTTTCGCTAAATAAACTGTATAGTGAACATTGAAAAAAAAAAAAAAAAAAGAATGTTTTATTGTAATTAGGTTGCTACAAATGTTATTAGTTCCATTATAATCGTTATTGGAGTACTTAGAAGTAGTCCAAGTAAAAATCAATGTAACAACACAGATTTGATTATTTTGTACACAGTTAGAGTCAAATCAAATCAAAATTCTTGTTCTCGACTAACCTACCTAGTGTTTAGCTTAAAGTTACTTTTGTTTGTGTATAAAAAAATATTCAATTTAATTTATATAAATTTTTTATTTAGATATCTCAAAAGCTACTAATTTCCTAGACTCGCCCGTTTTAAGGTAGGTCTATTTACACCTCCTCCTCATTCACCCACTCTCCTTTCTCCTTAAATCGGGAGATTACAATGTACATCTCAACCACAAGGTTCTTTTGGCTTTTACAAGGTCTTTTGAAAATCGTAATTATTACATTTAAAATTACATAATTTAAATGAAATGTCAGTATGTACTTGTCTGTGTGGAAGCTACTACCGACTCGGAAGGCATTGCTGCTCAAAATACACGATTTAACTATTAAAAACTCGTGCATTAAAGATACATATAAATTATATTATTATTAATTAACTTTTGATTTTGTATATTATGAAAGATTATACGATACTAACAACAAAAAACATTTTTTGTCTGTCTGTCTGTGTGTTTGTTCCGGCTAATCTCTGAGACGGCTGGACCGATTTTGGCGGGACTTTCACTCGCAGATAGCTGATGTTACAAGGCGTAAATTAGGATCCTTTTTAACCGCCTTCAAAAAAGGAGAAGGTAGAAAACTAGGTACATTATTTTAACTAGCTGTACCCGTGGCTGCGATGCGTAGTTAGTTTAAACATATACTTGATAAAAAAAATAAAAAAGCCAAAGAAAAGAAAAAAATCGCTTAACAATCTTTTTAAGCTTAACCGATTCTTTAAAAATAAATTTGAAAAATCTATAATTTCGACTTTCCTGTTTATGTTTTAAGAATTGAAGCTATTAAAAATAATTGCGTCTAAGAACACAGTACAAAGTATAAGAACTATCAGTAATTGCATAGTAAAATTTAACTAGTTATTGCTCGCAGGTTCACTCGCATAGTAACTTGGACGAGCAAGAATAGCCTACATCAGTCTACCTATCCTTGCAAAATTTTATCGAAATCTGTTCACTGCTTTAAGCATAAAATAACAGACAGTCATTTTCACTAATAAAATATTAGTATGGATTTTAACAAATAAATGTTTTTACTTACAAATAGAAATGTCACTGCAATAAACCAAATAAACTTCATTTTTGTTGAAAAAACCACTAAAACATGAATAAAGTCGCTTATGAGAGACGACATGGAGAAAAAGCGAACTACCCTCAATTTAATAATATGAAATATCTTTTATTACGTGGGGTAGAAAGAAAAGTGCATCTTGATTCTTGTAATTTAAGGTGCGTACACACTAGGCGTCCGCTCCGCTGCAGTTACACCTAGTGCGTTCGGACCGAAACGTGGGATAGAAAGAATGTTGTAAATGTTCACCTTGTAAACAAACTAATCATTAGTTTGTTTACAAGATGAATATAAAAATATATGATATAATAAAAAAATAGTTGTAACTATACTGTCTGTAACAACTTTTAACTTTTAAGGCCTTAAAAGTTGCTGTCGACTGGAGCTGCGCAGTGCTCACTGCACACTTAAATGGTATTTATGAAATACGAAATAAATTGTAGTGATGTGATGAAGGTTTAGTACGCTTGCATTACGTGGAATAAAAAAGACACAGAATAATATTCTATCTAGTTGCACAGCACCCCAGTCTACTGTCTATCGTCACGCCACGGCCGTAAATGGAAACTATTGTCACGATAAGCCGACGTACCCCACTACTTTCGACCGCGCTGTAAAGCATTCTAAACGTAGGGAACCAAAAATCAAAATGAATCCGTAAAAAATAACCGAAAAGATTTTTTATTATCTCATCTATGTATGTATCATAACATCATATGGTATAATATATATAATCTAAGAAATCGGTCAGTCTTCAGAACGCGGACGGCGGCGCCGCGGGAAATACTACTATGGGATATATTTATCATTTAATACTAGCAAACCCGGCCCGCTTCACTGGATCTGGGCGTATGTAAAAATAAATTAAACAATTTTTATAATTTTCTAATAAAATAAAAGTAGCATTACTTACTCCTTATAACATTAGCTATATGCTAGTGAAAGTCCCGTAAAAATCAGTCCATCCGTTTCAGAGATTAGCCGGAACAAACAGACAGACAGACAAAAATTTTAAAAATTGATTTTTTTATGTAAGTATCGTAATATATACTTTGAACTTTCATATGCGTTTAGTGAAAAGCTGTTAATTAGAAAATGCTAATAATAATAAAGACATACATTTCAATTTTATTTATATATGTACTAATGTAGTGTCGCGTAGATCTAAAACAGTATTTATCACAATTTTGATTTTTGATACAAAATCTTAGATTCTTATCGCTTTAATAGCTTACATTTTTATACAGCAAATAATTATTATTGTACTGACGTAAAAACGCTCTAGGACTGTTGTTTTTTAAAGACGAAACATCTTTTTTAAGTTACCGTTTTTTTTAAATACCGTTTAAAGTCCAATCGAAAATAAGAATGCCTGATGAAAATTGCCTTAAAATAATACAATAATGTAATTTATGTACCTGCATCTATAATGTTATGGTAAGTAAGTAACTCTTTATTGTACACCCGAAAACAGAAGAAAATAATCAGAAACACAGAAAATATAGGAAAAAGTACAAGAGGCGGCCTTATCGCTAAAAGAGCGATTTCTTCCAGGCAACCTTTAGGTGCGGGAAAATTATAAAAGAAAGAGGGGGCGCGAAAAATAAATAAAGAGAAAAATAGGATGTAAATTATAAATAAACTATCTTTTCGGATTTTGTCGCGGATTTATTATGATTTTTGGTTCCCGACGTTTCGAATGCTTTACAGCAATCATGGTCGAAACGTCGGGAAAAGATAGTTTCATTTATAATGTCAAACATTCGCGTAAACCTAAGAAAGTATTATAGGTTGTAAATTTATAAAATATACTTATCTTACAAATAAATAAAATACTACTTACATATATAATATACTTATAATGTGTAGCAACCTAATTACAATAAAACATTCGTTTTTAATTACATCTAAATTACATACATAAATAAACTACATAAATTAATATACATATAATTATACATATAATTATACATATAAATATACATATAAATATTCATATAAATATACTAGTATTATATTCTAAATATCATGTTATAAAACTAAATCTAAAATAATTAAAACACTTTAAATTGTAAAACTTAATATAATAAAACTGCATATCGGAAGGCGGTCGTGCCCGCGTCGTTGCGCACTCTGTAAATGTTATAAGAATCCTCAACCGGTTCGAGAATAATAGGCGACGCCATCATGTGCTTGCGCTGGCCGGCCGACCGCAGCGTTCGGAACCGTACACATACGATAATTTTCGTACGGTTCCGTACTTTATTACTGTACAGTATTTTGCCTACGTACGATGTACGATAGCATTATTATCGTACGCAGGTCTGTATACCACGTGTAAAACATTTGGGTTTCAGTGTTCTGTTGATTTGACAGCGGTGGTTTAAAAAAGATAAACTATAGAGTACTTGCATGCATATCAATATTACAATTTATATGATTTATTTATCTAAAATAGACATTATCCTAAAAAATACGATAATTTCGATCCATGTACGATAATTTTACGCCCCTGGTACGATAGTTAGTCCACTTCAAGTTGCTAAATGCTAACGCTGTCCCGCGGCAGTACGCAACCGCTACTAGCTTTGAACGCATGTCGCTCTGTATCAGCTCCACGCTATCGAAATCATTTTGCTTTTACTTTTGTACTTCAACTTTCATACTTCGCTCTTATAATCTGTATCTATACCTAACTGCTAGTGCCTACCTGTGTCTTCTGTGAATTTCTTCCGTGCCTTCTGACTGTAACTCGTTTCGCTAAATAAACTGTATAGTGAACATTGAAAAAAAAAAAAGAATGTTTTATTGTAATTAGGTTGCTACAAATGTAACTATATAGTTATTAGTTCCATTATAATCGTTATTGGAGTACTTAGAAGTAGTCCAAGTAAAAATCAATGTAACAAAACAGATTTGATTATTTTGTACACAGATAGAGTCAAATCAAATCAAAATTCTTGTTCTCGACTAACCTACCTAGTGTTTAGCTTAAAGTTACTTTTGTTTGTGTATAAAAAAATATTCAATTTAATCTATATAAATTTTTTATTTAGATATCTCAAAAGCTACTAATTTCCTAGACTCGCCCGTTTTAAGGTAGGTCTATTTACACCTCCTCCTCATTCACCCACTCTCCTTTCTCCTTAAATCGAGAGATTACAATGTACATCTCAACCACAAGGTTCTTTTGGCTTTTACAAGGTCTTTTGAAAATCGTAATTATTACATTTAAAATTACATAATTTAAATGAAATGTCAGTATGTACTTGTCTGTGTGGAAGCTACTACCGACTCGGAAGGCATTGCTGCTCAAAATACACGATTTAACTATTAAAAACTCGTGCATTAAAGATACATATAAATTATATTATTATTAATTAACTTTTGATTTTGTATATTATGAAAGATTATACGATACTAACAACAAAAAACATTTTTTGTCTGTCTGTCTGTGTGTTTGTTCCGGCTAATCTCTGAGACGGCTGGACCGATTTTGGCGGGACTTTCACTCGCAGATAGCTGATGTTACAAGGCGTAAATTAGGATCCTTTTTAACCGCCTTCAAAAAAGGAGAAGGTAGAAAACTAGGTACATTATTTTAACTAGCTGTACCCGTGGCTGCGATGCGTAGTTAGTTTAAACATATACTTGATAAAAAAAATAAAAAAGCCAAAGAAAAGAAAAAAATCGCTTAACAATCTTTTTAAGCTTAACCGATTCTTTAAAAAAAAAATTGAAAAATCCATAATTTCGACTTTCTTCTTTATGTTTTAAGAATTACAGCTAAAATTAATTGCGTCTAAGAACACAGTACAAAGTATAAGAACTATCAGTAATTGCATAGTAAACTTTAACTAGTTATTGCTCGCAGGTTCACTCGCACTTGGACGATAGTAACTTGGACGAGCAAGAATAGCCTACATCAGTCTACCTATGCTTGCAAAATTTTATCGAAATCTGTTCACTGGTTTAAGCATAAAATAATAGACAGTCACTCACTATTAAAATATTAGTATGGATTTTAACAAACAAATGTTTTTACTTACAAATAGAAATGTCACTGCAATAATCCAAATAAACTTCATTTTTGTTGAAAATACCATTAAAACATGAATAAAGTCGCTTATGAGAGACGACATGGAGAAAAAGCGAACTACCCTCAATTGAAAAATATGAAATATCTTTTATTACGTGGGGTAGAAAGAAAAGTGCATCTTGATTCTTGTAATTTAAGGTACGGACACACTAGGCGTCCGCTCCGCTGCAGTGCAGTTACGCCTAGTGCGCTCGGACCTTTATAACGTGGGGTAGAAAGAATGTTGTAAATGTTCACCTTGTAAACAAACTAATTGTTAGTTTGATTACAAGATGAATATAAAAATATATGAAATAATAAAAAAATAGTTGTGACTATACTGTCTGTAACAACTTTTAACCTTTAAGGTCTTAAACTTTAGTCTTTCCCATGACCATGATTGATGTAAAGCACGGTCGAGCAAATCAGGTCTAGCAACAAGCTTAATTTCAGTAGGAAGAGATTTGTACGATTAGTGTGACAAGTTTTTAAGCTTCGCGTCGACTGCGCACTGCGTACGCCGTTTGAGTGATAATTAAATGATATTTATGAAATACGAAGTAAATTCGAGTAATGTGATGAGGGTTTAGTACGCTTGCATTACGTGGGATAAAAAAGAGACAGAATAATATTATATCTTAGTTGCACATCACCCCAGTCTATCGTCACGCCACGGATGAAAATGGAAACTATTGTCACGATAAGCCGACGTGTGGGTACACACTACTCTCGATGCTTGACTTTCCTTCTAGACCGCGCTGTAAAACATTCGAAACATCGGGAACCAAAAATATAAATTATTCGTAAAAAAAACCGAAAAGATGTTTTATTATCTTATCTTATATGTAATATATATGAAAATCTCATGTCACAATGTGTGTTTGGAATAAACTCCAAAACTACTGACCTCAATATTTGTTATTTCAAACTAAATGTGTGCTAATCTCAGGAACTACTGGTTTGAATTAGAAAATTCCTTTAATGTTGTATTTTATCGAGGAAAGCTGCTCAAAATACACGATTTGACTATTAAAAACTCGTGCATTAAAGATACATATAAATTATATTATTGTTAATTAACTTTTGATTTTTAATAAATATATGTTGGGACAATATTACACTCAGTGCCATCTAGTGTTAACCGTAATCTCTGTTAAGCTATGAAGCTTGTGTTACGGATACCAGATGGTTGATATCATTGAGTTGTATATATATCAATGGTTGATATACTACATATATAAGTTTAAATAGTAAATACATACATATTATAAATTTATACACCCGTGACTGGAGTTTATATTTATAATATATATATGTGTGATGTTTGTACATCCGAGTTTAACAAATGAATGTCCCCAGCGGGACTCGAACCCGCGACCGCTGGCGCAAGAAAGTAGGGTCACTACAAACTGCGCCAAACGTGTCGTCGAAACGCGTTAAGTCCAGTTGTATAATATATGATAAAGTTCTTCTATTTCTGAAGTCGGTCAAAATTAAGAAAACCACCGTTTTTGTTCTGCCTTTTTGATATTAGTACAAACTCGTAAATATGTTTCACTTACCTCGAAAACTGCTGCTTTAGTCAGAACTGATCTTCTTGGCCTACTTCTTTCTAACTCTCTTCTCTCCTTATTGACTTGTTCTATAGAATTCATTCTAAGAACCATTTGTTTAACTCTCCCTTTCAATACATTCCCTAAATCTAATGTCGCTAGGGATTTTGCTCTTTTGTCTTCTTGCAACTTCTGTTTGTCTTTAATATCAAAAGTATTTCTATCACCATCTCTTTCAAAATGTAACTCTGCTAATGATTTTGTTCTATTATATTCATCTTTGATCACTTCTTTTTTATTCACTTCTGTTCTATTATTTTTTATATATTCTTCTTCATTTATTTTTGATAAATTCTTTACTTTCTTCTTCTTTTCTTCTTCCTTTTCTTCCTTTTCTTCTTCGTCCGGTTTTGACTTATTTTGATTCATCACTTTATCTTTCAAATTTTCTTGATTAATTACATCTTTTAAGTTTATATTGGAGTTCATTTCTAAACTTTTTAATCTTCTTAGTACAGACGAATGCACCTTATTAAATACCGTGTGGTAATCAAATTTTTTATCTTTATTATCATCGTAGATGTTAAATATAGTGTCTTTTGGTATAGTTTTGTCTGTATCAATATTTTCGTTAGATTTTAGTATTTCGTCAACGATTTTCGGTCTATCGTCGTCGTTATTGTTATTAGTAGTTGTAATTTGTAAATCATTTTTGAGATTTTCTGGTTCATTATTCTGTGAACATAAAATTGTGATTACAATTAAGTTCGAAAACAAACTGCATTGGCTTTTAGTTGGGAATGCGAGTTTTAAGTTGTTGTTCGGGCCATATATGATATGGTTAAATTATTGTTATCAGTTTAGAAGTTGAGTGATTTTAGATATGTCATTCATTTATGTTAATCATTTTTTTCACTCTCGCTTCGCAGGAACATTTTTATATACATTTATTTACATTTTCAAGAGTAACAAAAGATATACTTACTTCAAAAATAGCAATTTTCGACACGACAGATACATTTTTCGGTATATCATCCTCTGTTTTTTCTATTCTAACTTCTCTGGAATCCAATCGACTTATTATTCTATTTACTTTGCCTCTTAACATTATTATATCTTCTTCATTTAATTCGTCAATATTTTGAGTTTGGTATGAAATTTTGTTATTTACGTTAAGTTTATTGCTATCTGTTTCTTTGTTGTCTTTAAGTTTAGCATTTTCAATGCTTAGAGATTTATTTGTATTTTCTTTATATTCTTTTATACTGTTATCTGGTTTGTTAATACTTCCTGCTATACTTTCGATTCGACTTGCTATCATTTGAGTTATTACTTTGTTAGTTGATTTAGATTCGCTTCCTGTTTTTAAATTTGAGTTCAATGAATCTAATTTACTTGTAGAATAGGCTTTAGTTTCGAGAACTTTATTATTGTTTATTTCTGTACCATCATATTTTGGTTTGTTTGTATTTTCTGTTTTTGTTTTAATATCTATGCTGATAGTTTTATTATCAGTTTCTTCATTACTTTCAAGTTTGCTGGTAATGTCTTTTTTATGAATATTAATTATATCACTTTCAGTTGTGATCGTTTGTAATTTGTTAGCATCAGCACTTTTGACTAGCTCATTCATATCTGATTTAATTTCATTTTGATTTTCTCTAGAAACAATATACGATATTATTTCCTTTTCTTTTACTTTGGTATTAGAATCATTTAAATTATATCCTGAATCCCTTATCTCGTTTTGATTTGTAATTTCAGTTTTAAAATCAATTGAACTGTCATATGCAAGAGTAGATACTCTTATAGTTTCTTTAATTTCTGTTGTTTTTATAGTTTCACTTTCCGCATCTGTTTTTGAGATTTCAGTTATTATATTGTTATCATTAAGTGATTCCTTGATTTCATCACTATCTTTTATAGAAGCAAAGTCCATATTTATGTGGGTAATTTCATTAAAAGCGTCTAGATTTTTGGTTACGTTGTCCCATTGAGTATTAGTAACTGTAAAGCTTCTTTCAACAATTCGTGAATTAGTGCTGTGACTTGTTTCTTGAATTTCATTAGAAGATGTTAGTCTATTTTCGCTTATACTTATTCCGTTTTGGGAAATTTTGTTTTCGGTAGTTATTATGGATTGATTTTCTTGGGTTAATATTTGTTGCTTGGTCAATTTTTCTGTACATTTTTCACTATTTTTGCTTACTTCTTGATGGTCTCTTAATGCTTTTTCTATTAAATTCTTTGAAATCCTATGAGTTTCAATAGCTTTTGTTTCATGTGAAGATTTAGGAGCTTCACTTGAAGTATGCTGACTAACGATTTTCCCAATAATGTTTGATTTAGCTGGAAGTTTATTTAATGTAGCTGAATTAAGTTTCTCTACTTTATCCTTTGTATGTGATTTCACTGGAATTTTACATTTTGAAACTTCGTTACTTGTACGAGTAGTTGTTAACTCTTTAGAAGAAACGTTTGAATGTTCCATATCAACACTCTGCTGGGTGTTTATAGATTTTATAATCGTTTTACTTTCAATTGATTCTATTTTTTTACCTAAATCAGACTCAAATTTACCTATCGTAGAGCAACTTTCCGATATTTGACACTCAGGTTTGGCCTTTGCTAAATCGAGTTTAGCAGTTGATTTTGTTTGCATCGGAATTTTAGTATCATCAATTGAAATGCTCTTCTTCAGTGAGCTTCGTCTGTTAGGTATTTTAATCTCCTGTTCACTTTTACGTTTAAGTAATGGTATTTTACTTTTCACTTTGTCAGTATTTGTCACTACTTTCACAGAATTGTTCCCTTCGTTTTCAGTATTTGTACTTTCTGAAGTACTTAATTGCACTTTTTCAGTTGTCATCTCTATTTTATCATTATTTTCTATAATTTCAGTATTAATATATACTTTTTCAGTTCGTATTTCAGATTTTTCATTTCTAATTTCAGATTTTTCATCATAAGCGTGTATTATTTCCTCAAATATGGAATCAACTATTTCAGCATCTCTTAAACTTTCTGGTGTTGAAATCGTGACATCTACATTATTATCATTGATTTCTTCATACAATTTGTCGAATTCATCATCGAGTTTCAGAGAATCTTCTTTTTCTTTTAAAATAGTTTCTTTCATTTCTTTTAGTCTTGGTATAGAAGATTTTACTTTAATGTCCACGTTTGGCTGAAAGAATTAAATTAAAATTTAGAAATCTAGACCTTTTTATTAATTTATTATATTTAAAAACATTTATATAACATACCAGTGACTCACCCTCACTTCGCTCGGGTTTCAAGCTTCTCGCTTTAAAAATGACGTAATTTCCACCCTCTAACATCCTCTAAATCGCTTCAGTAGTTTTGTGGTGAAAGCGCGACAGACAAAAATGCAAACAGAGTTACTTTCGCATTTATAATATTAGTAAGAATTATAAGAATTCTGCTAATCAAATCCAAATAAATATGAATTACAAACCTCATCATGAATAATTCTTTCTTGAATAATTTCTTCTTCCTTCTTTATTTTCTCAACAGCTTGTTTAAATTTACGTTTCGGTATTCTAGTTTTCCGTGAGCTCTTTTCATGGTCATTTCCGTTTACATTTCCGTTTCCGTTTCCTTCGAACACAAAAATATGAATGATAATAAATAAATAATATGTTGGAATATAATTACAACAGCACCATCTGGTTCCGCGGTAAGCTACGAAGGAAACTTGTGTTACGGATACCAGAGAGTTGATATATTACACATATATAAATTTTAAATACGTACATATTATAAATATAAACACCCATGACTGGAGTACAAACATCCGACTTTAACAAATGAATGCCCCCAGCGGGACTCGAACCCGCGACCGCTAGCGCAGCAATTAGGGTTCACTACAAACTGAGCCAAACGCGTCGTCAAAAACTATCGTCGTTTATATTACAAATTCAATAAGATTTTTCAAAAAATTCAACGTACAGATTCCACTCAATATACTTAGGTTAACGCGAATATTTGATATTATAAATGAAACTATCTTTTCGGATTTTGTCGCGGATTTATCTGGAATTGTGCTGTAAAGCATTCGAAACCAAAAAATCCAAATAAATCCGAAAAAATAGTTTCATTTAAAAGATTTCGCTCAATTAGATTTTTATTAGGTATATGTATGGAATATAGATAAATATTTAAGTAATTATTAATAGCTTACCCCTTTCACTGTCGGTAGTGTAACTCGCCTGCTCTGATGTAATAGATACATAGACTTTGCTCTCAACTCTCGAATCACCATTAGTGCCTTGTGTCTTAATAATGTTGGTAGATCTTTTCATTTTCATAGAGTCGTCCTGAAATTTAATATTTTTAAAAACATATATGGATAGTTTTTTTTTATATAAGAAAGTATTCAACCTGTTTTAACGTCCCACTGCTGGGTGTGGGCTTTCCGTCAATATGAGGCGGATCAGGCCATAGTCTACCACGCTGCCCAAGTGCGGGGCGGACTTCACACGTCTTTCGAAAACTTGCTAGGTTCTCTCAGACATGCAGGTTTTTCACGATGTTTTCCTTCACCGTAAGACAAGTGGTAATCATGTTAGAAATGATTCGGACATGGAAATATCAGAGGTGCGAGACACGGATTTGAACCCTCTACATTTGGTTACACAAACGAGCGCGTTATCATTGGGCTATCATCGACCAAATTGTTTTTCTATTGCTACTATACAAAAAAAAACTCGGTTGACTAACAAAGAAGAAAAGTTACCGAATAGCTTTGTTTTTATCTATATACAATATACATCTATACTAATATTATAAAGCTGAAGAGTTAGTTTGTTTGTTTGTTTATTTCTTTATTTGTTTGTTTGTTTAGTTGGTTGGTTGAACGCGCTAATCTCAGGAACTACTGGTCCCAATTGAAAAATTCTTCTTGTGTTGGATAGTCCGTTTATCTTTAGCTATATTACATCACCCTACGACCAATAGGAGCGGAGCTTCAATGAAAAATGTTGCAAAAACGGGAAGGGCTGGCGTTAGTTCTGCGAGGTTCCGCACGACTCAGAAAGAATTTGGTTTCCCATTAGAACGCGTGCGAAGCCGCGGGAAATGCTAGTCTGTTATATGATAAGAAAATTGAAGTATCTGTACGTAATATAACAATATAACAGCTTTTCACTAAATGCTTATGAAAGTATAAACAGTACTAAAATAAAAAAAATATTTTATTTAATTTTTTTCTGTCTGTCTGTTCCGGCTAATCTCTGAAACTGCTGGACCAATTTTGACGAAACTTTTACTCTCAGATAGCTAATGTTATAAGGAGTAACTTGAGCTACTTTTATTTTATAGGAAAATTATACGGTATGATTTGTTTGTTTTTCTATAAATATTAGTTGTTCTCATCCTACTCCTTTACTCGAGGAAGCTTCAACATAACTAATTCAGTAGATTTTCTCGTATCTAGAATTCAGCGAGAAACCCTTTTTATCTATTTTAAGCTTATTTTTTGCGAGTATATTTTCATGTCACACATAAGGTGTTGCGAGAGACTCGTAAAACGCCGGGCATCAAAAATCATAACTTTAACTGACTCTATTTTCGATTTCGACAACTTTTAGGTCAATCTCGCTAAAACTAGCAATACGCTTCGACTTCATTTTTTTAATCGCTACTAAACTTCATTCGATCACATGTAGTGATAATGTAGCATTCAAATGGTGAAAGAACTTTTAAAATCGGTTTAGTACTTTTTGAGCCAATTCGTTACAATAAATAAATAAATAATAAATATGTTGGGACATTTTTACAACAGCACCATCTAGTTCCGTGGTGAGCTACGAGGCTTGTTTTACGGATACCAGATAGTTGATATACTACACATATAAATTTTTAAATACATACATAATATAAATATTAACACCCATGACTGGAGAACAAACATTCGTGCTCAACAAATGAATGCCCCCAGCGGGACTCGAACCCGCGACCGCTGGCGCAGAAGGTAGGGTCACTACCAACTGAGCCAAACGTGTCGTCAAACTTCAATCAATCATACTTACATACAAACCTTTCTTCTTTATAATATTAGTATAGATTAGTATAGACTATCGACTCACTCTCGCTTCGCTCGCGTTGGGTCCTAGATTTAGCGCAAGCGAAACCGCGGGTTTCGCTAGTTAAAATAACTAGAATTTCTAAAATAAAAGTAGCCTAAGTTACTCCTTATAACATTAGCTATCTACAAGTGAAAGTTTCGTCAAAATCAGACCAGCCGTTTCACAGATTAGGCGTAACAAACAGACAAAAAATTAAAAAGTGATTTTTGATATAAGCACTGCATATACTTTCTTATGCATTTAGTAAAAAGCTGTTAATTTGAAATTACAAAATGACACTTCAATTTTATTAAATATAGATTATATTCAATACTACTTTTTAATGAAACCTTGTTTAAATAACAACATTATCTACTGCATGTTTCTGATATCATAATTTTCTGACGTTATACCGATAAAGATAAAATTTGGATTACAAAATAAAGTTTTAAGTGGTAATATTAAAAATCCGGCATCTTTAGAGAACGTTATTTAAATTATTTTAAATTAATTAAAGCCCATAGCCAGAAACTAGAAATCTGTCAAAGAGCTATGGAAAGGAGTATGGCCAACAAGAAAAGAGTTGACCGAATTAATAATAAAACATTGAGAAACCGGACCAAAATTAAAGATGTAACAGTGTGCGTCAAAAAATTGAAATGGAGATGGATAGGCCTTACCATTCGAGGAACAGACAAGTGGAGCAAAAGAGTCATGTATTGGTACCCTACATATATGAAAAGAAGTAGGGGACGACAGCACAAAAGATGGGAAGATGAGGTTAAGGAAACAGCCGGGAGTACTTGGAGCCTGAGAGCATGGAACAGAGAGGAGTGGAGGATGTTGGGGGAGGCCTTTGCCAAACAAAGGCAAACAGATACGGTTGTCGATGTCAATTTTCAATAGTTTAACTAGTTTAATAAGTGTACTTTGTAAAAATGTATCTGAATAAAGGCTATAAATAAATAAATAAATAAATAAATAATTTAAATTTATTTTTTAATTAAAAAAAAAAATTAATTTATTATTTTATTTAGTATTACTATTAAATTATTAAAATTTTGACTGAACGTCATGAGTCTATTACCAGTATTATTAGATGTATTATTCGAGGTTCAAGTCCCGCTGCGGGCAATCATTAATTGTTGAGCACGAATGTTTGTAATCCATTGAATGGTGAATTTCATGGATGTTCATATTTATAATATTATGTATGTACTAGCTGTACCCGCGGCTTCGCTCGCGTTCATTTTTTTAATTGCTAATCAACCTCATTGGGTTGATCTGTAGGAAAAAAAATTGTCTAAAAAATAAAATAAAAAAATTTAGGGGTGGACTACCCTTAACATTTAGGGGGATGAAAAATAGATATTGGCCGATTCTCAGACCTACTCAATATGCTCACAAAATTTCATGAGAATCGGTCAAGCCGTTTCGGAGGAGTATGGGAACGAACATTGTGACACGAGAATTTTATATATAAGATTTAAAATTCATATAAATATGTAGTATATCAACTATATAGAACTAGATGAGGTTGTATTTATAATGTCACAACATATTTAATTATTTTTTCCTGTTCTGTTCCTGAGATTAGCGCGTTCAATCATACAAACAAATAAACAAACAAACGAACAAACTCCTTAGCTTTAATATTAGTATCTAGATTGTAAAAACAGTTCAATTTATTTTAACTTACGCCTTAGTATGTAGATAATAAATATGTAAACAGTCTTTATTTTTCAAGAAACCTGTTCTAATTGTAATACTCGTATGTAATAGGATGAAAAGAAAACCAGATTACCCAAAAAATCTATTTAATTCACATATTATTTTTTGTATCCATACTCAAAAGCCTGGACCTGAGATACAACAGTTTTTCCGGGAACCGTTTGTTTTCTAAACAAATGTTGAAATCTTACCGAAACGTCTTCTGAGACCACTACTTTGTGGACCTTCAAATCTCCTTTAGTTAAAGACGTCTCTTCAGTAGTTACTGTTATAACTGGAGAGTAGACGGCATTTTCCAACTCTTCAACGGTGTTCTGTTCAGGATTCGAACCTCGGAGTTCCTGGTTGTTGGGAACGCTGGATTCTACATCTGGCTTTGTTTCGGACATGTTCGATCTGAAAAAACATAAAATTTTGGTAACATAAACTTCTATTAGACTTTCTATTTAAATACTAATGCTTTTCCCGATTTTGATCCCAATTTTCAATCTCAATATGTTGGGACAATTTTTAACAACAGCGCCATCTACTTCCGTGGTAAGGTACGAGGCTTGTGTTACGGATACCAGATAGTTCATATGCTACACATATAAACTTTAAATACATACATAATATAAATATGAAACTGGCCAACTGCAGGAGGTATCCTTTCTTCTTTTTATTCTCATATTACAGTGGACAGATAATTCTATTTGATTTACAATAGATCTCGCAGGAGTGATGGCTTTTCGTGTTTGTTTATGTACGGCCTTCGTGTGGGAGTTCAATAAATAAATGTTGGGACAAATATGTATTATAAATATATAAAACACAAATGAAGTCCCCCAGCGGGACTCGAATCTCCGACCGTTAGCTCAAGTAGGGGTATAGGGTCACTATTGGCTTATTTATTAGCGAAAAAAAGCTGTTATGCCTTCAAGGTGCTAAGATTAGCCATATTTAACTTATCATACTTATCATTAGACTTCCTGCTTAAATATAAGACTAGCCTTATGTCAACATATTATCAATACATACAAATAAGTAAAATTGCAGTGTCCGTTTGTCACATCAATATAACAGCTTTTTACGCTATGCATACTTTGTAATTATATACTTATACTAATTATATAACTTTGAGTACAAATTTTATTTCGGTATGTCTGTCTGTTTGTTTGTTTCGGCTAATCTCAGAAATATCTGGATAGATTTTGACAGTACTCTCACTGGCAAATAGTCAAAGTAACTTAAACGTTGCGCAAGAGGGAGTACTTTATAAATGAAGTTATCTTTTTAGGATTTTGTCGCGGATTTATTTTGATTTTTGGCTCCTGACGTTTCGAATGCTTTACAGCAATCATGGTCACGGGAGAGTCTCTCAATCAAAATAAATCCGCGACAAAATCCGAAAAGATAGTCAAATATTCGCGTAAACCTAAGAAAGTATACTTAAGGGAGTACTTTTATTTTAGAAAATCAATTAGGGTTCCGGCCAAAGGACCAGCCTTTTTGGAGACTAGCCGGTACTAATTTGATTAATTGATCCACCCCTTTCTTTCTACCCTTTCTTCCTATACATCTTCATTGTACCACATTAACTTACACACTCTCGTCACATGCGTTTCATCCCTCCTCATAATATGCTCATACCAACTCAGTAGCTATATTCTTTAACTAGCGACACTCCCGCGCTTCACTCGGTTCCTCCCTAAATTTTGCACGAGCAAAGCCACGGGTTCCGCTAGCGTAAAATAAATAAAATGTCTAAAATAAAAGTAGCCTAAGCTACTCCTTGTAACATTAGCTATCTGCGAGTCAAAGTCCCGTAAAAATCGGTCCAGCCGTTTCAGAGATTACCCGGAACAAACAGACAAGACAAAAATTTTTAAAATTGGTTTTTTATCGAATATACTTTCATATGCATTTAGTGAAAAGCTGTTAATTTGAAATTAAAAACAGACACTTTAATTTTATTTGTATGTATAGATGAACATAATACATAACATAAAGAACGGTTTTGATAAAGTTGATAACAATTAATCAATTTAATTTTAATCATAAGTAACTATGAGATAACGAAAACAGTAAAATTGTCATAGGTTATATATAAATTTCAAACACTAGCGACTTACCCCGCTCCACTCAGCCTTTTTACATACGTTAGTATATATTAGTTACTATATATTTATTAGTTATTATAATATTTATTAGTTTAATTTAGTTAATTTTGTTTTTATTTTAATTTTTGTTTACTTAGTCACAATATAAAAATAAGCAAGCTGTAGTCTCCTATAATTGAAGGAGCACACATATTGTGTTTTATAATATTTTGTATTTTTTAAAGTAACGTGTGTATTCTTTGTTGGGGACTCTTAAAAATAATGAAAATAAAAAATTAAAATAAAATAAAATATTAGTATGTAGTTATATTATTACAGACAGACAGAAAATATATATAAAAACTATGGATTCAGCCTCTGTATCGATAATATGATTATTTTAAGATTTTCCAAAAAATTCGACTAAAATAGTATTTTTTTTGTATGTTGGGACATTATTGCACTCAGCGCCATCTAGTTCTGCGGGAAGCTACGAAGCTTATGTTACGGATACCAGATAGTTGATATACTACATACATAAGTTTTTAAATACATACATATTATAAATATAAACATACATGACTGGAGTACAAACATTCGTGCTCGTCACAACTGTACCCCAGCGGGACTTGAACCCGCTAACGTTGGTATACCAAGTTAAGGACACACAACTGAGTTATCGTCATTTCACTTATAAAGAATCTTCGTAACCAAAAACTAGTTAAGGCATCATTTAACCGACTTCCAAAAATAGGAGGTTCTACGTCTGTATGTTTGGCGTAGTTTGTAGTGATCTTACGTTATTACGCCAGAAGTCGCGGGTTCGAGTTCCGCTGGGGGCATTCGTTTGATAAAAGTTGGATGTTTGTACTCCAGCCATGGGTGTTTATATTTATAATATGTATGTACGTATTTAAAACTTACATATGTAGTATATAAACTATCTGGTATCCGTAACACAAGCCTCGCTTTCCACGGAACTAGATGGCGCTGTGTAATAATGTCCCAACATAAATGCTTGTACTAAAAATCAATATATGTTTAAATCTACTCACCTGTCCATGAAAAACTTCAATAAAACACTGTGTCCAATGTCAGCCATGTAATTAGGTATTATTCATTGATAAGATATGGCTATCTGATATCGTTGCGTTTGAATTTGCATTTTCCAATGATAAGTGGGGTTTATTCAGGTCAGTTATGGATGGGTGACCGTTTTGGATTTTGACATAGAATTTTTATGGTGTACTACTTTCAATACAAAATAATAGTAATGTGTTGAAGAGAGTTGAGGATGGCAATGTTTGTAGATATTGTAAAAACTTCTTGTATATTTAATTACTAGCATTTCCCGTGGCTTTGCAAGTGTTTTAAAGACCGGAAACCAAATTCTTTCTGAGTCGCGCGGTATGATACCTCGCAGAACTAACACCCGCCCTTCCCGTTTTTGCAACATTTTTCACTATTGCTCCGCTCCTTTTGGTCGTAGCGTCATTGTAACATAGCCTATAGCCTTCCTCGATAAACGGACTATCCAACATAAAAAGAATTTTTCAATTCGGACAAGTAGTTTCTGAGATTAGCGCTTTCAACCAAACAAGCAAACTCTTCCAGGTTTATAATATTAGTATAGGTTTATATTTGAGTATGTCTATGTGATTAGCCATTTTTAACGTCCCACTGCTGAGGGGGTGGGCCTCTCTTTAATACGGGATAAGACCATAGTCCACCACGCTGGACGAGAGCGTGTTGGCGGACTTCACATGGATGAAATTTGGTTCATCGACGATTATGAAAGTTATTTAACAAAATGGTCAAAATGTTGAAATATAGACCAAAATTGAGCACTTTTACTCAAAGTTGGTTCAAACTCAACGTGATTACCACTTGTCTTACGGTGAAGGAAAAAATCATGAGGAAACTTGCATGTTTGAGAGAACCTAGCAAGTTTTTGAAAGACATATGAAGTCCGCCAACACGCACTAGACCAGCGCGGTGGACTACGGCTTGACTCCTCACGTTGATGGAATCCCATTCCCAGCAGTGGGACCTTAAAAACTTGAATGAAATTTCATGAATTATCAGTGGGTCGTTAAAAATTTCGTAAATAATGTGTTAGGTATATGTATTATTATTATTATTATTATTATTATATATATGTATGTATGTACGTAGGTCCCAGGAAAACCCATCTTGAGACACTAAATTGTAAAAATAATATTAATCACACCTTTATTAATATAAAATATAACACAAACGTCCTTGTTCTTAATATTCTAACGCACTCTACAAAAATCGCGCGGAGACTGGAAAAATATTAGGTACTTTATCAGAAATGGATGATAAGACATACATTGATAATTATTGATTTGTGATAACAAAAGTGATAGTGTTTTAAAAAATGTATAGTTCTGATTATATAATTAACCATAGCTAATATGTTTTATTTTTACAAGAAAATAAGTTGTACTTTGGGTGCTGTCTTTGGCGATGACATAAAAATATCGATTTCTTCCGCAATTTTTGGCTAATACTTTTTTTTCTATACTACAGACGTTTAGTGAAGTTTATAGTGGCCATTCTTTCTTGCGCTAGCAGTCGCGGGTTCGAGTCCCGATGGGGGCATTCATTTGTTAAACTCGGATGTTTGTACTCCAGTCATGGGTGTTTATATTAATATTTTTTGTATGTATTTAAACTTATATAATATGTAGTATATCAACTATCTGGTATCCAAGGAACTAGACGGTGCTTTGTGTAATAATGTCGCAACATTTATATCTATATGTACTAATATTATAAAGCTGAAGAGTTTGATTGTGTATGTGTGTTTGTTTGGTTGAACGCGCTAATATCAGGAACTATTGGTACGAATTGAAAAATTCTTTTTGTATTGGATAGTCCGTTTATCGAGGAAGACTATAGGCTATATTAATCACGCTACGACCAATAGGAGCGGAGCATCAATGAAAAATGTTGCAAAAATGGGAGAAAACTATTTCTTTTGATTTTCTGCCCATGGAGCGCGGTGGACTATGGCCTGATCCCTCTCGTACTGAGGGAGGCCCGTGCCCAGCAGTGGGACGTTAAAAAGCACTGAAGAGAATGTGATGATGGCCTGTAAAAATGGACCATCCAACACTGAAAGAATTTTCAATCAAACCGAAAGAAAAATTCTTGAATATTTGTACAATAGTATTCTTGTAACTCGGTCACAGTCTAACTGACTTCTTTAAATAGATTAAAGTACAGACTCGACTTACTTAGAATTTAATTAAGTAAATTAGTATAGTAAAAGTTTTTTGTTTATATTAATATATAAAGGCTGTTGCTAGTCATCCGATAATCGTATTAATAAAAAATATATTATTCGTCCGACTATTGTCGGTTTGTACGAATATCTATCACTTCTTTGATTTCTAATATAAAATATGCGATTTTTATGTGCAGGATATACCTATGCCAAAAATAAAAAAAAATAACCTTAACCTACCGAGCTGATAATTTATTATTAAGATCCCACCCACTTTTAATAAGTCCAAGAGTTTTTATATGTAAAAGAGCTGGCGCTATAGAGTCGTCTTATGAAATTTACGTTACTAACACTCCCTGAGAGTATGTACCTACATCAAAACAATGTACAATAAAATGGTATTTTGTAAAAAGTACTATAGAAACGTCCGCAATTGAATTCACGAGTATGTTAAAACTTAAAAAACAAATTGATTTCTCTTTGAGCCATTTAAGAAGCAAAAAAGTCTCAGTCGCGATATATCAAACACCAATTGTCGGACGAATAATATTTAATTTATTCGTCCGCTTATCGGATGAATAGACACTTCGATATATAAAATGGAGGACTAATGATCTTGCTCTCGACCAACTTCAAATAAATAAGAAATTTCATTTTAATAAATAGGTTATAGGTTGGTTGTAGACTTTAGTTAGTACCTATAAGTACCTATCTATAATCTATATGTATACGAGAAATAAGTTATAGTAGTATTCTAGTTATATTTAGTTATAATAGTACCAACATTAAATGACTTCACACGACATATTAATGACGCGGAACCATCGAGTACGCTCTAAATTTCCATTTGCGAAGAATGCCTGTTAAATCATTACGGTTGGTTTACATGAAATATTATTTATAAACAAATATTTTATATATAACTTAAAATGTGTACAGTTTGTGTGTTTATTTGTTACTTGGGTTTGGATGAAATTAATCTATACATATAAATAATATTGGAGTGTCTGTTTTTAATTTCAAATTAATAGCTTTTCACTAAAAACATATGAAAGTATATACGATACTAGCAACAAAAAAACAATTAAAAAAAATTTGTCTGTCTGTCACTTTGTTCCAGCCAATATCTGAAACGGCTGGACCGATTTTGACGGGTCTTTCACTCACAGATTGTAAATGTTATAAGGCGTAACTTAGGCTACTTTTTAACCGACTTTAAAAAAAGGATCAACCAGTGGCTTCACTGCTTCACTAACCTAACCTAACCTAAGCCAAGCGAGGGTGAGTCGTTAGTTAGAACTATAGATGTTGATTTAATAACTCATATGCGATTCGCTCTCGCATTGCTCGGGTTTTCTTTTAAAGTTTTCTTTTTTTCGGTAAATATAGTATAAAAAAGTATATACTTAATCTATACTAATAGCGGCGGTCTCGGGTTCTAGTCCCGCTGGGGCATTTATTTGTTAAACTTAGATGCTTGTACTCTAATCATGGGTTTTATATTTATAATATGTATGTATTTAAACTTATATATGTAGTATATCAACTATCTGGAATTCGTTACACAAGCTTCGTAGCTCACCACGGAACCAGATGGCGTTGTGTGTAATAATGTCCCAACAATTATTTATTTATATTTATTTATTAAGATTCAGTTATAATCGTGTATAGTCAAAGTTGATATATCATTTTGTGATAAGTTTAATCTCGGTGAGGAGCAACTATGCAATAAAAATATTCCTAGTCGCATGAAACAAAATAATTCAATAAGTTGACCCATAACCATGACCCGTCATGTAAACCTACGCTTATAGCGATTGTATTACCAACCCTCTAACCCCTATCTTTGTTCAAAGAATAAAATATATGTAAAGGTTTTCAATAAATAAAATTTTATTTTAAATTATTTTGAGAATGTAAATTGCGTTATTGAAATAACTAGTAGATGACACTCGCTTCGTATATCTTATACTACAGAGTCTACTTAGGCTTTTTATTGTGAAAATATTTTAAAATAAAATAGTAGTTTATGGCTTACTAGGCCCCCTAGAATAAGGGGCCCCGTGCGACCCCACTGGTTATATTGACATACTCATAGCTACTGCTACTGTTTAAGTTGAATTTTTAGCTTAATATTAAGAGAAGAATGGATTATTTTAATGTATCTATTTACTAAATTTCATCCAAATCGGTCTAGTTTTTAATAAAAGTGTTATATCTAAAAAGGCAATAATTATAAACCTTATTTAAAATAAGCGATATAATGCCTATTAGCATTTGTCATATCTGATTCACAGCTCTATCACCCCACACAGTGATCGAGCGGCTGGCGATGACGGCTTCGACTCGATGCACATTGTCCTCTAATGGCCTTATTCTTATATTGAAATATAATCATTTTGGATTTTATTTCGCCGCACTAATCGAGATGTTAAATTGATTTTTTGACAACCTTTTGGCTCAATTAGTAGTGCGTACTGTGCCAGCGGCCGCGAGTTCGAGTCCCGCTAGGGGCATTCATTTGTGTGAAGTTCGCGAATGCTTGTATTTTAGTTATGGGTGCTATGGTTAGGTTAGGTTAGTTATGGGTGGGTATTTAATATATGCTATTTATGTGTAAAGGCAGTGGTAGCCCAGCGGTAACGCGGTCGCTTGGATAACCGAGTGATGCGGGTTCAAATCCAGGTCTCGCACCTCTGATATTTTCATGTGCGAATCATTTATATCATGATTACCACTTATCTTACGGTGAAGGAAAACATCGTGAGGAAACCTGAATGTCTAAGAAAATCTAACAAGTATTCGAAAGACATGTGAAGTCCGCCAACACGCACTAGGCCAGCGCGGTGGACTATGGCCTGATCCTCCTCGTACTGAGGGAGGCCCGTGCCCAGCAGTGGGACGTTAATAAGGGCTGATGATGATGATGATGATGATTTATGTGTAGGGTCTCAACTATCTGGTACCGTAAAGACAAAACTCGTATGACATCACAGACCTACCATGAAAGTAGATGGTGGAGTGTACTAATGTTTCAACATACTTATATATATTTATTTAATTTAATCTATACTAATATTATAAGCCCGAAAGTTTGGAAGTATGGATGGATGTTTGTTACTCTTTCGCGTAAAAACTACTAAATGGATTTTGATGAAACTTTACAATAATATAGCTTATACATCAGAATAACACATGGCTACAATTTATAAAGATGTGTGAATTGTCCAAAATATGACGATAAGTGTCAAGTAAGTAGTAAAAAATCTACCATCTGCGAGCTATTCTGGCGTGCGCTGCCAAAACCGCTAGAGTTACACATATAGAATGTATTATGGAAATGTTTATCTTAAACAACAGCGAAGCCGCGGATTCCACTAGTAAATAATAAAAATATGGACTAACATCCAGATCGAGAAAGATAACTATATCTTTTATAATGCGCACAGCCAAGAAGTGGAATGCCCTGCCTGCATCTGTTTTTCCGAGTGCGTATGACCTGAAACTTTTTAAGGTGCGTGTTAACAGGCTTCTCCTGGGCAAACTCGTTACATCGACCTTATCATGCCTACGAGCTAAGGTAAGGTAAGGTAAGGTAATAAAAAAAAGTGTACGAAATTCCATTATAATCGGTTCAGCAATTTCTGCGCGATGAAGACTAATATATGCGTAAATACACGATACGTGAAATATTCACATATTATAAATCTATAAGAACGGTCATTACTAAATTAAATAAATATGAAAATTCTATCGTTTTCTGTTTCCTCTCTACGTGAAATAGATGAACTAATATGTGTACAAGAGAATTGCATTGAATTGAATGTTAACCAACATATTTTAATTTTTTGTCTGTCTGTCACTAAAATATATGAAGAAATTGACTTTTACTATTTTATAGCTCTATCACTTTTGTAGAAAGAAGGTTTATGGCAATTTAATAGTCGTGTAATAAATTGAGCGATTAAACGCACGCTGCTGTTGTACAGGAAATTATATAATACACTAACTAGCAAACCCGACCCGCTTCGCTGGGCGTAAGTTAATATAAATGAAAAGGTTTTTATTATATTCTAATAAAATTAGTTTTTAAATGTGTTATCTCGTTTAAAATCTATTACTATTTACTCTAGCTATATAAGTTATTTCTATAAGTGGAAACTTTGCTGGTGTGTGGTTTTTGTTATATGAAATCATTTATAAGTATTTATACACTGTTTGTTTCCCAAAAATTAAATAAATAAATAAATTAGATTAGCCAAAGTTGCTCCTTATATCAATAGCTATCTGCGAGTGAAAGTCCCATCAAGCGTCTGCGAAGCCACGGGTCCCACTAGTTAAATAACAAAAATTTCTAATTCCTCCTTCTTTAAAGTCGGTTAAAAGTAGACTATGTTACGCGTACGCCTTATAACATTAGCTATCTGCGAGTGAAAGTCCCGTCAAAATCGGTCCAGCCGTTTCAGAGATTAGTCGGAACAAACAGTCAGACAGGCAAAAATTAAAAAAATGACTTTTTGATGTAAATTCCGTATACAAATACTTTCATATGCATGCGTGAAAAGCTGTTAATTTGATATTAAAAACAGACACTTCAATTTTATTTATATATAATTGTATGGATACAGAAAAAGAAATAAACTAGTAACTAAGTTTACTTGATTATCCCAAGTTTTTCAATATTTTCAATTTTTACACTAAAAAACTATAATATTGGGTCGTCCATAAATCACGTGATGTTTTTAAGCAACTTTTTAGACCCCCCCCTCCCCCATGGTGATACGTGGTGAGGTTTAAGATTAACCCCCCCCCCCCCCCCTCAAAATCACGTGTATTTTTTTACAAAATACCTAAAAAAATCTGAATATTATTTTTAAATAAAGGTTAACAGGTATAATCTAATATAATTTTGGTAAATTAAGCACCGTCATAAAAATGTAAAAATTCTAATTAAGAAGAATAAATGACAAAATAATAATCGTGAAATTTTACTATTGTACCTGAAGCAAATACTGGCTCTCTTACACATGCTCGCTATACTATTGCGGAGAAGGAAGTCATACAATAAAGCACTGTCATTCTACTCGACATACGACATACTCTACTAAGACGTCATGGCTGTCGATAACCTTATTATTTCACACTTCTGTGTGGACTTCTGCAGCCTTTTTTAAAAGTAAATTTTTTCAGATCTGTTGTCCTTCCTTGTCCATCAAGTTGGGTCCCATAAGAGTCATGCGGAAGTATGAGTCTAGCCTATGTGACTGGGAGTGCCGCATAATATACTTACTGGCTACTGCTCCTTTTTCATTAGTTTTTTTGTGCACTAGCACCTACAGAATCCTTACGACTCGACTAAAATCCTGCCAGAATTTTCTTTTTTCTCATTAACAAAATCAATGGCATTAGGTGGTTCATGTATGTCTTTGACTGTATGCATACCCTCTAGTTTCGGCCGACGGTCAATTAACTTTGTGCACTGGGTACATCACCCGGTGCTAAAGTTAAGTCAAAATAGTATTCACTTCAACTTTCAGTGCTGATATTCACATATGTAAATATAGTAAAAGTTTTTGAGAATATCATTAAAAATGGATAATTCGTCCGTCTGTAACTTATAACTACAACTATAACAATGTAACGTTACTTATAGTTTATGTATGTTTTAATTCTTATACATGATATTAATGGAAGTATGTCAATACTTTTTGTAAGCAATCCAAAGCAATTAAGACCAATCGGTTCATTATTATTACACTTCCATTCTTACTAATAGCGACGCTTCGTGTGTCTGGGGGGAATGATTGGCCCGTCCTATTGGTCTCATCATCTGTTATGAAGAATTTATAATACACGATTTTTTAAAGCATAGCATAGCTTTTAATAGTGCCATTTCTTGCAATAGTAGTTCCCGTACAGGTCTTTTCAGAGAAGTTTTGGAGGTGACTAGGCTTATTATTATAAAAGTTCGGCGATTGTCGCGGCGCGCGGGATAATCCCAACGGTGAGTAAAAAAAAAATCACGTGATAACTCACTACACCCCCCCTCCCTCCTGGTGATATTTCGTGATTTTTTTCGAACCCCCTCCCCCCCCCATTAAAACATCACGTGATTTATGGACGACCCCTAAGTTAACTGCTGCGAATATGGAACGAGTATTAGTAAGATTATAAAAACTAAAGTTTTTTGCACTTTTACTAAACGGCTGCACAAGTTTGGATGAAATTTAGTGTATAGGGGCCATTCATTTATTACGTAAGACGATTTATGGGGGGGGGGGGGATTCAACCATGTCTTATATTTCTTACAAGGGGGTGGGAGGGAGTCTAGATGTAAGCAAACAAACTAAACGTGTATCCTTTTTTTTCCCTTTAGATTCTTACGTAATAAATATTAATTGGGGGGAGGGGGGTTGGGGGTCAGCCTATTCTTATTTTTTCTTACAACTAGCGACTTGCCCTCGCTTCGCTCGGGCTCTTGCCTAGATTTAGCACAGGCAAAGCCGCGGGTTCCGCTAGTTATGCATATAAACCTTCCTCTTGAATCACTCTATCGATTAAATAAAACCGCATCAAAATCCGTTGCGTAGTTTTAAAGATTTAAGCATACAAAGGGATATAGGGACAGAGAAAGCGACTTTGTTTTATACTATGTAGTGATGCTTCGCTTCGCTATTTTTTGACCCCCTCCCAGGGGGTCAAAAACTAGAGAAAATAGTCTTACGTAATAAATTTATGGCCCCATATAGATCATTATTTGGAATAGCATAGCTTCTGCACCCACTCCCTAGACATAGACGTAGATGCTCTAAGTACTAAGTATCTAGTATACTTTAGTAAACTTATTTTAAAGGCAATTCAGTTTCGCCATTTTTCAATTAAATACTTACAACACAAGATTTTTATATAGATTATTTAATTTTACTAACATTTAAATAATATAATATGAAAAGACGATAATTCGACGATGACCGAAATGTGAGTCATGAACGCAACGTCTTATTAAATATCGCGCATGCCGCCGGTGTATGGTGACCATGAGGTTCGATAATGATGGAATTTCAAACAAAAAAATGACGAATGTAATTATACACACAATTTAGCCCTTTTTTAACGTCCCACTGTTGGGGGTGGGACTCCCTTTAATAAGAGGGGGATCAAGTCATAGCCCACCGCGCTTGCCAAGTGCGGGCTGGCGGACTGTGCGTGTCTTTCGAAAAGTTGCTAGGTTCTATAAGACATGAAGGTTTCCTTACGATGTTTTACTTCAAGAAAATACAAGTAGTACAAAATATCTGAGTTGCTAGAGCTGGATTTGAACCCGCATTACTCAGTTATCTAAGTGAGCATGTTATCACTGGGCTATTACTGTCTACTAGGTACTTACTTGTAAATTGTAGTGCTTGAAGTATAAACTATTCATTAAAAATGAAGTCGAAAATGACGTAAACTTCATGCTTTTTTAAAGTTGGTCGAAATCAAGAACATTATATGTCAATTTTTTAAATTAATTACACAAAAAATACTTTAACAAAGATTTGCATCCTTTTTCAAGACTATTAAAAGTAAGTTTGGTCTTAAAATAAAAGCTTAATATAAATACATCCATGACTGGAATACAAACATTCGTGCTCAACAAATGAATGGCCCCAGCGGGACTCGAACCCGCAACCGTTGGCGCAGAAAGTTCTCATTACCAACTGAGACAAACGTGTCGTCAAATATATTATAAAGGAAGGCTATATAAAATCGCATGGTATAATAACATTTATATTATATCTAAGAATTTGATTTCTGGTCTATAAAAAGCGGGTAAAGCCTCAGAAAAGGCTAGTATAATCATATTTTTAATAATTTTATTGAAAGCTTAAAATTAGATGCAGTATGATGAATAGTCCTTCAAATATGATAAAACTTGACGTCATCTCAAAATACCAGAGCGTAGAAGGAGAGTCTCGTTTATTGAATATCTTCGATGCTGCGTGCCGACACATCGAGAGTAGGGTTGCCATGCTTTAGGGTTTTTAGGATATTAATATTATTATTTTTAATCTATACATAAAAATTAAAGTGTCCGTTTGCTAAACATTAAACCTTTTATTAAATATATATGTAACTTTCTATTTACATAGAAAAAAATACTTTTATTAGTATTATTGGCGGTATAAATGTAGTAAACGATGACAGATTGAGCTGAGTTTTAATGCAACATTTAGTTACTGTTTCTTTGTTTTGTCAACGTTTACTTCGTCGATTTAAAATCAGTGCAGACAGACAGACGCGACGGAGGACTTTGTTCTATAATATGTAATGATTAAATTGAAATTCATACTTTGTTATGTAAAGATTGAAAAAATTATCACCTATAGTAGTAGAAAATTCTAGGTCCTCCAATAATCTCCACTCAACATAATAACGCCAATCCGCTGCTCTATTTTGACGTCAACTAAGGACTCTAACTCTATGTTAAATCTTCTATTTGTTATGCTACTCTACTGTATGAGAATTGAGAAATCACATCAGGCTTATTGCTATATTTATATAAATTATTATATTAAAAAATTTTGTGAGGTGTGAGTTCGATTCTCATTGGAGGTAAACTAAAACTTCTACCTGAACTAAGTAGTAAAAAATTAAAAAAATGTAAAATAAAAAAAACGTATCTTATAACAAAATTGGTCACCCTTGTTTATTGACAGTGGATTGTGATCTGTATTATAAAAACACAAAGAGTTCTTTTTTCTATAGCAAAATATTTTCAGCCAAACTCATTTGCTGGTTTTATTTATAGACAACTCTATTTCTACTGGAATAATGTAATATTTAAAATTTTATTTTTTGTACTAAAATAAAATATTTTGAAAATGACTTTAATTCTTGATCTCAAATATTTATAAAAGATAATGGACTCTCCTTGCTCTGCCTGGATAGTTAGTTCGTACTAGATACGCTTTAACGTTTAGTATTTCTCAAATCAAATCAAATCAAAATATTTTATTCAGCATAAAAATTGTTACAATTTCTTACTGAACGTCATGAGTCTACCACCAGTTCGGAAAGAAGAAACCTCTGACCTGTGAAGAACTGGCGAAAGAAACTCAGCAGCTTTTATATTATTTATTTATTTTTTCTCAGAAGAAAGTATCTTAAAGAATATATTTAGTTCCGCAGTAAAAAGTAAAAAGTGAATAAATAGTATCTAATAGTAAATGTTATAGCGCAGTTCCTCTTATTTTTTTTAATTCCGCAGTAAAAATCCATATATTATATCCATGATGCTACTCGTATCATCATACCAAATTTCATGAATATCTGTCGAGTTGTTTGCTTTGATGTATTCCTAAACAGACAGACACCCAAAAATTTTACTAACTATGGATTCTCTGTACCGATAATCTATACTAATATTATAAAGAGAAAAGTTTGTTTGTTTGTTTGGTTGAATGCGCTAATCGCGAAAAATTCTTTTTGTGTTGGATAGTCCGTCTATCGAGGAAGGCTATATTACATCACGCTACGACCAATAGGAGCGGAGCGTCAATGAAAAATGTTGCATAAACGGGAAGGGCGAGCATTAGTTCTGCGAGGTACCATACCGCGCGACTCAAAAAGAATTTGGTTGCCGGTCTTTAGAACGCGTGCGAAGCCGCGGGAAATGCTAGTAATAAATAAATAAATATGTTGGGACATTATTACAACAGCGCCATCTAGTTCCGTAGTAAGCTACGAGGCTTGTGCTACGGATACAAGTTAGTTGATATACTACACATACATAAATTTTAAATAAATAATGACTAATTCAATAAGACTTTCCAAAAAATATTCAATGTACAGATTCTATTTAAGTAGAATTTTCAATTCAGGCTAAGGAATAATATCATAGAACTACAAGCGATACGTTTTTTTTGTTCGCTCAGGCAAAGGTGGACCTATCTCTAACAGAGATCTCTTCCAGTCAACCTATGGGGTCAGAGAGATTGTTAATTAGCAGACCAAAAAGTGCAACATCATACAAAAAAAGGTATACATAAAAGACAAAATATTCATATAAAATACATAGAATCTATACATATAAATAAAATTGGAGTGTCTGTTTTTAATTTCAAAATTAACAGTTTTTCACTAAATGCATATTAAAGTATATAAGATATAAAAAAACTAATTTTAAAAATTTTCTCTGTCTGTTAGTTCTGGCTAATTTCTGAAACGGCTGGACCGATTTTGAGGGGACTTTCACTCGCAGATAGCTAATGTTATAAGGCGTTACTTAGGCTACATTTGAACTGATTTAAAAAAAAAGAGGAGGAAGAAATTTTATTTATTTTAACTAGCGAAACCCGTGGTTTTGCTTGAACTAAACCTAGTGTGAAATATAATTAGATTACATACCGTTCTATTGATATAAAAGTAGTTCTATAATTCGAACAAAAATCCACGGAATCGATTAAAAAACAATGGTATCGAGAACCGTGCTCGTCTTATAATTTGACCAATCGAAAACTTTCGTTTGATCTTGCAAATATAAGTTTGAATCCACTGGCGATAACTCGCGAATTTCTTCATATAATGAGGTCTATATGACACTATTATTATAAACTACTAACTTTTACCTACTACTTGCGAATTCGATAGGTTTTAATTTTTATACGCGAAACCTTATTCTTTTTTTACAATCGAAGTAGACTATATCGTCAGCTAGCTGCGAGTGAAATTCCCGTCAAAATCGGTCCAGCCGTTTCTGTTTTTAGCTGAAACGGCTGTCTGTCAGAGACAAATATTAAAACTAGCATTTCCCGCGGCGTCGCACGCGTTCTAAGGGTCGGAAACCAAATTCTTTCTGAGTTTCGCGGTATTGTACCTCGCAGAACTAACGCTCGCCCTTCCCCTTTCTTGTAACATTTTTCATTAATGCTCCGTTCCTATTGATCGCAGTGTGATGTAGTATAGCCTTCCTCGATCAACGAACTATCCAACAAAAAAAGAATTTTTCAATTCGGACCAGTAGTTCCTGAGATTAGCGCGTTCAACCAAACAAACAAACAAACAAACAAACAAACTCTTCAGCTTTATTATATTAGTATAGATTAGCTAACCTGGTCCAGCGAAGCGAGTTAGCTATCAGCGATTTTTTAATTTCAAAGTAACAGCTTTGCACTAAATTAATATCAAAGTACTATATTAAAAGATCATTTTTTTAAATTTTCGTCTGTCTGTCTGTCTATTGGTTCCGACTAATCTCTGAAACGGCTAAACAGGACTTTCACTATCAGATAGCTAACTTTTATTTTATTAGAAAATCATAAAAACAGTTTAAGTAATTTATTTTAAATTACGCAAGTTTTTTTTAATATTATTTTTCTTCAACACTTGTAACATTTTGTGTGAAGTCCCCTCATCTCTTTCGTTAAGGAAAAATAAATCTCAATCGTTTATTTCTGAGTGATTTCTTAATAAGTAATTTGAGGCAAAGTCTACTATCAATAGATTTGGTCTAATCTGGCAAGAGTGGTTGCGTCTCGCTCTGTGCGTCCCGCTCTACCACTTAAACAGGCCCTTAGGGTCTGGAAAATAGATTCGGAAAGCTGTGGAGTAGTTTGATTTATTTTAGAATATAATAAAATATTTCTATTAAATAATATTATGTAATAAAACGTAGGTAATTTAATAGTTACGTAGTAAGTAGTAGTAAGTACGTGGATATATATTTAGTAGTTACGTGGATTGTTGTCACCATGATGTTGTAAAGCATGGAAAACGCCTTGAATCGAAATTTAAATAAATTTACAGAAAATCTAAATAAGATAGATTAATTTTTGGAACGTTTAGTAGGTGACATTATTCATACATGTAATCAAATAATAACAAAGCGAAATCTTTACGTGAAATATTTTTAAAACAAGTGGTATGTACCTATTATGTACCTACAGAACATACACCAAAAAATATTATTTTAATGTTTGCCTGTGTGTCTGTTTGCATTTCACACAAAAAGTACTGCACCGTTTTAATTATAACGCACAATCTTGATACTTATTTTATTAATCACTTCACGTTACAAATTTCGCAAAAAATCCGAAAAATGAGTAATAACGAATAAATGAAGGATAATCGAATAAAAACTTATACAGAAAATAATCTAAAAAAGGGATATAAAAACGAAAAATATTAATCTAATTCGACTCCATATCATTTTCAGTTCTTCCCTCTCCTGGAACAGCGCTCGGCACTCCGCTAATCTTTTACGTCACTTTATCTTATATCTATAGCGTGAAGTAATGACCAAGGGTTTGAAATGTTAGAAGAGTCCTGGGTTCAAATTCGATGTAAAAATATATGTAACATCCGTACTCTTATCTCTCTCTACTCGTTTTACTCGATTGCGGTGAAGACTAAGGAGGGTTATGTGTTTAACACTATATGTATGTATGATTCAATGTTAAGCCGTAATTACAAAACGGCTAACCGATTTTGATAAATTACTTTATTATACTATATATGTATATTATATATGTATATATTATATTATATATGTATAGTAAAATTATAAAAGTATAGCCCAGTGGTAACGCGCTCGTTTGGAAAACTGGGTGAACGCGTTCAAATCCGGGTCTCGCAATTCTGATATTTTGAAGTGCGAATCATTTCTATCATGATAACCGATTGTATGAAGGAAACCTGCATGTCTGAGAGAACCTAGCTAGTTTTCGAAAAATATATGCGCAGTTCGCCCACACTTCGTCACAGTGGACTATGGCCTGATCCCACTCATATCGAGGAGGCTAATCCCCAGCAGTGGGATGTTAAAAAGAGATTTTAAAATATTATTCTACGACTGACTTTACTTTTCCTACGAAATTTTGTTACTAATTTTTAGTTCCATTTCAAGACTTATAGTTTTTTATTATTTCGGCGACTTAAGAGCTAGTTGTCACTATCACTACAATTTATAAAATTCCACGCTGCGTCTGTCTGTCTGTTCGCGATAAACTCAAAAACTACTGAACGGATTTTCATGTGATTTTCACCAATTGATGGAGTGATTCATGAAGAGTCTTGTACCTACCTGAAATATGAACTATAGGGTCACTTATTTTAACGAATTAAAATTGTACAGGCTTGTCAGATCCAGATAACTTTGTATAGTATACTAATATTAGGCTTACAGAAACGAGCAAAGCAAGGCAAAGTCTCTAGTTAATAATAAGATTGCAAAGAGGATCTATATTTTAATTTAAATTATAATTTATTCAAATCCCAATGACCACTGAGAACATTCTATTAATCCTTTCTTTATCTTTCTCGCTTTAAATCTGTTAGATATTGGAGTCCTAAGAAAATAAGAAAATTAATTAACTTCAATATTTCTTTTGAAACAGGAAGGCTGGTGCGGGTTCGATTCCTATTCGATGCAAATATTTACAACACTAATATTATAAAAGTTTGTAGGGATAAATAAAGACAACAAGTCAGTTTCTAGTGACCCTACGTATTGCGGCCGAGCATGTGCGAGTTCGATTCCCGGTGGGCGCATTCATTTGCGTGATGTTCAAGAATGAATATACTTATTGTTTGTTACATTTTCATATTTGAAACACTGCACTCATTTCGATGAGACTTGCCAAGGGCTAAGAGTGCATTGTGAGGGATTTAAGCCACCTTTAAATTCCACTCTATACGTATCCTACGAGTAAACCTGCGGGTAAGAACTAGTAATGTTTTTTCCAACTTAAGTCCCTAATCCTGATATCCGCTTTATATGGGGGCGGATAGTAGAGCTTAAGCCATATCCTTGAAGGTTTTTATTACATATCACTGTTAAAAAAGAAAGTAGTCAAAATCAACCAAAATTAACATTGAAAAATTGAGGAAAAACAAATACATTAATAAGTAGTTTTTTAATTTTTTTATTAATAAGGTTCGTCAAAATTAAACAAAAAAAGTATCTGTAGATCATTAGAAAGAAACATAAAAGCGTCTGTCCATTTAAACTTTACAATTGGGATATGTTAGGACATTATTACATACAGCGCCATCTAGTTCCGTGGTAAGCTACGAGGCTTGTATTACGGATACCCGATAGATATACTACACATAAGTATATAACTTTTAAATGGAACATATTATAAATATAAACAACCATGACTGGAGTACAAGCATGCGTGCTCAACAAATGAATCTCCAGCCCCTAACGGGACTCGAACCCGCAACCGCTGGCGCAGAAAGCAGGATCACTACAAACTGAGCCAAAAGTGTTGTCGATATCAGATCTACATTATATCAAAAAGTTCTAAAATTTGAGCTTTGCTTTCGATCCTTGGGAACCCATCATTAGATTCTGACTTGGTGACAATGGGACCACATAGTAATATACCCTACCTACCGAACAAAACAAAAAAAAATGAAACCGGCCAAAACAGTTGGCGGAGAAATCGGTGAACATACATACATAAAAAATATTCAATGGAAAATATATCATACTCCTTTTTTGAAATCGGTTAATATCAAAGCTAAGTTTATTTCAGCTATATAGCAAATTACATTTAATAATAAAATAAATAAATAATTAAATTACAGAAACGAAGTCAAATCAAACGCTAGTCTCGGACATAAAAGGCGAGGGATTGTACTTAGAGAGAAAGGGATGGATGTGCCTAAATGTATAGGAGTGAAAGGGACGGGTTGAGAAATTAAGGACCTCTCGTAAACGGGCTGAAAAGATAGGAACGTTAGTGAAATTTTCAAATTTAATGTAGGATGAGTTTAAGAGATGAGTTTAATACTATTTTAAGGAAAATAGATTTCTCAGGGAAAATATATTTTCCTGTTGTAAAAAGTATATTAAATTTGATCAAAATGAAAAAGTAGTGGTTTTCTTGTCGTCACACACAGACGGAAAAGCAAAGCAAAATGATAAAAACTATATAAATGGCCTCTGCATCGATAATATATTGCTATTTCAAAAAGATTATCCAAAAAAATATTTATTTTGCAGATACGACACTTACAATTTTATTATATATAGACTAGCAAGCTCGGCTTGCTTTGTCGGGCGTAAGCTAAAATAAACTAAATGCTTATTACAATTTTCTAAAAAAGTTGCCTAAGTTACTTTTTATAATATTAGCTATCTGCGTGTTAAAGTTCTGTCAAAATCGGTCCAGCCGTTTCAGAGATTATCCGGTACAAACAGACAGACAAAAACTTTAAAAATTGATTTTTGATATATCGTACATACACTTTCATATGCATTTAGTGAAAAATTTTAGTACTATAAACATTTTTTTAAACAAAACGGTTCAATTCAAAGTTATTTCAAAATTAGTATTATAACAAAATGTTTTGTTTACTAGAAGTTGATGAGATCATAAACTTCATGACTTCTAGAAGAATAATACGAAAATAATGTCACGTAACACTGTAATGTGGCAATTTATCAGTCGAGACCACTTTAGCTATCAAACTGCTAATGTAGAGGAAGTGGGACTGTTTTATAGGAATATAGGTATATCCAGAAATACTAGAGAGAATATGTCATGTTTTTCGTATGTCTTCAATCCTTTTTAACGTCCCACTGCTGGGCCTAAGCGTCTCTTTAACACAACGGATCAGGCTATAGTCTACCACGCTGGCCAAGGTCGGGTTAGTCGACAACACGCACTAGGCCAGCGCGGTGGACTATGACTTAATCGCCCTCGTACTGAGGGAGGCCCACCCCCAGCAGTGGGACGTTAAAAAGGGATAATAATGATGATAAAAAAAATTGGAGTGTCTGTTTTTAATTTCATATTATCAACTTTTCACTAAATGCATATGAAAGTATTATATATACGATACTAGCAACAAAAACAATTTTTAAAATTTTTGTGTGTCTGTCTGTCTGTTTGTTCCGCCTACTTAGCCTCGTTCCGCTTAGGTATGTCCCTAGGTAGGTTAAATTTTTTTAGCGTATAACAACTTAAATACCTTAAGTTAAATACCTTAAGTTAAATACCTTAAGTTACTCTTCAAAATATTAGCTATCTGCCTGTGAAAATAACATGAAAATCTCTCCAGCCGTTTCGGAGATTAGCCAGAACAAACAGACCCGAATCGATTTAATTAATAATATTGTTACTAAAACAATTTCATAAATTATTCTGAGAATCGTTATTTAGTCCTTTAAAATATCAGCTTCCACCATTTCCTTCACCATAACGCACTTTCAGCGGGAACTTATCGAAAACCTGTAGCTTTCAGTATACATTCCATACAAAACCAACCATTCTAACTAAGAAATAAAGCACAAAATCGCTTACCAAATGACATCCTTACTACCCTTCATACATCACTTTGAAAAATCAACTCTATTCCCATGAAATTAACTTCAATATCGTTTAACACGTAAATTTTTAACAACCTACCCACTAATCAATGAAAATTCAACCAGAGCACATACGTAATAAAGTCGATTTTTGCGATTTGTTTTATTGTGAAGAGTACAAACGTCCAGCCAGCTAGATCTGCCCCGCCCCCCGGGGCAGTATAGACTGTGTACTATAAAGGGGCACAGAACGTTTAAATGAAGGGTCAGTACGATTGGTTTTCTTTGCGTGGTTGTTTCGCATTGTAGCCTGTGCCAGTCGGTCCTCGGGCTTCGGGAAGAGAGGACGCATGTCAAAAACTTAACCAAATATTCATTATTTTTATATGAAGATGGGCGTTTTGGCGATTATTTAAAGTAAGTATAGTTTAAATTCATTAATTAATTTGTAACATCTATACATATAAATAAAATTGAAGTGTGTGTTTTTAGTTTCAAATTAACAGCTTTTCACTAAATTCATATGAAAATATATACGATATAAGCAACGAAAAACATTTTTTTAAATTTTTGTTTGTCTGTCTGTCTGTTTGCTTCGGCTAATCTTTGAAACGGCTGGATCGATTTTGACGGGACTTTCACTCGCAGGTAGTTGATGTTAAAAGGTGTAACTTGTCTACTTTTTAACCTTCAAAAAACTTCTTCAAAAAAAAGTTAAGATTAAATTTAGAAATTTTATTAATTTTAACTAGCGGAACCCGCGTCTTCGCTGACGCTAAACCTAGGGACGTCGGAGTCACATTTAATATTTTTTGAAACTTTATTGAAATAGTCATTCATATATTCATCAATAGTCTGATTTGGGAACGCTTAATGCAAGAACTACTGAACAAATTTTGATATGAAATATAATATCATTCATTAATATTTTTTAAATTCCTTTCGATATGTCTTATTCGTTGATGTTATCATTAAAAGGCCACAAAAATATTATTGATATTTAGATACATTTGGGGATTTACTTTGAATTTTTTACACACGGTATTATTGTAATTGTAAGTGGGTTCGAATCCCTGCTCTAGCATTTTTGATATTTATCTGCCTATCACTTTCAATTAAAAAAAACAAGTAATAACGAATAAATTACGTTTTCTCCCTCAACCAACGAGTCAATTTGTACACCACAAATTAAAATTTTAGTACCGTCTTATACAAATATTTTTAGGTAAAGTTGAAAAACTGTAAGACCTCTCGACCTCTTTATAAGTTTGTAATTTTTCGAAATTACGTAAATAAGTATTTAAATTTGGATCTACTTTTGCTTTTAATGAAATTTTCCATTTTCATTTTCCGAAAATATTATATGTAAATAGTCCGCCCACCATTTGCCCAGCGTTGTGGATTATAGTCCCACTCATCATCAGCCCTTTTTATCGTCCCACTGCTGAGCACGGGCCTCCCTCAGTACGAGGGGATCAGGCCATAGTCCACCGCGCTGGTCTAGTGTGTTTTGACAGACTTCATATGTCTTTCGGAAACTTGCTACGTTCTCTCAGACATGCAGGTTTCTTCACGATGTTTTCCTTCACCGTAAGAAAAGTGGTAATCATGATAGAAATGAGTCGCACGTGAAAATATCAGAGGTGCGAGACCCGGATTTGAACCCTCATCACTCGATTATTCAATCGAGCGATTTACCGCTGGGCTACCAATGTCCCACTCGTGTTAAAGGAATAATGCCCAGCAGTGGGACGACTAAATGACTGAAATCTGTATATACAACGTTACCTAAAGTCCCACAAAATATGAAAGGAATTTCCCCAGCAGTGGGATTGAAATGGCTGAATATAAGCTGTCCATAACTTCATATGTCTATCGATTAAAGTCGCCGTAGCTTTTACGATAGCTCGTAGCACTACGCACGTAGAGGTTTTAGTGGAGATCAAAAAGTTGTTAAACTGAAAACCTAGCTTACTTTCTTATAATATTTATAGTATGTATGTATTTAAAGTTATATAATATGTGTAGTGTATAAACTATATTATTATTATTATGGAATAATATACGGTATCCATACGAAATAAAGTAGTAAAATTTTTATCTATCAGTCTGTCTGTTTGTTCCGGTTGATCTCCGAAACGGCTGAACCGATTTAGACGGGACTTTCATTCGCAAATAGCTAATGCTATAAGGAGTAACTTAAGATACTTTTGTTTTAGAAATTTTATTTATTTTAACTAGCAAACTCGCAGTTACGCTCGCGTTAAATCTAGGGACCCGAGCGAAGCGAGTGTTAGCCGTCAGTTAAGAATAATAGGATATGGAATAATATACGGTACTTATACGAAAAATAGGTGTAAAATTTTTATGTGTCTGTCTCTTTGTTCCGATTAATCGATTTTTGACAGGACTTTCACTGACAGATGCTAATAGGTTAAAAATTATTTAGATTACTTTTATTTTAGATAAAGTATTATAATACTGTTAAAAAAATGAAAAGGTATGAAGCGAGACTTTTCAGCTTGGCAAAAAAAACTTGAGTAAAAAATATTGAGAAAATGATTGAGAATTTCACGATGATTGATAAAAAAACGGATTCGAACCCAAAATTACAGACGTTATTATGCGTTCATTACTTTTAAACGACGACCATTTTTAAGGTATTTCATAAAATGGCCAAAGATTTGAATGATGGAACGGAATCGTTTGATCATTTCTTTTGTGAAAGTCGTAGCTCTGTCTAATAACTTCTTACAATTTTTAAATTCGAATACCAAAGTACTTGCGATGTAATTTTTAGTTTTTAACTCTGAAATAGGATGAATATTTAATTTATTTGAGCAAAACCTTAAATATTTTTCTAAAATAAAAGTGACCTAAGTTAATCCTTATAACATCAGCTTTCAGTCAGTGAAAGTCTCGTCAAAATCTGTCTAGTCGTTTAAGAGATTAGCAAGAACAAACAGACAATGGGATTTTTTTTAATAGAGTTATTCTTTAAGTACCGTAAATAATCACATATTGCATTTATTAAAAAGCTGTTATGTACCTAATTATCTGTATTAATATTCACTATAAGCGATTCACCCTCGCTTCGCTCGGATTCGTCCCTGACTTTAGCGCGAGCGAATGTTATTTATATCGAATCAACAGCCTAAAAAATAAGTTTCAAGCTTCTATTTCTAAAAGTGACGATACTTCCATATAACCTTTCATCCCCACCCGTTTCAACCCTTTACAACCCTATTTTCGCATTAAAAAGTAGCCTATGTCCTTTCTCAGGCTTTAGACTATCTATGTACCAAAATTCATTTAAATCGGCTCTGTAGTTTTGGCATTAAAGCGCGACAAACAGACAGAGTTACTTTCGCATTTATAATATTAGTAAGGATATCATAAGAATAAGGATATCTTCTAACATTCCTTTAATTTTAATTTCGATAGTAATATTTTTGGGGCCAATTGTGGACTTATTGTCATAAAAGTTAAAAGGAAATTAAAAATATTAAAAAAACATTGAAGAAAATATCCTCGAAATAAAATATTAAAAATAATTTTTACTAGACTATTTTTATTTTATTGTATTTTTTATTTTATTTTATTTTCATAAGAGTCTCCAACAAAGAATACACACGTTACTTTAAAAAAATACAAAGTTATTATAAAACAATAATTATGTGTGCTCCTTCAATTATAGGAGACTACAGCTTGCTTATGTTTATATTGTGACTAAGTAAAGGCTTATTATCTTTCACATAGTGAAATGACTGTAACACAGGAATACTTTTCAGATTTATTCATAACATAGGTATCATACATAAATGACAAGATATGACAGTGGTAGGCCAGCGGTAACGCGCTCGCTTGGATAACCGAGTGATGCTGGTTCAAATCCGGGTCTCGCACCTTTGATATTTTCATGTGCTAATCATTTCTATCATGATTATTACTTCTCTTACGGTGAAGGATAACATCGTGATTCAACCTGCATGTCTGCGAAAACCTAGCAAGTTTTCGAAAGACATGTGAAGCCAACACGCAGTAGGCCAGCGCGGTGGACTATGTCCTGATACCCCTCGTACTGAGGGAGGCCCACCCCCAGCAGTGGGACGTTAAAAAGGGCTGATGATGATTATGATACATAAAGGCCCAATCTCATAATCATTTATTTTCAGGTTATCAAAATGGGTGTAGCGTCAGACGGGTTTGGAGGATGGCGAGCGCGCATCGCTGCGTGTCGCGAGTCCCGAAAACTCGTCCTAATTATCGTAGCCATTGCTTTACTGCTGGACAACATGCTTCTGACCACTGTTGGTAAGACCTGATGATGTATAGCTTCCAGGATATTTAAATGACTGTTCTATTGTGGCAGTAAGTGAGAAGTTGAGTGTAGTAGGTTCAAATACCGAATCTCGTACCTTTGATATTTGTATGTGCGACTCATTGAATCAATCATGAAATAATCATCGTGATAAATATGAGAAAAACCCACATGTCTGTAAGGTTCTAGTTAGTTTTCTACTACGACGTAGGACTATGGCCAGCAGTGGGACTTTAAAAAGAGATAACATTTATGTAAAGACTGAACATAAATATGTATAATTTATGAACCCGCGTCCACCACAAATCACCACAAAAAGCGGACTCGCACTTGACTAATTTTAGCATTTTTATACACACAACGCCATCTAGTTCCATGGTAAGCTACGAGGCTTGTGTTACGTGGTTTTATATAAGTTTAAATACATACATATTATAAAATATAAGCCCATGGAGTAGGTACAAGCATCCGAATTTAACAAATAAATATCCTCAGCGGGACTCGAACCCGCGATCGATGGCGCAAGAAAGTAGGGTCATCATTAATCATTGCCTGGGAAAGCTAAAAAGCATGAGAAGCAATGTTAGAAAGCTAGTTAAAATAAATAAAATCAGTTTGTATAAGTAAATGAATATTACATCTCCTTAAATAATGTATGAGGCAGTCCATTCTCTAACGTCTAAGATAAAATGTTACGTGGAGAATAATTTACCCCGACGTGTGTTTCGATAAAGGAAATATAAACAAGTCCAATCTTATGGTTTTACTCGGGCTTTTGTTTGGATTGTTCACTAGATTCTTGCTTTAAGATTTTTTGATGTTGGGTTCGAGTCTTGAGTCAGAACTTCGTATCGAAGAGGGCTTAAGTGGTGTAAATACTATAATTTAAACAATAATTTTGACATTGCTACCCGTCAATGAAGAAGTTAGTGAGGCGGGTTCAAATGCAGTTGCACTTTTAATATTCATGAGTGAATCTTCTTGAACATACGATAATTACCATTTGTATTACGGTGAAGGAAATCATCGTAAGGAAACTCCTTCCATGCAAGTCTTCGAAAGATTTGGTCTGTCCGTCCACACTCTGCCAGCGTAGTAGACTATGGCTTGATCTCCCTCGTATTGAAAAGAGGCCTTTAAAACGAAGTGATTATTAAAGTAAAATAGTAAATAACTTTTCATAAATTTAAGGGGAACGGGACTGTTACTCCTTAATACAGATTATTTTATAACCTAGCAAGGAGTACAGAACTTCACCCACTTTATTGTAACTACATTGTACAATTTATTAAATAAAAAAATAAATAAAATAAATAATACTAGCATTTCCCGCGGCTTCGCACGCGTTCCAAAGACCGGAAACCAAATTCTTTCTGAGTCGGGTACGGTACCTCGCAGAACTAACGCCCGCCCTTCCCGTTTTTCATTGATGCTCCGCTCCTATTGGTCGTAGCGTGATAAAATATAACCTATAGCCTTCCTCGATAAACGGACTATCCAATACAAAAAGAATTTTTTAATTCGGTCCAGTAGTTCCTGAGATTAGCGTGTTCAACTAAACAAACAAATTCTTCTGCTTTATAATATTAGTATAGATATACTGGGGCTTTACAAATTATCACGTTTTTATACAGATTTATATTTATTAACTAGCGATTCACTTTCGCTTCGCTCGAATTAATCCCTAGATCAAGCGCGAGCGAAGCCGCGGGTTTCGCTAGTAATAAATATAACCTAGATACGTTACTCAGTGATAATATAGGTTTCTAATGACAAAAGAATTTTCGAAATCGGTCCAGTAGTTTTTTTAGTTTATTCGTTGCATAGAAATATACATTTTTTTCTTTTTAATAATAATAATAGTATAGATATAAGAAAATCCAAATAAGTTTCCATTATTCCTTAGTAAAGTTACATAACTTCTTTATTAGAAAATATTTCTTTGAAGCAAAACTCTTAACTATTCGAGTTTTTAACAAAACATAAAGAGAATAATTTAAAGTGCTACAGACGTTTTTGAATAACGAACAGAAATGGATTTCTAGCACAAAAAATGGGGGATTTTCATACTAACCTGCGAGAGCCCTTAGACCTCCTTAATCCGGCCCTGTCGCAAAATCCATTTATAGCGGACGTCTACTAACTATAAAGTTAAACTACCTACCTGGCTTTCATCTTTCAATCGGTTTTCGATATTTCGTATCTGATATTTAGTGAGTGACCTTTCGCTTTTATATAATACTAGCTGACCCGTGCCCACTTCGTTGGACATAATGTTAATAATCCTTTTTTAGTACAGAGTGTTTAAATAACTTAGAACTCTAGAACTCAAAAATATATCTTTCACAGTTAAGGCAGCGTTCGTAAGAAACGCTTTCATTCGACTGTTTTTTCTCCGATTCACTTTGCAAAACGGACTACCACGTAAAAATTTTTTTTTATTTTTCGATTTTTTATATAACCTATGACACTCAGCAATAATGTGGCTTTCTATTGGAGAAAGAATTTTTAAAATCGGTTCAGTAGATCCCGAGATTACCCCTTACAATTTAACAAATAAACAAACTTTACTTCTTTATAATATTAGTATAGATTTAGATAAATAGAAAATATATGTACACATTTCTATGTCAGATGAAAATATAAATTGCACAAAATGCTTGTTATATCTAAAATTGAAAGCTAAATTAGCGTCACCACATTTAGAACTTTGAATTTCATGGAGATCAAAGGAGAACTCAGCTAAATGTTCTCGCTAAATAAGGATGGCCTCATATCGATGTCGATAATATTAAATATTTAGTGTAATGAATGTAATACTCGTATCTTATTTAAATACTTATAGTCCAAAATAAAGATCGGGATGGTTGAAGCTGTATGAGGGAGGCTTTTGCACAGCCGTCGGAACGTCATGGTTTAATGCGGAAGCGATCCTGCGACGCCCTATTAAGACGGATGATGGATTTTCGGGGTAGTATTAGCTAGTTTCTGATCAGTGAGTCCCACATAATGACCAGTTTTCTACCCGTGGTATGCATTTCCCAAAGATAAAAGATAACCGAAAAGTTAAAAAAAACGCCCAAAAATACGCCTTTGACTAACATCATGTATATGTCATGAAAAAATTTAAAAATGTCAAAAGACTTCGAAGGGCTCTATCTCCAGACGACTCCACCCTAGCCCAGTAAATTTTATTACGCCCTACAGGTTGTTAGAAAATTCAATTATATACGTTTCTTTTTCAAAGAAGAAATTTCAAAGGAAATTGTCAAATTTCATTGACTGGGTCTTGACTCTTGTGACAGCCAGTGATGAAAATGTTTAACTTAACTTAGTCAAATATGTAATTTTAAAATATGCTTATATCTCAAACAATGCCAGTGTTGAGTTATAAATAGTGTCATAATTTACTTACTATTCAGTATTTCTTTCTTTTTTTCCCTTTCGTAGAGTAAAATTATAGTCTTTTAGTAATTTTACTCATGATTTATCGCTTATTATTGTATAAACAACATTTTTTTTGTATGGCTTCTTTTTTATCTCTTACATACATATAAGTAAACGAATATATTATGTTCGTCAGACCTTTACACTGCGATGGCTCAACCGATTTGAGTGAGATTAGAAAAAGTATATACCCTTAATAACTTAAATAACCTGTAAACATAATATACAACTAAGTAGTTACAAAATAATTATAAAGCTAAAATTACATCGACAAATATAATGAATACTACGATGCAACTTGTCATCACTAGAGCGAATCCTATTACGTCGAATTTTCGCCCTCACTAACCACGTTTTGAGCGACTGCGATATAATTTAATCTTTAGCTTCGAGCGATATTTTGAACTAACTTTAATATATAAACATTTATAACTATAAATAGGACCCTTTGGTATATTGGTTGGATGTACGCTTCTGATAAAATGAGTATATCCGCTCGCTTGGATATCTTAGTGACTTCTTAAAACTATAGATTCTGCCTCTGTATCGATAATAATAAAAATTTTAACTACATTTTCTAAAAATATTTCACGTACAGATTCAATAAAGTTATAATTTTATTATATATCCTAGAAAGTTTAAGCTTTCAAATACCTCGACGCTGTCCCTGAGGATGAATTTTGCCTCTTTTATTGTACTGCTCTATAGTAATACTCTTGCTACCAACTCAGCGATTCCTCCTATAAATATGATTGCAAATGATATCATATCGACTGCACTTTATGCTTTTCTTAAAAAATCAATTTAAAATCAATTTAAGAAATAAACCCTATTTAAGAAATAAGCCCAGCGGTAACGTGCGTTTGAATAACCTTCATGTCTGAGAAAACCTAGATAGTTCTCGGAAGACATGTGAAGTCCGTCAACACGCACTAGGCCAGCGCGGTGGACAATGGCCTGAGTCCCTTCGTACTGAGGGAGGCTCGTGCCCAACAGTGGGACGTTAAAAAGGGCTGATGATGATGATGATGATATTCATTTATTCATATATCAAATCAAACCAAAATATACTTTATTCAAGTAGACTTTTCAAGCACTTTTGAATTTTAATTTTTTACACCATGAAAATATAGAAATTAAAATAAATGTAAGTCTGTGAGGAGCTTCCCACCAATTCAAGAGTTCTGCTGAGCAGAGCCCAAGAGAAACTCAACAGTTGCTCTATTAATTATAATTGAAATTCGCTTATTCGTATCAATTTGAGGAACACATATTATATGAAAAGAATTTAACTATCTATATAAAAACTGACTGACTCTTTTAAATTTTTTTGAAAAAAATAAAACGACGGTTAACAAACAAAGGATCTTCTTTGGAAGACAATAAAAAAAGCTGGACAATTAAAATACAATAAAATAGATTGTGAGATATCGAATAACCTCTGAAGTATCTAGTGATGTACATAAATCAAACACATTGCATAGCGACATGGGCGTATTTACCATAGGGCCAAGGGGGCCATGGCCCGGGGCGGCAGGCTCCTAGGGGCGGCAGGCGCAGAAGAGATGGGGCAGAAGAGAAAGAGGGGGCGGCGAAGCCGCCCACTCCTGGTCATCTCTTCTGCGTAAACGGTTGAAGATGTGCAAAAATCATGTACGACGAAATTGTTCCTCTTTAAAATGTCAAAAAAAGTCTGCGATAGCATAATTATGTCTATCTTTAAAGGTTGACTCGCTATAGCCTTTTTTATGGTAATCAAATTTGTTATAAGACAACGCATCATTTGCAAAGGTGTTTTATAAATATGATATTAAATAAAGAAGTTATTCATCCCAAGTTTTTAATTCTGAAAATAATTGCTCTTGGCATCATTTGATTTCAATAAATGTCTTACGAAATAGCAGTTCTTATGTAACTTCGCAACAAAATAATGATCACCGCGTGCAAGACGGCGGTGGTAAGGAAGGAGGCACGTCAGTTGCTCTGCGTGGTAACATGTCGCGCGAGTCGGAAAGAATTTGGTTTCCAGCCTTAGATTATATACATGTCTAGATTGAGCAATGCAAACAAACGACGCGCCGAAAACGTCCTCACTTTACGTGATATGTGTGAGTACAGCTCGTGTACTTATTGTAGTCAAACTGTCAAGGTGTGCGTGTTTAGGGATACCTGCTCCAATTCTTTCTCCCATTATTTAATATGATAAAGATTAAATAAAATAATTATTTTAAAAAAATGAAATATACCTATAATTTGTAATAATTAAAATATGATAATTACTACTGAAGATATAAAAACTACTATTAAATAACATAACTTATCAATGAAAAGTAATCTTGGTGTTATTATACGGTTTTCCCACATTTAATTTCGACACAATTTGACAGCACAATCCGGCATAATTATTTTTTTCGTGAGCTTGTTATCCACTAGTAACTCAAATGACACTGACGTAGGTGAGAAGCGAGTGTACCAATTTTAGTAGACTTTTTTGAGCCGTTCGGGACGGTTCAATGTGGTTTCTAGACATGTATATAATCAAAGAACCTTACTAATGTCACTAATCATTTAGAGATTTTAATTTATTAAGTTTTTACATTTTATTAAGTTTACACACTTCACCCGACCGTTCTGCAACGTTTTACTTACCGATACCAAGACTTGATACAAACATTTGAACTTGTTTTTAAATTTACTTTACTGACTTACACAAAAATTGCGTTTTGAAATTAAAACGACGAGGACAATTAGAAGCTCGAATTGATTCGAAATTGTATGAGCAGTTAGAGGATGAAAAGAAGTACTGGCGCAATGTTTTGCTTAGAGTAGTTGTCGCCTTTAAATCTCTAGCTACGCGTGGACTGTCATTCCGTGGAAAGACAGATAAATTTGGGTGTACGAATAACGGAAATTTTATGATGATTTTAGAAGCAATAGCTGAATTTGATCCGTTTCTGGCAAAACACATACAATTTTGGTAATCCTGGCAAAGGATTTTTTTTTGACGTCTTTTATGTCTTTTACAACATATGAAAAAGTTATTAAAATAATGGGAGCCAAAGTCACATCAACGATACTTGAAGAGCTTCAAAGGGCTAAGTACTTAGTAGTTCCTTTATCGTAGATTCGACCCCCGACAACACGCATGTCGATCAGCTGTCATTAATCCTGAGATTTGTTAAAGACAATGGAGACCCAGTTGAAAGATTCATATGCTTTATACCTAATACTGGTCACAAAGGAGGGTATATGCTGTTAAGCGTAATAGAGGTTTTCAAAAATCTTAATATCGATATAAATAGTTGCAGAGGTCAATCCTATGATAATGCAAGAAATATGTCTGGCCAGTACAATGGTCTCCAGGCCAAGATAAAACAAAAATGTCAATATGCGACATACGTGCCTTGTGCAGCACATTCCTTAAACCTTATTGGCACATCGGCAGCTGAATGTTGCTTAGAAGGTACAAAGTTTTTCGGGTTGTTGCAGAATCTGTACGTATTTTTTACAGCATCAACGGAGCGCGCAAAGATACTGCACGATTTCTTGACAGCACCCAAAAATGTAACATTGAAAAGCTTATCCCTAACGAGATGGTCAGCTAGGGACGATGCTTGTTCCAATTTGTACATAGAAAAAAAAGTAAAAAAAAATGTAAATAATAACCTAACCAAGTTTTTCACTATTAAATGATTCATTTTTAAGATTGTTTTTTCATTTGTTGGTATTTGATAATTGATACCACATAGTTTTATTTGGTTTACACCTATTACTTGGTTTGTTTTTCTTAAATACTTTATCTTCACTTAATATGGCGGCAAAACTAAATGGCCCGGGGCGCCAAATCTGTAAATACGCCTCTGCATAGCGAGAATTAAATTTAATTAAAAAAATATAAACTTTTATCGACCAACAGTCATCACATCACTAGCATGCAGTACGTGCAGTACAAATTGCTTTACCGAGTTGACTTCAGTAGCATTATGACAGCGAGAGCGTCGAAATTGAATCTGGCGTCACGATCAAAATATGATATTTCTATATATAGTATGTACTAGTGTTGTACTGTAGGTTTGAGGTGGGTGAGACAGTGGTAGCCCAGCGTAACGTGCTCGCTGGATAACCGAGTGATGCGGGTTCAAATCCGAGTCTCGCACCTCTGACATTTTCATGTGCAAATAATTTCTATAATGATTACCACTTATCTTACGGTGAAGGAAAACATCGTGAGGAAACCTGCATGTCTGAGAAAACCTAGCAAGTTTTCGAAAGCAATATGAAATCCACCAACACGCACTAGGTCAGCGCGGTGGACTATGACCTAATCCCCTTCGTACTAAGGGAGACCCGTGCCCAGCAGTGGGACGTTAAAAAAAGAGCTGATGATGATGATGATGATGATACCTTAACTCTTTATTCCATGTCTGTAAATATATTTAGGCGAAAACTAAAATTTAACAAAAATTCCCCCAAAATTAATGTGGCTGACATACCTGACCATATCATTTCAACCTGACACCTAACTTAGACGTTACACCTTTATGATTAGGCATAGTCCAAGCTTGCTAAACTGTAATTAAGCGGTTTACACACTGTTTTGGACATTTAGTTAGGTTTTTAGTACATTATTTTAAGGAAAATCGATACATATAATAAACTTTTAACTCAGTTAAACCTCTCCATTTAATATTTATTTAGAAAATCTTATTGAAATAGCCATTATCTATACTAATATTTTTTTTTATTTTATTTAAAAATTCTTTCACCAATAGAAAGCCACATTATTGCTGAGTGTCATAGGTTATATAAAAAACCGAAAAATAAAAAGGCTTTTACGTGGTAGTCCGTTTTGCAAAGTGAATCGGAGAAAAAACGGTCGAATGAAAGCGTTTCTTACGAACGCTGCCTTAACTATGAAAGATATATATTTTTTGAGTTCTAGAGAAAAGATGTGGAGCTTAAAAATGCCTACAAAAAAGTCAACGACAGCATATGTCTAACTTTTATATTTAAGTAACAAAAGGTAGTTTTTTTAATATTAGTATAGATAATTTAATTTTTAATATTAATAAAATAATTTGAATTATTTAAACACTCTGGACTAAAAAAGAATTATTAACATTATGCCCAACGAAGTGGGCACGGGTCGGCTAGTTATTGATATAAAAGCCGTGTACCTATCTATAGTTTTTAGAATGTTTGTCTCTCTGTCTGTGCAAGCATTACGATAAAACCACTGGGCAAATTCAGATGAAATTTGGTATGAAGATAGCTGGTTATCCAGGTCAAAATATTATAGGATAATTTTCACTGCTATAAAATCTCTTATCTCTGATTAATAAATAGTAACATAAGTAGGGATAGACCGAGGTTAGTATATTATGTTAATAAACTAGCGACTCACACTCGCTCCGCTCGGGTTTGTCTCTAGGTTTAGCGTCAGCGAAGCCACGGGTTCCGCTAGTTATAATAAATAAAATTTCTAATACCTCCTTTTTTGAAGTCGGTTAAAAGTAGCCTATGTTACGCCTTATAACATTAGCTATCTGCGAGTGAAAGTCCCGTCAAAATCGATCCAGCCGGTTCAGAGATTAGTCGGGACAAACAGACAGACAGACAAAAAATTTAAAAATTTGTTGGTAGTCGTAGTGGAAAGCAGTTATTTGAAATTAAAAACAGACACTTCAATTTTATTGTATATCTATCTATATATGTATATAGATGTAGATATAGATGAAATATGAAACTTGACTGGATTTTCAAATATCTAATTTTGAAGTTTTCCTTCACTCTTTTTCTCACAATTTACTCGTCACAAACGTCCATAGCACAGTTATTTTAAAAGGAAAATATATTTTAAAATATGCCAAGAATTTTATCCGTCGAATTCCAACATTTTCAACAGTAAAGGTATTTAAGCCTTTGTTTCTCTCGGTTCTTTAATTACTTTTATTTTAACAACCTTCTAATATTATAAGTAAGTTTGTATGTGTGTCTAATGTTTATGTTCGTTACTACTTCACACAGGCCTCTTAGCTTACCACGGATCTAGATAGCTAATAATGTTCCAACACATTTATTTATTTATTATTGAGATTAGGATATTAAATAAGATTTCTTCTAATTGAATATAAGTTTATTTTATGCTACATGCTGTTATAAATTATAAGCAAAACCAAAGGACGCCAAGAACAGGAAAAGGTATAAGTGGTGTCATCATATGAAATAAATCTAAAACAGGCAAAGACATTCTGCATACAGTATTCTGCATCAATGAAATAAAATTTTAATCCATTATACATACTCTAAAAATACACACCTATAACTGGAGTACAAACATTCGTACTCAACAAATGAATGCCTCCAGCGGGACTCGAACCCGCTAACGCAGCAAGTAGGGTCGTACAAACCGAGCCCAACATGTCGTCAAAAGTTCACGTTTTTCACGTCTTAGTCTTCTGAACCTTTCTCCCATAAAACAACAAAATACGGGTAAATCCGCATGCAGATACCAGTCAAAAAGTATTTTTCCCATGAAAATTTCCACCTAATGACCCTCAATGGGACAAGAGATAAAGAGCGGCTGGTATTGACAGGTTATTCACGTATAGTGATGTGTCTATTGTCGTCGATAATAAATTATATGAAAAATATTTATTATATTTAACGATCAACAAAACAATTCAAAGGTTTTTATTATTCATATCTACATATATAGATAAATGAAATTGAATTGTCTGTTTGTAACATCAACATAACAGCTTATAACATTTTTATAGACAAAGAAGGTATATAGGTTCTGCTTAAAATTAAAATAGGGATGAGCCGCACGCACAAGTACATAAGGGAAGCGTAGGTTAAATGCCTTTCGTATTTTACTTGTCATATATATTTTAGATGTGGCCTTGAGATATAGCGTTAAAACTACCTATTTGGTCATGTAGCTAGAATGTACGGTTCGAAACTCCTGGGTTCGAGTCTTGGATCGCGTCAAGTATATTTATTAAGCTTTTCTGACGTAGTTTATACAGATTTTTGTTGTGAAATTCACCTACACAAGTTCTAGAGAATAATCATTACTATCCTCACTAACGATTGCGTTATAAGTAGATAAGGCACCCCAATTTTTAACATGTATAATAATTAGTAATCACTTACCTTCCTTAATATATCCTAAGTACAATTATATTTTTCGGAGATATATAAATAGAAACTTAAAAAAAAATTTAAACGGTTATTAGCCAAAAGTAAAAAAATATATAAAAAGATTATATCGATGACATCCCATCACTAAAGGTTCGTTATCAAACCCTTTGATGCAGTTATGAAGTCATCAACCCCGTAACTTCGTTTAGGGGAGCGTGGGGTCACTTTGACCTATATAACTATACGTATAATAAAATTGTAACTGGATCAAAGTAGGGCTCAATCTGATTGTGATGGGTCTATTTAAATTTTTTTAACTTATTTCAAGTCACTTTAAAATTGTTATCTTTTTCTACCTTCAAAGATTAAACATTAGTATTATGTAAAAGTTAAAATAAAGATATACGTAGTGTTTACATCCGTTCTGAATCAGCTAAATAGATTTCAGTAAAATATAGTACATAGGTAGTCTATGACCTAGATCTCGAATACCTAACACATAGGTCACAAAAGTCAAATGTAGTAGTACTTAGGGACCCAAGCAAAGCCATTTTTGAATCGTCACTTTTACATTATAATATAGAATTTAAGCTAAATGTCAGTCTGTAAGTCTGTGAGGAAGCTACCAACGACTCGGAATACAGTTCTGCTGAGAAGAGCCGACGAGAAACTCAACAGTTCAGTTAAATCCTTAGTTAATGTTAATACATCTTAAACATATATTCTTATTTTTAAAGTCAATTTTATATTTATTATATAACAAATTGATACTTACGTATAAACTAGGATTATGTTTAGTACAAACAAAATGTAAATGGCTTAAACTTCAGACCTACATCTTGATCTAGTAATAATTTAATGTTACATACTTATAAATTCTAATATATTTGAACATTGTAGGTACATACTCATATCTGTAACCGCTCGCAATCTGATGCGGTCGTAAACTCATCGCTCCTTTGTTAAAGGAGCTCGGGGATATATGGGTTATGTGCATATAAGTTATCTTTGTGGTCTTACTGTAGCTGGATACTAAGTACTGAATACATTACCGTGTTGACATTTTGTGTTTTAACCTACTTATAAAATATATTTTCTCTTATCTATTGTCTTTCAGTTACCAAAAGTGTATAAAACTAATAATACCTTTTCACACATTACTAGATATATATATACAAAAAATGTATGATATACTCAAAAATACATATAAAAAATACGAAGTATACAGTTGATCTATTTAATTGGCAAATAAGTGACGTTACTATTGCCACACAAAATGTGTGAATGAATTACGTTTTTGAAGGTTCATAAAAAGTATTTTGAATCGGTGGAGATAGTCGGTTGTATAATTACATTTATTAGCTGTTTGAGACACAAACAACTGTGTTAATCGTACTCAAAATACACCTTGGTCTAAGGAATCTTAGACCAAGTAATAAAATTTTATTACTGTCAAACATGCTAAACTCAGTTCGACCACATATCTATGATATGTATTTAAAGTTTTATGTGTAGTGTATCAACTATCAGGTATCCATAACGTAAGCCTCGTTGCTATGTATGTAAAGTATGTAGTATATTATTTTTTATTATTTGTTTAATATTTTTGAGTAACTTCATAACAAAATATTAAACTACAGAGTTCATAACAAGAATAATTACAAACACTTTTTTAAATAACAAAGTATATTAAAAATTAAAATTTCGTTTTTTTGTCCACAGTACCAATCATCCCGGAGTTCCTCTACGACATCCGCCACCCCGACGCCCCTCTATCCATGTCGCTGGAAGACATCACTACCCCTAAACCATCCCCCACACCGTACTGCCCCTGCTTGAACAAGACTCTCTTCGTAGAAAATGTTACACATGGTAAGTTTTAAGAACTAGGAAAAGATAACTGCAGTGACATTATATTAGAAAAATTCTCACAAAAATAACACTATATATTACAAAAAATATTTTTTAAGCGAAGTTATATAAATATTCTTAAATATAAGAAATATGTTCAAATCCGGGTCTCACACCTCTCATATTGTCATGTACGAATCATTTCTAACATGATTACCACTTGTCTTACGGTGAAGGAAAACATCGTGAGGAAACCTGTATGTCTGAGAGAACCAAGCAAGTTTAGAAAGACTTGTGAAGTCTGTGAAGTCCGCCAACATACACTAGGCCAGCGCGGTGGGCTATGGCCTGATCCCCCTCGTACTGAGGGAGGCTCACTCAGCCTCAGCTGTGGGTCTGTGTGGTTAAAAGGGTTGAATACATACACATACATTTAAATAGAAGTATACAGTCTTGAACTTGACTGCTAATAACGTGTTTACCAAACTGTCCGCAATTTAAACCATTAGAGCTAGGTCGAATCACTTTATTCGCACAAATGTGTGGGCAGGAAGTGCCTGGGGCGAGCTGCGAAACCGGAAGGAGATCTGATTCGCATTGAGAGCCGAGACTCGCTGAAAATTGTTCGCAGATTAAAAATAGCCTTGAGGTCAAAAAGACAAGAGTCTATTATGTGAAAATGAAAATTGAAAAACAAGATTCCATTTTAGAATAAATTTAGAAATGGAAATAAAAAAAATGTGCATGACATTATATTAAAATATATAACATCCTTTCAATTATTAAAATAATAAAAGAGCCTATGCAATATGTCGTCCGAGTGAAGCGGGTTTAAATCCTTGGTCTCGCACCTCTGATATTGACACGTCCGAATTATTTTCATGTAATTTTAATATTAATAATCTATTGTATAACTGTTAATTATCTATGTATTTGTTTAACCCTTTTTATAATCTTATTATTATGCGTAATTCATTTTTATATAATATTATGTAATCGTTTTTAGTTAAGGGGTCGTCCATAAATCACGTGATGTTTGAATGGGGGGGAGGGGGTTCGGAAAAAATCACGAAATATCACCAGGAGGGAGGGGGGGTGTAGTGAGTTATCACGTGATTTTTTTTACTCACCGTTGGGATTATCCCGCCCGCCGCGACAATCGCCGAACTTTTATAATAATAAGCCTAGTCACCTCCAAAACTTCTCTGAAAAGACCTGTACGGGAACTACTATTGCAAGAAATGGCACTATTAAAAGCTATGCTATGCTTTAAACAATCGTGTATTATAAATTCTTCATAACAAATGATAAGACCAATAGGATGGGCCAAACATTCCCCCAGATACACGAAGCGTCGCTATTAGTAAGAAAGGATATGTAATAATGAACCGATTGGTCTTAATCGCTTTGGATTACTTATAAAAAGTATTGACTTACTTCCATTAATATCATGTATAAAAATTAAGACATACATAAACTATAAGTAACGTAACATTGTTATAGTAGTAGTAATAAGTTACAGACGGACGAATTATACATTTTTAATGATATTCTCAAAAACTTTTACTATATTTACATATGTGAATATCAGCACTGAAAGTTTAAGAAAAGTGAAAACTATTTTGACTTAACTTTAGCGGGTCATGTACCCAGTGCTCAAAGTTAATTGACGGTCGGCCGAAACTAGAGGGTATGCATAAAGTCAAAGACCATACATAAACCACCTAATCCCATTGATTTTGTTAATGAGAAAAAAGAAAATTCAGGCAGGATTTTAGTCGAGTCGTAAGGATTCTGTAGGTGCTAGTGCACAAAAAAACTACGGAAAAGTAAAATTTCACGATTATTATTTTGTCATTTATTCTTCTTAATTAGAATTTTTACATTTTTATCACGGTGCTTAATTTACCAAAATTATATTAGATATAATATATTAGATATAATTATACCTGTTAACCTTTATTTAAAAATAATATTCAGATTTTTTAAGGTACTTTGTAAAAAAATACACGTGATTTTGAGTGGGGGGGGGGGGGTAATCTTAAACCTCACCATGTATCACCATGGGGGAGGGGGGGTCTAAAAAGTTGCTTAAAAACATCACGTGATTTATGGACGACCCCTAAGTGTAAATTTTTCCTTTTTTATATCCTTCTGCTTCTTTTTGTGTTATATTATATAATAAAAATAAAATGAAAGAACCTAAGAAACATGTAGGTATAATCTGCCAACCCAGGATTTGTCCATGGTGGTGAACTGCCTGATCCCCTCCCTAGGAGTGAAATGTTGAAAAAAGCTGAGTTCTAACCTTCCACTATTTAGTTGTCCGTCAACATACTTTTACTACCGTAAAAACGTAATGTATATACATATAAATAAAAATCTGAACTTACTGTATTTAAATTCGAATTCAACTTCAACTATAAATATAATTAAATATATATATTTGAAGATATTAAGATCAAAAAATCATTTTTAAAATTTTTGTCTGTCTGTCGGTTCGTTCTGGCAAATCTCTGAAACGGCTGGACTGATTGTGACGAAACTTTCACAGATAGCTAATGTAGTATAAAATAGGAGTAAAATAGCTACTTTTATTTTAGAAATTTAATTTGTTTTTATCTGCGCTAAATCTAGGGACGATCCCGAGCGAAGCGAGTCGCTAGTGTATAATAAAATGAAGTAAAATCGCCTTTAAGTTTCGACTTAAATACATAAATATATAAAATGGACGACACAAATGATTCTGAATATATACATAACAAATGAAAAAGTTAATATTTCATGACAAAAGTTAATTTAATGTCACGAATCACGATAGAAGCATAATTACATGAAGCGAAGTTTTTAATGTAAAAACTATTAGGTACAGTTTATCTATACGTTTAATAAATTTCTGAGTTGAATCTATAAATATTTAAAATAAGAGCGAAGCCACGGGTTCCGCTAGTGTATTATAAATATAAGCCTCCTCTTGATTACTCTATCTATTAAGCAAAACCGCATCAAAATCCGTTGCGTAGTTTTAAAGATCTAAGCATACATAGGGACAGACAGACGGGAAGTGACTTTATTTAATACTATGTAGTGATATATTTTTTATTTTAACAGTCAACCTAACTGCCCAGAAGGAAGAGCGTCATCAAGAACTGATACATGAGACAGTTGCTGTGGGGGTGATGTTTGCGAGCAAAGCCATTGTGCAGCTACTAGCGAACCCCTTCGTTGGACCTTTGACTCATAAGTAATAACATTGTATAGTAGTATATAATAATAAAAATAATGTTCTCGTCATAATGGCCATGGCGACCAGTCTCATTGAGACTGGCCAACTGCGCGGGAGATATTGTAGTGCAGACACAAGTGCACTCTCTGTTCCTATCACTCTCATACTCCGGCGGGAGGACTACTCGACACGACCATTAAGAGCAAAGGTGCAGGCCGACGGCTTTACGTGTTCTGCCTCGGCAAGGGGTGAAACACCACCAACTTCCCAACTCCGGGCTATTTAATGCTTATGAAACAGAAAGACTCAATAACTAAACTTGGCCCGAGCCGGGACTCGAACCCAGGACCTCTCGATGTTCAGGACTCAGTTATGGATAGTAACATAGTAGTAATATAGTGGTGGTGGACTATGGCCTGATCCCCCTCGTATTGAGGGAGGCCCATTCCCAGCAGTGGGACAATAAAAAGGGCTGAATACAGAATACAGTATGTATAGTATAGTTACTTCTATTTTGAAGTTGGTTAGAAACACCATAGCAAATAGTTTTTTTTTGAGAAAATAGAAAAATGCATTTTTTTTAAATTATAAATATGTAAGAGTCTGTATGTGTGAGTTTGTTAGACATTATATCGAAACGGCTGGACTGATTTTAATGAAACTTTGTAATTAGATAGACTATGAGCTGAAGTAACGTATAGACTAATGTCACTTACAAAAGGATGCATTATGCAATATATTTGCGCTTACAATACTTTTTTTTTTTATTTAATCGCTATGAGGGCAGTGCTAGCTCAGTACTAACAAGTCCGAGTGAAGTGGGTTCAAATCCCGAGTCTCGCAACTACTTAAATCAAATCAAAATATTCTTTATTCAAATATATAGACTTTTACAAGCTCCTTTAAATCGTCATTTTTACATTATTAAAATTAAATGTCAGTCTGTAACTCTGTGAGTAAGCTACCACCGGTTCGAAAGCTGTTCTACTAAGAAGAACCGGCGAGAAACTCAACAGTTGCTCTTTTCAAAAAAAATTTGGTAACAATATTGCATTACAATATTTATCTATTTATCCTACGTGAGACACAACCACGCATTTACATCTATAAAAGTATTCCCTGATGGTGTAATAACTAATAAGCCTTATTCAATAACGTATTTTTAATTTTAGATTTGAATTGCTTCAAAGGCAAGCTCAATATACTTATATATATAAAGAAAGTATAGTACTCAAAAGTATTTTTTAACCTTAAATTTTAACTTTTTTAGAATCGGATACAGCGTACCAATGTTCACTGGATTCATCTTGATGTTCCTCTCTACACTGAGTAAGTACCTACATATGATTACGTTTTAAAAGTGTATAAGATAAGTTCCTTTGCTGCGTTTGTATGTTTGTCTGATACTCATAAACACAAAAACTACTAAATGGATTTGCACACAGTTTTCACTAATAGACGGAGTGATTCACGGAATGATAATAATAATATTAATGATTGTTGAAAACGTCGCTAAAAATATGCTGACTTTGGCGCTTTAATTGAGTTCCAGACAATCGTTAAAAGACGGTTAATAAGCTTACACTATCTTTGACGAATTGAATTCAAATCGGTCAATTTGTTAGTAAAAATAGTAAAAAAATATTTCGTAAAGGCTTGGCCATGGCCTCCTAAGTCAGTGATGCATGTATGAAAAATCGTGGGTTCAAATCCCGTGTTTAACTTTTATGACATTTCCATATATTCTTTGATGTAATCCTACTAATATTATAAACGCGAAAGTTTATATGTATGGATGGATGGATGGATGTTTGTTACTCTTTCACGTAAAAACTACTGAATGGATTTTATTGAAACTTTACGATAATATAGCTTATACATCAAAATAACATATAGGCTACAATTTATAAAGATGTTGTGTGAATTGTCCAAAAATATGACGATAAGTGTCAAGTAAGTAGTAAAAAATCTACAATTTGCGAGCTATTCTGGCGTGCGCTGCTAAAACCGCTAGAGTACATGTCACGTGTAATATGTAATGTACTAGCAGAACCCGCGGCTAACTCTAGCAATAATCTTGGATAGTCATCTTTTCTAAGCCATCTAAAATTTTGTTTAGTATTCGCCTTTGGTCGATCCTACGGTGTGTTATTTGTGGCGCGAGCACTACAAGGTATTGGATCTTCGTGTTCCTCCGTATCTGGAATGGGGATGTTAGCGGAGAGATATCCAGATGATAAGGCAAGTTATTTTTTTCTATCTCGCCAGTTCATAATTTGCCTAGGCATTTTGTAATATGCCGCCATTTTATGATTTGGCTGAACGTTTACATTTATTATCACTATATGCCATATTAGGCATATGATTATGACCTAGAAACACAGTCACTGTTACTTAAATCACACCAAAAATAACGATTTCGGCGAAGTTACATAATTGAAAATATCATGTAATGTTCCTTCTAATAAAAAAATAAAAAATTCTGGGATGACGCTGAGCATGTCGAGGGGATACTTCTATAGATTGTGTAGTTTGTACTAAAATATTCTAGGTAATTAATACGCCATAATTATGCTACTTTTCTCTAATTTTCTGTAGATGATATTTAACAAAGGTGATTACTAATGTTTTCTAGACATCGACTTTGCTTAAAACAAGTTTAACTTATTACTTGAAGCTGTTCAGGTAAAAAAAATAATTAAATATTTTTTTCCAAATACAGGAAAGAGGCAACGCAATGGGTATAGCTCTGGGAGGCTTGGCTTTGGGTGTCCTCATCGGTCCTCCTTTCGGCGGTCTCATGTACGAGTTCGTTGGAAAAACTGCGCCTTTCCTGATGCTGTCTGCTTTGGCCCTTGGTGATGGCTGTAAGTGAACTTGAAAATTACTAAATCCTGGGTATTCATAACAATAGCGTTTATTTTTAGTATTCAATAAGCCACGAAACTACCTTCTAAAATACATATTATTTTTCCCAAAAAAACCAAATGTACTGTACTTCCTATGAGCCTAAGCTCCAACTCATGACACATTGGTTCAGTTTGTAGTGATTTGTTTTGTCATTGGTCGTGTGTTCGACTTTCATAACATAAGTCGTCACTTACCATGGTACTATATGATGCTGTATATTTGTGTACTAGAACATATTTAAAAAAAATCTTGGACTTGCGGAACAATATTCAAAAAACCAGATTTATCCATTTTATAGACGGAGATTAAATATTGTAATGACCTATGATATATCAGAATATGAAGCAACGGACACACATACACGTTACGTTAGGTTTTATAGTAGCTGTGATTTATATTTTCAGTGCTTCAACTGATGATCCTGCAACCTGGCGTGGTCCGACAAGAATCTGAACCCCCATCGCTTCGAGCTCTCGTCACTGACCCTTACATCCTCGTGGCAGCTGGTATACTTGTTTTTTATATCTTCAACTCTTTTTATTTATTTTATTTATTTACTAGCATTTCCCGCGGCTTCGCACGCGTTCTAAAGATCGGAAACCAAATTCTTTCTGAATCGTACGGTATGGTACCTCGCGAAACTAACGCCCGCCCTTCCCGTTTTTGCAAAGTTTTTTATTGATGCTCCGCTTCTCTTAGCGTCGTAGCGTGATGTACCTATCATGTAATATAGCTTACAGCCTTCCTCGATAAACGGACTATTTAAAGTACTGGACTAAATTAAATGTGGAGTTAGAATCTCTTGGATTACCATTTAAGTGTGTTGTAAGAATTTTACAATATGGCTGAAAAGTTTCTTCAATTGATTTTTTAGATAACGTTAATTTGCTTCAATTAAGATCACGAAAAAAGGAACTAGATCTATTCAAATCAAAATAAATACCCTGGGAAATCCATTACTACAAGTTTAACCCTTAAAACTACATATTTCTAGCTAATTAATTATTATAATCTATAATCAGTATCACAAAATTTAAAAAAACGGGTTTATTTTTATTTTCCCTGACATTTCGTTTTTTCACAGCAAACATGGTAACGAAAATGCAAATGTGTTAAATGCAATGTATATTCCAATTATCATCAAATGGAAATCGAACTCGTTCTAACTTTCCAGGTGCGATAACATTTGCCAACGTTGGCATCGCGATGCTCGAGCCAAGCCTGCCCATCTGGATGGCTGACACGATGGACGCCCGCCGTTGGCAGCAAGGAGTGGCTTTCTTGCCTGCTAGCATCTGCTATCTTATTGGTAAGATTAATTCGTTACAACTTCTCATCTATACAGTTCTCGAGGCATAAGGTCAGCTTTGCATTTGTGTGAGTGCAGTGTACGGATAGACACGACGATACGGATAGACGTTGCGTGATTGGTTTAAACCCGTTTTAACTGGTTTTTGATGCGCGGCTATTGGCTTTTAGCTATCACTCACACAAATGCAAAGCTGAGCTTATGCCTCGAGAACTGTACATATAAATAAAATTTGAGTGTCTGTTTTTAATTTCAAATTAACAGCTTTTTCATTAAATGCATATTCATAGTATATAGGATACATGAAAAAACAATTAAAAAATTCTTTGTCTGTCTGTCTGTTTGTTTGTTTTGGCTAATCTTTAAAGCGGCTGGACCGATTTTGACAGGACTTTCACTCGCATATAGCTAATATTACAAGGTGTAACTTAGGCTACTTTTATTATATAAGAAAACTAGCATTTCCCGCGGCTTCGCACACGTTCTAAAACGGAAAACCAATTTCTTTCTGAGTCGCGCGGTGTGATACCTCGCAGAACTAACGCCCGCCCTTGCAACATTTTTCATTAATGCTCCGCTCCTATTGGTCGTAGCGTGATGTAATATAGCCTATAGCCTTCCTCGATAAACGGACTATCCAACACAAAATGAATATTTCAAATCGAACTAGTAGTTCCTGAGATTAGCGCGTTCAACCAAACAAACAAACAAACTATTCTGCTTTATAATATTAGTATAGATAATAGAAACTGTTTACTTTATTTTAACTAACGCCCAGCGAAAATTCTAACTGCATCGAATTTGTACATTAAATGTATTTTGGAAAAGCATTACGAAAAAGCTGCTTGATAGGTTTGATTTTTTGATTGATGAAATTGGATAAGATGATAGATAGGTTGGTTGGGTAGTGCATCACTTGAGAACGGCTGGACCGAATTAACAATTTTTTTCATTATTTTTCAAAGGCCGCATGAGGTTTTAGAAAAAAAATACCCAAAAATTGAATAATTCCTGAAAAACTATGCTTTTTCTATAAAAGAGTTAAAATAGTAACATAATTTAAATATTATAATATTTTAGTGCTCAATTTTTCTTACCTTTTCAGGCACCAATCTTTTTGGTCCTCTTGGACACAAGATGGGTCGCTGGCTCGCCGCATGCTCTGGACTTATTATAATTGGATTTTGCCTCATTCTGGTGAGATTTAAACTCAAATTACATTATAATTGATATTCTCTGCACCGATAGTATTTCAGTGCAAGCGAATTTTGAAATGTTTGTTCGTAATTTGTCAAAATAAATACTTTTATTCCTTGAACTTCACACTTCAAAAAAATATCTAGCACCTAGGAACCGAAACTGAACCTTAACCAAAACGAGGAAGAGGAATAAGCCCGCCATTTTGACAACGCTGCCATCTTGAGAAGTTTCATTGCCAGATAGCTGATGTTTGTGTTATTAAGGTTATTTTAGTATTAAGTATATTGAATAATACTAAAACAATCCTATTACAAGAAATTGATAAAAATAAGTTTATTTTATTCTTCTTTTTTTACTTCTTTTTCTTGCAAGATACTTAATTCCTAATAAAAACAAAACTAATTTGAAAATTTTTCAGATCCCAATGGCGCGTAAGCTGGAACACCTAATCATTCCAAATGCAGGTCTTGGATTCGCCATTGGCATGGTAGACTCCTCGATGATGCCAGAACTTGGCTTCCTCGTGGACATCCGCCACGCTGCCGTCTATGGGTCGGTGTATGCTATCGGAGATACTGCCTTCTGCTTGGGATATGCCGTGGGTGAGTGACAATTTTAGTGCCAGTTCCTTGACAACAAAAGACTGGTTTTTTGTTAAAAATATCTTCTATTGTATCCTCTAGAAGTGGAGAGGATCTTTTGGCAATTTATAAGTAAAATATGAATATTTTTGATTTGCTTCCTTAATGTAATGGTTTCCATTTTCAATGACACTATTTTTTGGTAAATATATTTGCAGTTCCATTTCAAATGTCAGAAAGAAAAAAAACCGATAAAAAGAACACATTTATTATTTATAACTAATATCAATGCATACATTATAAAAATCGCTTGAAATCGAATGTCCTCTTCAGGTCCAGCTTTCTCCGGAGCTCTAGTGAACAGCATCGGCTTCGAATGGATGCTAGTCATCATCGCCGTACTGAACTTTGCATACGCTCCGTTTCTACTCTTGCTGCGCTCTCCCCCCGCGAGGGATGAGAAACAGGTAAGGGCCATTCATTTATTACGTAAGACAATTTAGGGGTCGACCATGTCTTATGTTTTCTTACAAGGGGATGGGAGGGAGTCTCGATAGTTCTTACGTAAGATCAAAAAAATGCGCAAAGTTAAAATTATACTTTGAAAAAAGCGCGGGCCACCGAGCAAAACGTATTGTACCTTTAAAATTACAAATAAACATTTGCATAAAACGTTTACATTGAAAAATGAACATTAAAATAAACCAAACGTGTATTCATTTTTTCTTTTAGACTCTTACGTAATAAATATTAAACAGGGGGGAGGGGGGAGGCCTATTCTTATTTTTTCTTATAATATGGGGGGAGGTGGTCAAAAACTAGCGAAAATAGTCTTTACGTAATAAATGAATGGCCCCTGAGTTGCATACTGTTGCGATAAATAGTGTTTAGTGGATATTGATTGCCTTGATGGTGTTGTGGCTATTAAGTACGGTTGTACATCCGGAGGTCCTGGATTCGAGTCTCAGGTCGGACCAAGTTTACTTAAAGAGTCTTACTGTTTATAACTAAACAGTACGACGCCTGTTTTATTGTTTTAGAACTTTTTATACAAGTTCCATTACTAACAGTTCTTGTTATATTTTGTTGTACCTAAAATGCAAAATATTCATAAGCAGTGAGTCATTAAACAATAACTGTCATTATTTAATGATTTAGAGCCTAATCATCAGCGAGAAATCGTCAGTTCGCTACGTCAGCTACCAAAACGAGGAAGAGGAATAAGCCCGCCATTTTAATAACGCCGCCATCTTGAGACCCGCCCGAATCTGTCTTTTTAAAATGCCTAAGTTAGGAAGCTTAAAACATATTTAAAAAGTACCTAGTAACGTCGAAGTAGTTGTAAAAAGGCTAATATTTACATTATACAAGAGCATATAATTTTAGTAATCAAATATATTTATCTCTAACGATTTTAGACAAATATCTTATTTAAAAAAATATTTAAATATACTGTAGTTGCTGCCAATATTCCATTATATATTTATAAAGTAGTGTTTTATCATAAAATTATATTCTATAGCATTAATGACCAATTTTCTCTATCTCTTACTATATAGAGATCTCTGTTTCACTTTTTATGTATGATATATGTACGTATGTGTATCGCCGTATAATCAGGGTGGCTGTATTCGTGTTATTTAAAATATATAAGTTACATACTCAGAAATTTCATCGAAAATTTCAAGAATACGTTGCAAATGTGACTTTGACAATATTTTTTATTGTATTTTTATAGACAATAAGTATTTTTGAGACAATGATAATTTCTGCAATAGTATCCTCACACTTTTTGTGCACAAGAATATTTATTTTTATCGAACAGTTATATTTTTTTACCTGACATATTTCTTTATATATTTTTAATCTATGATAATATTTGGAATAAAGAATATTTACATTCGACAATAAAATCAAAACAATAATGTTTTGAGCACATGTTATTTGGGCACACTTTATTTGATTATGGACCAAAATATATAATAATCCAATTTAATATTACTTCATCGTTCAACGCATTACATTTATATTCTTGTTATTGCGTTGCTTATGATGAAAAAAATATCATTATAATTTGACGCATCATTAATCAATAAATTTATCGTTCATCTTCATTAACACCATATGTATTTTTGAGATCAAGCATGTTTTTGTAACAACATTATTATATAGCAATTTCTTGATATGTAAAATAATCGCTTTTTATTTTATTAATTTTTAATTTTTCATCAAATATGAATGGTTATAGGTACGTCATTTCATTAAAAAAAACATTTAAACTTAATTTTACGATCAAAATAGTATAAAAATATATTCCATATCTTATTATTATTAGAAAAATAATGAATATATTAATATCACTACATAGTAGTATATGCGTAGCATTAGATTAATAATCTAAGATTTTTCTCATATTCAAAAAATATTTACCATTAAACTAATAACTTATCTGCTTTTATCACTAATAATATTATATTAATCAGAAAATAAATAAATAATCAAGTAGTTTTCAAAAAACATATGAATTATATCATAGCATATCGAACTTAGATGAAAAAAAAACACTATTTAAATTTCATCTTTATGAATGTCTTTTATTAATCTTAAAATAATCTTTACATAGAATGCAATGGAATTTTATTTGACACTGATGATTTTGAAAATATATATTATTACCGCAAGATTTTAAGACTAATTTAAAAGAGGGTTACTTGTTTCAAAACAATCTCAGCTAAACATTATTTCTACTTTTATCATTAAATATTTAGCAATGTTCTAATTAAAATATAATATTTCGTAAATGTAATATTTTAATGATCGAAATTTAAAGTTATATTTACTAACAAAATATATCAATGAGTTTCTAATAGTTGACAGTAACTATATATGTGTTATAACATATTATACTATAATATTTTCAAAGTCAACTCTATCCAGATGCGTATGGCTGCGCAGATGGAAAAGAGGGAAATGTGAATAAATTAATTCCCTTGCATTCATTATTCTAACATAAAAATATTTAACGTTTCATATTTAATAGCTAATAAAAAATAAGTATTCAATTAGAGCTTTTTGATGTGGCAAGTAGACATAACTAGTGTTTAAGAAGGAAATATAATCACATAAACTTCCAGAATTAGGTGTGCAAAATATGCGAAAAAAAATCATTATATACCATATTACATATACACAAATCTATATACATTTTATTTTTAACCATCAATTTTATTTTTAATTATTTTAATGATCATCGGTTTTTAACAAGGTTTGTAACAATCAATAGTTTAATGATGCTTATACTTAATATATATTCATAATTATCGTTACAATTTTTATTATTATTATATTCATAAACATTAGTTCATAGCTATAATTATTAACACAATTTCATTAAATCATTATTTATTAATCATTCATATTTGATGTTTTTTTAATGTATAAAAATAGTAATAAAATAAAATAAGCAATAGCTGGGTTCGGGTCCTTGACATTTAGTTAATGACATGAAATAATGTTGATTCTTAGAAGTATTGTTTTCTATCATTAAAAGTTGATTTGTTATTACATTGTATAGATAAGGCATAATAATATTCTTTATTATAGTAGTTGTAAGATGAATGGCCTCGAGCTAAAACGTGTATAAGTAATAATTTGGATTATTTGTAAAATATACATATACAATGATAATATAAATATTTTATCATATAATATAATGTTATTGTGATAGTAATTAGTGATATTTTGAAGCTTTTAATGATCATTATAAAATGATTTTAATGATAGAATGTGTACTCTTTTGCCGCAATATTTATATAACTAGTCATTTTAGTAATATTTATATACTGTTTTAATTATTTATAATATACAGTTTACATTGTTTTTTTAAAGCTAATCAACCATAATTGTGTTATAATGCGCTGGTTATGTTTGTATGAAGATTTTAAGATTATGTTTGCATGTTATTTGGTGTTGTTTTAATAAAGTGTGGGTATATGAACAAAATAAATGTTTTATTTCCGACCTAACCTATTACTTATTGCAAAAATTAATAGTGAAAAAAATATCCATGTGTCTATTCATCTGATAATCACCTAGCAACTTTTATTCAACATGCTTTTGTGGACTTCACCTATAATTAAATACCACGCGGACTGTAAAGTATAGACATCTTTTTTTATCTGTGCTAGAAAGCACCTACAATTATAATTGATATGTCAACACTGATGGCCATACATAATACTGTTACTGCATATTATGTTTAGTAAATTAAAACAACCGTTCTATCACTTCTATGTATTTTATTAAAGAACCCAACATTACATGGTGTCAGAAGTGCTAAAAGTAAACCAAATAAGTGAAAAAGTAGTTGCAAAATGGCTACGAACGACGCAGTATCAGGAATAAAGCCGCCAGCTAACCTACAAATTGACTCTGACAAATCCACGTGCTGGAAAAAGTGGCTACAACAATTCGAATGGTACGCCACAGCTATACAATTAGATAAGAAACCAGCCGAGGTCCAAGCAGCAACATTTATGGCTGTGATAGGCCCAGATGCTATAGAAATATACAACAGTTTCAATCTCAGTCAAGAAAACCAAAATAACCTACAAGTCATCAAAAACAAGTTCAAAGAGTATTTCGCACCTAAAACAAATATATCTTTCGAAAGGTACATTTTCTTCAAAATTGAACAAAACGAAGACGAACTGAGTCGACTAGTATCAAAGGTGGCAATGTGACTTTAAGACAAATGTTGGTAAATTCAAAAAAACGGATTGTTTATTTTGTATCTCGTTTGTAGTTACAAAACTCATTTAAATAAGATCTTAGGTAAATAGCAGGATGAATTAATGCTATATTACCCTAATAATCATTCTATATCAGTTTTAAATACTATTTCAATTTTGAAGATTTCCGGCTTTGATGCTATTTTTTTAAGAATGCCGTATTTGAAATTGAGTAAGGCACAGATAACCGTTTTTGATACTATAGTTGTTATTCCAGAATTAGGGTTGTCATACAAGCATGGAACGACTCTTTATTTTTTGGCATAGTATATTGTAATTAAAAAATAATGCATTTGGCAGTTACAAAAAATCTCTATAATTAACTTATGAACTAAAAAATTAAGTAACTCTAAAAAGTTTTTTGAGTTTTTTTAAACTAAATTTAAAATTATATGCGCATGTCATGTCATGAGCCATTGTTAAAGTAGCACATTTTAGTGCTTTCGAATTATGACTGCACACTCTATCGAGTAATGATTTCGCAGAGTTTCTAAAACAAAAAAAATAATAATACTACAGTATTATACCTTTTACATTACGAGAATTGACAACCCTACGGATAAACTTACTTCAATTCCTTATCCCGGTTTCTTGTCCAATTTTCTGGATTCCTCTTGCGTTTCCGTGTAAAACTATTTATTACTAAAGGGGGGTGGCTTTCCATAATACTACTTCCACTGCTTTATATTAGTTTAAGTCACAAAAACACGTAGAAAACATTAAAATTCACAGAACGAAATGTTCCTGCGGCCGTTACGAAACGCAAATGAACTCTCGCTTCTGATTGGTTGACAGCGTAAGATTGCCGGGTTTGATTTCAAAATTTTACAGATTGCCGGCTTTGATGCTGATGTCAGTTTTTGACCTGTTTTTACTATGCTTTATTGCCAGTTCTTAACCGTATACTCCAAGGGAAACGTTTTTAATCAAATCAATCTGAGTCGCCATATCATTAACTACTTTTTGACAAAATGCTCAGATTGCCGCCTTTGATACTAGTCGACTCAACTATTCAACGAGTTCTTAACTAAAATAAAAACTCAAGCAAGCAAATGCGAATTCGAAAATCTACTCGACGAAATGTTAAAAGACAAAATAGTGTTTGGAATTAGATCCAATCAAATAAGAGAGAAACTACTAACTGAACATAATCTAGATTTGGCAAAAGCAATAACTATCTGTAAAACAAGCTAACAAGCCTCAAAACAACTGGATGAGTTTGAAGGTAAAAACAAAATAGATAAAGTCTCAGCGGTGAAACATGTGAGTGCCAAAAAAGAACAAAACAATAACTTTAACTGCAAAAGATGTGGCACTATTCACAAACCCAGAGAATGCCCAGCGTTTAACAAACCATGCACCAAATGCCAAAAAAGGGTCATTTTGCAAAGATGTGCAGAACCACGAAAAAACATGATTTAAAACAGAAAAATAGAGTGAATGTATTAGAAGAAAGTTCAAACTCTGAAGATGACATATACATATCAGCCATCACTGCCAGCGGAAAGAAAGAATGGACCGAGGAAGTAAATGTTGGCAAATTGAAATTTAAAGTTAAATTAGATACAGGAGCAGAATGCAATGTTTTACCAAGACACTTGTTGGACAAAACTAAGGCAAGCCTAAAACCAAGTCGAACTAAAAACTTAATAAGCTACACAGATGACAAAATGGCAGTTCTAGGTGAAGCGGAGCTACTATGCAAACTGAAAAACGAAGAAACAAATATTCTATTTAAAGTAGTTCAAGAAAATGTCACACCAATCTTAGGACTTAATACTTGTGAGCAATTAGGCCTAATCGCAAGAGTCAAAACATTAAAGGAAAAACAATGCAAAGAAGACATATTTGAAGGCTTGGGCTGTTACAAAGATTATGAATATGACATTGACTTGATTGAGAATTAAAAGCTTGAAATCAAACCGTCAAGAAGAATTCCACATGCCATAAGAGATGAGGTCAAGCAGGAACTTGACAGAATGGTAAAGTTAAATGTCATAAAACCAGAGACAGAGCTTACTCCTGCTGTAAGTCCTATGGTAATTGTCAGGCAAAAAGGCAAGATTAGAATCTGTATAGATTCATCCGATGTTAATAAAAACATTCTAAGGCGTCACTTTCCACTTGCCACTCTTGAAGAGATTTCAGCAGACATTAAAGGGTCTAAATTCTTTGCACTTTTAGATTGCACAAAAGGATTCTGGCAAATTAAGTTATCAGAAAGAACACAAAAAATATTAACATTTGCCACACGATGGGGAAGATACTCCTTCAAAAGACTTCCTTTTGGAGTATCATCTGCACCTGAAATATTCCAAGAAATTTTGACAAATTTACTCAGAAAATTCAAAAATGTAAGAGTATCCATAGATGATATTTTTATACATGCAAAAAATAGAGAAGAACTACGCAAAACTGTTAATGAAGTCATTGAAGTGCTACAAAAAGCAGGTTTCAAACTTAACAAAAATAAGTGCATTCTTGAAGCACAAAGAATAAAATTCCTGGGGCACATCATCTCAGCGAAAGGACTAGAAGCAGACCCAGAAAAAGTAGAAGCCATACAAGCAATGAAAACACCAACAAATAAAACAGAACTTCAGAGACTACTTGGTATGATCACATACCTAAATAAATTCATTCCGAACATGTCAGATCTTACAAACCCATTAAGAGAGTTATTACATAAAAACACAAGTTTTACTTGGGAATGTCATCATGAAGAAGCGCTCAATAAAATAAAACAAGTACTTCAGAGTCCTCCAGTACTCAGATTATATGATGTAAACAAATCTGTAACCTTAACTGTAGACGCAAGTTCTAAAAATCTTGGAGCTGCACTACTTCAAGACGGACAACCGATAGCTTATGGAGCAAGAGCATTATCTAAATCTGAGCAAAATTATCCACAGATAGAAAAAGAGGCACTTGCGATTCTCTTTGGATGCAAGAAGTTCCATGAATATGTCTATGGGAAGGAACTGACTGTAGAATCAGACCACAAACCACTTGAGACAATCTTTAAGAAGAACATACAATCAGCTCCAGTCAGATTACAACGAATAATGTTTAATCTTGCTCCATACTCACCAAAAGTTATGTTTAAAAAAGGGACTGAAATACCATTAGCAGACTATCTTAGTCGTGACTGTGATGCATCTAACTTAAAGTATGATCAAGAAGAAAATTTAAAAATTGCCATCATTCTACCCATGTCAGTTAATGCTAAAGATGAACTCATTAATGCAACAAAGGAAAACCCCCATCTACAATTACTTATAAATACAATAATGCAAGGATTTCCTGAAAGGGTCAATGACTTACCTACAGAACTACAACACTACTTTAACTTCAAGGAAGAATTAAGCTATTACAAAGGCATTATCTACAAGAGTGATAAAATCGTGGTACCAAAATCACAAATTCCTAAAATGCTTAAGAATATTCACCAAGGTCATCTGGGAATACAAAGCTGTTTAAGAAGAGCTCGACAATTCCTCTACTGGAAAGGACAATATGATGACATCACAAAACTGGTTAAAGGTTGCTCTATCTGTGAACAAACACAAAGAGGCAATACTAAAGATACCGTACTAGTCAAAAAAATCCCTACACTTCCATGGCAAATAGTTGCATCTGATTTATTCAAATTAAATGGAAAAACTTACCTGGTAATCTGCGACAGCTACTCTGGATACTTAGACTTTCAAGAACTAAAAGGTCAGTCATCATATGAAGTAATTAAACAACTTAAAACATGGTTTTCCGTTCATGGTGTACCAGAAGAGCTACAAACTGACAATGGAACACAATATATGTCTAGAGAATTTAAGATCTTTCAAAAAGAATGGAAATTTAACCATGTCACATCTAGTCCACATCACCACCAAGGTAATGGCCTTGCTGAAAGAGCCGTCCAAACAGCAAAGAACATATTAAGAAAATGTAGCATTGACAAATCAGATATTCAACTTGCCTTATTAAACTGGAGAAATACACCAAGAAATGAACAGTTGGGCTCACCCAACCAAAGGCTTTTCAGCAGAATTACTAGATGTCCAATACCTACAAGTGACAACAATCTAAAACCCAAAATCATCCAAGGAGTTGCAGCTGAATTACAACGATTGCGAGAGAAACAAGCTAATTACAGTAACAAACATACTACAAACACACAAAAATTTGAAGTCAATGATAAAGTCACACACAAAGTTGCTCATAGACATTGGGAAGGGGCAAGAGTAGTAGAAAAACCTGAAGGTCTACCAAGATCAGTAATAATACAAACAGACAGAGGTCAAACCCTTCGAAGAAACTTCAGCCATTTGCACAAGACACAAGCAGACATAACCAGCAACAGGGTGGTAGTACCTGAAACTAAGTATGCTGATGAACCAGCAGTACAACAGACACCAGCGCAGCCTCAGTCACCAGTTGTTCCTCCAACACTACCAGCATCAACACATTCATCCCCAAGCACTAATGTGCAGAAGTCAACTCTAGCTCAACCAGTGACAGCACCACAAACATCAAGATATGGTAGAGTAATTAAACCAATAAAACGACTTAATATTTAACTTAACTTAAATTGATTATTTTAATAGTATGTTGCACTGTGTTATGTATACCAACTACATCAATATGTTATGTATAACTTGTATAGAAAAACTTATGGGAAATAATACTTTATATTAGGTATTAGAATTAGCTGATACTAATGTTGTCTTTGTGATTAATACTTCATAATAAGTAAAACTTATATTTTAGATTATTTAACAGTTAGTAGAGTTAAGGTAGGTACTCATTAAATTGTAATACAAATATTTTCTTTGTGATTATCTAATAACTAAAATTTTAATGATATCATTACAATTAGCATATACTTGTCACATTGTAAAACAAATGTAGATTTATAGTCTAAGTTTAAATAATTATAATGTAAGTTTTAATGTGAGTCTCCATTCTTAGTATATAATATGTTTTGAGTTTGTTTTATATAGAAAGGGAGATGTAAAGTATAGACATCTTTTTTTATCTGTGCTAGAAAGCACCTACAATTATAATTGATATGTCAACACTGATGGCCATACATAATACTGTTACTGCATATTATGTTTAGTAAATTAAAACAACCGTTCTATCACTTCTATGTATTTTATTAAAGAACCCAACATTACACGGACCTACAATTTTCTAGTACCCTAGTAGTAATAATAAATGGATTAAAAAATACATAAACAAGGTACTAGAAAGTTAAGTCATCGTTAGCTACGAGTGTGTAACCATATGAAAAGAATTTTTAGACAACAAACTTTTGTAATTAGGATCTCCTTATAAAAACATAAATTATATTCACAAATCATATATTTTATCACTATTTCTATCAATGAAAACGTTATCAAAATTCGTTGCGTAATACAGTAGACATACAGATACAAAGGTACAAATTTAAACAATAATTATTGTGTGGTACGAATATTATACACACTGTCATTAAAAAAAATATACTGCGAACTGATTCTCTATTCCATTTCACGATAAAACAAGAAAGGAAAATTAAAGAAGGAAACGCTTAATTTTATAATACTTTATTAGAAAACTATTTGCTGATGATTTAAAATAATATCATCACATTTTAAAATACACTTTACTTCTTAAATAACGTTTCTAATGTTACAAAAGTTTTAATGAATTCCAACTGACATTGTTTTATGTGACAAAATATAACAAAAATTTCTGGCTTAACTTCTATCATTATTTTTTATTTATAGTAATTTTGTTTGAAACAACCTACTAAAAGCTACGAAGCAAAGCTTAATGAAAAATCGTTGCCATACAACAATAAAACTTTTTAGACATATAGTTTTTTTCTATTCTAAAGTTAAAAGCACAAATATAACATTTTTACCTTGCAATATTTGAGATCAACAATAAATGATATAAGATAACCAAAAGTGGCTATTGCCAATTTGTAATGATAAGTCGATTAATGACTTTTCGATTGAGATTATAATTTTATTTTTTATCCTTTGAAGGCAAACGCGTATCCCTCTCCAAAGGAATGTGGGCCTCTACTTTGTTCGTCTATGTCATTATCACGATACTGAAAATAAAATAGGACACGCTCAATTAACATTGAATTATTTTTATCATCATAGTCACTTGTCCTACGGTGAAGAAAAACATCGTGAGGAAACCTGCATGTCTAAGAGAACTTAGCAAGTTTTTGTATGACATGAGAAGTCCGCCCGTACTTGTCCAGCGTAGTGGACTATGGCCTGATCGTATTGAACAAAGGCATGTTACCAGTGGGATTTTGAAAAGGTTGAATACGATTATTTCATACCTGTCCATCATCACGGCCATCGGGTTTCCAGTTTTGGGTGTAGTATTGACTGCCTGCCCCTCTTTGTGCTTCAGGGCCCTTAAATAATTTAACAATCAATAAGTCATAGTTTCTTAAATCAAGATTAGTATTCGCAAATTTTTTCCAACTATAAAAATGATTAAACTTTATAGTATACTAGCATTTCCCGCGGCTTGGCACGCGTTCTAAAGACCGGAAATCAAATTCTTTCTGAGTCGCGCGGTATGATACCGCAGAACTACGATAACACCCGCCCTTCCCGTGTTTGCAACATTTTTTGTACAACACGGTTGTAGCGTGATGTAATATAGTTTATAGCCTTCCTCGATAAACGGACTATCCAACACAAAAATAATTGAACCAGTAGTTCCTGAGATTAGCGTGTTCAACCAAACAAACTCTTCAGCTTTATAATATTAGTATAGATAAATATTATCATATGAAGTGATTAATCGATTATCATGGTAGGTATTAAATATCTCCCAACGTGCGGCTGAATTGCTTGACGTTAAGCCCCACCTGTCGTGTAAGGGCTTCTTAGCGTCCGGCAGTCCAGCTGGGCGCTAAGAGAAGAAACGAAAGAAGAAGGCACAAGGAGCGCTGCGACACCCCATTAAGATGGGGTTTTAAGGAAGCAAGCTCGTAGATCCTTCCTTCAAGGTTCCCATTAATTAGCCAATGTCACCAAAAAAGCTTCATTTTAACCTGACTCTGCCAGATTATACTGGGATACCCCATTAAGATGGGGGTTTAAGGAAATAGAAAACTCGTAGACCATGTCTTCAATTTTTCCATTGAAGTTAGGGAACTACACAAAGAAAGCTACTTTTTTACCTGACTCTGCCAGTTTTGTGGTTCAGGCCGCTGCTGGTTGTACTCCTGCTGCAGCTCGTACTGTCTCCGTTGCTGTTCATACGCTTGTGTGTGATAGTTACCTATTTATGAAATAATAACTTTAAAATAACCGACTTTAGACATTAGCTACCTTACCTTTAGACTTAAGACCGTTCCGTTCCGACCCAAGTTTAATAAATATACCTAATAATTTAATATCTTTGAGTTTTGAAAAATTCTATCTTTAATAGAGTTAATAATAACACTTTGTTTCTAGTTTTCTTTTCTTTTGAACAACTTCTTATTTGCTTTACCAAATCCTTATCTGAAGTATTATAATGATTTGTAGAAATTGCCAAATCGGATATTGGTTACATCATTATAAGTTTTCTGCGAATACTTACTTTGTGCTGGTGCTACAGGTTCGGGGCTTTTCGGTAAATGGCTGCCTTCAAGAATCTGAAAATAATATAGTCAGACTATTAAATCCTAATAAAAATACCTACAATCTTCATATAGGTAATATTGAATTATACAAATTATTTAAAAAAATTGATCTTTATTGTTGTTTCTTTAGAGAAGTCAAAAATATTTTCTAAAACAATTTAATTTTACCTGGAAACCTCCCTTCCCAGCTCTATACTTCAGCTTCACTAGCTGACCGCTCGGGTCTTTGTACTGATAGGCTCCAACTCTTGAACCGTCAGGTTCGATTACTTCTCCCGCTGCCAAGCCATTGTCAGATGCATATTCAAAACGGAAGGCGCCCTCTGTTCAAGAAAGGAATGAGAAATTAAAAAAGAATGTATATAACTATAATCTTTTCGGATTTTGTCGCAGATTTATTTTGATTTGTAGTTTAATATGTATTATTTTTTTGTTATTTTTGTTTTTTTAGTGCTCCTAAACAGGCAATATTTTTCTGCAATTTGTGGCTGCAATATTGGCAACTAATTGCAGGGCCATCACAAAAATATTGCAACAATGGCCGAGTAATATGTGGCCGGGAAATGTGTTGCAATTATATTATTGTCAGGTAACATAACAACTGACAAAACAACAATTTAGCACATAATAAATTGAGTGTAGGCACTATCTGTAACAAGTATATACACCTCTGAGACGTCAAATACCTTAGTCACTCCTGCGATCATGATTACTGTCAAGCATTCGAAACGTTGGGAACCAAAAATGAAAATGAATCCGCGACAAAATCCGAAAAGATAGTTTCATTTATTATGTCAAATTTTCGCGTAAACCTAGAAAGTTAAAAAAAATATTTAGCCTGAAAAAAAATACCACAAAATTAAAAAAAAATACCTGAGCTCAACGACTGTTTGTGATGCAAAATAGATGCCTGTTGTTCTTTAGACATTCCTCCATACGGCATGCGCCATGCTTCTGCTCTTGGACTTTCAGATCCTAAATAAAAAAATAAAAAATAAATGGATAATGTGAAAAATTGGCTCAGTTTGAGTAGTTGAGCAAAACAGATCCTAAATAAAAAATTAAAAAATGGATGCTGTGAAAAATTGACTAAGTTTGAGTACTTGGGAGAAAACATAATCGAACTTCAAGTTTTCGAGATTACCGACAGTCAAACAGACATGTCTTCAACCTTTTTTTTAACATCCCACTGCTGGGGGTGGGCCTCCCTCAGTACGAGGGGGATCAGGCCACCGCGCTGGCCTAGTGCGTGTTGGCGGACTTCACATGTCGCACGAAATCGTACATTTATACAATATAAATAAAATTGGAGTGTCTGTTTTTAATTTCAAATTAACAACTTTTCACTAAATGCATATGAAAGTACATACGATACTAGCAACAAAAAAACAATTTTTAAAATTTTTGTCTGTCTGTTTGTTCCGGTTAATCTCTGAAACGGCTGGACCGATTTAGACAGGACTTCCACTCGCAGATAGCTACTGTTATAAGGCGTAACTTAGTCTACTTTTTACCTGACTTCAAAAATGGAGGAGATAGAAATTTTATTTTTTTTCACTAGCGGAATGCGTTGCTTCGGTGACGCTAAGCCTATTTATTTATTTATTTAGGAAACAAACGGTGTTACAAAAAAAATTGAATAACAATCAATTAATAAAACATAACCAATAAAAGTTTCCATTGTTAAAATTTAATACTTATTACAAAGAAATAGATATAGATGCAAAATATTAAAAATGACAATAAAAAAAATACTAACAAATTCAAGAGGGAGAGAAATGCAATACGAATCAAAGCTAGGGACGACCCCGATCGAAGCGAGGGTGAATCACTAGTTTTTTTTATATATAAATACCTCTATAGTTTTCGTAGACCGGTGGTGGAGGGTTGGGTCTCCACGACTGCGCGGTGGTACCTTGAGGAGTGACGTCATCGCTTGGGTTGAACAACTGCTTTCTGTAGGGATCCACCTTTAAAATAATATTTTATTAATATTCATACGATTATGTCATATAATTTATTTATTTATTCTAAAACATGGACGAATGACAACACATTTGGCTTAGTTGGTAGTGACCCTACTTTTTGCGCCAGCGGTCGCGGGTTCAAGTCCCGTTGGGGGCAAATTACCCATTCATTTGCAAAGTACGAATGTTTGTGTTATAGTGTTTGTTATCGAACTCCTCCGAAACGGCTTTACCGATTTTTTATGTATTTTTTGTGTACATTTGGTAGGTCTGAGAATAGGTCATAGGCTATTTTTCATCCCGCTAGGACCTAGATGATAAGGGTGGCAGGGTGGCAGGATAACGACAGGACCGATATTGAGTGGCCCTACCCAGATTTTCTAATTTTTTTATTGGTTTGACATTAGAAATACTTATAATTTTGTTTAATTACATGTATACCATAATATTATATATTCGTAGCACGCAAACTGCACTATTTTAGCCTGCTTCATAACACTATTTCTCACCAACACAGGTTGGCTGGAAGAAATCTCTTAGTCCACCGTTGCAAACTAAATTTGTACTTGCATTACTGTTTATATTTCTATGTGCAATAAAGAATATATATAATCCCAAATTTTAATTCTTTTTTGTACCATTCCTTATTTTTTTGATAGAGATTAGAACGTGGGCGGAGCCGCGGGATATGCTAGTAATATATAGATATTTGATAAACGTAAAGCACAAATTTGTTATATCACACAGATCCTCGGTAGTATAGTGGTAAGTATCCCCGCCTGTCACGCGGGAGACCGGGGTTCGATTCCCCGCCGGGGAGATCTTTTCTTCCGATTTTTATTTTAATGGAATTTATTTTTATTTAACCTAACTTTTTTATTATTTAAATGGGTAAATATCTCTTAACTTTTGTTTATTTCTTTTTATCTTTTTTAATTAAAAAGTGAAGTAATTTTTTTTGACTTTTTAAATGAAAACAATTTACAATTAGGGTAATAAAGCTCTAAATTAGTCAAATCTGTACATAAAATATTTTTGAAATTTCTTCGAAGCAGTTATTATTATGGATAAAAGGTAGTATTATATATAGAATTTTTGTCAGTTTGTCTGTGACCATTTCACAAGAAAACCACTTTCACAAAAGACATATTTTGATGAAATTTGGTATTTTGATAGCTGGTTATCCGGGTCTATCTAATATCTAATGTCTATCTAATATATATCTTATATATAAAATTCTCGTGTCACAATGTTCGTTCCCATACTCCTCCGAAACGGCTTGACCGATTCTCATGAAATTTTGTGAGCATATTGAGTAGGTCTGAGAATCGGCCAACATCTATTTTTCATCCCCCTAAATGTTAAGGTTAGTCCACCCCTAATTTTTATTTTTATTTCTTAGACAAAATTTTTAGTTTTTATTTTTTTATGATACAACATACAAAAATACATACAACCCTATTTTTCTACTCTTCGATCAACCCTTATTTTTTTAGCGCGATTTCTTTAGCAACTAAAAAAATGAACGCGGGCGAAGCCGCGGGTACAGCTAGTATAGTAGCCGATAAATCGTATCTAGGGACGAACCCGAGTAGAGCCAGAGTGAGTTGCTAGTTAATAAATAAAAGTATACCTACATACATACATAAACTAGAATCTAAGAAAACAACACATAGGTATCGGAATGGGTTCTTCATATGGCATACCTGAGTAAAGTAAATATAAATAAAATTGAAGTGTCTGATTTCCATTTCAAATTAACAGCTTTTCACTAAATGCATATGAAAGTAAATACGGTACTTACATAAAAAAATGTCTATTTGTCAGTCTGACTGTCTTTCTGTTTGTTTGGGCTAATCTCTGAAACGGCTGGACCGATTGTGACGGCACTTTCACTCGCAAATAGCTAATGTTATAAGAAGTAACTTAAGCTACTTTTATTTAAATAGACAATAATACAAACCGTTTAATTTATTTTAACTTACACCCAGCGAAGCGGGCCTAGGGCTAATCTATACTAATATTATAAAGCTGAAGAGTTTGTTTGTTTGGTTGAACGCGCTAATCTCAGGAACTTCTGGTCCGAATTGAAAAATTCTTTTGGTGTTGTCCGTTTATCGAGGGAGGCTATAGGCTATATTACATCACGCTACGACCAATAGGAGCGGAGCATCGATGAAAATCGATTACAAAGCGCGAGAACAATATTTATTTTGATGATAAATAGAAAACTTACTATGTCCGATCTTTGAGAGGATGCCCATGGAGTGTCTACCGGCTGGAACATAGCTCGAGAACTCTGGTACAAAAAGTTGCTGTTTAGTAATCGTATTAAATAAATATGTTGGGACATTATTACAACAGCGCCATCTAGTTCCGTGGTAAGCTACGAGGCTTGTGTTACGGATACTAGATAGTTGATACACTACACATGTATAATTTTAAATACATACATATTATAAATATAAGCACCCGTGACCGCTGGCGCAGCAAGTAGGGTCACCACCAACTAAGCTAAACGTGACCGACATTCGTCCATATTTTTTTAGTAATAATGTATGTATTGTATTTAAACAGTTTGGGCAATAAATCAACTTAATTTTATCTATATACAAAAATAAATTATTAGATTTAAATTATAATAAATGAAATTTTTAATTATAACTGAAATTAAGCAAGCTATTGTAAGTCCTCGGTAGTATAGTGGTAAGTATCCCCGCCTGTCACGCGGGAGACCGGGGTTCGATTCCCCGCCGGGGAGGATATTTTTTTTACTAATAATATAATTTTGTGTAGACAGTGTTAGCCCAGTGGTAACGCGCTCGCTTGGATAACCGAGTGACGCGGGTTCGAATCCAGGTCTCGCACATCTGAGATTTTCATGTGCGAATTGTTTCTATCATAATTAATTCTACTTGTCTTACGGTGAAGGAAAACATCCTGAGGTAACCTACATGTCAGAGAGAACCTAACAAGTTTTAGAAAAGACATGTGAAGTCCGCGAACCATCGCGGTGGACTATGGCCCGAATACAAGATCTAATAACTATGTCAGCCTCTGTATAGAAAATAATGAATTGATCCCGCGACCGCTGAAACTGCAAGTAGGATTACTAAGTACACAGAGCCAAACGTGTCTTAAGCTGTGTACCCAACTGCGCCAGAAGGAGGGTTATGTTTTTCGAGAGTATGTATGTAGGCACGCTCTACAGCCTGAACGGCTCGATGGATCTTAGCTTCAAAGGAGTCGTTAGATACGTATTTATTGTGAAAGTGACACCGGGTATAAAGTTTAACACTACATATTACGGTTTTTCTTAATTCTTCTCTGACTTGTTTATTATAAACTAGCCTTTCACTTGGCTCCGCTCGCGTTATGAAGGCTGGAAATCAAATGAAATATTTTTCTCCCGTTTTTGCAACATTTTTCATTGATGATCCGTTTCTATTGGTCGTAGCGTGATATAATATAGCCTATAGCCTTCCTCGATAAACGGACTATCCAACACAAAAAGAATATTTTAATTAGGACCAGTAGTTCCTTGGATTAGCGCGTTCAACCAAACAAACAAACAAACTCTTCAGCCTTATAATATTTGGTGAAAGAAGTTCTATGAAAATAAATATTACAAACAGACCTACAGTTAGAAATTTTTGTATAGATAAAACATCGCGTGCAATTACTACATCTATTTAATTAGCGATTGGTCACTCGCCATTCGTTCTAGTCCGGTGATTGTGGGTTATGCCACGGTTCATATCTAGCTGACGAAATTGAGCAAAGGACGTATGCATTTTTGCCTCCTTCAGTGATGTTTTGGGTTCGAATCTCGCGGGATGTTTATATGAAATATTTAGTCTAGCCATCTTCACAGGAGATATTATGGTGACACAAGAGCACTCTCTATTCCTATCACTCTCATAATCCAGTGAGATGACTGTTCGACACGACCAGTGAGAGTTAAGGCGCAGGACCGACGCGACACGTGCTCTCCGAGGCACTGGAGTGAATCACCGCTAACTTCCCCAACTGTCACTAAGGCTTACGAAACATAAAGACTCAGTAACTAAACTTGGCCCGCCTGGGACTTGAACCTAAATAAATATTCTGAAGAAATATTCTGTATACCGATATTTAAATGTGACCGCATCACGAGAAAACCACTGGACATATTTTGATGAAATTAGCAATATCATAGCTGATTATCCGTTATAACATCACTAAATATTATAAAACAAAGATCTCCGGCATGTCTGTCTGTTCACAATAAACTCAAAAACGACCGCACTGATTTTCTGTCACGTTCTTCTTCTATCAAATTTGTCAAGTTTTGCATACTAGCGGAACCTGCTCGCGCTATATCTACATCTCATACAATAATTTTTACAGCAGAAAAGTATATCAAATGTATAAAAAGTTATAACATTTAAAACGAATTAACGTTAAGGGACGAACCCGAGTGGAGCAAGGTGAGACACTAGTTTAGTTTAGTCGAATTACGAATATGTATCGAAAATAGTTATAAGAGATATAAGAAAATAATAAAAATGTGTGTGTGTACTTATGTACACGCGTTAGAAATTATTGTTCTTCGGCATCATTAAATAATACATACTCATTTTCGCAATTAGCACCCCGAGAAACCTCTAAAACGACACCCATGTAATTGTTGAAAAAAAACCGGATGTCCGCCATCTTGGATTTGAAAATAGACCTCATTTTCGCAATTAGCACCCCGAGAAACCTCGAAAATGACACCCATGTCATTGTTGAAAAAAACCGGATGTCCGCCATCTTGAATTTGAAAATGGACCTCATTTTCGCAAGTAGCACCCCGAGAAACTTCGAAAATGACACCCATGTCATTGTTGAAAATAAACATCGTGAATATAGTTGCAAGTCCTCTAAACTGTTGACTGTTAGTTAACTTCTCCCGTGAGAATTTTGTGTCTCGCTGTGCTCTCATCAATTTTTCATAACGCACCTAAAGAAGTATAACTTCAAAAAGTCTGTCTTTAGTGCTTGATTATTTCGCAGCATAACATTCATAAATTTATCCTAGTACACAAGTCCTCGGTAGTATAGTGGTAAGTATCCCCGCCTGTCACGCGGGAGACCGGGGTTCGGTTCCCCGCCGGGGAGATTTTTTTTATTTAAGACGCAACATCTTTGCATGAGTTTTTAATACAATTTTATATATATTTTTTTATATTCTTTAAATAGTTAACTTAGAAGGCATTCAGGTGTCTTAAAAAGGTGATATTTATATAGATTACCGTGTTTTATTTTTTGGGATATAAATGGCTATTTTATATAGTAGCCTATATTCCCAATCTAAGTCCTGGCCGAAGTTTATTAACATTTTTTTAGAAGTTTTTATTTACTGTTGAATTTTATAGGTTATCTTACACACTACGACTTACTTGAGATCAATTCTACAAAACTGCTCACTAGAAAAACTACTAGAAGCTCTATTTTAATATTTTATTCTAAGCGAAAATAAATTTATAATATGTATTTATTTAAACTTATATATGTAGTATATCAACTATCTGGTATCCGTAACACAAGCTTCCTTCGTAGCTTAACACGGAACTAGATGGCGCTGTGTGTAATAATGTCCCAACATATTTATATTTATACATTTATATATCCATATTAAAAGTCACTTTGTTTATGTCTGTCAGCTTTTCACGCTTAGTTTAAGTTCTTAGGAAGAAGAGAATAGTTTTTCCTGGTATTTATTCCTTAAGTTGAAAATGATGGTACTTTGTATGGGAAATCAAAAATTTCTCTATGGGATAAAACATTAGTCACATCTATGTATTTATTTAATATCTATCTATGCCTTGCTTAGAGTCAAATGTATACATGTAACAATATTACTACTAGACTACACCTCTAACCTCCCCCCCCCCCTCTCAAAATCACGTGTATTTTATTACAAAGTATCTTAAAAACTTCTAAATATTATCTTTAAATACAGGTTAAAAGATATAACCTAATTTAGATTAGACTAGAATTAGTCCTTAGTATTAATGATAAGCAGAAACTATTTAGAATTTCTGTGTGTCTGTGACTGCCTCATGAGAAAACCACTGTACAGATTTTTATAAAATTTTGTATGATTATAATAGTTATGGTTATTCGGGTCAACATTAAGGAAGAAACGTAACGCTAAGACGTAATAAATGAAACTATTTTTTCGGATTTTGTCGCGGATTTATTATATTTTTTGGTTCTCGACGTTTCGAATGCTTTAAAGCAATCATGGTCACGGGAGAGACTCAATTATAATGTCAAATATTCGCGTAAACCTAAGAAAGTATTAAGCTAAGACGTATTTAGAAATGAATCAGATCGAAGCGGGGAAGTAGTTAAGTTAGTTTTATAATAAAACATTAATCAAAATTCATTGGGATTAAATAAGTTCGGACATTTTTATAACAGCACCATCTAGTTCCGTGATAAGCTATGCGGCTTGTGTTACGGATACCAGATAATTATATACTAGGTACATATATAAATTTTAAATACATACATAATATAAATATTAACATCCATGACTGGAGAACAAACATTCGTGCTCAACAAATGAATATCCCCAGCGGGACTCGAACCCGCGACCGCTGGCGCAGAAAGTAGGGTCACTACCAACTGAGCCAAACGTGTCATCAATTTTTGATACTAACTTGTTTAAACGTCTGCGGTGCATAGAACTCGCTCTCTTGCGCGTGCGCAACTGCCACGATGACACACCAGAAACATATTAACTAGAAAAAAGAAAATATTCATCATCATCATCAGCCCTTTTCAACACAGCTGGGCACGGGCCTCCCTCAGTACGAGGGGGATCAGGCCATAGTCCAACGCGCTGACCTAGTGCGTGTTGGCGGACTTCACATGTCTTTCGAAAACTTGCTAGGTTTTCTCAGACATGCAGGTTTCCTCACGATGTTTTCCTTCACCGTAAGACAAGTGGTAATCATGATAGAAATGACTCGCACACGAAAATATCAAATATGCGAGACTCGGGAGTTGAACCCGCTGCACTCGGTTTCCCAAACAATTTAAATTTAAAATATATTAAATAAATATGTAATTATAAAGATGAATTTTAATATTAAACATATTATATTAAATTACATTATATATATGTTATCTCTCAACGACTTACCCTCATAGTGACTGTCTGTCCGTACAAATGTATAGCGGTCTGTCGAAACCCACTCATATATATAGAAAATTAAGACGCGATGGACCGAAAATGAACTGGTTTGTGAGAAATCGGTAAATTTTATCGTAAGTTTAACGTTTACACGTGATTTTACTTGTTATTGAAATAAAAATTAATTAATTCTTTTGAATAAGTACTTTTGAATCAACTTAAGTTGAATTATAAGTAGTTAGTTACTCGGGGGGGAGGCTGTACCTCTACCGGGCGCGTCCTCTCGGTGGCGGATGAGAGGGACGCCACTCGCTCTTCCTAGCCAGTCGAGCGGATGGTAGCGGGGAAACCCGCCGCGGACCAAAAGCCATAGGCGGCGGGACAGGAGGTCCCGCGACTGCCGACCTTGGGTGGCCCCTCTGGCTGCCCTCACAGCTAAGAGGTGCCACTAGGGGCCGCCTAGCGGCCACCGGTTGCGCGACCGCTTCGGGGGTTTCGCAACCGGACAGGGGGGGGTGTCATCACCGTGGATGGACCCCACGGTGAACGGGCACCTTCCTGGCGGGGCCGCTCGTCGAAGCTTCGGCTGAAACGTTGCGGCAGCCGTCGGCGCGGTGTCTCTGGCCGTTTTCACGGTAGGAGGCACTGCGCGGGGGCCGCCCGTCGGGACTAGCTCGACGGGGGGCGGCCGGGAGTGGGACTGCTGCTCGGGCGGGCGGTGGTTCCGCGACTGGTGAGGGGTGCCGCACTTTCAGTCAGGATCGTGGCCGGCCGGTAGGGCGGACCGCGGGGGGAGAGGAGTGCCGGTATTGCGGTGCGCCGCTCGTCCCTACCCTCCGCGGCCCAACGGGGTCGCCACCGTGGGATGGCGGACGTGGTGGGCTCGCTTCGGCGGGCGTTTGTGGTGGGTCCGCTTCGGCGGACGTGTGTTGTGGCTGCCCACTTCGGTGGGTAGTTGGTGCCGTCGAAGTCGTCCTTGATGGCGGAGGCGGCAGGGCTGCAGGGGGCGGGGAGTGTTGGTGATGAGCCGCACTCCCCGCCCTCTGTAGTCGTTGGGGCTGCAGAGGAGAGGGAGTGTCGGCGTTGTCGCATCCCTGTCCTCTGCAGCCGTTTGAGGTTTGGTCCCTTCGGGGAATTAGTGATGTGCCCACTTGCGGGCGTTTGTGGTGGGTCCGCTTTGGCGGACGTGTGCAGTGGTGCCGCCGACGTCGTCTTTGATGGCGGAGGCGGCAGGGCTGCAGGGGGCGGGGAGTGTTGGTGATAAGCCGCACTCCTTGGCCTGTGGAGCCGGTGGGGCCGCAGGGGGTTGGGAGTTTTGGTGATAAGCCGCACTTCCCGCCCTCTGTAGTCGTTGGGGCTGCAGGGGTGGGAGGACCGGTCTCATTAGCCGCACTCCCCGCCTTCTGCAGTCGGTGATTGTTGGTCCACTTCGGTGGGCTGTGTTTGGTGTTGGGGCTGCTCTGGGCACTGCTCTGATCAGCAGGGTGGTCTTGGGAGCAGCCTCGTCTTGGTTGTATGTCTTCCCATAATGGGGCTGTCCCTCTCGGGGCGGCCTCATGTTGGTGGCTTCGGCCAACCGTCGGGGCGTCGCGTTTGTATGCGAAAGCGATCCCGTGGCGTCCCACATGGCGGCAGGGGTTGGGCAGTTGGGTTTTAGTGGGTATGCCGGTCTCATTAGCCGGAGAGTCCCACATAACCACCCCAGGGGAAGTCGGGTGGTATCCGTAACAGGATTTCCCAACGTTAAAAAAAAAAATAAGTAGTTAGTTAGGAAGCTTCCTGCCGAAGAGCCGGAAAGAAGCGAAACAGTTGTTCTTTTAAAAAAACTTATATCATTTTTATTATATCACTAGGCTAGGTTACCTATAAGGTATAAGCTAGGGTTTTAGTTAGGTAGTAGTTAGTGGTTTTAGATATAATAAATGAAATAGTTGTTAAAATCTATACTTCTATACTAATATTATAAAGAAGTAAAGTTTGTTTATTTGTTAAATTGTAAGGGGTAATCTCGGGATCTACTGAACCGATTTTAAAAATTCGTTCACCAATAGAAAGCCACATTATTGCTGAGTGTCATAGGTTATATAAAACACCGAAAAATAAAAAGGCTTTTACGTGGTAGTCCGTTTTGCAAAGTGAATCGGAGAAAAAACGGTCGAATGAAAGCGTTTCTTACGAACGCTGCCTTAACTATGAAAGATATATTTTTGAGTTCTAGAGAAAAGATGTGGAGCTTGAAAATGCCTAAAAAAAGTCAACGACAGCATATGTCTAACTTAAACACTCTGTACTAAAAAAGGATTATTAACATTATGCCCAACGAAGTGAGCACGGGTCAGCTAGTATCTACTAATTATACAGGCAGTGGTAGCCTAGTGGTAACGCGATCGTTTGGGAAACCAAGAGAAGCGGGTTTACGTCCCGGGTCGCGCACCTCTAATATTATTGAAGGGTACGTAGATCGATGGTAGGGCCGCCAGGAGTTGAATAAAATACGTGGATATAATATCTTCTATATTTAATTACCGAGTAGGCAAACAAAACATACAGCAATACTTTAATACTATAATAGACTAGCGATTTGTCCTCGCTTCGCTTGGGCTTTTTCCTAGATTTATTTATGCATATCTATAAGTGGTAGTGCCATGCTTGTTATCTTCGGGTAGCAGCCGAATGGGCCGGCACGCCCCGTATAGTTCATTAGTACCACTCTCTCACAGAAGACCGGCGTGAAGTGGCAGCTATGCTGTCGCGTTTCGTCCGGTGAGTGAGAGTCCGGGAGGCCCACTCTCCTTCCCTCTTCCCTTCATCCTCCGCCTTCGTTCCCCCCTCCCTCCCACTTCCCTCCCTCCTCCATCCCTCCCTTTCCTGAAAGGCCGGCAACGCATCTGCAAGCCTGGCTTGCAGATGTCCATGGGCGGAGGTGATCACTTCCCATCAGGTGAGCCCCCTGCCCGTTTGCCCCCTTTTTACCATAAAAAAAAAAAAAATATATAAACCTTCCTCTTGAATCTCTCTATCTATTAAAAAAACCGCATCAAAATCCGTTGCGTAGTTTTAAAGATTTAAGCATACAAAGGGATATAGGGACAGAGAAAGCGACTTTGTTTTATACTATGTAGTGATGACACACGGAAGAGGAAGAGCGAGTGTGGGGTTGCCAGGTGTAGGTTAAAAAATTAAATAAGTATAAAGTATGGCCATCTCCAACAAATATTTCATGTGCGGCGGTAATAACTTGTTTACTATGGAATGGGGAATGTGGGCACTGCCTATGGCAATCCCCAGAATACTATTAGGGTCCTAGCTAACTTTCATCATAATTTCTTTAGCGGTTTTGCATCAACTTTACATTGTAAGAGTGAGCGTATGTATAGTACGGAATAAGATTACTGACTGAGTCAAAAACGCTTTCTATTGTTATTATTTAACACTTGCAAGCCCTATCCGCTTCACTGGACGTAAGTTAAAATAAACAGTTTTTAAATTTTCTAATAATAAAATTTGTCTAAGTTACTCCTTATAACATTAGATATATGCGAGTGAAAGTCTCATCAAAATCCAGCCGTTTAAGAGATTGCCCGGAACAAACAAACAAACAAAAATTTTAAAAATTGATTTTTTGTTGCTAGTATCGTATATATACTTTCATATGTTTTTAATGAAGCTAACATTTGAAATTAAAAACAGACACTTTTATTTATATGCATAGATTATTTATTAAAAAATCGAGGGGCCTTAAATTTAGCGTGAGTTAGATCGCGAGAGTTTCACTAGTTAATATTAAAAAAAACTAAAATAAAAATAGCCTGAGTTACTCCTTATAACATTAGCTATCTGCGAGTGAAAGTCCCGTCAAAATCGGTCCAGCCGTTTCAGAGATTACCCAGAACAAACAGACAGACAAAAATTTTAAAAATTGTTTTTTTGCTGCATAATGAAATGAAAAATGAAAATAAATTATATATATGAAAAATATTTATTAAAAATTATCTTGGCCACTGTGGCCGAAATCAGTTACAAGGACCTATTATATTTCATTAGACGTCAGTGACTGAAGTTTGAGTGAGGCTTGTATTTTGTACACGTATTTAATTACGATTGACCCAATTTAATTGATTACGAGGTTAGTATTTCTTTTCAACCGAAACAAAATGTTAGAAATTATATTACTAATTAAAAGTTCCATACAGATTGTGCTATCACTATTCATTATCTATACTAATATTATAAAGCTGAAGAGTTTTTGTTTGAACGCGCTAATCTCAGAAACTATTGGTCCGAATTGAAAAATTCTTTTTGTGTTGAATAGTCCGTTTATCGAGGAAGGCTATAGGCTATATTATATCACGCTACGATCTATAGGAGCGGAGCATTAATGATAAATGTTGCAAAAACGGGATGGGTGGGCGTTAGTCTTGACAGGTATCATACCGCGCGACTCACAAAGAATTTGGTTTCCGGTCTTTAGAACGCGTGCGAAGCCGCGGGAAATGGTAGTATAATATAAAACAAAGTCTTCCGACGCGTCTGTCTGTTCGCGGTATACTTATTTATTTTATTTATTTATTATTATTAAAATGTACATTTTTTTTTAATTAAATGATAACATAATTACATAATTCATTATCACTACATAGTATAAAACAAAGTCGCTTTCTCTGTCCCTATATGTCCCTATGTATGCTTAAATCTTTAAAACTACGCAACGAATTTTGATGCGGTTTTTTTAATACAAAGAGTGATTCAAGAGGAAGGTTTATATGCATAACTATCGGATCCCGCGGCTTTGCCTGTGCTAATACTAGGGAAGAGCCCGAGCGAAGCGAGGGCGAGTCGCTAGTAATATATATTACATTATTAATATTAAATATATCATTATATATTATTATATACAATATTGTTATAATTTGGAACTAAATATTTTATTTCATATTAAATATTAAATAATTTAATCTAATTAATTAAAGATAAGTAATATTTTTTTAGTTTTTCCTTAATATTTTTATTGTTAATTTCATTAATTAACTTTGGGGGCAAACTATTCATAAGCCGTGGAGTAATGTGCATAGTTGTTCTTTAAAAACTACTGCACCGATTTTCATGCTGTTTTCACCAATGGATAGAGTGGTTCTCGAGGAAGGTTTTAGAATATAACTAGCGGAACCCATGGCTTGACTCGAGTTTAATCTACCGAAGCAAGGTTGAGTCGCTAGTTACGCAATTTTAGGATTTTTGCCTGTTTGTCGGTTTGTTTGTGCATCTGTGTGCTAAAACCTCAGAAACGACTAAGCTAATTTGGGTGCGGTTTTCACATGTATTGTGGTAAGCTTCATTTAACATTAAGTGTTAGATTTATTTCAATTGGTTAAACGGATTTTGATGAAACATTATTAATTAGTAACATAGATTATACATTACACATTGGAGTAAACTATAGAATATAATTTTTAAGAAAAAATTATGTCATAAAAGGCAGTGGTAGCCCAGTGGTAACGTGCTCGCTTGAATAACCGAGTGATGCGGGTTCGAATCCGGATCTCGCACCTCTGATATTTTCATGTGCGAATCATTTCTATCATGATTACCACTTGTCTTACGGTGAAGGAAAACATCGTGAGGAAACCTGCATGTCTGAGAGAATCTATTATATTCTTTATTGCACTAAAATTACATTAAGAAAAAGAATACATAGAAAGTGACGTGGACAAGGGTGGACTTATCTCTATAAGAGATCTCTTCCAGTCAACCCATGAGCGTGGGAGATGGTGTTACATAGCGGGACAGAAAGTGAAAGTGCAGAGATAAATTAAAAATAAATAAAAAAAAGAAGAAAAATATAAAATACATACACTTACATAATATATGAATTACATACATACATATATATAAATATATAAATAGAATTACATATATAATAAAGATAAATATACCAAAGTACATAAATACATATATACTTTCGAATATATACATAAATATACATATTATGATGCAAAGAGAAAAGTGTGTTGTTCAACTTTGAGCTAGAAAATAATTTTTAATGTTGGCTTTAAACGCAGCTGTAGACGGGCTCTCTTGTAGGGTTTTAGGGAGTCTGTTCCATAACACTGCAGCACGTACCGCGAAAGAGTTTTGTAAAAATTTGGTGTTACTTCTCGGTATCTCGAGCATCGATGTGATGCAGGGCCGTCTGGAACGTGTAGGAGTTGGAAGCAGGTTAAACCGGGAACGAAGGTATGAAGGAAAGTTGTGATTATGAAGGATATTAAACAGAAAAGTAAGGATGTGCATATCACGGCGAAGGCGGATAGGGAGCCATTTTAGCTGAGCTCGGAAATCGGAGACATGATCATACTTACGCAGACCATAGATAAAGCGTATAGCGAGATTTTGGAGACGCTCAAGTTTATTCAGTAGCTCCTCAGTCACATCCAAATAGCATACATCGGCGTAGTCGAGAATGGGCAGTAGCAGAGAATGAGCAAGCATAATTTAGGTTTTGAAGGGTAAGAAATATTGGAGACGCTTCAGAGAGTGGAAAGTGAAGTGCATACGCCTACTAACTTCGTTAATATGAGATGTCCAAGACATTGTGCAATCCATAATGAGGCCCAAGTTCCTTACCTTATCGCAGTAAGAAATTGGAACTCCAGAGTAGATAATATCAGGTACTGATTCCCAATCCAATCTGCATCTTAACCTGTTGCTGCCAATAATTATCGCTTGGGACTTGTTAGGATTTACCAAGAGACCGAAAGATTCGGCCCAAGATTGAATAGCGACAAGGTCTTTATTTAAAGTGTCAATAGCATCAGGCAAATCGTTCAACGTACAATGTCGATACAATTGCCTAAACCTAGCGAGTTTTCGAAAGGCATGTGAAGTCCGCCAACACGCACTAGGCCAGCGCGGTGGACTATGGCCAGATCCTTGTATAGAAGCCCTCGCCCAGTGGGACGTTAAAAAAGGGCTAAATCCATTAAAACACTAGTAAATACAATATAAATAAAACACAGTATATAAATTATAATTTTATTTTGAATATATTTTGATTTCAATTCAAATAATCAGAAACCCACGGCGACATATCGCTTGTATATTTCACTGGAGGAACGTCATAAGGCAAAATGAGTCTGTTTTGAACATTTTCTTGTAATGGAAAGTAATCTTGGTTGATCTGAAATAAAATGACAGATTGTGAGTTAACATCTTATTTAAATATATAAAGCTAGCAAACCTGGCCCACTTCGCTGGGCGTAAGTTAAAATAAATTAAGTTTTATAATTATAATAAAATGACGACACGTTTGGCTCAGTGTGTAGTGACCCTGCCTTCTGCGCCAGCGGTCGCGGGTTCGAGTCCCGCTGGGGGCATACATTTGTTGAGCACGAATGTTTGTACCTACTCTAATCATGGGTGTTTATATTTATAATATGTATGTATTTAAACTTATATATGTGTAGTATATCAACCATCTAGTATTCATAACACAAGGCTCGTACCTTACCGTGGAACTAGATAGTGCTGTGTGTACATGTTCCAACATATTTATTTATTTATTTATTTAAAAGTAGCCAAGTTACTCAGAAAGTTCCGTCGAAATCGATATTGATATGTTCTTTAATATTGTGGAACATTTTTTTGTTCTTATCATCATTAGTTTTCGCAGCGCATGAGATGAAAGATATTTTATAGGCATTTTTTTTACACCTTGGGTAACATTATTGTAGTTTTAGTAGGGATCCTTATTTTTTCTTGCAATTAAAATAGCCTATATTAATCAGTGACAATGTAGCATTCGAATGGTGAAAGAATTTTTAAAATCAGTCCAGTACTTTTTAGCCAATTCGTTACAAACATACTTATATGCAAATCTTTCCTCTTTATAATATTAGTATAGATAGTATGCATCATAGTCGTATAGTATATATATAGATATCCGCTAAGAGCGGGTTTTGCGACAGGGCCGGATTAAGGAGGTCTAAGGGCTCTCGTAAGTTTATGTGATAATCTGTGATAATTTTTGGGCTCCAATCATTCAATTTAGCAGTACCTAGATGAACCCGAGCAAAGCGGCAGTCGCATCTACATAATAAAATATTATTATTCATACTGAGTGGAATCGGTAGAATATATTTTTTTCAAATCTTATTGAAATATAAATGAAACTATCTTTTCGGATTTTGTCGCGGATTTATTTGGATTTTTGGTTCCCGACGTTTCGAATAGTTTAGAGCAATCATGGTCACGGTATCTGGGTCTCTCCCGTGACCATGATTAAACCAAACGGAAACCAAAAATCAAACATTTTATTCGTTTACATTTACGGCATAAGCGAATAATTGAGATGTTAACTATCCTATCCAGTAAGTTAGACCAAAATACGATTACATGTGAAATTTGATTGAAATCGGTTCAGTAGTTTTGGAGTTTATTGGCAACATACATCGTGACACTAGATTTTTATATATATAAAACTAGCCGTTTCCCGCCCGCTTCGCTGGGCGAATTGAAAAAGGAAATAAATTACATTTTATGTTTCATTTTTATTTTTTTTCCATATTTTTATTATTCTCCTTTTTTTTATTTTTGTATGAACATAAATAGGCCCCGTGGATAGAATTGTAAGCATCGATATTGTTTAGACTTACACAAATTCCAAATTCCATCGATTTAGCCTGTATCTTCCATCCAGGTGATTTTTCTCACTAATATTCATTGTAACTTTCAATGTGCAATCATTTAAGTTAAAGTTAAAGTCGTTAAAATCGTTTAAGTTAAAGTCATTGCAAGTCTCATATGTGAAGTTGAAATCTGTCTAGGTTCAAATGCGACGAATTTTCTGTTAACTAAAATTTTCTCCGTGACATCAATTTTTTATAGAAAATTAATTGTTCATGTTTTTTATGAATTCTATTGGAATAAGTAACTAAATTTCTTTTCCACATCTCAAGTGCTTAGAAAATGGATTCATTATAATCTGGTACATTTCCGCGATCCCGCAATAAAAGAATTCGTCGGATATGTAGTCTGCAAAAGTAAAATGAATGTAAAATTCTTAGTCCGTTGATTGGATAGCTACATGTAAAGTTAAGTTTTGGAAACCTCTCAATGACTTTTTCTCCGCTGCCAAAAAGACGATTGTTGTAAGGAAATACACAAATATCCCTACATACACGAAGATCCCCACCAAATTTGGAGTCTGTAGAAGTTACAGGTTGGAAATTAAAATTTTAGATTTTAACACCCACCCCCATCCATTTTGAGATGATCTTTATGTGAATAATGAAATATTCCTACCATATTTAGAATTTTTAGAAGCTATATTTCGAAATTGAAATTTTTTATTGTTAACACCCACCCCCGCGAACCTTATTGGAGGTGATTCATTGTAAAATCCGCTCTAAGATCATTTTTATATTACATATAGAACACTCTCACTAAATTTGGAGTCTATAGGAGCTATCGCTTCGAAATTAAAAATTTTCATTGTTAACGCCCCCGCAATCTTTTTTGGGGTGGGATATCGTAAAATTTGTTCATAAATCATTTTCACATCACTTATAGAAAATTCCTACAAAATTTGGAGCTTGTAGGAGCTTTAGCTGGAAAATTAAAAATATTAATTGTTAATACCCACCCCCGCAACCCCCTGCGGGGTGAGCTATCGTAAAATTCGTTCATAGCCTATTTCTACACCTCATACAGAAGATTCCTACCAAATTTGAAGTCTATAGGAGCTATAGTTTAAAAACAGGAATTGTTCATTGTTAACGCCCCCGCAATCCCCTTTGGGGGATGGATTTCTTAAAATCTATACATAGCTGACCTCTACATAGCAAAAGTAATATTCCTACCAAGTTTCACGTTTCTAAGTCTTATGGTTCCCGAGATTTCGTAGTGAGTGACTATATAGATGGGAATCCTTCGATTATCATCGAAATTTTTAACTTTTTATCTGACTTTTTTAAAATTTTCTTACATACAAAACTTTCTCCTGACAATTCTGACTATAAAAAAAGCCTAATTGGTCCAGCCGTTCTCCACTACCGTGAGTAGATTCTTAGCTGAATGTAAAAAACCATAATCCGTTTAATATACTCTGTTGAAATCCATGAAAACAAAAGAATCAAGAGAAAATGCTTATCTTTTGTTTTTATTAGCGGGATAAATGTTCATAAAAGTAAAACAGCAACAACAAAATGAAGGAATGTTGGAATTCAAAAAATAGATAGCCATAAACCATCTAGGAAAAATTTCGCATCGAATGGTGGTAGTTTCATGTCGATACGATCAGTGGTTTAGGCGTGATTGAGCCTCAAACGAAGACCATTTTCATTATATATATATAGATAAACATAAAGGGGCAAACACGAAAAAATATCATATTAAAAAATTACAAATAGTCGCGTTAATCTAAGTACACATTAATAATACTTTCTTAGGTTTACGCGAATATTTGACATTATAAATGAAACTATCTTTTCGGGAGACGTTCTCTCCCGTGACCATGATTGCTGCAAAGCATTCGAAACGTCCGGAACCGAAAATCCGAAAAAATCCGCAACAAAATCCGAAAAGACAGTTTCATTAAAAATATTTATAATCTGTATACAGATAAAAAAACTCACCACAAATTTTGGCAAAAACAGCACTCCGGCTTCATAGCTCATGATTCTTAGCGCTCTATTGCCTTTATTAATCGAACCCCACGCCGCCTTGCTTATATTCGCTGACGTAAGGAGGAAATAGGCCGCCATTTTGTTGTCCGGCGACACTCGGGTGTAGGACTTTATGTGGGGCATGGCTTTGTTACGGTGGATTGATGTTGAACGCCATTGGCTGTCAAAATAATTATTATTAATCTATTTTATCTTTAAAACAATTCATTTTATTTGCAGATTTATATCTATAAAATATTCGAAATTTCGGGAAACAATCATAAAGAATATGCGAAAAAACAAAAAAAAAACAAAAAATCCAAATTACTTTCTGATACAATTACCATATTTTCGTGAAAAAAAAAACAACATTGACAGCAAGTAGCAACCATGACTTTTATTAATACAATGATTAATAAAAAAATAAATTAGGATTAAAGAATCTTTCAAAAAATATATATAAATATTAATTTTTCCTCTGAATCATATTATTAACTTTAGTTTCTACTTGTCTTTAGCCCTTTTTAGTCCCTTTCAACATCCCACTGCTGGGGGTGGGCCTCCCTCAGTACGAGGGGGATCAGGCTATAGTCCACCGCGCTGGCCTAGTGCGTGTTGGCGGACTTCACATGTCTTTCGAAAACTTGCTAGGTTTTCTCAGACATGCAGGTTTCCTCACGATGTTTTCCTTCACCGTAAGACAAGTGGTAATCATGATAGAAATGATTCGCACATGATATCAGAGGTGCGAGACCTGGATTTGAACCCGCATCACTCGGTTATCCAAGCGAGCGCGTTACCTCTGGGCTATCACTTCCTATAGTATTCTAGAGTTCTCGAGGCATAAGCTCAGCTTTGCATTTGTGTGAGTGCAGTGTACGGATAGGCACGACGATACGGATAGACGTTGCGAGATTGGTTTAAACCTGTTTGAACTGGTTTTTGATGCGCGGCTATTGGCTATTAGCTATCACTCACACAAATGCAAAGCTGAGCTCGAGAACTGTACTTACTATAAAAAATCTTTGAGCCACAGCTGTTTATTGTTGACATCTGCTGCATACGGCAGGCAACCCCCGCCGAGAATACCATCGTGAGATTGCTTCACATTCTCTACGAAATTAATAAATAATAATTAATTAAATATGTCGGTACATTACAACAGCGCCATCTAGCTCCGTGGTAAGCTACGAGGCTTGTGTTACGGATACCAGATAGCTGATACACTACATATATATAACTTTAAATACATATTATAAATATAAACCATGACTGGGGTACAAACATTCGTGCTGAACATCAGAATGCCCCCAGCGGGACTCGAACCCGCGACCGCTGGCGTGGAAAGTAAGGTCACAACCAACCGACAAAAATTTCGATTTCAAATATTAATTAAAAACCCCAAATAAGTGAATTAAAAATATTCGAAAGTAGACGAAAGCACAGGGCACATCGATTAATTTCATTTCATTTCACTTTATTTCATTTCATAGGCCCTTGCGGGCACTTAAAATCTTCAAATTTTGTTACATAAAATATGTGTTACAAAAATTGTAAATATTACAAAGCTGTTCCGAGAACAAGCAATTCATTTTACTGCCAAGCGGTCTTGTGATCCAAAAAATCTTTTACACTATAATATGCCTTTTTGCATAACTGACTTTTAATTATATTTTTAAATTTATTTAATGATAAATCATGCACATTACTTGGCAGCGTGTTGTACATGCGTATACAGTGACCTTCAAAAGAGTTACTTATTTTATGGAGCCTATATTTGGGCACTGCTAGCTTATCTTTATTTCTTAGATTTAAATTATGATAGTCACTATTTTTACTGAATTTAGTGCCTTTATTCTTGTGACCATATAGCAAGTTTTCATAAATATATTGTGAGTGTACAGTCATGATGTTAATTTCTTTAAATTTGTCTCTTAAAGACTCACGGGGGCCCATCCCATATATAGCCCGAACAGCCCTCTTTTGCAGCACAAAAATGCAGCCAATATCTGCAGCATTTCCCCACAGTGGTATCCCGTATGACATAATACTACCATGAGACAATTTTGGTGATTTTTCGACAAACCTTTTTAACGTAATTTAAACTAAGTTTCCTCGCAAAAACACATTTTCTGGCGAAAAAAAATTGCCGAGACCACCCTCTGCCCCAGGTGGGATTGAAGAGGTCCCGATACTTTCTGATTTAATAATTTTCATTTAATTAAAAAAAAAGAATGAATGAAAGTCGACTTTTTGACTTGTGTCACTTTTCTTTTGAAAACATACAATATGTATTTTTATTTTACGTTACTAAATAATAAGGTACTTTTTACCTAAAGAAGGGTAAATGATTTTCAACGGGGCTGGTTGAGTCAATGTTTGGGGCTGATCCTTTGTTTTTGTGAAATGATGAAGGAAGTCACCGGTCAGCCATAACTGTGAAAAAGCACAACTTGCAATCGATCTAAATTATATTCTTTCAATGTATAATAAATAATAAAAATACAAAGTATTTTTGTATGAAATATCTGATGAAATATTTTCTAAATATAATAAGGCTTAAATTAACTATCCAAAAACCACACAAATAAAAACAAGCCTAGATAAATTAACTTATTTACCACCAGTTTATCACTTATACATTTAAAGTATCATTAAGTATCACAAAGTATTTCAAGTATTTTATAAAATATCTCAAGCACCATAAAGTATCTCAAAGTATCTCACACTAGGCTTCGCCCCGTAACTGCCGATGCTACTCGCTTGAGCGTACAAAGGCCAAGAACCTAACGCGTGTTGGCGTAAAAGGGATCCCATACGTGTCATACCAAAATCCATGTCAAAATGTGACCCAGGAACAGATGAGACTAGGAACACACTGAAAATTATTTTAAAGATTTAAATGGATAAAGGTGGTACGTCGCATTTGTTTTAAACATTTTTATTTATTTATTTCAACAAACTTATGCAATTTTTAGACAGTGGTAGCCCAGCGGTAACACGTCGCTTGGATAACCGAGTGATGCGGGTTCAAATCCGGGTCTCGCACCTCTGATATTTTCATGTGCGAATCATTTCTATCATGATTACCACTTGTCTTACGGTGAAGGAAAACATCGTGAGGAAACCTGCATGTCTGAGAAAACCTAACAAGATTTTGAAAGGCATGTGAAGTCCGCCAACTCGCACTAGGCCAGCGCGGTGGACTATGGCCTGATCACCCTTGTACTGAGGGAGGCCCGTGCCCAGCAGTGGGACGTTAAAAAGGGCTGATGATGCAATTTTTACAGGATAACCTAATGCAACAGCACAGTGATCTAAACGTATTCTAGAATAAGCTTAATTTTTTAATTTTATACTCAATAATCTGAATGATAATATATACAAAGTATTTTTTGTGAATTATGTCGTGTCATATAATATGTCGGCGTGTGTGTAGATGGATGTATGAACTGTTTTAAATTTTAAAATAGCCATAGTTATGACTATTATAGTTTAGTTCACGACACTTGATAGCCATTTCATATATAATATGTATAATAACCAATTTTGAACTGAATTTTCTCGAAATTAGAATATTGCGATATAAAATTAATGTCTTTGATTATTTTTTGTTTATTTGATTTACTTCAAAAATAATCCATTGTTAATAGCGAAATTTTAATATCAAACATAATTTAGTAAGAAATAAATAAAGCATAATTAATATATTACAAAAATGCTTTTAAAATTATCAACAAAACCGATAGAAAATTATGACGCATATGAAAACTTAATAAATAATTAAAATTACTTACTTTATTTGACTAAAATCGCATCTTTTAACCCTGTCCAGATAAAAAACAAGTTGTGGCAAATGATAGTGCCCCAAATATCTGATCAAACTCTTCTTGAACATTGTAGGCGATTCCCCGTCGTGGGGCATAGAGTCTGGGGGCAGTTCTGGGCATCGGGGGCTAAGCCATAGACTAAAAAAATAGGTAAAAGTAAAATTTGGTATTGTACCTTTAACAAAGCTGACCAAACCGATAAAATATAAATTCATGAAAATTCAAAATTTTCTTTTTCCTTAAAAGCTTCTATTTATTTTCATGCTTAAATTAAATATATGCATATATACATGTAGCATGTAGTATATCCATCCTCCTAAATTTGCAAATACATACTATTTTCCTGCGTTAACTTATTCCATTCTTTTCAGTTCCTCCAGTGGCAGCTTTTAGTTAACCCCAGCGGGACTCGAACCCGCGACCGCTGGCACAGCAAGTACTAAGCCAAACATGTCAACGATAATTAATATACATAAAGTTTAATCACCCTTGGGTCCTATTTTCCCAGTCATCGGTATACAAGTTGGCAGTAGACACAACCACCCTCATCGACCCATCTTCGTAACATAAGAGCATCATTTTCCTAAAAAAAAGAAAAATGTTTAATATTTGAATGAAATTCAATATCTATACTTGTTTTTACTGCGTAGTTTGACAAGCAAGACCTTTAGAATAAAACAGATGATTGTTTAAAACACTATATTTGAACAAAGCGTTACAACATGGCTCCTTTACTTTTAGACTTTAGTTATAAGTTATGACAATATTAAAGTTAGCGGTTTCACTTTTGAGTTTTTGAGTGATGAATGCGCGTCGGCGACTCGCGGCAGTGTTGCCAGAATACTCGTGTTGTTCCTATCTCCCTCACTCCCCGCTCTCGGCTCAGGTGCATCATAGACAATACTAATATTATAAAGCTGAAGAGTTTGTTTGTTTGGTTGAACACGCTAATCTCAGGAACTACTGGTCCGAAGTGAAAAATTATTTTTGTGTTGGATAGTCAGTTCATCGAGGAAGGCTATTGGCTATATTTCATCACGCTACGATCAATAATAGCGGAGAATCAATGGAAAATGTTGCAGAAACGGGAAGGGCAGGCGTTAGTCCTTATACCGCGCGACTCAAAAAAAATTGGTTACAGATCTTTAGAACGCGTGCGAAGCCGCGGAATATGCTAGTACTTTGTAAAAATTCTTTAAATTGATTTTTGTTGTTAGTAACTTTCATATGCATTAAGTGAAAAACTGTTAATTTTAAAATAAAAACAGACACTTCAATTTTATTTATGTGTATAGATTAAATATAGTGAAACACTTACGTGTGATGTTTCCCAAACGGTGTTGCCATATTCACATATTGGGCTTCGACGTTCGGTTTCTTTTTGCTTATATTTTTTAGATCTTGCCCACAATCGTCACCATAGAGAATTGTTAATTTTTTTGCACTAGAAATAGAATAAATTTCAAATAAATCAGCCGATTTTGAGTAAATAAGTGACAAACAAACAGGTGCACAAAAATGTACATAATATAAAACAATAGTTGCAACGACACGATTGGCTCAGTATGTACTTGCTGTGCCAGCGGCAGCGGGTTCGAGTCCTGCTGGGGGCATTTATTTGTGCACAAATGTTTGTACCTCAATCATGAGTTATATTTAGAGTATGTATTGTATATAAACTTATAAAAGTGTATTGTATAAACTATCTGGTATCCGTAACACAAGCCTTGTAGCTTACCACGGAACTAGATGGTGTTTGTGTTTATGTCCCAACGTAATATTTAAAAAAAAATACGATATAGATAACATACATACAGATAACAAATACCTGTTTACCTATAACCAGCGAAGTAATAATGTGCTAGCAACCAGCCGACATCCACCATGAAGTTTATTTGCAGTGAACACTTTAGTTCCCCGAGACTTTCATCTAGCAGTTCTGAAATTAAATTTTTTCATTTAATTCTTTACACAACTTCGACTCCCCCTCGATTTCTCCCCAGATTCGTTTTTTTTCCCTAAATTTCTCAGAATTGAGACTTAGTTTTCTCATGATGCATACAGACAAACAAACAAAAATTCTATAACTATAGATAAGGTCTCTTCATGCTATGATAATGAATATTTCAAATTAAAACAATTATTTTATTTGTCAACCTGTCTGCCGGTCTGTTTGTTTTAGGGCCGATGTTGATGAGACTCACTGACAGATAGTTGTGTTATAATAAGTTACATAGGCAACTTTTATTTAAAGAAAAACTACAGCAACAAAAAAATTAAAAGCTATGAAATTATAAACAAAATCCACGTACACATGCGAGAGAAGCGCGGCTAAATCGCTAGTATTACATAAATAATAATACATAAACAAATCAAGTTAACGTTCTAAAAAAATGCAAAGAATAGTTTTTTTCAAAATATCGATTTTTAACACATTTTCATTATATTTAATTAAAAACAAAGCAATATACCTAGAAAAGTGATAGAGAATGGCTGCGAGTGCGTCGGTTTAGAATCATTTATTGTTGTATAAAATATATGGTATGGGGCACTTTGTGCATGTTTTGTAGCCATTCTGCCCCGCGGTAATACGACTTTTAGGAACTCTTCTGGACGTTTCGTTGGGGGCACTATTGGTAGGTAATCTGAATCTGGAAAAAAAATAAAATCATTAAATAGAGCATATAAATGTACTGTTCAGTCCAGAAGTGTATGACTCGGGATTTGAACCAGTTGCACTCGATTTTCCAAGCGAGCGCGTAAGTCACTGTTTTGTGTTACTACAGTCTGATAATGAAAATCATAATATATTTAAAATTATAAAATGATGTATAAAAATATATACCTCTAATTCTAACTTCTAATCCTGGGGTAGGAGATTTACTTTTCTCCTTCTCTTTCTTTGTATAACTTTCATTTTTATTACTATTTTTACTCTGTGACACTTCATTTGTTTTTAAATTCTCTTTTCTCTGTGTCACAGATGATTGGCTTTCAACATGTGTAACTCTACTGGTTCCTTGACTTTGACTGGTGGAAATTATTGTTTTCGAATCTGAATTTCTACTTGATTCTTGATTATTTTGAGATGTACTAGCAACACTGAAATAATTTATTTTATATGAAAACTTTAGGATAAATGAAATAATGATTATTATTTATAAAGAGGCAGAATCTTAAGTTTTTATAATTCTCATATATCTCTGTCTGTAACCGTATCATAAGAAAACCACTCGACAGATTAAGATGGACTTCGGTATGATGATAGCTGTTCATCTGTGTTGACATAAGGAAGACTATTTAGTGCGGGGAAAATATCTCATGTCTGACAAATCTATACCAAGTATTTGAAGCTCTAAAAGCATATCAAAATTAATATTTTGAACTGCATTACATTTTTATTTACATAAATAAAAAAAACTGTTTTATTTTGATGAGAAGGTGACTTGATAAATTCTAATCATTATATGTACACCATCAATAAAACCTCATTTCTGCCCCCAAATAAGGTATCTTTGGAGTTCATCTTTTCTTTTCACATTCTGAAAAAAGACTATATAGGATTGATAATAAAATATACTTATGACAGAAAATAACTAAAATTAGTACCACTTTTGAGGCACCAACTATCAAATCAATAAAGAAATCTTTAAATTAACGGGGCACAAACTGACATTGTCATGACATATTTTTACCCTGATTTAATATGCAGTTTCTTATAAAATAGTTTTTATTCTGATATTTTTGCCAAACAAACCTGCTGCCAATGTTTGCTTTGGGTTCATAAAACTTTTTCTCCACAATAACATTTAGTTGATCCACAATCATATTTTTCTGCAAACTGTACTTTTCAGGAACATTGTAATCTCCTGTTCCACTATACGAATCTAATATAGCTTCTACTGTTAGTAAAAAAATGCATATTATTAGTAAAAATAGATATTCTTTTTGTTTTATTATAACTATTGTTTTGTTTTATTATAAGATCAACATTAATGAAAATATATCTTCAGTATTTTGTGCCTCTGCTGAGTAAAGGCCACCATTCAATAAAAGGGGAAGGCCCCAGGATTTTAACCTGCTTCACCAGTTTCCCTAGGTAATGTTCTGCAGAACTTTTTTAAAATAATGATAGCAACAAAATGATTAAAATGCCACTGAGTGAATTTTCTGAACATAATATATATCTTTTATTTTCTTCATAACATTTATAATATTTCTTCATAATCATTATTTTTCTTTTTCAGTAATAAAAATGTATGCTACTTTTAGAGCATAATTTAACTTACAATGTGGATGGCTAAATTCCCTAAAATGAGCTGGATTAAGCCTATAACATGATTCACCATAGTTGCATTCTTTTTTTACTCTCTTTGATAACTGGTCACCTGGAAAGTACAAAATATGGTATATTAACTCAGGAAATATGAGGAAAATAGACACAATAGTTTAAAAGTGTATTTTGATTTAATTCATTGTTTTAATATAACAAACTTTAAGTTAGCCTGACAAACTACTAACAAACGACATACACATGTTGCTGATTATTCAAATCTAGACTTGTTTTGTAATGTAAATACTATAACTAAATTAAGTTTAAAAATTTAAACAAAGTATAGTAAATAGAAACTATATAAAAACACAAACTTACTGTCCATTTTATTCATACGTTTGTTGGAAGGGTTCATAATGATATTAGATTAAAATATTAACTTTAAACATGAATCATAATATTTTCAATTCTCTTCTTAATGGCTTCAAAGCATAATATATAATAATATTTTTTATTTTATTAAATTTGAATAACAGCTGTAAGTTGTAAATTTGATTTTATTTTGACAACAACTAAATTCTAAAATGACAGTAAGACTTCAAATAATGTTGCTACATTTAAAGTTTGAATAAAATTTTATTTTATTAATGTAAATTAATAAAAATCTGTGAAACTTAGGAGAATAATAAGTGAACAAATAACTTAATATTTGAATATTATTTATGCCAATTACTTAAAGCTTATCTTTAAAAATAGTATTTTTATTTGAAATATTTTCAATTCTGGCAGCTCTGGTTTGAACTTAAGTTAAACTTTGGTCTTTGACAATAGCATAGTATAAACATAGTAAAAGAATACAAAGTACGGCATCTTCATACAAACGCACCGCGCGCGGCTTGTATGTGTGCGTCATAGTATCTTTACGTTGCCGCACGCACACTCAAACAATATCTCGAACCGTATATCAGTGCGCCAGTCTAGGCTGACGCCGCACATGTTTCGCGCGTCACGGTTTTTCACTATATGAAAAATGTGTGACATTCGTAGAAGAACTTATTGCTGTGTGTTTGGGTGTCTAAATTCTTCATCGATTCCAGAGTTGTGTTTGTTCAGATTACCTACTGAACAGAAAAGGTAAACAAATCACTTATAGCTATAGTTTGTCCATTTTATTAATGGTTTTTAATTTGACATCTCGTCGACTGACAAGCTATAGTGACAATATATAGTCATTGGGCCGGGAAGTGTGTTATCAAAAAATATTTATTATTTATATACATTTAAGAATGTAAAACATTTTGTTTCTACATGTTTATGATTATTTTTATTAGGCCTTTAGTTACTTGCTTAACTGATATATCAGTAGAAAATAGTATTAAAAATGTTTGTTTGTTAGATTTATCTCGAAATTTATTTGTATAAATAAATAAAATAAATCCTTTAATTTCTTGCTTTTACAAAAACATAAATATGCTATTAGTAACAATTAAAAAAAATTTAAAGTATAATATATTAATAAAATCATATCACATCCTATTAATATAATAAACTAATACAACAAAAATAAAAGTACCTACATAAGTATTTCATCATCAAGTATAAATTATATGCTATAGTTTGTCCATTTTATTAATGGTTTTTTGACAGCTCACGCCCACAAAGTTTCGTATTTAATGGTTAGCCATTAAAGTTAAAATGCCATACAAATAATATTGTACTTCATGGACGGGCACCGCCCCCTTACTGCTGTGCCACACAACGATTACTACGATTGTGCCACAGATTACAAATAATCGAAAAAAATCAATGTTAATATTTAAATAAGGTGTAATATGTTATTTAATCAGGAAGACAACAAAATTTTAAGGTAGAAACCAATAAATGAAAACATTAACATTAAGTAAAGTTTTACTTTCTTCTTATTATAATCATACAAATAAAACAACTAAAATAGTTTAATTCCTTTTATTAACATGATTCGTCACAATCATCATTTATATTAAATTTGTCCGATGAGGAGTCTTCAGTTATATTAATTATTAACTCTTGTGTGCATAAATTATCAAATGCAATGTCACGGTCCAAATCAGACATTATGATTCTCTTAGTTCTCTCCACCACACTTGATTTTTACGATAGTAATATTTATTTTCATATTATTAAATATAAAAATAAATATTATTTTATGTTAAAAAAAATAAGAGATATCGATTATTACGTCCTTTTGAGTATATATTGTCACTATAGCTTGTCAGTCGTCGAGCTGTCAAAAAAACATTAACAAAATGGACAAACTATAGAATAAGTGATTTGTTTACCTTTTCTGTTCAGTAGGTAATCTGAACAAAGACAACTCTGGAATCGATGAAGAATTTAGACACCCAAACACACAGCAATAAGTTCTTCTACGAATATCACACATTTTTCATATAGTGAAAAACCGTGACGCGCGAAACTTGTGCGGCGTCAGCCTTGACTGGCGCACTGATAAACGGTTCGAGATATTGTTTGAGTGTGCGTGCGGCAACGTAAAGATACTATGACGCACACATACAAGCCGCGCACGGTGCGTTTGTATGAAGTTGCCTTACTTTCTCTCTTTATACTATGACAATAGGCTGTTAGTTGAATTGACATTTGACATTTGAATTTTGAGAAATAATTTGTATTTACCGCCCGAAAGACCGAGTGACGTATATAATTAAAAACAAACTTATTGCAAAGTGCTGATCTTTTAAAGTACATATTAATTCGTTAAGAATTGTACAAATCATTAAAAATGAACGATCCTTTTGTTTCTTGTCCTTACAATATCGCTCATCGAGTACCACAATCCCGCATTCAAGCACATTTAGTTAGGTGCAAAGAAAAAAAACCTAATTTTGCTATTTGTCCGTATAATGCTACTCATAGAGTACCAGAGACTGAGATTAAAGCTCACGTGTTGGACTGTCCGTCTAAAGACGCTATGTTCCCATCTGAAATAAAAGAGAAAATTGTTGAAATGAAGCCAGACGAAGTTAAACGGAAGCGGCCGCCGATGGACGATGAACAGTGGGATGATTAATGCTTTTTCTATTTATAATATATGGACTACATTGGAGTAATAGAGTGTAAGTTAGTTGGTAAACAACTTTATTTTGTTCCGTATACATTTTTTTAAATAACATGTATTTATTTACAATAGAGGAAATTACAACTTAACTTAATTATATAATATAAAAAGCAAATGTACACTTACTGTACAAGTTCTGTCCATGAAGTATAGTGGCAAAAATGCTAGCGCTGAATGGTAATTAATCTATACTAATATAATAAAGTTATTTAGAAACTACAAATTCTAATGTTGGTTTGTTACGGGCTTGTAGTTAAAAACAGACTGATTTTTATCAAATAATTAGTTCTGTTTACTTAATATAAAAGTATAACATAATTTATATATTGAAATTTCAATATTTATCTAATATTTTGGATTATTTCACTTATTTTCGATAGTTTTTTTTATGTTACCTTTAAAATGGACCTTAGCACTGACAAATAATTTTCCCTACAAATTTTCAGGCCAATGAACATGACAGAAGAAGTAAAGAAGGTGCTTCATTTAATTAATAAGTATATTAAGACTTACCTTACATAATTATTTTCACTACTGCCGTAACCATTGCCTGTACCAGTAGTTAGCTACCAATATGGTAGGATATATCATAATTATTTTAATAATAAGTGAGAAAGAATTATTGTTAGAGTATATTATTTAGAGTAGGACAAAATAATTTCAGTATACAATTTCTTTTGTGTGTTATTTTATATTAAGTGAAATGATTACTATTAAGTAACATTGTTTAATTTTTTTAGTTTTAATTGTTTAATTTATCATCACCTTAATTTGGAAATCCCTTCTGTTTAAGTGCACTTCTTAGGTTGACACTAAAAATGTTAAAAATCCGATTTTGTATTATTTTAAAATATGTTATTATTAAAAGTATGGAATATTTATTGTTTCTAAACCAGAATATATATTGAAGTACTTGTATGTAGTTTCTTTTGATATTCTTTTAAAAATACATATACATATACAGTGAAACCTGGTTAAGCGAGACATCAAGGGACCTGCAATGTCGTTTCACTTATAGAGGTATTCCACTTACCCAGTGTCTCAGATATCCAGGTATTAATAAATATCTGTCTCATTTACAGAGGGTTCCATTGATAGAGGTTATTGACAGGTTATTTCAGTTATAAAGGTGCAATCAAACAAAACAATGGTATCTCAGTTACAGAGGTTTATGCATATAAAATTTACTCCCTGTCTCAGTTATAGAGGTAACTGATGATAAATCTAAAGAACAAATCCCAGATATAGAGGCTTAGCTCGTCCCACTAACAGGGGTAATTCAGTGCCAAAGTGTTGGTACCTCAGCATGCGTTCCAGTTATGGAGGTTTCTCACTTATCCACGTCCCACTTAACCAGGTTTCACTGTATCTATAATAAAGAAGATTTTCTTTTTGTATGATTATAAATTAGAAATTATTAAAATAAATCTGTTTTTTTAAGTAAAAGTTGATATTGATTAATTATTCTTAATGGTCTGTTCACACAGACTGTCTCGGCCGACGCTCTTCTTTTCACACAGACTGAGTTCACACAAGTTGTGTGCTCGGAACTGGTCAGAGCCGACAGCAGTTTCACATAGACCGGCTGTAAGAGTACTGTTTTTGAGCGGATGCGGTTAGAGCCGAGCGGCTACTCTGGCGGTCCAGTTCTGTACAGTCCAAGTTTTTACGATGTGTTCCCGAGATCCCCAAAAAAAATTTTAAGTATTATCGTGTGAAATATCCTCACACAAGTACGCACATCTGTTCCCTTCAAATATTGCTATCAAAAGACGGCTGTTAGGGGGCATGCGGTTCGCGGAGTGAGCGAGGACGCAATAGTAGCCGGTCGGTCGCACGAGGTCGCCAAAGAGCATGCAAACATTAAAGGTCCGCGCGCACTAGGCGTAACTGCTCTGCAGCGAAACGACGCAGCACTGCACTGCAAAATATTCTTTGTATGAAATAATATGAAACATACCGCACTACCCGACGCGACACTGCACGACACAACGGCGTAGTGCGCTATCATCATCATCATATTCAGCCTGTATTCGTCCACTGCTGGACATAGGCTCTCCTATGGCACGCCACTGAGCTCGATCTTCAGCTCTTCGAATCCAACCGCTGCCAGTCACTTTTCGTTTATCGTCACTCCACCTAGCTGGAGGACGTCCTACACTGCGTTTGCAGAACCGTGGTCTCCACTCTAGAACCCTTCTACTTCACCGGTTATCGGTTCTGCGACAAATATGACCAGCCACTGCCACTTCAGCTAGCTAATTCTTTGGGCTATCTCAATGACTCGTTCTCTGTCGGATCTCTTCATTCCGGATCCCATCCTTTAGAGAAACTCCGACCATAGCCCTCTCCATAGCATGTAGTGCACTATGTCTCATACTATTTCATACAAAGAATACTTTGCAGTTACGCTTAGTGCGTGCGGACCTTTACATAGCCATTCGGCTGCGCGAGCGCAGAAGAGTAAGTCATCAGAGGCAGCCGGTCGGCTCCTCTTATTATTTCATACTAAGCGTATTAGCATAGTATAAAGAATGTCATTCTTTATACTATGGTATTAGGCTTGCTCTTAAATGTTCTTCATAATATAATTGATATGTAAAAATAAATTCTATTTACAATGGTTTAGAACTGAAATATGATAAACTGCTCTGCTCTCCGAGCCGGTCTGTATGAACGGTAAGGTGTTTTATCAAAAAAAATTGAGCATAGAAGATATTTTATAGTAAAAATGTCTGTAAAAATATTATATTAATAGGTAGATTTTGTTACCTTAAGATTCAACTTTCAATATAAAATACACTTGTATTTCTGTTTGTTTCACTTTTTCCTAAATATCTATAAAAGATAAGATTTTTTGTTGTTATAATAAAATATATTGCTATAAAAATACTATTAAATAAATATGTTGGGACATTATTTACAACAGCATAATAGTACCGTGGTAAGTTACGAGGCTTGTGTTACGGATACCAGATAGTGATACACTACACATATATAACTTTAAATACATACATATTGTCGCGGAATATAGTGCGAACTCGTCATAATAGCACGCTTGTACCATGCCTTACAACAGCGAATGTCAATTTCTAACTTTTGACAATTATACTTTGTCCATTTTGTTAATGGTTTTTTGACAGCTCACGCCCACGAAGTTCCGTATTTAATGGTTAGCCATTAAAGTTAAAATGTCATATTCATTAATATTGTACTTCATGGACGGGCACCTCCCCCTTATTGCTGTGCCACACATAACGATTACTACGATTGTGCCACAGATTACAAATAATCGATAGAAATCAATATGTAAATAAGGTGTAATATGTTATTTAATAAGGAAGACAAAAAAATTTTAAGATTTAAACCAATAAATTAAATCATTAAAGTTAATAGTAAAGTTTTACTTTCTTCTTAGTTTAAGGCATACAAATAAAACAACTAAAATAGTTTAATTCGTCAGAATCATCATTTATATTAGATTTTTCCAATGAGGAGTCTTCAGTTATATTAATTATTAACTCTTGTGTGCATAAATTATCAAAATATGCAATGTCACGGCCCGAATCACATTATGATTCTCTTAGTTCTCTCCACCACACTTGATTTTTACGATAATAATATTTATTTTCATAATAATAAATATAAAAATAAATATTATTTTATACTTTAAAAAATAAGAGAAATCGATTATTACGTCCTTTTGTCATCACTATAGCTTGTCAGTCGGCGAGCTGTCAAAAAACCATTAACAAAATGGACAAACTATAGATAACAAGAACAGTTTATTGCAAATTTTAATGTGTCAGAGAGAGACAACGCATTTTCAGGAAATATTTGGAAGTTACTAGAAACATTTTGAATTTTCGATACTAGAATGTTCTAAATTTATGCATATAAAAAGGCCGGCAGTGTGTCGAGAGATCAGTTCGAACTCCGCAACGAGTCCTTGTTAGGACTCCCCTAATGACACGCCCATATTCATGGGCGGCGATCGAGACTACGGTCAGAGGGCTATGCCCTGATACCGTTTCCCCACGCCCCTTGCGGGGCTGTGAGATGACCCACGACGAGAGATCAGTTGAAGTTTGATGTTGAGTGAAGATTACGAAGAGATACGAAAAAGTAGAAAAGTGAAGAAAAGTATAGTGAATTATTAAAAGTGGTGGATTATAGTGCTCATAGACTTAATTTAACTAGTGCCGTGTACAAACTGCGCGTGTATATAAAACATCTTTAGTGCGAGCACGCTTTTAATTTCCGATCCCGAACCCGTAGTACGTAACAATATTAAAAACACCTATGACTAGAATACAAACATTCATGCTCAACAAATGATTGACCCCAGCGGGACTCGAACCCGCGACCGCTGGCGCAGAATGTAGGGTCACTACCAACTGAGCCAAACGTGTCGTCTATTATTCTCTTTAATTTTTTTTATTAAGTGATGCAGATTCAAATCCGGGATTTTAAGAGACATACAAATCTATTTAAAAAATAGGATTTCTAAAGAGATAAATAAAAAACCAATAGCTTCTGCTAACATTTATTACATCAAGAATATATCAATATTAAAATTATTAATATTAAAATTATTAATATTAATAGTTTATGGATAGTTAAAATATAAATACATCTGAAAAAAGAAGGCTGTATGGACTATAGTCCTTTGCCTTTCCCTATTGGGGATAAATTTTAAAAACAACAACAATTGAAATTTAGACTAGGCTGTATGGACAGTGGACTATAGTGTACTAGTCCTTACTCCTTTGTCTTTTGCCTTCCATGTCCTGCTGTTGTGGTATCCAACGACATTATTAGATACCGGTCTGATCGTACTTCGTATAGATTACTAGGTTTATTGCACGGTTTCAATCACTACACTTGCACTAATTCAGGTTCTTCATGTCTGAATCTTCTTCAAATAATTCCAGCAAGTTTGTACTCTTCTGGGGTTTAGGCCTCATAAAAGGGTTTGATATTAAAGGAGGACGTGGTTCAATAAAGGAAGGTATATCCCTTTTTGATACGTCATTATCAGAATATCTTGATTCTATCTTAATATATATAAAACTCGTGTCACAATGTTTGTCCTCAATGGACTCCTAAACCACTTAACCGATTATAATAAAATTCGCACACCATGTGCAGTTCGATCCAACTTGAGAGATAGGATAGTTTAAATCTCAAATTATAGTCGCAATTTTAATTTATTGCTAATTATTTGTCTGTTATTATTTGACAGTCACAATTATCTGTTAACTCCAAATGATTCTAACAGATGTCGATACCTTTCGACTGGGTTGAGTAAGTAATCAATAGATGGCGCTGCTATTGTAAATCTACGAACGTGTCATATAAGCTACATTTTAACAGCATAATTACCACGTGAATTGAAATTATTATTAAGTTAAAAGTATTATTAAAAAGGTAACGCGGGCGAAGCCGCGGGTACTGCTAGTCATGATACTATATACAGTTTAATATCTCTAATAACATAACAAAAAATAAACAGCGATATTCAATGTTCAACGGTTTACCATTTAAATTATATATGTAGCAATATACTCTATGCATTTGATTTCAAATTTTTTGATTGTTGTTGTTGTTTTTAAAATTTATCCCCAATAGGGAAAGGCAAAGGAGTAAGGACTAGTACACTATAGTCCACTGTCCATACAGCCTAGTCTAAATTTCAATTGTTGTTGTTTTTAAAATTTATCCCCAATAGGGAAAGGCAAAGGACTATAGTCCATACAGCCTTCTTAATTTCAAAGGAGAAGCCCAATTTTGGGCCCTGTATTACACGAACGATTTTTAAATAGTAAAAATAACTTACATACTTATATAACAAAAAATAAAAAAATTGAGCCATTTCGTCGTTTTTTGTGGATATACATGTTCATTTAGACCGTTCAGTTTTCATTTGGGCTTGCTGGAGTTGCAGCTCGGAGTGACTTCTCCAAGTTCTTCAGAGCTGGCGTGATTTTGCTGCCCAGGTCTTCCACCACGCTTGACAAGTAAACTGTGAAAATATATTTACATAAGTATTTTTTATTTTATTTTTTTAAATAAATATGTTGGGACATTTACACACAGCACTATTTAGTTCCACGGTAAGGTACGAGCCTTGTGTTATGGATACTAGATGGTTGATATACTACACATATATAAGTTTAAATACATACATATTATAAATATAAACACCCATGACTGGAGTACAAACATTCGTGCTCAACAAATGTATGCCCCCAGCGGGACTCGAACCCGCGACCGCTGGCGCAGAAAGTACTACACAACTACAAGGGGGGTCACTACAAACTGCGCCACGCGTGTCGTCAGTATGAAAAAAAACTATTGGTTGTAATTTGAAATAATAAAAAAAAATATTGAACAAATTTTTTTTCTTATTATAAATGACACTATCTTTTCCGATGTTGTCGCGTATTTATTTGGATGTTTTTCATTTACATTATTTTTTTTGAAAAATTAACTTAAACAAAATTTTATATTATACTTCTTTATTTAAATCACTAATCATCTAACTTTTCTAAAACTTAGGAACCAAAAATATAACCATATCCAAAAAAAATCCAAAAAAAAATATCCAATAGCTAAGAATATTAAATAATCCAAAAAAAGATACGGCATTGAACCCCTTACCAATGTCAGTGAGGCAGCGTTTAGTCCCCAGAGCGTCCATATTGCGAATATTCAAAATCTTCTCCGCGTACATATCGCATGTGTGCACACACAGCTATAATATAGAAACCACATTAAAACCTTTCAGTATTAAATAATATAAATAATATACAATTAAATCAATAAAAAAATAAATAATAAAAAATATGAAAAAAATTATTAAAATTAAACAATATATTTTAATTATTTTAAGCATAATATAAAAATCATTAAACACAATATATTAAAAAAAACTAATCAATAAAAAACACAAGTGACTCTAATAGCATGAATTATAAATTACATTATTACATTCGTTATATTGGTAATATTAGTATAATCCCGTTATTTTGGTAATATGATTACCTCGTTAAGAAACTTCAATGGTTCTTCATCCTCAGACACGTACATTTCCAAATGCTGAGGCAGTGTTATTAGATACTGACCGATCTGTGAACCAACAATATGAACCAATTATCCCATCTAATTAATAAATTTAGACATTATTACGCCATTTTGATTGAGGCTTGTGTTACGGATACCAGATAGTTGATACACTACACATAATATATAACTTTAAATACGTGACGAATAAAATTTTACGACACGTTTGACTCAGTTGGTAATGACCCTACTTTCTGCGCTAGCGGTCGCGGGTTCGAGTCCCGCTGTGGGCATTCATTTGTTGAGCACGAATTTTTGTACTCCAGTCATGGATGTTTATATTTATAATATGTATGTATTTAAAATTTATATATATGTATATGAAGTTACTATCTAGTATCCGTAACAAAAGCCTCGTAGCTTAGCACGGTACTAGGTGTTGTTGTTCGCTGGCACAGCTAATAACCCCACTACAAACTGAGCCAAGCTTTTGCAAAGACATTATATATTCGAGAGCTGGCTTTGAACCTACTTCACTTGATTACACAACCAAACGCACTCACTGAAAAGTTATTATAAATAAATAAATAAATATGTTAGGACATTATTACACACAGCGCCATCTAGTTCCGTAGAAAGCTACGAAGCTTGTGTTACGGATACCAGATAGTTGATATACTACATATATAAGTTTAAATACATACATATTATACACATAGATATAAAAACAAAAACAGTAGTAATCAAAGATTACCTTAGTAATATATTCTTGTGGTGAAAGAGCAAAGTCAGGGAGGTCAGTCGATAGGGCATCGTTGTTGTGCCACACCGACAGCTGCGGTATTTTATCTGATTAGAAAAAAAAACATTATCTATAAGAATACATTATATTATTACAATTTACAATATTTTTACTCGGATTAGATTTAATTTTTTATTCATGACTAGCGATTAGGTTTAGCGTCAGCGAAGCCCCGTAGCTTCCGTTAGTTAAAATAAATAAAATTTCTACCTTTTCCTTTTTTGAAATCGGTTAAAAATAGGCTAAGTTACTAGTTATAACATTAGCCATCTGCGAGTGAAAGTCCCGTCAAAATCGGTCCAGCCGTTTCAGACATTACCGGATTCCAGACATTCCTATATCTTAATTCTAGCTATCATCACACCAATTTTTATCAAAACCTGTCCAGTAGATTTCGTGGTGTGATCACAGACGGACGAAATTCTAAAAACTACTAAATTCGGCCTGTGTATCGATAATAATGACAATTTCAATAAGATTTTTGAAAAAAATATCTACTGCCAGTTTCAATAACTCTATCTACCGATGACTGGTAGTTACTTTCATACGATTTTGACAGGTTGTAACTTTTAATGTGTCAAAATAGTATGAAAGTAACTACCAGTCATCGGTAGATAGAGTTATTGAAACTGGCAGTTAATGTACAGTATCGACTCAGTAAGAATTTTATAATATTTATAAATGAAACTATCTTTTATAATATTTGTAAATAAGAAGTGGAATTGACTGTTTCGTTTATCTAAATAATTAGCTCTATACATTCGACTCTACTCATTTTCATTGATTATCTAATATTACATTTGCTAGTTATAGAGTGTACATTGGACATATATAAAAAGAGAAACTAGCTGAAAATGAAAAGAAATATTTTTCTCCCGTTATTGCAACAATTTTCATTGATGCTCCGCTCCTATTGGTCGTAGCGTGATGTAATAAAGCCTAAATTCTTCTCGATAAACGGACTATCCAACACAAAATAATTTTTCAATTCAAACTTACTAAATCCTGCGATTAGCGCGTTCAACCAAACAAACAAACTCTTTAGCTTTATAATATTAGTATAGATATATTAAAAAAAATTAAACCAAAAACCCCTACAAATTTTCGTTAATCCGTTATTTTGGTAATACATTCTGGAGAGTCTCTGAAACTCAACTTACCCAGCTCTACATCGATAGGGTTCCTCAGTATGGTCCGAGATAGGGCCTTGACTGTGTCTTTAGCGCGGCGGAACCCTTCAATACTTGGGGGCGGTGAGAACGTCATCGTCATCAGCTTTTCATCAGTTAGTACAAAATAGCGAAGATTTACTTTACTTGGTGGACGATAGACAGCTGTGGATAATTTTTGGTAATATTATTTATTATACTAAGAGATGTTCTAACTACAAATAAATAATAATTCGAAAATTCGAATTATTCGATTCGAATTTCGAATCAAACACTATTATTCGATTCGATTCGATTCAAACTATATTCGCACATCCCTATTTTTAATACATAAATTTTCAAAATCTTACACTATGATTAACCAAAGAACCACTTACCACAGTCTTCCTGAATCCAGTGCTTCGAAAACGCGTCCACAAACACGGCTATTGATTTCTCTAGTATCAGGGATGCTGGGAACGTCTCGCTGAAAACACCTGTTTCTTTCCCACATTTGACTGACTCTAGGAAGCTCGTCTCGATGTTGCGAAGGTGGGCATTGATCAGGTCATTCAGAACAGCAGATGCGTATGACTAATAATGGTAGAAAAAATCAACGATAGTCAAATCAAATCAAAATCAAATCAAAATATTTTATTCAGCATAAAAATTGTTACAATTTCTTACTGAACGTCATGAGTCTACCACCAGTTCGGAAAGAAGAAACCTCTGACCTGAGAAGAACTGGCGAAAGAAACTCAGCGGGACTAATATTTTTTTTTTATCTTAATCTCATTCTTTTTTAAAATTATTAGTTTTGTATAATATACTATATAGTAAATAATAAAAATATTAAAACCCCAATAAAATTAAGGTCACGTTAACGTGTACGTTTGTGTGCTAAAGGCTATTATTCGATTAATGATTTTCTTAGAAGACAGTACGCCTTGGGAATGATGTGATCCCCCCAGGCTATTTAAACACATAGAATTATTGTTAATTTGTAATTTAATTTGAAAAAGAGAGATTAAGATAAAAAAAATAATATTAGTCCCGCTGAGTTTCTTTCGCCAGTTCTTCTCAGGTCAGAGGTTTCTTTCCGAACTGGTGGTAGACTCATGACGTCCAGTAAGAAATTCTAACAATTTTTATGCTGAATAAAATATTTTGATTTCATTTGACTTAATTTACCTGCCACAAAAACATTGTCTATTTACGATAAGCATATGAAAACTTAGTACTCGAGATAGATACGGTACTTTATAATTTACAAGTATTTGTCACAATCGAACATTTTGTCAAATCAAACAATTTTTTAAGTGGTAGTGCCATGCTTGTTACCTTCGGGTAGCAACCGAATGGGCCGGCACGCCCCGTATAGTTCATTAGTACCACTCTCTCACAGAAGACCGGCGTGAAGTGGCAGCTATGCTGTCGCGTTTCGTCCGGGAGGCCTACTCCCCATCCCTCCTCCCTTCCTCTTCCCTCACTCCTCCGTCTTCCCTCCCTCCTCCCTCCCTCCCTTTCCTGAAGGGCCGGCAACGCATCTGCAAGCCTGGCTTGTAATGTCCATGGGCGGAGGTGATCACTTCCCATCAGGTGAGCCTCCTGCCTGTTTGCCCCCTTTTTACCATAAAAAAAAACAGAAATCGAATGGAAAACTAATATAGAACAATGGCGAACCAACTTATACAAACCTCAATAGCGGAGGCATAGTACGGATATATTCCAAAATCAGCAAGATTGTAGCCGTTATGGGCGGCTTTTTTTAACCAATGGTCGCATTTCTCAGCTATCTCCAGAATGAACTTAGAACGTTTTATAAGATTCATCTTCTTCGCCTCATTCTTATCTTCATCCTTCTTATTCTCACCTTCGTTCTCCTTCTCTTCCTTATCAACATCATCATTATCATTATCATCTTCCTCAGTTTCCTCCTCCTCGTTCTGTATAAGGATACCATTTTTTAGTTTACGTTTACCCTTTTTTCTCCCACATTAGTTTAAACTAGCAAACCCGATGTAAGTTAAAATGAATTATAAGTTTTTATAATTTTCTAATGAAATAAAAGTAATCTAAGTTACTCTTTATAACATTCGCTTATCTACGAATGAAAACCTCGTCATAATCTGTCCAGCCGTTTTCACTCGGTTTAAACACATAGACAAAAAAGTTTAAAAAATAAAAATTTAAATATAGTTTTTTTTATGTGATTACCGTATGCATTTAGTGAAAAGCTCTTAATTTTTCATGTAATTACAAAAAAAACAACAATTTTATATTTATATACACTGTTATGAAATGGCCGCTCAAAAACCTGCATTAAAAAGCTTTAAATCAACCGTTTTACCGTTTAATGAAACACAAAACCTTCTAAGTATGTACGAGGGAGGGGATACAAAAGGACAAACATCTAAGCTGACAAACACATTACTATCTTTTACGTTGTTGGTTAAAATAACCTTTAAACCACACAAAAGTATTTGGTATAAGACCATTCAACCTACCATAGGATAGCTCATGGCTCAATAAGGCCGATATGAGTAGATATGGTACTGTAACAAGTTTTAAGACTTCATTCTGGTCACCTTCTATTGAAATATTTTGATCCTGACGGAATATGGTACTTTCGGTAGTAAAAAAATAAATTATGAAATTGGATAAAAAATAAAATTTATGCACAAACATACTCAATTTTTTTTAATTTGACGTTTTGACGATTTTGAGTCAAAAACTGTCAGTTCAGTGTAACGAAAGAACAGCGCAATAATTGTGTTCTTTCATAAGTGCATTTCATTTGTAGCTATTTATTTATTAAAATACAAACCGGTTTTGTTAAAGCACATATCACATAGTAGGTACAGTTCTCGAGGCATAAGCTCAGCTTTGCATTTGTGTGAGTGCAGTGTACGGATAGGCACGACGATACGGATAGACGTTGCGAGATTGGTTTAAACCTGTTTGAACTGGTTTTTGATGCGCGGCTATTGGCTATTAGCTATCACTCACACAAATGCAAAGCTGAGCTTCTGCCTCAAGAACTGTACTGTACTAGGTTTTAATGGGCAAGTCAAATTCGACATATTGTACCGAGTGTGGGGTTGTAGAGGATATATATCATATTTTGATGGAGTGTGTTTGAAATGAGGCAAGCAGATAATGGTTATTTAAAAAAAATAATTAAAAAAAAGTGCGTGTGTACAAAGTACACATGTAAGAAGTAAAACTTCGTCTCTGAGTGCCTGGTACTATGGACTTATTTTTTCGTTTCATCGAGTTTGAAATCACAACGATTCTAAAGAAGTTTCACTTCAATAAAATAGATGTTGGTATTTGCAACAGCATTCTTCACCTCTATCGAGTCAAGCAAGGAGGTTGTATAAAATTGTACAATTTAGGCCCAATTTCACCAATGATGTCGTTATCCAAGAATAACTATGCCAGGTATAAAATTATTCGCTGCATTTACTCTCAGAATAACTCCTAGTACGTTTCACCGCTTTGTAAAGACAAAATGTTAATCCTAGTATAACTATTCTTAGATTAATGTTTTTTTGTACCTGTGGCACATTGAATGAGAATTGAATGTAAATGCAGTCAAATTAAATAGACTTGTCATTATCTCAGTACAGTATAGCATAACAGGACATTTTTAATTTAGTCGTCACTTTGAACTTATGTAAATGTGTCAGTGCTATTTTTCAAGTTAATTTCGTTTAGTTTGCTATGTGTTTTCTTTTTAATTATAATAAATTAAATAATAATAAATTTAATTAATAATTAATTTAATTTAATAATAAATTGTATGCTGCTGCTTTATATAAACGAAATCTAATGCAAAAATGCTCATTTCTTTCTTTAAACAACCTTGGACGTCTCAAAATAAAATAGTTATCTTCACTATCGCTTTCACTGTCCGATAAAATTCTTCTCAAACGCTGCATTTTAATAATATTTTCTCCTAGTTACAATTCAATGTGCAAAAATATGAATCAACAGTTTACTGACATAAAATTTGACACCATTTTGATTTTATCTGAGGAATAAGCCGGATATTCTTTCAAAATTGGCGGTATAAGAGTTACTCTCGTATAGCTTTGTTATACTCAGGATAAGTAGTTGGTGAAATGAAAGCATGGTTATTTTAGAGTAAATAACAGCTTTATCCTAGGAATAATAGTTATTCTACTTTGGTGAAATCGGGCCTTAATGAAGTAGAATAGATAAGATATGTTATGTAGTTCTTATAAGGGTGGCATGGATTCTATGATCAAACACTTTAAAAATAAAGAATAAAAAAAAAGTGCGTGTGTATAAAGTACACATGTCAGAAGTAAAACTTCTTTGGCAAACTAATTTTTAAATCTCGTTTATATTTATACTAAATAACCCCGTCTAAGCTCGTTGAGAGAGGGAGATGGCGCTACGGTCACACCCACGAGTTAGACAGAGTTAGAAATGTCACTGACTCGCGGTGGGCGAGATCTAACTAATGCTAACTCTTCCCGAGTGCCTGGTACTATGGACTTATTTTTTCTTTTCATCGAGTTTGAAATCACAACGATTCTAAAGAAGTTTCGCTTCAGAAACCTTTAAGCCTACAACTCACCTCGTCCGAACAAAGCATCTTCAGGTATTCTAAAAACGTCTGCGCTAGAGCGTCTGCGTAATTCGGCAACAATTCCCTTAGAGGCCCGTATGAATAGACGTAAAATTTCTGAAGCGTAGAGTCTGTTATTTCATCTATATAAAAAATAAAGAATAATAAATAAATATGTTGGGACATTATTTCACACAACGCCATCACCATAATTTGTATGTATAGTATTAACTATCTGGTATCCGTAACACAAGCCTCGTAGCGTACCACGGAACTAGATGGCGCTGTTGTAAAAATGTCTAGTTCCGTGGATACCAAATACTTGCTACACTACGCATATTATGTAACTTAAAATACATACAAATGTTTTTCTATATAAATAAAGAGAATGTTGGTAAGCGCAAAACTCGAGAATGGCTCGACCAATTCGGCAAATTTTTTTGTTCCTTAAGGCACACGAAAGTTTTTAATAATTAAAAGAAAATATTCAAAGTTTGTAGAAAACTTATACGAAAGATATTACTTAGGGACAAACCCAAGCAAAGCCAGGGTGAGTCGCTAGTAATAACACATAACTAGAGTAATAACATTCGTTCTCAACAAATGAATGCTCCAACGGGGACTTGAACCCGCGACCGCTGTCACAGGAGCAGAGTCACTAAAAACTGAGCCAAATTTTAATAGATTTGTATCAAAGGTGTCCTCAAAAATGTGCACAATTTGCAAAAATACACTATTTCAGACCTTTTTTGCTCATTGCTTTTTGGATTAACATTGCAACTTTTACGACACAATTAAGTTATTCCGTTTTAAAACTACTTTATTTGGTGTGAAATTTGAGATAAAAATATTACCAATTTTGGTTTTCTTATAAATACCGTATAATATACTTTACATATATATATACGACTCGACTTGCGTTCTAAAGGCTGAAAATCAAAATTATTTTTTCCCGTTTTTGGAACATTTTTCATTGATGCTCCTGTCCTATTGGTCGTACCTTTCTCGATAAACGGACTAACCAACACAAAAAGAATTTTTGAACCCAGACCAATAGTTCCTGAGATTAGCGCGTTCAACCAAACAAACAAACAATCAAAATATTATAATTAGCATAAATAATATAATATAAATTATATTAAGAAAAAAGCTGTTACATTAATGTTACAAACAGACACTTTTATTTATCTGACTGGATAAGATTCAATCGTTTATTTTATCAATCTTTTATCTTACCTATGCTATGTTCAGTAGATCTGAGGACTTTACAAAAACACTCTACCCAATTATCGATATCCAATCTGAGACATGTCAACATTTTGATTTTACTTTCAGGGGTCTCACACTTCTTGAACTTTGCTTTCATTACCTGTTAAATTATAAGATCAAAATTATAACTAGACTGTTTATATTTTAAAAAATGAGCAAATTTAAAAATAGAGCGACATGTTATTTTGATCGTCAATTGATTGATGAAGTTTAGTGTGTATGTCGTTGGTCGTGACGAGAGACACAAATAAAAAGTCTTAATATTATATTAATAAATAATAATTTTATATTAATAAATATTAAATAATATATATAAATAATTATATAATCGTGTTGTATGTATGTAGGTATGTGTATATATAATATTAATACGAAAATTAGATATTAAAAAAATTACAAATACATATTATAGAATTGCATAATTCAAAATTTCACAATTATCGGGACATTTCTTAATTTTTTCTCATAGTCTATAGTAAACCCTTAAAAATAAACAGCAAGCCATTTTTGTAACTACAATAGTTTTTAGAGATATAAAACATAAGTCGGAAAAACTATAAAAATTGTTAAAATTTTAAATTTTGCATAAGTGGAAAAAAAATTAAATTCATACATAATATAAATATAAACACATGACTGAAGCACAAACATCTGAGTTTAACAAATGAATGCCCCCAGCGGGACTCGAACCCGCTACCGCTGACGTATGTTAAGCTAGCAAGGTCAAGTGGGCAGAATTACATAACACACTGGCAGTAATTAAGTGCTCATTTAGTGCTAATTAATGCTGCAAAAAGTAAATTTTACGCTGCAGTAGATTGATCAAAAATTAGGAAGCTGCCAGCTTTATATTAAGCTAGCAGTGTCTGCCTCTTACAACGCTAACCGCATAGCACAGCATCAAATCAAACTAGTATTAATTTAGTGCCTAATTAGTGCTGGCCATTCGTGAAGACAAATATACAATTTTATAGCTTTTTTCTATTTTTATATAAAAAAACATGCAAATTTAATTTAGCGCCTGATTTTTTGAAATAGCAATTGAGAGAGTTAAATCGGTTCAGTACTTTTTGTGTGAACGCGCACATCGATTAGCTAAGATATTGTTTTTATAGGTACCTTAGGAGACATAGATGCAAACTAATCTAAAAAACTAAATCTATTGCAAATTTTTCTGTAAGCCTTGACGAGACCGAAGAAGAAGATAGATAGAAGAAGATAATTTTCTAAAATATAGTTTTGATATATCTCTCAAGTCTCAAATTTTAACAAGAGTTTTATCGTTATCGTTCTTTATCCTTATCGTTCCATAAAACCAGTTATTGTGGTTGCCCGTAGGAATAAAAAACATGCTTCAATAAAAGGTATTTTAATTGTTGCCCCGTGAGATAACGTATGTTATACCTAAATTAGTTTAAATCGGTAAGTACAAGTAAGTAACTAAGCTAAGTAAGTAAGTAAGTAATTAAACACAAACCTTTGGCGGTGTGTGTGTGTGCCTGACTTATTAAATTAAAAATTAAAGATTAACATCATCATGGGGTTGCAACTCGAACAAAAGTGTAATTAGTGCAATAAAATGAAAATAGATCGCGTTAGTGTATCGATTAATTTTTAATTTTCTAACTTCAGAAAACAAGAGAAAAATAAAAAGTGAATGAGTATTATTATTAATATCGCTTTGTTATTTTGGCGGAATTAATTTGTACTACGTTGTCTTCCAGCTTCCTTTTAATAACTAATTAATATCGTATGTTAAAAGATGGCGCCCCTAAAAACAACAATGATATTTTTTTTGCATTTTGAATTTTGAAGTTTAGTGGAAATTCAAATTAAAATGTAATTATAATTGTTTTATATTATAAATTTATTTTGTAAACCTTTTACTTTAATTACATATACTATTATTTATATATTATTATTATTATAAAAAAATTCTATGTCGAATATACTATATACCTAACCTACCTATTTAATTTTTTTAGATTGTTTTGAAATAGGTAGACCTCTAGTTAGTCATTATCGATACACATGCTGAATCTATAATTTTTCAGGCTTAGACAAATTTTGATGAATTTTAATTTAATGATAGCTGGTTATTCGGGTCAACACTCAACATGTAGGATAGGTACTTTTTACTGTGAGAAAATATAATGTGATCTGTGGGCTGTGGGCTGTGGCCTGTGGCATCATTTACTAAATTTCTACTATTTATATTAGGTACTAACTTTTCCTTTGTGCATTTGGACACTGGATAATGCTAATAGGTATATTAATACGTGAAGCAAAACCCTTTGTACCTACCCCATTAGACGAAAATTGCGCGGACAGAGGAGCATGAAATTTCGCACACTAATAGTTTATACTAATACTAGTGGAACCCGCGGCTTCGCTCGCACTAAATCTAGGGATGAACCCGAGCGAAGTGAAGGTGAGCGCTTGTTTAAGATAAATATTTCCATCATACATTACATATGTGTAGCTCTAGTAGTTATGGCAGCGCACATATAGCTCGCAGATTGTAGATTTTTACTACTTACTTGACACTTATCGACATATTTAAAAAAAATCATACAATATCTTTATAAATTGTAGCCTATGTGTTATTCTAATGTATAAGCTATATTATTGTCGCGGAATATAGTGCGAACTCGTCATAATAGCACGCTTGTACCATGCCTTACAACAGCGAATGTCAATTTCTAACTTTTGACAATTAGATAACAAGAACAGTTTATTACAAATTTTAATGTGACAGAAAGAGATAACGCATTTTCAGGAACAATTTGGAAGTTACTAGAAACATTTTGAATTTTCGATACTAGAATGTTCTAAATTTACGCATATAAAAAGGCCGGCAGTGTGTCGAGAGATCAGTTGACGTTCGGAGTTAAGTGAAGATTACGAAGAGATACGAGATAGTGGAAAAGTGAAGAAAAGTACAGTGAATTATTAAAAGTGGTGGATTATAGTGCTCAGAGACTAAATTAAACTAGTGCTGTGTACAGACTGCGCGTGTACATAAAGTGTAAATAAAACATCTTAAGTGCGAGAACGCTTTTAATTTCCGATCCCGAACCCGTAGTACGTAACAACTGGTGTCAGAAGTGGGATCGGAAATGCCGTTAGTACCGAGGCACGAGAAGGAAGGAGTCACTACACGCGCAATGGCAGAACAGCAAAGGGAAGATTCTGGCCCTAGCACATCAAGGGATGAGTCCGCGGCTCCACAGAGCACCACGCCAGACATGAACGCCCTTCTGCAACAAATGGCGTTCATGATGCAGGAGCAGGCTCGCCGCGAGGAAGAGCAGGCTCGCCGCGAGGAAGAACGTGCACGCCGCCAGGAGGAACAGCTGCGCGCACTCCAAGAGGAGCAGGCTCGCCGCGAGGAAGAGCAGGCTCGCCGCGAGGAAGAACGTGCACGCCGCCAGGAGGAACAGCTGCGCGCACTCCAAGAGGAGCAGGCTCGCCGCGAGGAAGAGCAGGCTCGCCGCGAGGAAGAACGTGCACGCCGCCAGGAGGAACAGCTGCGCGCACTCCAAGAGGAGCAGGCTCGCCGCGAGGAAGAGCAGGCTCGCCGCGAGGAAGAACGTGCACGCCGCCAGGAGGAACAGCTGCGCGCACTCCAAGAGGAGCAGGCTCGCCGCGAGGAAGAGCAGGCTCGCCGCCAGGAAGAACAGCTGCGCGCACTTCAAGAGGGCATTCACAAGGATGTCATAGCCGCTCTTCAACAGAATACGGAAAGGGTGGAAGTCGTTGAAAGAGAAGTTGAGGAACTAAAGACGACACTCGTCACACACGGTGAAGCTTTAGACGAGCACGACTCAAAACTCTCTAAAATGGAGAAGAGGATGGATTACTTGGAAACTCAGAAATTACCGCGTGGTGCCGACATTAGCTCATCATCAGCAAAGATTTTCAAAGTCCCTCACTTCGACGGCAAATCTTCTTGGGCCGCATTCAAGATCCAGTTTGAAACGATCAAGGAGACAAGTGGATGGACAGATGATGAAGCCCGATCTGCCCTTACCGTCGCTCTTAGAGAGGAGGCTCTAAATGTATTGGAGGCACTTTGTGCTAGCGATCCTGGCAGGAAGACCACATACAGTGAGCTACTTAACGCTTTAGAGTCGCGGTATGGTGATAGTCATCTAGAGCACGTGTACAGAGCTCAAATTAAAGACCGTACACAACGAGCCAATGAAACTCTGCAGCAGTGGTCCATAGAGATTGAGAGGCTCGTACGGAAGGCATATCAATCCTCGCCATCCACCATAGAAACTATTCTTCTTCAGGCTTTTGTAGACGGGATTCGCGACTCAGAGGTACGCGCTGCTGTACGCCTAAGACACCATACGAGTCTCAAGGAAGCTGTCGCTCACGCTTTGGAGGTTGAAGCTGTGCGCCATGACACAAGAGCTTGGAAGGTGAGGGAAGTAGTCACTGCGGAAGGATCATCCACCCGGAGACGTATTTTTAACCCAAGATGCTACGAGTGCGGTGAGCGGGGCCATCTCAGAAGTAACTGCCCTAAAATATCAAACGTTCGGAGGCAGTCAGATGCGGCTGTGTCGACTTCTGACCAGCCACAGGAAAACTAATTCCAGCCAGGGCTGCGGGGTGGGCGCTGGCCGGGGAATCTTCTACCCCACAAATAGTAGTAAAGCAGACAGTGGATGGAAACACCTTAGTAATACATGGCGCAATTAATGGAGTAGCATGTAAACTGACGCTGGATACCGGAGCATCACGAACCATCATTAATAACCAAAAGCTAAAACACATTGCGGACGAGAAGTTGCAAAACATAAAGCATATCACTCTCATGACAGCCACCGGCCAGCGCGTACCTGTCTGGGGGGAAAGGAAAATTGCTATCAAAATTGGGGACAACATTTATTGGCATAAAGCAATAGTCGCAGATATCGTCGATGATTGCATCATTGGATTGGACTTTCTCCAAAATTACCAGTGTACGATTGACATGAAATATGGAGTTTTAAAGTGCAGAAATAGAGAAGTACCAATAAGTGGTGGAATTCACGGAAAAGTTAGTTGCTTGAGAGACACCGCCCTTCCACCAAGATCACAGACTCTAGTACCTGTCGCTTTACCTCAGAACAAGTCAGGTAGTCAATGGTGCTGCGCTATCATAGAGAAGTGTGAAGATGAGAGCTCGTGGATCCCGGCAAGAGTTATTGTAGGTAAAGCTTCCACATCCATGATTCCAGTGCTAAACCCTAGTAACTTTACTCAAACCATTCAGAGAGGCGAAGTTGTGGGAACTTGCGAAGAGATAGCCTGGTTAAACAGATGTCAACCGAACGTGAAGGTACCGAACAAGGATAGAGAGCAAGCGATGAAACTTATCGAAGACTGTAAAGAAAATCTCACAAGTTCACAGAAGACAGAAGCTGAAAATTTACTGTACCGATATTCAGATTTGTTTTCCAAACATGAGAACGATATAGGAAGAACCGGCTTAGTGAAGCACAAAATCAATACAGGTGATGTTGCGCCTATCCGACAGCGACCTAGACGAATTCCATGGGCCAGGGAAAAGGAAGTGGACGACATGATTCAAAACATGAGAGAGAACAACATCATCGAACACTCCACTAGCCCTTGGTGTTCTCCGGTAGTACTAGTTAGGAAGAAGGATGGTTCTACAAGGTTTTGCATCGATTACCGCAGACTCAATGATGTGACCAAAAAGGATAGTTATCCCCTGCCTCGAATCGACGACACCTTAGACACTCTAAGTGGTATGAAATGGTTTTCAACTCTCGATTTGAAGAGTGGCTATTGGCAAGTGGACATGGACCCCGTGGATAAGGAGAAAACTGCGTTTTCAACTGGAAAAGGGTTATGGCAGTTTAAGGTTATGCCGTTTGGGTTATGTAATGCACCAGCTACATTTGAGAGGTTGATGGAACGCATACTCGCCGGATTACTAGGAGAAGCCTGCCTTGTTTACCTAGATGACATAATTATTGTGGGGCGTGATTTCAATGACCATCTTAGGAAACTCGAAGCAGTATTCGATAAACTAAGGGAAGCTAATTTAAAGTTAAGTCCGAAGAAGTGCATATTCTTCAGAAAACAAGTGAATTACCTTGGACACGTAGTTTCAGAAAACGGAGTAGAAACGGATCCTGAGAAAATCACCGCTGTAAAAGATTGGCCGACCCCTAAGGACAAGACGCAAGTGAGAGCATTTCTAGGATTGTGCTCTTACTATCGACGGTTTGTGAAAGGGTTTTCTGACATCGCCAAACCACTCCATAAGCTAACCGAGGAGAAGAGACCTTTCGTATGGGACCATAATTGCGAATTGGCCTTCCAAGAATTAAAGAAACATCTTTGCCAAACACCGATCCTCGGGTATCCAGACACAAAGGGAGAGTTTATTGTCGACACTGATGCCAGTAATATCGGTATTGGAGGTGTATTGTCCCAGCGGAAGGGTGAGCAGGAGGTGGTAATCGCATATTTCAGTAAGTCACTCTCTAAACCGGAAAAGAATTATTGCGTTACTCGAAGAGAGCTACTTGCTGTAGTAAAAACCTTACAACATTTTAAGAAATACTTGCTAGGACGCAAATTTTTGGTAAGAACCGATCACGCTGCCCTGAAATGGTTATTAGAATTCAAGGATCCCGAAGGGCAGGTAGCACGATGGATTGAACAACTTCAAGAATTCCAGTTTGATATAGAACATCGAGGGGGTAAAAATCACAGCAACGCCGATGCTCTATCTAGAAGACCCTGTGAAGACGACTGCAAGCACTGTCAAAGACAAGAGGCAAAGGAATTGGAATCAATTAAAGTTATTAGAACAGACTCGTTAGATGAACGTTGGAGTGATGAAGCCATGAGGAGAGCTCAAGAAGAAGACCGAGATATACGACCTATCATGGAATGGCTAAGTAGTGGTAGGCCAAAACCTAAGTGGACTGACATAGCACAGTACAGTACCGCTACGAAAAGTTTGTGGGCACAATGGGACAGTTTGCTGTTACACAATGGAGTATTGTGCCGGAAATGGGAGAAGACACGTAGAAATGATAGCCATCTCCAACTAGTGGTTCCTAAAATAAAAGTATCCGAGATACTTCGAGTCTACCATGATGGTTCTTCTGGTGGACACTTAGGGGTAAGAAGAACGTTAATCAAGATCAAGGAGCGATTTTACTGGCTGCATTGTCGAGATGATGTTGAGGACTGGTGTCGGAAATGCGTGCAATGTGCCTCTGTCAAAGGCCCGCAGACCAGAAGCCGAGGAGTAATGAAATTATACAACGTTGGGGCACCTTGGGAGAGAATCGCATTAGACGTAGCAGGACCATTTCCGATTACTAATTCCGGGAACCGATATATTTTAGTTGTGATGGACTATTTTACAAAATGGCCTGAGGCATTCGCCATCCCAAATCAAGAAGCAGTAACTATCGCAAATACTTTGGTAAAAGATGTATTTTGCAGATTCGGCGTTCCGTTAGAAATGCACAGTGATCAAGGAAGAAACTTTGAATCGCATATATTTCAGGAAGTATGTAAAATCATGGGGGTGCACAAGACTCGAACCACACCACATCATCCACAGTCAGATGGAATGGTTGAAAGGTTTAACCAGACTTTGGAACGCCATCTAGCTAAGGTTGTGGATAAACATCAAAAGGATTGGGACGAGTATTTATCATTGTTCCTGCTATCTTACCGGACTGCTGTACACGAAAGCATTACCATAACACCTGCTTTTGCAAATTTCGGAAGAGAATTGCGACTACCAGCGGATCTGTTAAGTGGTTGCCCGCCGGATACTCCCAGTTGCATAACAGAATATGCCAGTGAACTACGAGCGAAGATGATTGGTGTTCATGAGCAGATACGAGATGCAGGGCTACAAGCAAGTGAACGCATGAAAACTCGTTATGACCGAAAGGCGACAGGAACGAACTTCGAGGAAGGCTCATTGGTATGGCTGCATAACCCGGTGAGACGAAAGGGTAAATCGCCAAAGCTACAACCCAGTTGGGAGGGGCCTTACAAGGTTATAACGAAAATTAACGACGTCACTTTCCGAATTCAACGTACATCTAGAAGCCCGGCTAAAATCGTGCATGTGGACCGATTAGCCAAGTATCACGGCAACAACGATGCTCGAGACGAGCATGTCTTAGGAGGGGGTAATGTCGCGGAATATAGTGCGAACTCGTCATAATAGCACGCTTGTACCATGCCTTACAACAGCGAATGTCAATTTCTAACTTTTGACAATTAGATAACAAGAACAGTTTATTACAAATTTTAATGTGACAGAAAGAGATAACGCATTTTCAGGAACAATTTGGAAGTTACTAGAAACATTTTGAATTTTCGATACTAGAATGTTCTAAATTTACGCATATAAAAAGGCCGGCAGTGTGTCGAGAGATCAGTTGACGTTCGGAGTTAAGTGAAGATTACGAAGAGATACGAGATAGTGGAAAAGTGAAGAAAAGTACAGTGAATTATTAAAAGTGGTGGATTATAGTGCTCAGAGACTAAATTAAACTAGTGCTGTGTACAGACTGCGCGTGTACATAAAGTGTAAATAAAACATCTTAAGTGCGAGAACGCTTTTAATTTCCGATCCCGAACCCGTAGTACGTAACATTATTGTAAAGATTCATTAAAATCCATTCAGTAGTTTTTACGTGAAAGAGTAACAAACATCCATACATCCATACTTACAAACTTTCGCATTTATAATAGGTATTAGTATAGATTATAGAGAAGGAGTGCAGCTTGCTAATATTTTTTTTTAATTATGCATAAAAGATACATTAAATCAATAAAAAACATCACACACACTACCAGACACACCATACGCATAAATATAATTTGTTTATAGTGTTACTGAATGTCAAATATTTTATAATCATAATTAATTCATTTATTGCAATATTATAGTATAGGTACTACCTAAGGTACTACCTATATTAATTAATAATTATGGTCGAATGTCGACCACAGGCCGATCGCTAGTAGGTATTTCTAATTACCTCATCAAAGGTATTTGCTTAGAGTAGGTATATAATCTAAAGGTCTTTGTGCGTTTCTTAAACAAAAAAAAAACTTATCTTCTTATACAGGTTGGCGACGCTTGATCAACGTTCCTTCAAACTGCATGTAGGGTGAGATTCAGATATAAGTCGATAAAAATTAACAATTTGAAAATATAACTTCAAATAAAAAAGTGAATTTTTCAAACAAAATAACTTTGATTATATACATGTATATAATCTAAGCAAAATAAATACAATAAAAATGGTCATAAAAATAAACACTCAGAAATCAGAGTTTCTTGACCCCAGCTAAAGACGGCAACATCGCACTGTCCCCGAGCAGCCGTAAGTACATAGTATAAGGAATAGACAAAGTAAGGCATCTTCATACAAACGCACCGCGCGCGGCTTGTATGTGTGCGTCATAGTATCTTTACGTTGCCGCACGCACACTCAAACAATATCTCGAACCGTATATCAGTGCGCCAGTCTAGGCTGACGCCGCACATGTTTTGCGCGTCACGGTTTTTCACTATATGAAAAATGTGTGATATTCGTAGAAGAACTTATTGCTGTGTGTTTGGGTATCTAAATTCTTCATCGATTCCAGAGTTGTTGTTGTTCAGATTACCTACTGAACAGAAAAGGTAAACAAATCACTTATTCTATAGTTTGTTCATTTTGTTAATGGTTTTTTGACAGCTCGACGACTGACAAGCTATAGTGATGTAAGTAAGGACGTAATAATCGATATCTCTTATTTTTTTAAATATTAAATAATATTTATTTTTATATTTATTAATATGAAAATAAATATTACTATCGTAAAAATCAAGTGTGGTGGAGAGAACTAAGAGAATCATAATGTCTGATTTGGGCCGTGACATTGCATTTGATAATTTATGCACACAAGAGTTAATAATTAATATAACTGAGGACTCCTCATCGGACAAATCTAATATAAATGATGATTGTGACGAATCATGATAATAAACGGAATTAAACTATTTTAGTTGTTTTATTTGTATGATGATTATAATAAGAAGAAAGTAAAACTTTACATAATGTTAATGTTTTCATTTATTGGTTTCAATCTTAAAATTTTGTTGTCTTCCTGATTAAATAACATATTACACCTTATTTATTTGTAATCTGTGGCACAATAGTAGTAATCGTTATGTGTGGCACAGCAGTAAGGGGGCGGTGCCCGTCCATAAAGTACAATATTATCTGTATGACATTTTAACTTTAATGGCTAACCATTAAATACGAAACTTTGTGGGCGTGAGCTGTCAAAAAACCATTAATAAAATGGACAAACTATAGCATATAATTTATACTTGATGATGAAATATTTATGTAGGTACTTTTATTTTTGTTGTATTAGTTTATTATTTTAATAGGATGTGATATGATTTTATTAATATATTATACTTTTATTTTTTTTTAATTGTTACTAAGCATATTTATGTTTTTGTAAACGCAAGAAATTAAAGGATTTATTTTATTTATTTACACAAATTCATTTCGAGATAAATCTATTCGCGACAGTTCGAGTTTTAATACTATTTTCTACTGATATATCAGTTAAGCGAGTAACTACAGGCCTAATAAAAATAATCATAAACATGTAGAAACAAATGCTTTACATTCTTAAATGTATATAAATAATAAATATTTTTTAATAACACACTTCCCGGCCCTTGCCAATTTCTAAGCACTGAATTAAAATTTAGCTACAGTGACAACCCTGTGACAGGCAACTATGGTAACTATGACAGGTAATTATATCGCGGATTGGGCCGAAGATGCCCTACTTGTTCTCTTTATACTATGGTAGGTACTTCCCTAGCGACGTTTGCATAGAATAATCAATAAGAATTCGCAGAAGTGACATAGCATATTATGTCTTAGAATTGAGTAAAATATCTTGTGAAGTGAATAAAGTACCTACATGAAAATAATCACATACTATGTGCATAATACGGTTCATTGAAAACGCATTTTATTGATTGATCAGTGTCGGTGAGAGTTGTCGACCGAGACAGAAAAACCGGTTCATTAAAAACCTTAAATCGTAAACGGTAAGTTTTACAAAAAAGTTTACAAGAAATAAAAGATGCCAAATTTTATTCTCTACAATAATGGTTTAAGTAACCTTTGCTCTAAAATGTATAGTTTCTGAGATATCGCCCAAAAACTTCTTTTCTTGAAGCTCCACCTGAATCGGTCAGCATTTAGGGTTTTTTATGCCCAGTAAGTGACCCTAAATCTAATAAAAAACTAAAATTCGATCGGAAATTTAGTGCGAGGTTAAATTTTATTTTTACTGGCTATTGTGGTTACACTTTTAAGATGGTTATAAAAAAATATTGATATCAATTTATCACCAGGTATTTATAAAATAATCTAATTGGTATGTAATAAAAACAGGAAATGCTTTTACTATTTCCATACTATAAATTATCATTTTCAATATTAATAAATACTAATTAAAAGTAGGTTTTTCTGTGTATTTATAGTCTTTGACACAAAAATCCTTGACAGTCGTGCCATTTTGTCAAATCGGCAAAACTCAAAGAAATTTAAAGACACGTGTAAGCATCGCCGCCCTTTGAATGTGTACCGAGCGACAGAGTTGCAACTTGTAAGGTAGGGTGAGGTCATAGGCGATAGCGGGGATTATAGCGAATTCGGAATAAGTAATTGAATTACTTTATTCTTCTAAAAACATTTCCTATAGGAAAACATGTATAAAATATTTATTTTAATTATTATTACTAAAATATTTTTTTTCATAATAATAATAGGCCTAAAAATACCAATATTAATATTAAATAAAGCAATAAAATTACCGTCGCAACTGCGCTTACACTAAGATCCCAATGTCGGCATTTCTTTGACAAAGGCGACTTATATTTTAAATATTTATCTATTACTTTAGTAAATTAGTTGACTTTAAAGCGTTGAAGTGGGAGCACGGCACGCACATGAGAAAAGGACTGCTTTTAATGAATCGATGTACCTAATAGTTTGTGAAAGTGTCATACTGTATTAGTTTTTAACGCTCTTTTGGGGATCTAAAAAAGTGAAGCCCCGTCTTGGCGATGGTATTTGGTACTATTGCCAAGTGGTGCAGTGGTTGCCATTGCCAAGATTCGAAGGCACAAAGACATATTTCAACGGTGTCAACCGTCTCATTAACGAGAGATGATATAAAATGAAGTTACAGCATCAGGAGCTCTGCAAGAAATTCGGCAGATTCACCTGAGACTCCAGAGTAGCCGCCGATCGGTGGTCGCTGATCGCCTGGCTGGGCCGCCCTGAAAAGGGTCTCACACGGCTGGGCTGATCGCCCGGGCGGCTACCTACTCGATAGAAGCCTCAAGGGTCCCAGATAGGACCCTCCTAGCGAGGCGCCCATTTTCGTGGGCAGCAGAAGATCCCACGGTCAGGGGGCTATGCCCCGATGCCGTTCTCACTCTCCTTACGGGGAATGTGAGATGACCACGGAGCTCTGCGTATGTACAATACAATGTATCCAGGAGGTATCAATGGCTATCTACCGCTTCGCGTACCTACTACTTGGTTTTGAGAAACTGATTGGTAGAGGAAGGCCAATGACCAGTCCCTTCGCCTACTTTTACCCCGAACAAGACTTGCTTCGATTGTTTAGTGTATGTAATTATGTGATACAGATAAAATTAATTGAAATCAAGAGTTAAAATTCGAGTGCCTACCTAGTAGTACCTACCTACTTAGTTTTAAATCTGATTCTAGGTACATAAGTTTGAATGTATTTTATTATAATTATTACGGTTGATAGGTATTACGAATATTTTAGCGAGTGCCTTTACCTAATATTATTGTTATTTTTAAGAACACTTAAGAATTTTTACGAAAGTAAATTAAATTAAACATTGTTTAAAGTATGTAACGAGATATTGTGGTAGATGGTAATTTCTAGTGAACGGTATTCAATTGCATTATTCATTATTGTATCATACAATTTAAAAAAAAATATTATGTGTTACTATGTGTATTATTTTAATCACTGTGAATTGATGGAGGTTTAAAAACATTTTAATGCTACATGTCTTATAATTTGTAATAAAGTAGTAACTAAAAATATTATTTTGTTTAATTTATCCTGTTACCTACATAAAGATACATTAAATAGAAAAGTTCGTACCTATTTTGATAAATAAATTTCATATTATACCTACTAGATTTTGGATAGGTGAATTTGTCGCCCTTATGGACATATTGACCTCGTAAGGTCACGGGTTCGAATCCCGTTTCGATTACATTTTTCTTTTTTAATTTTGCTGTTAATTTATTTAAATTATTGTTAACTATTGATATCACTAACAGAACCTTTAACTTCTTTCTTGCACGCATATTTTCATGTCTCTCGTAAAATGATAATTCAAATAGAAAAATTCATAGGCATTTTAATAAATAAATTTCAGAATATAGGTACCTTAAATGAAAAACTGCTACAATATCATTAGAATACGAAGGTAAATTTCGCTATTTAAGCATAAAATCGTAATAGCTCAGGTGAGAATTCGGGTGGCCGCAAAACCAGAAGACCCCGGTTCAAGTCTAGATGTTTCTAGTCCGAAGCATACTTTTTTTTTTTTGAAGTTATACTTCTTTAGGCGCGTTATGAAAAAAATATGAGAGTGAAATTTTAAGAATCACTGTACCACAAAAGTAACAAGATGAAGTTGCCTCTGATCACTATTTTAATACTATTTATAATTATTTAGTATCTAAAAATATTATAGCAAAATACAATTAACATTTACTAAAATTAAATAATAATAATATAATATATAGTATATATAGAATATTATAGCAAAATACAATTAACACTTACTAAAATTAAATAATAAAAATATTAATAACGCCATCTATGAGAAATCATTATGCGTCATTTGATAAATGAAAGTACGGAATTATGATCCACATTATTATATTATTATTTTTTAAAAGTATATTTTACAACCGAAGTATACTTTTTTAGGAATTAAATATTCTGTATCTGTTTGAACGACTTTATCTTTCTTACTGCAGATATTGATTTTCAACTAGAAAAGAAGTCTAACTTCTCACGCGCGTACATAAAGTACACGCACCCATATTTTTTATTATTTTTTACCTAAAAAAATACCGAGCAAAGCTCGGTCGCCCAAGTACCATTAAATACATACATTTACATAACTTTAAATACATACATATTACAAATATAAACAATAAAATCAATTGCTTTTTCAAAAAATCAGGCGCTTAATTAAATTTGCATGTTTTTTTATATAAAAATAGAAATAAGCTATAAAATTGTATATTTGTCTTCACGAATGGCCAGCACTAATTAGGCACTAAATTAATACTAGTTTGATTTGATGCTGTGCTATGCGGTTAGCGTTGTAAGAGGCAGACACTGCTAGCTTAATATAAAGCTGGCAGCTTCCTAATTTTTGATCAATCTACTGCAGCGTAAAATTTACTTTTTGCAGCATTAATTAGCACTAAATGAGCACTTAATTACTGCAAGTGTGTTATGTGATTCTGCCCACTTGACCTTGCTAGCTTAACATACGTCTACCGCTGGGGCAAGAAAGTAGGGTCACTACAAACTACGCCAAACGTGTCGTCGAACTTTTCAGATAGATTTCATCGATAGTATTTCTCAGAGGTTAAATATTCTCCCGTAGAAAAAAAAAGTAAAAAGTATACTATAATATGTTGACTCGAATATCATTTATCGTTATACCAAATTCTATCGAGATCTATGTAGTGATTTTCTCGTGAATGAAAACTTATGATAATTTTTTTTTCAATACATGAAATAATAGCTTAGAATATATCGCATATATAAAATACTAGTGTCTCACTCTAGCTTCGCTTCGAATTCGTTCCTAATAAAAAACAAATCTACCCTACGGAAATAGCACATTTTTCCGGGATAACAATTACCTATCTATACCCGTTTAAAATTTCGTCCTAATCCGTTTATCCGTTAAACAACTAACATGCATATATTTAAAAAAAAAAGTGTGTGTGTACTTATGTACACGCGTTAGAACTTAGAAGTTATACTTCTTCAACATCATTAAATAATATATTAGTACAAGTTTTTATTTACGAATAGTAAATAATATTAATCAAAACATTCAATTCAGCTCCGCCATCTTAAATTTGAAAATGGACGTCATTTTCGAAATCGGCATCTCGAGAATACTCGAAAATGACACCCATGTCATTGTTGGAAAAAAAAACGGATGTCCACCATCTTGGATTTTAAAATGGATCTCATTTTCGCAATTAGCACCCCGTGAAACCTCAAAAATGACACCCATGTCATTGTAATAAAAACCGGATGTCCACCATCTTGGATTTGAGAATTGACCTCATTTTCGTAATCAGCACCCCGAGAAACCTCGAAAATGACACCCATGTCATTTTTGAATAATATTTATTTATTCACACTGTTTAATTGTACTGTTACGAAACACGTGTTCTAAATATAAAAATACTAGAATATACAACTTGAACATAGTTATCGATTTTCATGTCACCTAGAACTAACTTCACGATGTAGAATTTAGGTGTCGTTGTCACATTTAATACATACCTCGGTAAGCGTTGGATCCAGAGATACAAGCAAATCTGTATGCAGAGACAATAGTTCGTCGAGAGGGTTCTTTGGCTTCAATACTTTCGTCAGCCAATCCATCTGTATTACAAATACTAATGTTTATGTATGTGAATAAGGCAGTGGTATCTTGGGGTAGCGGGTTTAAATCCGGGTCTCGCACCTGGATTACCCATACTCATAGTAAAGGGAAAACAATGCACAACAGTGGGACTTAAAAAAGGGCTAAATACATGTATATCTATAAATATTATCGTGTAGCTCTAATATTCTACTCATTAAAATAAGTTTGAAATTTTAAAAAAATTAGTGGCGTACTCACAAATACAATTTTTTTTTATTCTTGGGACATTTCTTGGGACAATAAAAAGTAAAAACCTTTTAAGGAGATCGAAAATCAATAGAATCTCTAAAGGCGGTTTAACTATAGGCCTCATCAGAACTCAATTTTTATCTTTGTATCGCTTTTTTATTTTCGTTAATATACATACACCGTGTTGGGTGTGGTGAATGGATGATGTCTGGCGTCAATGAAAGTGCGTGGCAAATGCGGCAGGGAAATAATACACGACACTCCACACTGATATTCAGTTTATTTACGATCCACACAAAAGTTCACCAAAAGTCATAAATTTAGAAGGAGTGCATATATATGAAAAAGCTTATAGGTACAGAGCACAGCAGTTATGATTAGCACGTTAGGTTAATGCAGACGCAAAGTAAGCAGGATGAAAATGACTCGTAAATATAAACGTATAAGGTACAATTTCGTATAGCAGAGTTCTTAGATACGTGATACATGAAATGCGAACGTAAGGCGTTGGTGCGAGAGACCGACTGGCGCCGGAGCCGCGGAGCCCCATATGTAAATTGAGAATTACAGTGTTGCAAGGGTTAAAAAACGGTGTTTCTAGATAAAATTACGGTAGATTAGCTAAAACAGTACCGTGTAAATTACCGTGTAATTTTTAAAAGAAAAAAAACTCTATTAAAAACCCAATCAAGTCCAAACATATTTGCTTTTAAATTTTATTAAAAATAATTATTATAAAAATAAAAAAATGTTAAATTAAACTTATTATTATTCTGAATCTGACTCTCCTAACACCACAATATCTTTTTCGCAAATAGATTTATTCAATTTAGTTAACATAAAATCGTTAGTAGGCTTTAGGCCTATCAACACAGTTTTTGATTTCTTTTGATTGATTGCTGGGTGAAAATATTTCCTTTTACAGGTTGGGTGTTTTTAAGTTTATGTGAAGCCTGGCCTGGAGATAGATGTTTAAATATTCGGGGATTTCAAGTAACAAAGAGCATTGTTGCCATTACGAAATATTAATATTATGTTCAATGAGATTTGTTTTACGCAGTATGTGATGAAAATATATTTGTAACGTAATTTATAAATTATAATAGTTAGTGTAATATTACGGTAAAATGTGACACGGTAATACCATATTACCTTGACGGTAGATTAAGACTAAATTACGGTGTATCTACGGTAATTACCGTGTATATGGAGACACTGCGCGGAGCTGTGAGTACATCGCGGGCGCGGGTCTATACCTGCGCTGGAGTTCGCATGATGCATAGCTACTACGAGATATTAAAATTATTGTAATGTAAGAATATGTATGTTACGTTTGTTTGGTGATAGAGTGTAAATGTATATGAAAGAGATGTGTGGACTTTAATATATATTATATATGTATGTATGTATATATGTATGTGTGTATGTATTTATGTATATATCTATGTGTGTGTGTGTGTCTCCACAATACTTTTCCGGCATCCTGGAACTGCCACCAAGTTTGCCATATTCAAATCAGCTTATATTTAATACGTGATTGAATAATTGTACTCATTATATTTATATAAAGAGTAGAATAATAGAGTACTTCAGAAGAATCGTTAATTTGCGTATTACGTATCTCGTTAAAACGGTAATCAATAAAAATATAATTCGTTATGTAGGTAAATAATTGGGAAATAGAATCCGTTACACCGAAACAATATATAATAAAATAATAGGATTTTAAGTACTTTTTTATATAATATTCTTTATTGCACAATAAAGTTACATTAGAAAATAAATTGAGAGTGACGTGGACAATTTTTTATGTTTGAACAAAAAATAAATGCTTAACTGCATCTTTAAAAAAATATTAATACAACATAAATATAATGTAGTTCAACCTCGAGTCTCATACCGACATTTTTTAGTTTTGTTTCTTGTGTGAAAAATTTGTTTTTCATTTTATTTATTTTTTTATTTATTTAAACACTTTATTACACACAACAATAAAAATGAAACATACAAAACAAATACATTTAGAGAAATGTGCAAAGGCGGCCTTATCACTAAAAGTGATCTCTTACAGGCAACCGCTAGACGTAGGATACAAAAAATAAAATAAAAATAAAAATTTTTCATGTTTAAGGTTTTAAGAGCATTCATCCTTTTTTTTTTAATTTTGAACCAATGGCTAAATGCTAATACATTCAATGTATTAGCCATTGGTTGTATTGTGTAATGAATTACATACTACCCTCAATATTCATTAAAAATAAGATTTATCAAAAAAACCATACAGCTACTGAAACGAGCAGTGGGATCTTAGACTATTATAACATTACCTGTTTCACAGCTTCTTCTATCAATATCCTGGTTAGAGCCCGCACTGTGTGTTCGGGCTCGCTCGCCCACCGCTTGGCGGTGTACTCGGCGGCGGCGCGGTGCCAGCTGCGAGACGCCGACTCAGACCGGTTCATGCTCGAGTACAGCTCCATGTACGAGCTGGTCTTATCTATAGTAGTACGTTAATCGAAATTTAACGATAAAATCGAAATTTAACGATAAAATCGAAATTTAACGATAAAATCGAAATTTAACAATAAAAACGAAATTTAACAATTTTTGAAATTTTAAAAAATGCGGAGCGACCTCTTAAATTTTTTTTTGAGCTGTCCTTTGGAGAGGGCTCCTCAAACATCAAAAACTATTATTTTTTCACACGAGACTAAAAAAAATGTCCGTTTTTTTGCGCCACCATAATACACCGCTTGGCGGTGTACTCAGCGGCGACGCGGACTCAGACCGGTTTATGCTCGAGTATAACTCCATGTACGAGCTCGTCTTATCTATAGTACGTTAATCGAAATTTAACGATAAAATCGAAATTTGACGATGTCTGTGACTCGCTTACGCCGAGTCAGTAACTCTTTTTATGGACAATGTATACGCCTATACAACAGGATCCCAGAAAACGTTCAAAAAGCTTCTATTGCCAAATTTAAAAAAATTGTGAAGGAACATTTGTGTACTAAAGGCTATTATTCGATTAACGATTTTTTAGAAGACAGTACGCATTGGGAATAATGTGATCGCCGCCAGGCTATTTTAACATATACAATTATTGTTAGTTCGCAATTTAATTTGAAAAAGAGAGAGAAATTTCTTTTTTCCTAACTGGTGGTAGACTCATGACGTTAAGTAATTATAACAATGTTTATGCTAAAATGTAGCGTAAGTTACGCCTTATAACATTAGCTATCTGCGAGTGAAAGTCCCGTCAAAATCGGTCCCGCCGTTTCAGAGATTAGCCGGAACAAACAGACAAACAAAAATTGTAAAAAAAAATTTTTTTTGTTGCTAGTATCGTATATACTTTCATATGCATTTAGTGAAAAACTATTAATTTGAAATGAAAAACAGTTTTGACGACGCGTTTGGCGCAGTTTGTAGTGATCCTATTTTCTTACGCCAGCGGTCGCGGGTTCGAGCCCCGCTGGGGGCACTCATTTGTTAAACTCGGATGTTTGTACTCCAGTCATGGGTGTTTATATTTATAATATGTATGTATTTAAACTTATATATGTAGTATATCAACTATCTGGTATCCGTAACACAAGCTTCGTAGCTTACCACGGAACTGGATGGCGCTGTGTGTAATATTGTTCCAACGTATTTATTTATTATTTATTTATGTATTTCGCGTATCTTCGCTCGGATTCGTCTTAACTTTAGCGCGAGCGAAGTCGCGGGTTCCGTTAGTAGTATACAAAAACTTGACAAATTGTATACTAAAAGTAATTTTTAAACGAAATAATGTGTGTTTATATTATGTCACTTAAGAAGCAATTGACAGAAGAAATATGGAAAACTGGCACAATTTTTAATTGTGTCTTCTTTTTGAAGACACTTTTAATACCCTGATAACTTACGTTAATGTTTTTCTGGGATATACACACCATCATCTAGTTCCGTTGTAAGCTACGAGGCTTGTGTTACGGATACCAGATAGTTGATACTTTACACATAATATATAACTTAAATACATACATATTTTAAATATAAACACCCATGACTGGCGAACAAACATCCGTGCCCCGAGCGGGACTCGAACCCGAGACAGCTGGCACAGCAGGGTTCTAGTATATTCATATTTAAAAATCCAAATTTACCTTTATCCATTTTTTTCACAGCTTCCTCGAACGAATCGTTCATCGAATATTCGAGCCTGGTATAGAGTCTCTCTAGCTGAAGTTTCTTATCGTGGTAATCGGGAAAGAAGGATAATTTCTACGAAAAGAGAGAATAATTTTCTTTATAAATCATAGCTACATTTTATTTTTTTTAATTTTTCACTAGCCTATGTAACCCGGGGTGACATAAAGATTCTAATAACACACGTACATCAAAATCGGCTTAGGCGTTTAGAATGGTGGATGGTGGAATAAAGAAACTCACAAACATACATACATACATTCATGAACCCTGAAAACGAAACACTCCTTTTTTTGGGCAGTCTTGTAAAAACTAAAACTAGTTCATACTTCCGGCTTTGCTAGTATCGTAAATACTTCGTTATTTTGGACTAGCGATAGACCCTAGCTCACCTTGCAATTGTTTCTTAGGTACGTTTGAACTGTTTGTATAGATTTAACAGTAATCAACTAGTAGTAAATTGAATAGTTATTCAAAATTAAAATTTTCATCAATATCTGCCCAATGGTTTTCTCGTGATGCGGTCACAGACACAAAAATTTTAAAAAATCGATTCGGCTATCGCTATTATCGCAAAAAATAATTATTTAAATACGTTTACCAACAAATATTACTCCATTGGAATTTTATTGATATTTCAACCATAACAAAAAAAAATTGTTCTCTTTACATTTCATCAAAATAATAAAGATTAGGGTATTACTTTCAAGCATTTATGAGAAAGTTTTTAGATAGAGACTAACGCCATCAAGACCTACCTCTAAAGAACCCTATTATTGTCACAGATAAAGAACCAAAAGGGAGAAAAACAAAACTTACGTCCAAACTTTTAGAAATAGACTGGATTGTAGCCGTCGCTTCCTTTATTTTCTCTTTGTTTGATAAATTACCCTCGCTTGCAATCTCTTCTAGTGATTCGGCTAACTCCGTCCACTTTTCGAATTGCTCGACAGCCGCTGTAGCCGACTGTGGACAAAAATACAAAATGTTTACATTCTTCTAGGCAGGCCTGGATTTACACTAGGGGCAGTCGGGGCGAGTGCCCAGGGCGGCAAATTTTTTAGGGCGGCAAAACTTTGAAAGTCAAAAAATTTTTTTTAGTCTTATCAAGATTGCTCAATATAATTAATAAATTCTTTTAATGAATAATTTTCTGTTTAATTGATAATTCATATTGTAAACTTAAGTAAAGTAAACTTATATATTTTAGATATTGATAATACTGAAATTGTAAACACATTATTTTGAAAAAAGCAAGAGCTGAGTTTCTTGCCGGTTCTTCTCAGTATCAGTTGCATTCCGAACCGGTAGTAGCTTCAGACTGACAACAATTTAACTCTATAGTCCCAAATCCCTATAATAACTTCAGACAGACATACCAACTGACATACTAAATGACATTAACTCTTTTTTATAGTTTAAAAGTTATAATTCAAAAGAACTTAAAGAAGTCTATGTGGATTGAGCATAGTTAGATTTGTTTAATATTATATTATCAAATTTAAAAATGATTTAATTTGCAGTGGTGTTGCTTAATATTTAACTTAAAATTATCAAAACTCAAGTTGTTTTAAACTATTAATCTTTAATTTATAATATATGAAAGTTTAATATTGCTTTAATAATTTATATTTTAATATAACAAATTATACATATTTTAATAATAGCAACACTACTTAATATTATTTTAACAAATGTTAGAAAATTGTAATAATTATAATTATAGTAGCTAAAAATAAGTTAATAATATTGCCATATTTATAATATTTAAAATTTTAAAAGTATAGAATTGAAATGTATAATTTTATAGTCTATCATTTTGAATATTTGTAAAAAATTGTGGGTAGGCACTGTCTGTAACAAGTATATAACCCCCTGAGACGTCTAATACCTTAGTCTCTCCCGTGACCATGATTGCTGTAAAGCATTCGAAACGTCGGGAACCAAAAATCATAATAAATCCGCGACAAAATCCGAAAAGATAGTTTCATTTATAATGATAATTCAAGTTTTAAATACATAAATTTAAAGGTGTCTCTGTGCCTAATTTTGAGAAATAAAATATATAAACTATAAGTTTAAGTAAAGTTCCAATATTGGAGCGGATTCTTTTCCGGTGCCCAGGGGCGGCTTTGAGTTTAAATCCGGCCCTGCTTCTAGGCATCACTATCCCTACTAATATTATAAATGTGAATGTAAGTTTGTTTGTTACGCTTTCACGCGAAAACTACTCAACCGATCATCATGAAACTTTGTACACATATTCTTGGAGGTATTAGAAGTAACATACGATACTTTTTATTAAAAAAAAATATTTTTTACGAAAAATTAAAAAATTGTTTATATTAACAATGGGTTCTGAAATAGCTAGAGTAATTTTGAAGAAACTTTCAGGCATCTACAGATCAACCCAATGAGGTTGATTAGCAATTAAAAAAATGAACACGGGCGAAGCCGCGGGTAAAGCTAGTATAGTATAAAACAATGTCGCTTTCCGCTGTCTGTCTGTCTATATGTATGGTAATAGGTTAGATCTTTAAAACTACGCAACGGATTGTGATGCGGTTTTCTTAATAGATATAGTGATTCAAGAGGAAGGTTTTTAATTTTTATGTATAATGTTTTTATGAATACCCTTACATTTATTAAGTAGGCGCTTAGTCTATCCTAACTAATATTATTCCTAACTATTCCTAACTAATTCCTAATCCTAACTAATATTCTAACTAATACTTTCTAACTAATATTATAAATGCGAAAGTTACTCTGTCTGTCTGTCTGTTACGCTTTCACGCCTAAACCGCTGAACCGAATTCGATGAAATTTGGTACACAGATAGAGAAGACCTTCAGAAAGGACATAGGCTACTTTTTATCCCTGTAATCCCACGGGAACGGCAACTACGTGGGTAAAACCACGGGGCGCAGCTAGTAAAGTATACGAATTTACTTTATATTGCCTTCAATATTGTAATTAAAAGAACATCTTACATGTAATTGCTTGTATATGCAAAACAAAAATCCTTTAAATATCGGACTTATATATATTTTAGCGGGTGTAGTTGGTAGTAGGGAATGCAATCTCGATCTCGCGAGATCTCGTTCTCGCGAGATCTCGTTCTCGCGAGATCTCGGCCTTTTTTAGCGAGATTGATCTCGAACGAAAAAACGACGAGATCTCGCGAGATTAACGAGATTGCGCTAGAGCATAAAAACGTCCTTTTGAACGTTCTATTTTATTTAATAGGCATGATGACAGTAACTAAAAACCACTAAAATAATGTGTTCATCTAATGAGATAAGATTAATAGGTTTTGAAAAGCGTATTTATTTTCATATTTAGGGCGAGATTGATATTTTATTTATTAAAATAAAACGACAAAATACAGCAGTCCGCCATGATAAGTTGAACACCAATCAGAGTGAATTACGTCACGGCCGTATAAACGTCACTTTGTTTTGTATAAAGTACTAACTAGGACATTTAAATCTGCATTCTGCGTTTGTATTTTGTGAAGTATTTCATTATTTCTATCAATCAGTTGCTTAGTTTGTGTTTTCATAACATGGAACAAGGATTTACCAAGGCAAATAGCTCTAATTTGCCTAGAGTTGATTTGTTGATGTTGGGGGAGTTTTTGGCATCAAACAAAGACTTTTGTTCAGCTGAGTTTAGAAATGTCAAGACTACAATGTAAGTTGTACATTATTATATCTTTATAAACAATAATTTAAAAATTCAAACGCGTAAAATTTTAATATTTTTTCTGTATTAATAAAAAGCACTACGTAATAGATTAGAGATTGTTTCTAAAACATTGTTTTTATTGACTATAACATATCGATTTCTTTGTTATAGATCCACAGCACTTGTGCACTTTTGAATTCATATTTAAACCCAAATTATCTGATTTGTTGCTTTGGCTCCCTAGTGTTTACAGTCAGATTATACGGCCGTGACGTCACAAGCAGACGCCATGACACCGTCGATCGTTTTGAAGCAAATTTTAAAACTTAAAATTTAAATAGCATTTTTTTCGTAATGAAACTATGTTTCCTGCAGAAATAATGTATTTTTTTGAAATAGTAAATACTTTAAATCATTATAGGCCAGTTTTTCAAAATCAGTCATCATGCCTATTGATAATAATATCTCAGTTTAAATGTCAATGTTTTGTTTGTTATTAAAGAACTGTTTTTTTACTAAAAGATTTTTGTTTGATATTAGAATAGAAGACTAGTTTTTTTTTTCATTTGTTATTTGATAGATACGTACGTCAAAGTTTACTACTTAGTTAGTTTATTAAAAAATTATAGACAGATACGTCAAACAATGTTTGTTGCATAAAAGTCTATTGAAAAAAATCGTGAAAATAAATGTTATCTTATAAAACTCACAATTTTTTTTATTTTTTTTGCTAATCAATTTAAATTTTGTGATAATTTGCAAAAAAAACACAAAACTGCCAATCTCGCGAGATCTCGAAATTGACGAGATTGGATTCATAAACGCGGGATCTCGCTTGAGCCCTAATCTCGCGAGATTTGCATTCCCTAGTTGGTAGTGACGAGAGAACACAAATAAACTTGATAAAATATTATATTACAAAAGTCCACACTCACATAAAAATAGTTCAGAAGAGAAAGTTTAGGGAGACACACAGTTATATAAATAATAAATAAATAAATGTGTTGGGACATTTACACACCGCACTATCTAGTTCCACGGTAAGGTACGAGCCTTGTGTTATGGATACTAGATGGTTGATATACTACACATTATACAAACAAAGTTTAAATACATACATATTATAAATATAAACATCCATGACTGGAGTACAAACATTCGTGCTCAACAAAGGAATGCCCCCAGCGGGACTCGAACCCGCGACCGCATGCGTAGCAAGTAGGGTCACTACAAACTGCGCCACGCGTGTCGTCAAAATATATAAAACAAGTAATTAGCAGCAGCTGGTAAGGCGTCGACTGTCGATAGATACAAAAATCATAAGTTGCCGGTAGGAGAAAAATAAATAAGGTGCGTTGGAGTAAGGTCGGACTATTTTTCGATAAGTTAGAATGGTATCGGGAAACTTTTTAGTGGCGGATGAGAAATTCAGATATTACAATAATATACTTTACAAGTTGTTTAAAAATAGACATATTTTTATATGTGTATTTTTTTATATCTTTAAATATAATAATTATAGTTTTATACTTGATTAAAATGATGGTGTAAAATTGGAAATGTCAGGTAAAGAACGGACCTAGATGGGGCAAGCACGGACTATCTTGTAAAATGAACAATAACCCTCGCATTTTAAGATTCATGAAAGTAATATGTCCGATCTTAATAGGGTTTTTATAATACGCAATAATATTTGGGCAAGGATGTAATTAAAAAATTTGTGGCAGTTTTACTTTTTTTTATATATAATCGTCCGATCTTACCCCATTCAAATAAATATAAAGCTTTTGAGATTCTCAACCTTTGCGTTTTAGATTAAAAAAATATTTCCTTTTATTATTTTTATATATAATATACTTAGGTTACAAAATTGTTTAAAATATTAATTGAGTTAAAAGCCCAAAAATTAATTTCGGTAACATATTCACGATTGTTAAAATTTGTAATTTTTAATGCACCTATAAGTTTCTTATAAAATAAAAATTAAACAAATCATCATAGTTAAATGAACATTTATTTGGTAATAGGAAATAAAAATGAACATTTTTAGCTATTCTAAACTTATTAAGAGCACTTCAGTCTTTGTTTCAAAATGTGATATACATTTTACGTGTAGGAACATATTTTATCACGAATTTAAGCTAACAACAAAAAGATAATAATAAACAAAAAAACTTAAAAAGTATAACAATCTTCATAATTCTATAATAATCTTCATAATTAAATAAATCAGAGAACCCGACTTAACACTTTTAAAATTCTATAAAGGTAAAAAATGGTTTAATTAATAAAAATAAAAAATCTTTGGAGTATTCAAACTAAGTAATCTTATACAAAAGTATAATTACACTTTTATAATTTGCTTCCAAACAAAAAAAAAAATATTTTTTCGAAAATCAAATTAAATAAATTGAAACAATTGTTAAAAATAAATTGCGTCTTCGTCATTCATAAGAACATATTCTTCAGGATTTTCATTAATTTGTAGTAATTCAATTTTTTTAACCACTGAATTTTCTGGTACGGTGTCATAGTCTTTACGTTTAGGTCTAATAAATTTAACGTTTTCTTTTTTACCAATTGTTTTATAATAACTTATAGTAAAGCTAATGTTGTTTAAAGTAATGTTTTCAACTATTCCAACATAATACTTCCAACACTTTGTGTAGTATCGCGCTAAAACTGTGTCGCCAATAGAATAGCTTTCCCTCTGCTCACAAGCTTGTTCTTCTTTGTACTTACTCAAATTTGTCTGCTCTTCCAATACATTTTCTTTTTCTGGATTTTCATCTAATCTGCATTTGCGCTTTCTACTTCTTGATACATCAAATGTTTTGTCGATTTTATCCAGATGTAAAGATTTGTACATACTTAATCCAATAAAATTTTGGTTCTCGGGAGCGAACTTAATGGAAGATAAAATAGTAACTTTATTTTTTAATGTTGCTGCATTTACAACAAGCTCATTCGAACAGCTCTGTAATTTAAGTGTATTATCATCTTTCAAGTCTTTATTTTGTTCTATATCCAATATTTCTTTGAGGGCCTCGTTTTGATAAGTATTTTCCATTAAAGTTCTAGTCTCATGCTTTTCATCTACATCTGATAAAATGTCACTTTGTACATCTATTACGTCTGAATCGCTATGTTTGCTCATATCGTCACTTTCTGATGTCGTGCTCGTGACTATGCTTGGACGTCTTTTGGATTTTTTTTTACGTATTTCTACAATTCGTCTTTTATCCCCTTTAATTTTTAATTTTATTTTGCTGGGTATGTTTTCAACCTGGTTCTCTTTTGCAGAAATACATTTTTTTATAGTTTTTTTCCCGATACCTTTATTTTTTATTTGTGACTTAACTGTTGATTGTTTATCTGTTTGTGATATACTCTTTAGCTGTTCTATTTCTTTATTCATTTCTAATATTTTACTCGTTATTACTTCTGCTCCTTTAGCAACTCTTGTTAATTTTATTCTATTATTATTAACGGTATTACGAGACTGCGTTACTTTCAACAAAAGCAGTTCTTCAAACGTGGTGTTGCAAGTTGAGCCTTTATTTACATCACCACATTCATTAGTAATATTTTTTGATGAAGAATTTATGTTAACTAGTTCATTTATTTTTTCTAAGCATAACTGTTTTAAAGTCCTTAATTCATTATTATGTACTTTACTTTTTAACCATCTTCTGTACGCCATAGGGTCATATTTTTCTACAGGGATAACATTTTCATTAAAGGGGTAAATACCTCCTTTTTTGAAGCCATTTTGAATGACTTTTGGGTCAGTCTGATGCCATGTCTCGGCGAACATTTCAGCAAAGATTTGTTTTCGCAGTTTACTGCCGATATTTTGACGTTGCCACTCGGTTAGTCGTCGATCCCAAATACTTTTGAAAGATTTGAAGACTGCTAAGTCTAAGGGTTGGAGGAGGTGGGAAGTATGTGCAGGCAATTTTAAAATTGTTACCTGATTTTCTATTGCTAAGGATACAACTGCTGGATTAACATGAGTGCTATGGCCGTCGTATATAATCAGTATGGGTCTTTTATCTCCTAAGCCAGGAATAACAACTTTTTGCATATAGTTAAAAAAGATTTCTGTGTCTATCCAACCACGTTTACTTGCTGCATAGGCAATTTGAAAATCATAGACTTCTTTTTCCTCCGCAAGCCATTGTTGGTATACGTGTTTACCTTTATATATAATCAAAGGATTTAATTTTCCACCTGCTGCATTAACAGTTGTTAAAATTGTTATATTTTCCTTGCCTGTACCAGCTGTAGTCCGGGTGCATGGTAGACCAACACCACCAACGACTTTTGTTTTTATTGGATCGAGTGCTATGGACGTTTCATCTAAATTAAATATTCGGTTTGGATCGTGTAAATTCAAATCATCGAGTGTTTTTTTTAATAAGGTGAAGTATTCATGGATAACAAAAGGGTCTGTCATACGTTTCCTCAAATACTCCACGGGTTGAGGCTTTTTTATAGATAAATTATTACGCTTCCTAAAACCAATAAACCAATCTGGTCCAGGCCTATCGTTTTTGAAAGGTGTTTTAATATTATTTTTTCTAATGAATTCCGAAGTAATGTCTAGCACTTCTTGTCTAGTCAAACCCCAACCCCATTTTTCTAATATACGAAGACACTGGGCTAGCCTGATTTCCTCGTGAGGGGGTAATGCGAGTGGTCTTCCTAAACTTTGACTAGCCAAACCTGTTTTATTTAAAACTCTGTCATTAAGAGTAGATTTTGGAATGCCATATATAATAGATGCTGCGTAATTGGTAAGTTCACCATTTCTTACTTTTTGTACTGCAATACGTAAGTCTTCTTTGGTGTAAGTCGTCGCTCGCATTGTTTTTCGGGCATACTTTCGGGGCATGTTTGATCTGTAAGGATTAAAATAAATTACAGTCTTAGTGCTTTTTATGTCATATACTTAATATTATAATTTTGTTTTTCAATATATAATATTACAAAAAATGTCAATTTTATGTTATTATTTAAAATAAATAAAAGTTTGACTATCACTGGTATTTTTTCTAACTGTAAAGATCGGATGGAAACAGTCCGAAGTTAGCTGTATAATTTTTTTGTGGGAAAAGATCGGATCTCAGCCTACAGCTATCTTTATCTAATTGTTTATATTTAAATTATTAAATAACTATTCAATAACACTCATTTATATTGACAATAAGAAAAAAAATGTAATTACTCACCAAAAAACAAGAAATGTATTTCCAAGGTGAAGTCCGGATTGTCGAAAAAGTTCCAATATTGTAACCTCTCCAATAAAAACGCATTAAACATGACCACACTCATCGAACGCTTGACGCCGACTAAGGGCGGGGTCCGAAAGAAATGGCGTCGCATGCAATGTTGCCAGCAATAAAAAGGCTCTCTTAATTTGGTAGAAATTTGAATTAACCGACCTTCCCCCTCATCTGAACTTACCCCAATGCACCTTATCATTCCGCCGTATACTACGGGTTTCGCGCGGCTATGCTTATGATTTTTTTTTTTATGGTAAAAAGGGGGCAAACGGGCAGGAGGTTCACCTGATGGGAAGTGATCACCTCCGCCCATGGACATCTGCAAGCCAGGCTTGCATATGCGTTGCCGGCCTTTCAGGAAAGGGGGGGAGGGAGGAGGGAGGAGGGAGGAGGGAGGGAAGTGGGAGGGAGGGGGAACGAAGGCGGAGGATGAAGGGAAGAGGGAGGGGGGAAGGAGAGTGGGCCTCCCGGACTCTCACTCACCGGACGAAACGCGACAGCATAGCTGCCACTTCACGCCGGTCTTCTGTGAGAGAGTGGTACTAATGAACTATACGGGGCGTGCCGGCCCATTCGGTTGCTACCCGAAGGTAACAAGCATGGCACTACCACTTTAAAGTAATTAAATATATTTAATTATATATATTTTTAAGTAAGTTAAATATTAAATAAATTATAAATATTATGTTATGTAAAGTTTAATATATAAATATAATAGACTAGCTGACCCGGCGAACTTCGTACCGCCTTAGCGTAAATTTGATGAACTACTTTATTTTGTATAGCTGACCTATCTTATGTATGTACCTATTCAAATGACGTTGACATTTGTTAGAGCGGTTATGTCTGTGGTGTCATAGATCACCACAGAGTTTTTTGTTTTAAATTGAATGACGTTGACATTCGTAACGCGCTTTTTTTTTAAATATGCAAAATTAAATGTATATTATTCAATCTTTCTGAGAGCTTTTCTTAATATTTTTTTCCGTAAGAACCTTTTACAGAGTATTAGAAAACTACAAAAAAAAATCAGCCAAATCGGTCAAGCCGTTTTCATGCTATGTCGTGACAACGGAAAACGGGTTTCATTTTTATATATATAGATTACATATATTATTTGTATAAGTCACCTACATATATTATATAATTTTGATTCTATAAATAATAAAATCTGGAATGTATTGATCATACATTTGCCCGGGACATCTGCGCGCGTCTATTTCCCCGATACAGGTTTGAGAGGGCGGTGAAGCTAAAGTGGGTGGGACTCGTGAGGTGAGGTTCGTTATTTTACTGGATTACACGATATACAAAACAAATATGCTTAAATCTTATAGGACTTGAAATATTTTTGATATTATCACTATCACTATCACTACATAGTATAAAACAAAGTCGCCTTTTCCGTCCCTATATCCCTATATCCCTATGTGCGCTCAAAATCTTTAAAACTACGCAACGGATTTTGATGCGGTTTTTTTTAATAGATAGAGTGATTCAAGAGGAAGGTTTATATGCATAACTAGCAGATCCCGCGGCGGATTACCTGTGCTAAATCTAGGGAAGAGCCCGAGCGAAGCGAGGGCGAGTCGCTAGTTGATTAATATATTGCTGTTTCCCCGATACAGATTCGAGAGATTGGTGGGAGGCAAACCAAGCTCTTCCCTTCCTGTCTATCCCAGGAAATTTTTACTTAATATTGCTTTGCTACTTTCTTAGGTTTACGAATTATTATTATTCAAAATTATAAATGAAACTATCTTTTTTCTCATCATACCAGCAATCATGCTTAAACTGACTCTCGTGACCATGATTGCTTAAAGCATTCGAAACGTAGGGAATCAAAAATCTAAATAAATGCGCGACAAAATCCGAAAAGATTCATTTATGATATTGCCTTTCTTATTTGACTGGATTATGCGATATAAAAAATGTATAGGATACTAGCTGACCCGTGCCCACTTCGTTGGGCATAATTTTAATAATCCTTTTTAGTACATAGTGTTTTTAAGTTAGACATATGCTGTCGTTGACTTTTTTGTAGGCATTTTCAAGCTCCACATCTTTTCTCTAGAACTCAAAAATATATCTTTCATAGTTAAGGCACCGTTCGTAAGAAACGCTTTCATTCGACCGTTTTTTCTCCGATTCACTTTGCAAAACGGACGTAAAAGCCTTTTTATTTTTCGGTGTTTTATATAGCCTATGACACTCAGCAATAATGTGGCTTTCTATTGGTGAAAGAATTTTTAAAATCGGTTCAGTAGATCCCGAGATTACCCCTTACAATTTAACAAATAAACAAACTTTACTTCTTTATAATATTAGTATAGAAGTATAGATATTATTTTTCAATAAAAAGTATCCTATGTTACTTCTAATACCTCTAAGAATATGTGTACAAAGTTTCATGATGATCGGTTGAGTAGTTTTCGCGTGAAAGCGTAACAAACAAACTTACATTCACATTTATAATATTAGTAGGGATATATATATTTTTTTATTTTACTTTTATTATTTCTAATGTATTTTTTTTAATTTGCCCGGGTAATCTGCGCGCGCCTGTATCCCAGATATCGATTTAAGGGAGCGGTAGGAGGCAAAGATCCCAACTGTCTATCCTAGAATATAGCACTTAAGGGCCATTCATTTATTACGTAAGACAATTTAGGGGGGGGAGGGGGGTCGAACATGTCTTATGTTTTCTTACAAGGGGGTGGGAGGGAGTCTCGATTGTTCTTACATAAGATCAAAAAAATAGTGCAAAGCTAAAATTATACTTTGAAAAAGCGCGGGCCACCGAGCGACAGGTACAGCTGTACCTTTAAACATAAATAAACACTTCAAAAATTGTTACTTTGAAAAATAAACATTAAAATAAACCAAAAGTGTATTCATTTTTTATTACGTCATAAATATTAAACAGGGGGAGGGGGTCGGCCTATTCTTATTTTTTCTTATAATAGGGGGGGAGGGGGTCAAAAACTAGCGAAAATAGTCTCTCACGTAATAAATGAATGGCCCCTTAAGTATATCAAAAAGTCGCAGATTTGCCGTTTGATATAATTCATATACAATTAAATGCAATGAATATAACAAAAAGGCTAATCCATACCTTATTGTTTAATTTCTATACATGTACGTATAATAAGATTTCGCAAAGCCACAGACAAAATATTACGACTACCTACTTCATTTTACAAAGTATGGCTGCTTTTTGTAGTGTTATATAGGTTATATTTTTTAATTCCAACATTTTAATACTGCTGTGTAGATTTGGGATGATACCAGTTGTAGAGAGAACGATTAATATTATTATTATTATTAAAAGAGAACACAAACCTCCAATCTACTTTTCATTTTGTCAATACGTCGAAGACACTTTGTGTATGCTCCGGTGTTTTCCTCTACATCCTGGACATGCTTCTCGAGATCCAACACCTGCTGTTTTAGACAATCAAACTCATGTTGCCACAAATTGGCATCTTTCACGACTTGAGGGAGTCCTGAATTAACCTGTATTGAAATTTATGATATAATATCTTAACCGTAGTATATTTTAGTTATTTCCATAGTATTATGTCCTATGGAATCTTATTATGGGGAAATGCTGCTACCGTTAATACTATTTTTGTCCTGCAGAAAAGAGCTATTTGTGCTATTTATAGTTTAGGCCCTAGAGTATCATTAAATATTTAAAGTATAAAAATTTTTTAACTTTTCTGCAAGTGTTCCGTTAAAAAGATAATAAATAATTATGTACAATAAATTACCTGAGATGCTTTCTCATCCAGAGAAATATTGAGTTGCTTCATGAAGAACTGCAGTTTTAACACATACTGTCTCACAAATTCCTAAGAACACACAAAATATGCTATTATGTTTAAAATATTAGTAATATCTCAAGAACAAAAATGAAGAAATAATTTAGAATGTATTACATTGATATTAACTATTAAATTATCAGATTTTTTAATTATAGTTAAATAACAATATAGTGATAATGCTAGGAAGCAATCATCCACTGTCAGTGAGAGAGTTTTAAACAACCAAAACTTTTTTTACAGATTTACCATAAAAAATCTTGAGTATATTATTAGAAATCAGTTTTGTGTCGGTTACCTCTTGTTCTTTATTTTTAGTGCTCTCAAACGCTTTATTGATAAATACAATCGGGTTGAACGCCAAACCCTCAAATACGCTCAAATCCTGCAATAATATAAGAAAAATAGTCATTATTTTCCATATAGTGGTTGGTAAAAGTATTAAAAATTGTACATTGTGAAATGAGAGATTAAAAAATAATAAATAAAGTTCTGGTTCCTTTGAATAAGTGTATAAATTATAAGAAAAATAATAAATATTAGATATGACAAACATTAGATATGACAAACAAAGAAAGTCAACTATTAATGTAAAATAAAAAGGATTCACAATTGACGGGGAGTGGGTGTGTGGACCTTCAGGATCCGTGAAAGTCCAAAATTTCCTTTGTCTGTCTGTCTGTCTCCTTAGTCATATAGAGGCATAGGGGATTCATGATATATACATATACCTATCTTATCCAGATAGAGCACCATATGCCATAGCAATAACAAATAACTGTGATATTAAATAAAATACAATGTCCATACTAGAAAATATGAAATTAATGCAAAAACGAAAATATAAAATAAATTGTAATATTATAAGGATATAAAACTAACTATTTCCTCGTCCATTTTCGTTCACTTTGTTGAAACGCCGCAGTTCGAGAGTGGAGACGTACTGGTGATATTTGTATTGTAATACCCGCCCGGGTCATCTGCGCGCGTTTATTTCTCCGCATTTATTGATATTTGAGGGGGCGGTAGGAGGAAACCTAGATCCTCTCAGTCTATTCTAGGATATACCTCAAAGCCTCAAAACGCGTCGCTCTTTATAAAATATATTATATGGATACAATAAAATTAATCTCGTTTGCTAATTATCGATTTTTTTTTAATTTAAGAAGAAAATGTAATATATGTAATGTAATTTATATATGATAGCGCCGGTGTATACTTTTTATGGTTAATTCCATATAATAATTAAGATAAATAAAACTTTAAATTTTAAACGGGAAAAACTAAACAATATCTATGCAACAATTAATAATTAATTTCACTTACCATTTTGAAAGAGATTTTAGCTGTTGTTAACAGCACTTAGCAGATATAATAATAATCCTCTGATTAGTAATTTAGTAAACGAAATGAGTAGGTAAATCACAGAACACTAAGGTAAATAAACACTTTTGACTTTAGTGACGTTTTAACAATTTACAGACAACACAGTTACAGTCAGTGTTGCCAACAAGACCAATAAAAAATATGCTAAACTGCTGTTAAAATTTTGCCAAAATTATGCCAATTGCTATAAAAAAATGCTAAAAATTATGCTAACATTTTTCAATGTCAAATGAAATGCCATATAATTTTAAAATGTTTATTAATTAACAGAAATATATGTTTTAATCGACTATGTTATCAAATAATATATTAATATCTTGGTCTTCATCAACATTAACAACTAATGTGGATGCAGACGAGGAAGCCTCATTGTTTAGACTGTAACTCTCCTTGGTGCCTATAGAGCGCAGTACGTTATTTGGAACTGTGTAAGAGTAGCAACATTTCCCTGCCCTCTTTAAACCGAACCTGATATATAAAATGGCATTTAAAGTTTTTACCGACAAACGATTGCGAAGCTTAGTTTTTACTACATTCATTTGACTGAAAACCCTTTCAATTTCAGCGTTTGAATGTGGTAGTGTTAACAACGATATTGCTAACTGAGATAAATCTGCAAAGGGGTTATTACCAGCGGCATCTTTATAATCAATTACTTCATTCCAGAACTCTATGGTGGAAGATGTATATTCCCATTTAATGTGAACTATGTTTCTCCATTGAGACATGAGTCTATCTATCGTAGATGCATCCACTCGGAAATCTTGGGCAATATCAATTAGAGAAGGCTTAACTGCTTTTAAAGTTTCTTCTACTGAAAATAGAGATACTTTCTCAAGTACTTTAAAATTAATTGGTAATCTAGAACGTAGTTCTGTTACAAGTTTCAGTGTGAAATTCAGGCAACGTTGACGTAAATTTTTTTCGATTTCAGATTGAATGTTATATTCCCGTAATTTTGTTTCAAACGCATATCCCATGTAAGGTTTAGGATCCAAATAACTTTCTATATTTTGTGTAAAAATATCGACTCTCGCAGTTGGGTTCAAAATACGCCGACTTGTAGATTGAACTAAGGCACACAAATCCTTATAAAGTTTTGTTGGGTCAACATTGTTGCTTTCAAACAGCTTGTTTACAGCTTGAACTTCTTCCAAGACAGGTTTTAAATACAATAAATACAGATGATTTACAGGATCATTATACATGGTATATAGTGTTTCTGCCATATAGCAGTGGTTATCGCGCCTGGCAACTTCAAACAGGAGTTTCAATTCGACCCATTGCTCTAGAATACGATTCACTGCTGGTTCAATCGATATCCATCGGGTGTTGCACATTTGTGGTATTAACAACGGTTCGGAGCCACAGTTAATTGTTTGATATATACTTTTGTAATGTAGTCGACGATTTGAAGAATGACTAAACCAATTGTAGGTTTCTCGTATAAGAAATTCAACATTACGTGGTAGAGTTTCTTCTGAGGCGTGAGATAAAGCCAACTGTAACGAATGACACACGCAACGAACTAAAACCAAATTATCATTACCAGTTGCGTTCTTTAATAAGGAATGAACTCCGTTATTAATACCTGTCATCACCGTAGCGTTATCTGTACATTACACACCGATCAGTACACCGATCATTTTTTTAATTTCAATATTCAAAACTAACAATAATCCTTTAATAGCGTAGACTATGCTGTTTGCAGTGCCATCTTCAATCTCGACCAACCCTAGGAAGGTGGATATTATAGTTTTTAAAGATCGGCTGAAATATCTGATCGATACTCCTAACATTTTACTCACAGAAATATCCGTTGATTCATCGAGCAGAAGACTGTACTCTTGGTCTCCCAAATCTGACACAATTTCTTTAATAAAATGAGGCGCCAAAACATTTTTTATTATATTTGTACATTTTGTGCGATGTACTCTCAAGTCTCCACTTTTGCTATCACTGAATTGGTGTTTACATAATTCAGACAAATGGTCGACAGCCATTATTGAACAATGTGCGCATACAAACATAGCAAGGGACGATTCTGCTCTCTGTATATTCAGATCTTTTTTTACTGTGGGAAAATTAATTGTTCTTTGACTTTTCACTGGTTCTATAGCTTTTTTATGCTTCGCTGATAAAATATGTAACTTTAAACAATGTACTTTTGCAATAATCTCACACTTGCAGTACTTACAAGAGGCCTTCGTCTTATCATTTTCGACAGGCTGTAACCAATCCTTAAAATTCTGCATTTGCTCCCACTCTGGCCGGTAATGTTGGCTGTATTTAGGTGGCATATTAACGACAATCAAACAATTATTATTTCACGTAAAAACTGTATAAACTGTAAGAACTTTAATTCGTTTAGAATCAAGAATGACAATAAGTTCGCGGTGGAGTATATTCTACTTCTATCTCACTTCTTTCACACAAGAAGGAGGGAGTGAAAAAATGCTTTTTGTCTATGGTATATTGAATGAGATTTAGCGGGGAATCCCCCAAAATAAGGTAGATACCATATTTTGACGACAAGATTACCTTTTCCATTATGTTGGCATCGGGAGTGCCAACAATATAACAAAGGAATTTATAACTTATTCTAAATGCAAAAGAATTACGTACGCATGTATTTTATTTTCATGGTTAAAATTTTTATTTTATAATTATTTTGTACTAGCGACTCGCCCTCGCTTCGCTTGGGCTTTTTCCTAGATTTAGCACAGGCAAAGCCGCGGGATCCGCTAGTTATGCATATAAACCTTCCTCTTGAATCACTCTATCTATTAAAAAAAACCGCATCAAAATCCGTTGCGTAGTTTTAAAGATTTAAGCGTACAAAGGGATATAGGGACAGAGAAAGCGACTTTGTTTTATACTATGTAGTGATGATGCTAAAAAAATATGCTATATGCTAAAATACAAATAAGTATGCTAAACAACATGAAAATATGCTGAATCTAGCATAAAATATGCTAAATTGGCATCCTTAGTTACAGTTTTCTTTGTCAACATTTCTTCATGTTTACTAAAAATAAATTTGTAATTTGTTATTTTAAAATAAATTGCGAATTAGATAATTAGGACAACATAGCTTTTTTTATATAAACATCCGTGCTTGTTATTGTACAGAAAATCCAAACTTGAAATATCTACATCTACATCTATCTATAAACTATCGATTTTAAATAGATAGTTAGTTTTCGAGATTCAACTGTCTTTATATGAATCTTGTAATGTTGGGTTCTCTAATAAAATACATAGAAGTGATAGAACGGTTGTTTTAATTTACTAAACATAATATGCAGTAACAGTATTGAGTATTAACTATATGTCTGGCCATCAGTGTTGACCACAGACATATAATAAATAGCAGACGGAATATGAATACCTAGTTATATTTATAAATCAAACCATGATCTTTTATCCTATTCCTACTAAGCTAAAACTCGTTAGTGGCATCTCATTCTTCCACCTATCGCAACACTGACTCACACATAGATAAAAGTCAACGCGTGGCATTTTTATTCCTCGCCGCCATTTTAACTAAGACTTGGATGACATAGCGGACGTGCGAGTTTTGGTGTTTATTTATTAAAATATTGGTTTTCTGGGACTATATTACAAAACGTGATTATTGAATTACTATGGTTAAGTGCAGTGCGTATCGATGTGCCAGTGCTACCTACAATAGAACACCGGGATTGACGTTTCATCGGTAAGTTTTTAAGTGTTTATTACTGTGTAGGAACGTTTTTGTGTCTTTTCCAAGCATATCTATGTATTATTGTAACACTTACAATTTTTACGTAGGACTGTTTATCTAAGACACTATTGCTGCATATATATTAACATAAAAGTAAAGAAATAGAAGCAATTAGGCTAAATTTTGTTAGGAAATGACCATTTTTGACAGCCGAAGTACTTGTTGACTATCAAAGGACGGACTCAGTAACAAAGGTTAAAAAAGTATTAACTCGGCATTCGTATTTTTGTTGCATTTGAATGTGAAAACAATCTTCAACGCTTAGAGACACCTATTACAGAATAGCTACTTATATTTCTCGGAACAATCAATTTTAAGCAGGTACAAGCAGAACGCAATTAACCACACAAACAAATTTATTCCAGGTTTCCAAAGGATGAAAGTACTCGGAATGCATGGTTAAAAAATATGAACCGTCAAGATTGGCAACCCAGTACTTATAGTGTGCTATGCTCAAAGCATTTTGAGGATCACTTGTTCGATGCTGGTAGTTCCCTTACTAGACTGCGTTCTAGAGCAATTCCTACTTTGTTTGACGAATTGCCTTTAGCTACAGAAGTGAGTATAAGTTGCATAATTTTAAGTACTACATAGTAGTCGTTAGTCTAGATATACTATGAGAGGGTCTATTGTAATTTATGCCAATGTCATAATTTTTTCAAATATTATTTAACTTGTATGACTCAGTGGCTCAACACTAACTAGCTCTGCTTCACAATCCAATTTTATACAACTTTTGATGACTTTTATCATCATATACATTTACTGGTCTATTATTTACAGGATAAAGAAAATTTATCATGGCCGACCACAAAATTAAAATCATCAAAACGAGCTGCAGCTGGAACAGTCGTTTCTGTGCTTCATCAAGTACAAAATGAAGGAGTATCTATTGCATCCACATCCACTAAGACCAAAACCTGTATAATAGTAAGTGCTTTTGTACATATCTAAATTGAAAATGGTTACATAAAAGATAGGTCACTTTTACGAGACCACAGATATATAAAGGGATTCCCTTCCCCTTTGCTTGTGTACAAAAATTAAACAGTCCAGTATAGCACTGATTTTGTTTGTGTTTACGATTTATCCCGTTGTGGGCAGAAGTTCCCACAGGAAGTCATGTAATAATTGACAGCTTAAATACTAAATGTAATGTAACAATTAAATAAATTTTCAGGTAGAAGAAAAGAGGTCAGGTTCGTCTAACTTCGTAGTACCTGCTCCTTCACAGCCTCAAGTTCCTGTTTCACTTTCCGTTGATGCCAAAGTGGAATCCTTGAAGAAAAGGCTCATTGCAAAAAATAAAAAACTTAAGGCATTGCGCCAACAACGTACACGGTTAAGAAAAAAGGTATCCAAATTCTCTGAAATTATTTCAGAATTGAAAAAAAAATTAAATCAAGATGAGATTCTTATTTTGAACAATATTCCCAGTAATAATAAAGATTTTCTCGTGAGATATTTAAAAAAAGTGCAGGGCTCCACTTTAAAAACATCATATTCACCTGAGTTAAGGTCATTTGCCTTACAACTTAATTTTTATTCAACTAGAGCATACAATTTTGTAAGAAACACATTTAACACAATTTTGCCACATCCTAAAACTATTGCAAATTGGTATAAAAAAATTAATGCCGAACCAGGATTTACTACGGAGTCATTTGACACACTTAAAAAACTGTCCATGTGTAGTAAACATCCAATTTATGTAAATCTTTGTGTAGATGAAATGGCAATAAGGAAAGGATTGGTATGGGATAGTTCTGAAAATAAATACAAAGGTTATGTAGATACAGGTACTGAAGTGTCGGATGATAGCCTGCCTCTTGCAACACAGGCTTTAGTAATGTTTGTTACAGCTATAAATGCTTCGTGGAAATTACCCATAGCATATTTTTTTATAACATCTATGACTGGTGAACAACGAGCCAATTTTGTAAAAACAGCAATAGAAATGCTTTACAACATTAATATTTTTGTTTGTGGCTTAACTTTCGATGGTGCTGCTTCCAATATTAGTATGGCGACTAATCTAGGGTGTGTTTTTGTTTTAAAGTCATTGAAGCCATATTTCACATTTAAAGATATAAGAATTAATGCTTTTTATGATCCATCTCACATGATTAAACTGGTAAGAAATACTCTAGGTGATTATAAATGTTTAATTGATAAAGATGGAAATGAAATTAAATTTGATTATATAACATTATTACATGAATTACAAAAGCAAAAAGGTTTACACCTGGCTAATAAACTGAAGCAAGCTCATGTTTATTTCAGTAAACAAAAAATGAAAGTAAGGCTTGCGACACAATTACTGAGTAGGTCAGTAGCAGATGCACTTACACATTGCAGGGATAAATTAAAAATTGAAAAGTTTCTTGCTCTGCTACTATAAAATTCATTATAATGATCAATGATGCTTTTGATATTTTAAATAGCCGATGTATGTTTGTGCCAGGATATAAAAAAGCCCTGTGTGGTGCTAATATTCAAAATTGTATTACCTTTTTTAAAGAATGTAAAGAATATTTATTGAACTTAAAGTGTTTGAACGGTAAGTTAGTCGTAGAGTCTGGTCGCAAAACTGGTTTTACAGGTTTCATAATTTCCTTACAAAGTGCCATTAATATGTTTGATGATTTGATTATTAAAAGAAAATTAAGATTTCTACCATTATACAAAGTGAGTCAAGATCATTTAGAGATGTTTTTTGGTCTGATGAGGGCTAGGGGAGGTTACAATGACAACCCAAACGTAGTTCAATTTCGTACCGCATATAAAAAGAACATCACTTGTTCTCAATTAAAATTGCATACAGAAGGAAAGCTTGTTGATTTACCCATTCTTACAGTATCTTCGACCAAAGATGTAATAAATGCAGTCAATGATAGTACTCCCACATTTGAAAAAAATTTAATGGATGTTCATAATGTTGACGAAGACCTTATAGAATTTTTTCTTGACGAAGTAATTAACACACCTTTAGACGAATATACTAAAGAAATAATCATTTATATAGCGGGTTTTATAGCACGCAAGGTAATTAAAAAAATTAACTGTTCTTTGTGTCAAATATTAATGATTGGAGAAAAAGAACGTTTATTTTCGTCTTTGATAAAGATAAAAGACCGTGGTGGATTAACATATCCCTCACAAGCTCTTATTAAACTTATAGAAATGTGTGAAAAGTGCTTCAAAATAAATAAAAGTAACGATTTTAATAGTTTGATGAAATATGTATCTGATTATGTCGATTATTCTATTTTTGATTCAAACAATCCGGATCATGACATAAACCACGTACACTTGATTGTTAAAATTGTTGTCAAATTTTATATTGATTTAAGAGCTAAACATCAATGTAAAGAAACCAATGTATCGCAAAGAAATTTTCTAAAAAAAGTTGTCTTATTTCAAAATAAATAAAAAAATAAATGGGAAATTCTTTTATTTCAATTTTCTTAATTTTACAGCCTACCTATGTCCTTTCCCAGGGTTCATTCTATCTCCATGCCTAATTTCATCATTATCGGTTCAGCGGTTTAGCGTGACTAAATAAGCCATAAAGATATAAAAACGACAGCATTTCTTTATTGAGAGAACGGTGCCCAGCAGTGGGAAATGATGGGTTGATCCAGATACTATTATTGTCATATTTAGCATGGATATAAAAAATAAATAAATAGAAATATTAATTATATTTCACGAAAAAATAATAAAATCCATGTTATTTAATTATCCTAAATGCGGCCCATGTTTCGGTGAGTTTCAATGTGTGTGTAATTGCCACACTGTTTAATACCTAATATTCAGTCTGCTCCTAGTAGTTATATGTCTGTGGTGTTGACATATGAATTATAATTCTAGGTGCTTTCTAGCACAGATAAAAAAGATGTCTATACTTTACATCTCCCTTTCTATATAAAACAAACTCAAAACATATTATATACTAAGAATGGAGACTCACATTAAAACTTACATTATAATTATTTAAACTTAGACTATAAATCTACATTTGTTTTCAGTGACAAGACAAAAAGGCAAGAAAAAGTCACTTAAATGGCTTGAAGAGACGTCAAGCGAAAAGCCCGAGAACATAGAATACGAAGTGGAGGAGCCAAAAGATCCCGAAGAAATAATAGATATGACAACGTCTAAATTCAATGACCACGACTTAAACACCACAATTATGGATTGTGAGGACGATCCTATAATAGCATCCACCAGCCAATACGTTCAAGACAAGTCTGATCAGCTGGTTAAAACGAGCCATCCGTCAGAAGAGCTACAAACTGACAATGGAACACAATATATGTCTAGAGAATTTAAGATCTTTCAAAAAGAATGGAAATTTAACCATGTCACATCCAGTCCACATCACCACCAAGGTAATGGCCTTGCTGAAAGAGCCGTCCAAACAGCAAAGAACATATTAAGAAAATGTAGCATTGACAAATCAGATATTCAACTTGCCTTATTAAACTGGAGAAATACACCAAGAAATGAACAGTTGGGCTCACCCAACCAAAGGCTTTTCAGCAGAATTACTAGATGTCCAATACCTACAAGTGACAACAATCTAAAACCCAAAATCATCCAAGGAGTTGCAGCTGAATTACAACGATTGAGAGAGAAACAAGCTAATTACAGTAACAAACATACTACAAACACACAAAAATTTGAAGTCAATGATAAAGTCAGACACAAAGTTGCTCATAGACATTGGGAAGGGGCAAGAGTAGTAGAAAAACCTGAAGGTCTACCAAGATCAGTAATAATACAAACAGACAGAGGTCAAACCGTTAAAAGTTATTAGAATTAGCTGATACTAATGTTGTCTTTGTGATTAATACTTCATAATAAGTAAAACTTATATTTTAGATCATTTAACAGTTAGTAGAGTTAAGGTAGGTACTCATTAAATTGTAATACAAATATTTTCTTTGTGATTATATAATAACTAAAATTTTAATGATATTATTACAATTAGCATATACTTGTCACATTGTAAAACAAATGTAGATTTATAGTCTAAGTTTAAATAATTATAATGTAAGTTTTAATGTGAGTCTCCATTCTTAGTATATAATATGTTTTGACTCTTGCGATTAGGCCTAATTGCTCACAAGTATTAAGTCCTAAGATTGGTGTGACATTTTCTTGAACTACTTTAAATAGAATATTTGTTTCTTCGTTTTTCAGTTTGCATAGTAGCTCCGCTTCACCTAGAACTGCCATTTTGTCATCTGTGTAGCTTATTAAGTTTTTAGTTCGACTTGGTTTTAGGCTTGCCTTAGTTTTGTCCAACAAGTGTCTTGGTAAAACATTGCATTCTGCTCCTGTATCTAATTTAACTTTAAATTTCAATTTGCCAACATTTACTTCCTCGGTCCATTCTTTCTTTCCGCTGGTAGTGATGGCTGATATGTATATGTCATCTTCAGAGTTTGAACTTTCTTCTAATACATTCACTCTATTTTTCTGTTTGAAATCATGTTTTTTCGTGGTTCTGCACATCTTTGCAAAATGACCCTTTTTTTGGCATTTGGTGCATGGTTTGTTAAACGCTGGGCATTCTCTGGGTTTATGAATAGTGCCACATCTTTTGCAGTTAAAGTTATTGTTTTGTTCTTTTTTGGCACTCACATGTTTCACCGCCGAGACTTTATCTATTTTGTTTTTACCTTCAAACTCATCCAGTTGTTTTGAGGCTTGTTCGCTTGTTTTACAGATAGTTATTGCTTTTGCCAAATCTAGATTATGTTCAGTTAGTAGTTTCTCTCTTATTTGATTGGATCTAATTCCAAACACTATTTTGTCCTTTAACATTTCGTCGAGTAGATTTTCGAAATCGCATTTGCTTGCTTGAGTTTTTATTTTAGTTAAGAACTCGTTGAATAGTTCGTCTTCGTTTTGTTCAATTTTGAAGAAAATGTACCTTTCGAAAGATATATTTGTTTTAGGTGCGAAATACTCTTTGAACTTGTTTTTGATGACTTGTAGGTTATTTTGGTTTTCTTGACTGAGATTGAAACTGTTGTATATTTCTATAGCATCTGGGCCTATCACAGCCATAAATGTTGCTGCTTGGACCTCGGCTGGTTTCTTTTCTAATTGTATAGCTGTGGCATACCATTCGAATTGTTGTAGCCACTTTTTCCAGCACGTGGATTTGTCAGAGTCAATTTGTAGGTTAGCTGGCGGCTTTATTCCTGATACTGCGTCGTTCGTAGCCATTTTGCAACTACTTTTTCACTTATTTGGTTTACTTTTAGCACTTCTGACACCATGTAATGTTGGGTTCTTTAATAAAATACATAGAAGTGATAGAACGGTTGTTTTAATTTACTAAACATAATATGCAGTAACAGTATTGATTGAGTATTAACTATATGTCTGGCCATCAGTGTTGACATATGAATTATAATTCTAGGTGCTTTCTAGCACAGATAAAAAAGATGTCTATACTTTACAATCTATTTATAAGATTTTATGGAATTTATAAACTAACTTTATTCAATTTATTTAACTAACTAGCTTTTCTCGTGGCTTATGTCGCGTTCTAAAGCATTGCCACCGCCTTCAGTGAGTATTTTGTACGTAGTGATCATGGTGATCATTATTTTGTTAAGGAGTTATTTATGTATCTCGTAAGATATTCATTGAAATCTAATGATTCCAAGAGTAATTTTGTTCAAAATTAAAAACTTATTTATTTACGTAAAGAATATAATACCTTGTTTATAAAACACCTTCCCAAAAAATAAATTATCTTAAAACAAAATTAATTACAATAAAAAAAATTATGCTATTACGGACTTTTTTTTAAGACTTTTAAAGGAGAACAATATCGTGGTACACGATTTTTGCGTAACATTAACCTTTTACGCAGCGTACGCAACGGAACTTCTCAAAAGAAATATTTTTCTCCTGTTTTCGCAACATTTTTTGATGATACTCCGCTCCTATTAGTCGTAGCATGATGTCATATAGCCTATAGTCTTCCTCGATAAACAGACTATCCAAGACAAAAAGGAATTTCTCAATTTAGACCAGTAGTTCCTGAGATAAGCGCCTTTAAATAAACAAACATCCTCTTTAGCTTCAGCTGTATAATATTAATAAAGTAAATATTTAATAAACTAGTAACTTACAATACATATTTAAATGACGAAGAATTAAAATACTCATAAATATATTTTTCCTATTTAACAATGTGTCATCTTAAAAAAACCCAGAAAAATAGAATACTAAAATCAATGTTTTTCAATTTAATTATTAGATTTTTCTGTGGTAAAATTTCTTCATTTCATCTTAACAATAGCAAATATTTTTGAATTTGAAAATATATTCATTTTTATAGTAAAATGTATTTATATTGAATTTTGCTTTATCACTTTAAACAGCTTCCACGCGATACAATTTGGCGCCTGCGTCATTTAATCAATAAAAAAAGTTCTTGACTTCTTGTCCATGTTTCTGTTACCAACATAACATTATTGAAAACGTCGCAACGGTAAGGCGGTAAGTAACCCTAACCGGTAAGTCTGTACTTGTAAAGCCATAACTCGTAACTCGTAACTCGTACCTAAGGCCGCAAGTCGCAACTGAGTAACTACTGTCTACACGCAAGCATGTAGCAATATAATCTGTGGGCGCAAGTGTCAACTGTCATTCTCATTTTGATTATTGATATGTCGTTGTAAAAAACTGTAAAGATTAATTTATTCTATTTAATTTATTTGTGTATTAAGTATAAAATATATTATCTCATTTAAATTAGTTGTAATATTGTTATTTATAATATGAGGTGAGAAAAAAATTCTGTGGTCGTAGTTTTTTATTTTAATTAGAATAATAATAAGACTTATTTTTGTCTTATTAGATACTGTATTAAATTTTAATGTATTTATTATATTTTTTTAGTAATTGCTGTCATTATGAACTATTTGCTAGGCTCTTACTCCATTATTGTAATTTTAAAATTGCTTTTGAAAATAAAAAATACTATACTGGCATACCAATGCATAGTTAACTGTGTCAGATGTAACAGAGATGTATATATTTTTATTAAATTTATTTATTCACAAGCAAACCCGGCCCGCTTCGCTTGGCATAAGTTAAATGAATTTAACCGTTTTAATAATTTTCTAATTAAATAAAAGAAGCCCAAGTTACACCTTAAAACATAAGCTATCTGCTAGTGAAAGTCCCTTCAAGATCAGTCTAGCCGTTTAAGAGAAAAACCGGAACAAAGAAACAGACAGACAAACAAACATTTTAAAGTTTAATTTTTTGATGTACCATAATATAAACTTTCAATTTTTAATTAGAAACAGACACTTCAATTTGATTTATATGTACTAATTTGTTTGCCAATATGCCTAAATTATATATGATGCCTATATACAATATTCTATGTATTTATGTATTTATTGGAGGTCTTTACCTATTGTCATTTGAAAACATACTTGATTCTCTCAGACAATTAGGTTTCCTCACACTGTCTTCCTTAACCATGGAACAAGTGGTATGTCTTGGTAAAATTTGTTACCATATGAAAATAATCAGATATTATTTGAATCTGCTTTACTCGGATTTCTAAGTTGGTGCATTACCACTGGACTGCCACTCTATAAATGCTATGCGAATAAAACTTCTAATATATGCGATGCTAATTTTAAAATTATAGAACAGTTAACAACATAAATCAAATACTGTGTCACTTTAAATTTTGCTTTAAATATTTTCAGAAGACACATCAATAGAAGTGAAGAAGACGGCAATTCATATAAAGCATTAAAAAAATGTGAGAAAGTGACATGTGACTTCTGTGATAAGACATTTAAAAACAGGTAAATATGGACTATCTAATAAAAAAAAGGACATTTATTTTCTTATAAACTTGGATTAGATTGAGGACCTGTTCGCTCAATTTGTAGTAATACTTAATCCTTTAATAGACAAAATAAAAACAACAAAAGAGAAATAATTTAAGTTAAGATTGATTCACTTTTTTAATTTCAATTTATTTATATTCCGTGACTCTGTGATATATTTATCTAATTACTGATCAAGTAATGAGAATCCTATATGTTGACCCGGAGAACCAGCCATCATAGTAACAAATTTCACCCAAAATCACAGGACAAGTTCACAGGTTTTCTCTTAAGATTGTCCCATACAAAGTGAAAAGCTAAAACTGTAGATTCTGTATTGATAATAATGACAATTCAATAGAATTTTCTAAAAAATATTTTATTTAAATATTCAACTTAGGGGGCGTTCAAGTATTACGTAACGCAGTTTGGGGGGGAGGGGGGTCTTGTAAAACGTTACGATGCGTTACAAGGGTGGGAGGGGGCTTTGAACAACGCGTTACGTAGCATAGTTTTTTTATTTAAAAAAATATATTAATCTTAAGAAAATGTTTATTAGGACTTTGAGCCCATTTAATATACATATTTGAATCTTAAGCAAATGCTTATTAAATTATGTGTGATTATTTATTAAATAAATATACGAATAAATAAAATACGCGTGTATTTCGAATTAGATCTAATCAATTGTTTTATTTATTAATTACTACCGCAAACGCGATTAAAACAATAACAAAAGTAATTTAGCGACTTTCCGGTAGTTTGTATATGTATGTATAATTGTGAAATTTGGGTAAAAATTTTCAGTTTGGTGTTACGTAACGTTTATGGAGGGGGTGTACAGGAAAACGTTACGGCGCGTTACATAGGGGGGAGGAGGGGTCAAAAATGTTCAAAATTTGCGTTACGTAATACTTGAACGACCCCTTAGTTAGAATTTTATTATTTCTATAGATAATGCTTATTTATGTTGGTGTATACCAACATTCAACCCTAATTAAGTATAATATAATATAACTTTTTTACCATTTACCATGTATATTATACACAAACTGAACCTTACAATCAAACTGTTTACTAATTATTTGTGTTATCCGTTACAGATTTGAAAGTATAGTTCACACTGCATCACATATAATTATACCTTTAATAAAACAAAGCTCTCTATTCTGTGACATATGCAACTCCTTTATTATTACTCAAGATGATCTCAATATGCACAACCTAATTAAGCACTCAGAAGTATTTATAAAGAAAGAAGAACCTATAAGTTATGAAGTGAGCCCTGAAATAGATAACCCAATAGAAATAACTTATTCAGAAGAAATTAGTAGTGATATAAAAATACCTATAAGGGATAGATTACAGTTTGAGGAAAACAATACAAGTTTTAACGGGATTTTAAAGGATTTGGTAACAGAATGCAAAGTCAATCTGCCAATTTGTGATCCATGCGATGATGGTGGAGCAAAATGCTATAAGCCTTCAAATTTTGTCAGTAATGGTATCCCTAAGCAAGAAGTGAATATAAAAGTTGAGAAAAAGCAACGTTTAATAGACTGTTTGGTGTTAGAAGATCCGTTACCAGATGAAATTGAACATTTTGGAAAGTATGAAAGTGAACAAAATAAGAGTAATAGTTATGCAGCATTAGTCAGACCGGGAATTAGATTACAGTTTGAGGAAAATGATAAAAGTTTTAATGGGATTTTAAAGGATTTGGTAACAGAATGCAAAGTGAATCTGCCAATTTGTGATCCATGCAATGATGATGGAGCAATATGCTATGAGCCTTCAGATTTTGTCAGTAATGATATCCCTAAACAAGAACTGCATATAAAAATTGAGAAAAAGCAACGTTTAATAGACAGTTTGGTGTTAGAAGATCCGTTACCAGATGCAATTGAACATTTTGGAATGTATGAAAGTGAACAAAATGAGAGTAATAGTTTTGCAGCGTTAGTCAGACCGGGGGTTTTCAGTTGTAGATATTGTCTCGCTTCTTTTCCTACTAGGTGAGTGTATTAATGAATTATTTAATTATTTTTTCAAAGATATTTAAAATGAAATAAAAAAGTTGTAAAATTGAAATATTAAATCTATAAATCTGCAATATTTGACTTATCTGCTGTGCCAGTGGTAGCGGGTTCTAGTCCGGCTGGAGATTCATTTTTGGAACCCAAATATTTGTACTCTAGACATGGGTGTTTATATTTAAGTTATATATGTATGTATTTAAAGTTATATATGTATAGTGTATCAAATATCTGGTAATTGTAACACAAGCCTCTGACCTTACCATGTAACTAGATGGTGCTGTTTGTTAATGTTTCAACGTATTTATAAACATTTGTTCTTTTAAAGGTTCTCTTTAATCCAACATGAGGTTGTACACATGAAAATAAGCAAAGGCAGGCCCCTATTATGCCTATACTGCGACAAATATATTGCTGGCAACCATTATAATTTAAATAAACATATAAATAAAAATCACTGGAAAAGAAGAAACATTACAAAAAAGACAGAAAAATGTAAGATATGTGGTTTGAAATACAGAAAGTATCGTAGGCATCAACGGAACTATCACATTGAGAGCGTTCCGCAGAAAGATAAGGTGAAAAAGATGAAACTATTAAAGTGCTGTGATCTTTGTATATCCTTCTTCCGGCATACGAATACCTTGAAATATGTAATAAAAGGGACCACCAAAGAAGAGCTGGGAGTGAGACACCCATGTGATTTCTGCGGAAAGCTACATTTTAAATTGAAAATTGTCCAACGTCACTCTGAAAATAGATCTAATAATGATCGAGGAATGAAAAGGAAGACCAATGAAGACAGGTTGAAGCTGATTCAGAAAAGATTCAAGAAGTTAAATTTACTAAATAAATAATTTTGTTGGTGTTTCTTTTTTTTATGTCAGATTTTGATTTTGGGGAAATATTTTTTGTCTGTGGTTGAATATTTTAGTCTATGAGATTGTATGTAAATATGTATATTGCCTATTTAAATGTAATAATTTTAAAATAAAACTATTTTTAATGTTTTAAACTTTAATCAATAATTTTATTGGTACTAGTTGGTGCCATTTTGTAAATTGTGATTAGGCACTGTCTGTAACAAGTATATAAACCCCTGAGACATCAAATCAAACGTCAGGAACCTAAAATCTAAATAAAATCGAAAAGATAGTTCATCGCTACATATTATGAAACAAAATCCTCCACTGTGTCTGTCTGTCTGTTCGCGATATACTCAAAAATGGATAAAGTGGTTATTGAGGAAGGTTTCGCTTATATCGGGACTTCGCTTGTAATTAGTGGGACTGGGATTAGTTAGCATATGTCCAAAACCCAGATTGCTATCTTATAAATCGAAATCTATTTAGCTTATTTACATATCAAATCAAATCAAAATATTTTATTCAGCATAAAAATTGTTACAATTTGTTACTGAACGTCATGAGTCTACCAACAGTTCGGAAAGAAACCTCTGACCTGAGAAGAACATAATATTTAAAGATAGGTTTTAAGCTATTGTAAAGGGTTTTTCAGAAGTAGGTAGGGTAAGTAAAATGCGACGAGGCTTTTAGTTTTATTATTTTAAGTAGTTTCACATCACTTTTTACATTCACTATTCAGATTTCCGAGTAACGACCATAGAGTATATTGATATAAGTATAATCTATGGTATATGTTACGTAACGACTAACAACATTCGAATAATCAGTGTTGCCAACTTAAGAAAACCCAAATAAATATTTTATATCAGAATATTAGAACAGGCAACATTTACAATTAAATAATTATTTATGATTATCACACAAATGCGAGCACTAACACTATCCCACAACTTGAGCATTATGTGGTACACTACTGAAAAACTATCACGCCTATCGATTTGTGCTTTAACATAGTAATTTAGCTTCATATCTAGATGTGTTATGTGTCAAAAAATATATAATATTTTATATTATAAGATATTATATTATAACCATAAAAAAACATTAACAATTTTGTGTTTCAAATGTTATTGTACTAGTAACGCCATCTGTTAGAAAACCAAAGAGTTAACATCGCTGTAACATAATAACGCGTTAGAAAAACTACGCTGGTCCTCACTAAGCTCTGTCGCTAATAAGTTATAATTTATATTATTATAATATTAATAATAATAATCTTTATTTTAGACGTAGATACATCCATATAGTGTTATTATTTAGTAACAATTTAAGTAAATGTAAGTTAGTAATTATTATGTTGTAACACTTATTGCCTATTTAGGTTATTTACATATGTAAAGCTAGATTTGAGCTATATTATGTGATGACGTTCTCCGACCGATTCCGGCCACGGCGGCCAATCTCATTGAAACTGGCCAACTGCGCAGGAGATATTATAGTGCAGACATATGCGCACTCTCTTACTCCGTTTTCTGTCACTCTCATACTCCGGTGGGACGACTGCTCGATACGACCAGTGAGAGTTAAGGCGCAGGACCGACGGCTGTACGTGCTCTCCGAGGCACGGGGGTGACACACCGCCAACTTCCCAACTTCGGGCGGTTACTGAGACTTACTAAACAGAAAGACTCAATAACTAAACTTGGCCCGACCCGGGACTCGAAGCCAGGACCTCTCGATGACATGCTAGCCACTACACCACCGAGGCAGTTTACGTTTTATGTAAACAATATACGTATATTGGTCAAAGTACACATATTTACGCACTAAAATAATCGTGACATGCAGTCTACAAACTACGTTATAATTAAATTACAGTTTTGGCACTTCACAACTTTTATTAATAGATATACGTCAAAAATCATGTCTTTGTTCTCATTGTATACGAATTTGTTTTTATTTTCGTGTTTATTTTCTTGGAAAGTATCTATACTTATTATTTTAAATATCTAATATTATTATTATTAAGGAAAAAGTTTCAATATGTACCTACCAAACCTCTCTTTTCCATAAGTGCGTATGAGTTTGTGTGTGGAGAGGAGAGGAGGAGGAGAGGGGGTACTATAGTGTACTACCTTACCCATGAATGCTAGGGACTGTCTCAAAGCCTGCCAATATCGGCGGTCTATCTAATTGAAACTAGCCAACTGCGTAGGGGATATTATAGGGCACAAGTAGAAGCACAGACACAAGTGCACTCTCTATTCCTGTCACTCTCTTACTCCTCTAGGAAAAGTCTCGACAAAGCCGGTAAGAGCTAATTCGCAGGACTGCGGCTTTATGTGTTCTCTGAGGCACGGGAATGAAACACCGCCAACTTCCCAACTCCGGGCTGTTACTGAAGCTTACTAAACAGAAAGACTCAATAGCTAAACTTAGACCGACTCGGGACTCGAACCTAGGACCTCTGAATGTGCAGCCGTATATGCTAGCCACTACACCTACGAAGCAGTTACTAGTTTTATTTGTATTCCAAACAAAATCCCTTTTGCAATGACATAATTTTCGTGTTGGCTATTTGCCTGTTGGTGGAGGTCGTAGGTTCGATAACCACTTGAGATTGATGATATATCGAAGCCCCTCTCATTATCTTAATATCGATTAATTAGCCTATGTATCAAATCTGCTTTAATTAATCGATATAAAGCAAGGATGTGGCAAATAATTCATATGAATATATTATAATGTGGGTAGGTGATTTTTTTGTAATCAATTATTAATAGTAACATCTGTTGTCAAACATTCATCAAATTGGCCAAGTGTGTAACTGACTTGCACATTGAGGGTTCCATAGTATTTTTTGTGATATAACTATAATCTACCTTCATAAATCACTGGTTAAGTTTTGAGTGTGGCAACATTTACAAGAAAAAAATAGAAAAAATTAAATTATTTTTTATGTTTTTTCCTATATTTTTTTAAAACTATTATGCATCACTAAGGAAGTAATGCTAATTATTTGATAAGCAATTATTAAACATTAACCATTTTTTATTTAATTTTTACGTACTGCAACACTACAATATATAATTTATTGATAAAATATTTTTTAATATCCCAAACGTTGGCGAAGTCTGAGAAAGAGTCTAGTATTACATAAAATTGTAACAATATTTTCTCAATAGAAGGTTCAATGTCTCGTCACTCGCGCTTCGTCTTTCAACAGTTCATAAATAAGCATTCTTAAAGCACGCAAAATGAGTAACAAAAGTTAGTCAAGCGCGAGTCGGATTCATATATATATAGAGTTCTGACTACCATAATTACTTGGATTTCCACTTGGCATATTATTAACTAGCAACTCGTCCTAGCTCCGCTCAGGCACTAGATTTAACTAGACAAATTATACATTAAAACCTTCCTCGAAAATCATTCTATCCATTAGTAAAAAAAGCATGAAAATCAGTGCACTAGTTTTTGAGTTTATCGCGAACAGACATATAGAGGAGGAGGGCTTTGTTTTATAATGTGTAGTGATGCGCTTTTTGATGTGAAACATCTAATGTGGTGATGCCAGATGTCGTGACGCGCTCTCAGCCTCTGTCCACTCGGTTCGACGATTCTCTCTAGTTTTAATTTTATATTAAACTAGCTGACCCGTGCCCACTTCGTTGGGCATAATGTTAATAATCCTTTTTTAGTACAGAGTGTTTAAATAATTTAAATTATCTTTTAAAAATTAAATTATCTATACTAATATTAAAAAACTACTTTTAGTAACTTAAATATAAAAGTTATATGCTGACATATGCTGTCGTTGACTTTTTTGTAGGCATTTTCAAGCTCCACATCTTTTCTCTAGAACTCAAAAATATATCTTTCATAGTTAAGGCAGCGTTCGTAAGAAACGCTTTCATTCGACCGTTTTTTCTCCGATTCACTTTGCAAAACGAACTACCACGTAAAAGCCTTTTTATTTTTCGGTTTTTTATATAACCTATGACACTCAGCAATAATGTGGCTTTCCATTGGTGAAAGAATTTTTAAAATCGGTTCAGTAAATCCCGAGATTACCCCTTACAATTTAACAAATAAACAAACTTTACTTCTTTATAATATTAGTATAGATAAATAACTTTTCTCTGTCATGAGATTTTACATAGTACCTACCGACTCCGCGAATCAATCAAAAAGTAATAACAGTTTCATTATTGTCTGTGTTCAACCCTAAAGAATATTAAAATGACACAATATGTATGATTGGTTGTGAGTTGTGACCATTACACCGCATTATCCTGCAAAATAAATGTTTTTATGGACCATACAAAATGTTCGTGTGTGTTTTACCTATTTTTTATGCAATTTTAGACTTTATGGAAGATGAAATAAAAATTAAATTAAATAAATGATATGATATCAATTCAAATTACAGACAAAGTGAGGGATATTGAGCAATATACGATAATGCGAAGATGTCCGCATGTTGAACTCATTTAATAATAGACTCGGTGCAACTACATACAAGATAGAAATGCATGGAGACGACATTAGGTGGAGAATATCAAACATAGATATTTATATACTGATGCTAATACTTTGAAAAATTCTAAGGTCATTTGCGAGTAAATATATATATTTTTTATTGTTCCTATATATCGATCTATATAAATTAAAAATTAATGTTGTTAAGCGCAAAACTCGAGAATGGCTCGACCAATACGGTTAATTTGTTTTTGTATGTTCCTTAAGGCCCACGGATAATTTTATAATGAAAAAAAAACTCAAAGTTTGTAAAAATATTTAACTAAAGGGGGTACTAGGGGACCTCGTCAATAATATTTAGTGTCCGACCGAAACTGGTTTTTACGACCGAAACCGAAACCGAAACCGAATTTCGGCAACGGTCTCAGTTTCGGCCGAAACCGAAACCGAAACCGAAACTTTCTTATAAGGATCATGTTTTCAAAGAAAAATAAATAAAATGTATCATAATCAGTCTGTTTTAATTAGTAAAATAAATATAAGTTAGTGGTAGTGCCATGCTTGTTACCTTCGGGTAGCAACCGAATGGGCCGGCACGCCCCGTATAGTTCATTAGTACCACTCTCTCACAGAAGACCGGCGTGAAGTGGCAGCTATGCTGTCGCGTTTCGTCCGGTGAGTGAGAGTCCGGGAGGCCCACTCTCCTTCCCCCCTCCCTCTTCCCTTCATCCTCCGCCTTTGTTCCCCCCTCCCTCCTCCATCCCTCCTTTTCCTGAAAGGCCGGCAACGCATCTGCAAGCCAGGCTTGCAGATGTCCATGGGCGGAGGTGATCACTTCCCATCAGGTGAGCCTCCTGCCCGTTTGCCCCCTTTTTACCATAAAAAAAAAAAGTGTTAATTTTATACGGATAACCTGGTAGGTATCTACTCATTTAATTATAAGTGTTAATTTGTAAAAAAAAACAATTATTATATTGGTACCTACTTAATAATTATTAAATTGAACGCGAAACTCTAAATCCTAAATATTATCACCACTAATGCACTATAGTAAATACCATGTACCTAACTAATGTTTGTTTACATATAGCCATAGCTGGGCATTAACTCGTTAATCCGTTAATCGTTAATTAACGAAGTTAACATTTCGATTAACGATTAACTTTTAAGTTAACCTAGAAAAAACTTAACGGACTCGTTAACTTCCGTTACATTTTCTCAAGTCCGTTAATCGTTAATCCAGTACCTACTTTTTACCAAGCACCACGTCGCGTCAAGTAAAACGAAACCAACCTAACGTGTACCTAAGTAAAGTTTGGTAGGTAAGGTTGTCGGTGCGTGTTCACGTGCTGGGCGCCCGGTAAGCATCTGCGTCAGTCTCAAAATCATGACACCGTGTGGGCCTCCTGACCCAGCGAAACATGACGAACTGCATCCACTTTCGCCAGGCCAGCCTCTGGGTTTACCAGTTGCTTCCTCCATCGCCGGATCATGGCCTCGTCAGCTAGACGGGAGGGATCCCACATTGGAAGTTTCCCAAGCGCACGCTCACTCACCCGAAACTGGTACACTTGGGCGAGTACCTCTGCCTGCGTCTGGAGTACCCAGGGTGAAACTCTCGCCAGAAGATCATCCCCTTATTGCCTTCACCGCCAGGACTTGCTGCGTACTGCACAATTGGACCCCGTTCGGTACGCAGAGGGCGTCGATCCAAACTGTACAGTGCCATGGACCTCACAATCTCAAAATCAGCAAAGAGATTCAATGCCCCGGACATTCGGCAAAAGCCTACCGAAAGTCGAGACGGCTTCCATCAGTATCGGGGTGAACTGGGAGAAATGTAAAAGTAACGTCCAGCGTATGTCCAGGGCCAGAGAGGTGCCTCATGATAGCAAAGTGGATCTTGTAGAGTCCCAAACGGCTGGGTATTGAAGGCGTTGAACTGAGCCTCTGAAAAGCCCGGTCCCGCCTCCTCGAAATGCTGAGAAGCTTTTAAGTTCCAGAACCCCAATCAACAGATTTTATAAGTAGATCATTATTGTTGCACTGATATAAAAATACAATTTTAATCACGTGTTAACGGATTAACGATTAACGTTAACTTGCGTTAAATCTTTCGAAATGTAACGCTTTAACGTTTAACGAAGTTAACTTTTTTAAGTAACGGATTAACGATTAACGAGTTAATTATTTGTTTAACGCTGCCCAGCTATGCATATAGCATTAGCGAAAGAGTTAAATTAACCACAAAATGTTTAGATTTTTAATTTTTTATGGTAAACTTGATTCTACTATAATCTCGGTACTCCTTTGTTATATTAAATTACTTTTCTAGGTACTCTTATATTATATCACATGATAAAACTTACCGAATTCAAAACGTATCACACGAAAACTCACAACAAACAAAATGCACTGCAAACAAACAGGTTACGACATGATTACGCGCGTGGACGCGGCCAAATGTCATCGTCGCTTAGATGTCATTTACCGCGCCGAACACACCCGAGCACAGCGCGGAAACTCCCGAATGCAGTTTCGGTTTCGGTCGTAGTTTCGGCAGGTTTGCTGCCGAAACCGAAACATAACCGAAACTCGTTTTTTTGCCGAAACTCGACCGAAACCGAAACCGAAAACGAATATTCGGTCGGACACTAAATTAATATTAGTGATAACGCAAACTTTATAAAAATCTGTTCATATATAAATATTCTTAAAATAGATGCTTTTTATGGTAGTATGAGACTTGAAGACTGAAGTAATTACTAAAATCTTGCAAATTATAATAGCTTTGCTCAACTTCGTCTCTTAGTACGTTTTAATATTTTTCAGCGGAACCCTAATTCTTTTCCTAAAATAAAAGTAGCATAACTCTTTATAAAGTCAGCTATCTGGCAGTGGGACTTTTCCCTCTGAAAGTCTCTTCAAAATCAGTCCAGGAGTTTCGAAAATTGTAACAACATTACAAACAGACACTTAAATTTTATTTATCTGTATAGATAAGCTTAAATTGATTGGGTATCGTTAATACGGCAATTTGAGTAAGAATGGTAAATACCTAAAAGAAATATAGTACAACAGCAGCTCCATCTATTTTTGTTCTTGACATCTAACGTAGAGCAAACACACACAGTGTGTGGCCGGTCTCTTACAAACCTAACGCGCTATATAAAGCTTACATAAAACAATTATTAAGCAAGAAAACTAATAAAAATTGTTATTATATAATTATTCACGATTTTTATATATTATGTACATTTACTACAAATATAAAAATATTAATTGTTTTTAACTGTAAAGAAGTATTGCATAGTGCCTAAGACAAGTGAGTGTGCGATTTAAAAAGTAAAAGTGTTGCTACATCAAAAATCTTCCATTATTTAAGGTAAATAATATTTAATTATGTATTTTTAAACAATTATTTAATAAAGCCAGAGATATTGTTTGTTTTTGTTGGTTATAAAAATACTTATATTATGTCACAGTTGGTAAAGACGAACACTATTGTCTATTGTTTTAAAAATAGATTATCTAATGTCTAACATTGCGCTACGATCCTTAGAAGCAGATTGATAACACTATTATAAACTAGAGACTTACCCTGGCTTTGCTCGGATGGGTCTCTAAGAACGTGAAATAAGATCTTTTTGAGAGGAATAATTCTGTAATACATTGTTTTCTGTAAGTAAACGCAACGCACGCCATTAAAGCTCCATGTTGACATGTTTTTTCGACGTCTTCTACAATGTGTCTTTATATTTCAACGAAATAACACAAAACATTAATAAATTATACGTTTAGTAGGAAATACGTTTATAGTAGTTTTGAATTAATCGCGAACAGACAGACGCAGCGTGGGACTTAGTTTTATAACATGTAGTGATAATAATTGTAAAATATTTGAGTGAAGCCAAAGGCAAAACGCGACCTTTTTAAATAAAATTGCATTTTAAAGCTGCATTACTGTATTGATAATAAGGTAGAGAACGGAATATTTGAAATTATGACGGAATAGGACTTGACTCTCATTCTCATTCTCATTTTCTGGCTTTCATAAGGTTTTAATATTCTGGGTGAAATTTAGCACAGCGATAGATTATAGGCTAGAATAGTATATGGGTTACTTTTTCTCCTAGAAACAATATACAGTTCCCGTGGCATAAGTTTGTTTTTCACTATGGACGAACCTGAGCTAAGAACCCGCTTCGCCCCGCTCATTAGGGTGTATTCACTAACTTACAATACTAAGTACTTGCCTTACTTTATTGCAAGCAGATGATCAGTAAATTAAATGTGTTATAATAAATTTTAACCAACATAAAAATAGAGGAGGTAACGAATTGAATTATTAGGGTTATACGGTCCCAAATAAGAAGTACGGAGGGTCGAGTCGCTAGAGTACCACAAAATCATTTAAGTATTGTTTATAACGATTAGACATTTCCACTTGTACTGTTGCTATTTTTAAGTCCAGCATTAAAAACTTTATGTATGCTTTTAAAGATATATTATTCGAAACAGTATTCTTCAATCCAAGAAATTACATAAAAGTTTTTAATCTGTGACGCGTAGTAAGTTTTTTTTTATCTATGCATAGTGTAAACAAGACAAAAATTAGTAAGAGGTGATTTATTATTGAAATAGATGTAGCATTGATAAATGTGTGTCAAACCTCTACATACATTCTTTCACTTACAATCGTAAAGTTGATGTATTGCCAATTTAAACAGCTGCGACGATTTTGATGACAGATCACGGACGAATGAATGTTTTTATGTAGTAGGTACTGGCAACCCTAAAACATAAGGAGAACTCCTCTAAGAAAAAACACGTGAAATTCTTGGTTTTGAAGTTTGATAAATAAAATCGAATTCTTGTTATTAACTTAATGATGTCCTCCCGACCCATTACGGCCACGGCGGCCAATCTCATTTGCCATCTGCGCGGCAGATATTATAGTGCACAAGTGTACGCAGAAATACTTGCACTCCCTATTCCTTATCTTATGAGAGTTAAGGAGCAGGACCGACGGCTTAGCGACGACAAGGGGGTGGAACGCCGCCAACTTTCCCACTCCGGAATATTGCTGGACTTACAAAACAGAAAGACTCGAACCCAGGACCTCTCGGTGTGTGACCGTACGGCGTACATGCTAGCCACTACCACCGAGGCAGTTATTAACATAATATTATATGATTTACTTTTTACACGTCTGATGAGTGATGATGTGTAGGACGTGCCTATAGGGACTAACTCGAGCGGAGAAAGCCGAGTTTATACACATAAATGAAATTGAAGTGTTTATTTTTAATTTCAAATAACCAGCTTTTCACTAAATGCATTTGAAAGTATATATAATTCGCGTCATGTAAAAAGAACGCTGGCTGTCAAGTTGCGCAGAGGCGATTTATAGGCCAATTTGGTGGTAAGACGCGGGGCGCGGGACGTCGAGGCACGCTAGGCATGCTTTCCGGCTCGCTATTGGTCCGTCAGTTCAAAATACCATCGAGCACACAAAAGTTATTAATTACGAAATGATTTAATATAAAAAAATAGAGAAAAAATATTTTTGACGTTTATTGTTTTATAAAGAGAGAGTCTGATAATAATGCAGTTAATATTTTTAAAAAATATATTAAATTAATTAATTATATTTTTTGTAAATAAATTAAACATTCTACACTGAATCAAACATATTTTATTAATTAAAATAATTCTATTAAATGACATTCTATCTAATATATTTTTCAATGTACCTGCCAATAACCAATATACGTCGCGAGCGAAAGGCTAGCTTAAAAATAAAAGAATAGGCTTAGTAATTTTGTATGCGAATGTACCGATGCGCAAACACACCCCCCACCACTTTCCTCCAGCGTTCTTTTTACGTGACGCGAACTGTACGTTACTAACATCAAAACAACAATTTAAAACATGTTGTATGTCTTTCTGTTTGTTCCGGCTAATCTCTGAAACGGCTGTGCCGATTTTGACGGGTCTTTCACTTGCAGATAGCTTATTTTATAAGGCGTAACTTAGGCTACTTTTTAACCGACTTTAACAAGGAGGAGGTTATGTTTTAGAATTTTTATTTATTTTGACTAGCGGAACCCGTGGCTCCGCTGTCGCTAAACCGAACCCGAGCGAAGCAAGTGTGAGTCGCTAGTCTGTTATAAAACAAAAGAGTTTTCATGTACATTTGGCAGACTAAATTAAACGATGCATTTAGCAGTTACCTATTATATTATTGGTAATTTATTATCAGTTGTTGAGTCATTAGTATGTAATTTACATAACATATTTGTTGTATTGTACTACCAAGTAAGCTCTGCAACGAGACATCTTGAATCAACGCCAGGTGTTTGTTGCTATACACTATCGCTTTAAAATATTTTTAACTAGCAATTAAGTGCGAGCAAAGTCGCGGGTTCCGCTAGTAAATGTATAAAAAAACTTGACAAATTATATACTTAAACCTTCCTCCAGAACCACTATCCATTGGTGAAAACAGCATGAAAATCCGATGCAGTAGTTTTTGAGTTTATCGCGAACAGACAGACAGACGCGGTGGAGGGCTTTGTTTTATAATATGTAGTAATTTACTACAATTGAATTCGTTGTAATTTTAAAAAAAACTGTATTTTCATCCAGCTATGGTCCTTCCTTTAATACGAGGGGTTTAGGTTTATGGTAATAACTTTGTATATCACCATTATCTGTTATAATAATGTATTATAAAAAAAAATAGAGCTCTGTGGCGGCCATTATTATAGAAATATCTTTTGCCTAACTTTGAATCATTGTTTTGCCATAAAATTGGAATTTTTCTCTAACAAACGTCTTTGCTTTTGACATTTTATATTGCCTTCGTTATCGTGTAGCTGAAACTTTACAATATGAAGATTCTCTTGATTTTTTATTGATATTGAGGAACAATCCCTGTGCCCGAAATTTATGACAACACGTTTGGTGCAGTTTGTAGTGACCCTACTTTCTTGTGCCAGCGATGGCGGGTTCGAGTCCCGCTGGGCTAGTCCCCTTCGTTTGTTAAACTCGTATGTTTGTACTCCAGTCATGGTTGCTTATATTTATAATATTTATGTATTTAAACTTTTATATGTAGTATATCAACTATCTGGTATCCGTAACACAAGCTTCGTAGCTTACCAAGGAACTAGAAGGCGCTGTGTGTAATAATGTTCCAACATATATTTATTTAGCGCGTTTCAACAAACAAACTAATTACCTAGGCTATTTTAAATATGAAAGAATAAAGAGCAAACCGGATCTAGCTATCAAAGTTATGAACAAAATAGCGATCGTCAATATTCTATTACCTCACCGTTGGCACGAGGCGGTGACATTTACCCGCGGCGAGCCACTTATTTATAATGACACAATTACATACATGTAGGCCATTAGCTTCCTGGTTCAATCGATTGATTAGGGATTTTAAGTCACAGACCTAAACATTATTCAAAGTTAGACGTAATTCATATTTTATGTCTTTAAATATTATAAAAATGCTACCCAAGTCGATATGTTGCTCTAATGACGCTATAATTTAGATAGTTTTTCCTTCTATTAATAATCTTAAGTAGGTACCTATAGAGGTGAACGTGATTAATAAAAGCAATCAAAATAAACAAAATGTTATATTATAAAAATATCAATGTAGTCTATCTCACTTGAGTTTTCAACAAGTTCTTTAGTATAAAAATTGATCTCAATAGGTTTTTAAATTTGTTATAACAATAAAAAAATATTCAGTAAGAATAATACATTTTAATTTAATAATTTTTTTCCAGATTCATTACGGCTACCTGTTTAAAAAAATATTCACTCTAAAATAATATTAGTGATAACACTATAACTGTCAGTGTCAAAATACTGTCATTTTTAAATTCGGATACTCGCAATGAGCGTAGTGCGTTCGGATAGTGAGAATGATGGCAGTTCTGAAGAGGATGTAGATTCCGGAATCGCTGAAGAATTAGGAAGAAAGGACGTAGACTGTATGGATTTATCCGAGTTTTTTACTTATTGGTAAGTGCATATTTTAATAATAATATAAAAAATATTTAGAAAAAAAATAAGGGCTTGGAAGTTGGAACAAATTCGTAAAGTACAAACTAATTTAAACCATTAATTGGTTATAATAACATAACGTATCTCAAAAACTCTCTCCTCCTCGTTCCCCCGTCTTCCTTTCCCCTAAAATCGGAAGTCTATATTGTACAGTTCAACCGATAAGTTCATACTTGTTTCTTTTGAAAAAAAATGCTTAGTAGGTTTTAAAATCGTATTTTTATAATATTAAACATTTTGTTGGTCGGCCTCATGGCACATTGCGTTTTTTGTATACGTATGGCGGAATTGTAATTAACATGAAAATATTTTTTGTGCTTTGGAACCACTAACAAGAGAATTAAATTAAATATATATTTTTATTTATTTATCCAACAAATTTCTGTCTTTTGAACTGGTGACTATTAACAGGTCTTATATTAAATGACAAACCATGCTTTAATTATTAGTTATTTTATTATCAAATCACAATATAATTTAAATATATGTACATATGTATGTTTATGTCATTATAAAAAAACATTTTATTTAAAATAATAATTACGAAAATACAAAATTTTGACTTCAGCCTTCTGTTACCTGAAAAAAAAAACAATTTCTCTAGTCCTTAGTACTAGCTTACATTGGAGTTTACAATATGCGAGTACCTTTAATTAACGACGTGCATTCCAATCGTCGGTGTTATCCACCACTATGACTCCTGACTCGTTATTATCGACAACCTGGACTTCTGATCCGTTATTATCGACTACAATAACTCCTGACTCGTTATTATCGACAACCTGGACTTCTGACTCGTTATTATCGACTACAATGACTCCAGAGTCATTGTTATCTACTACTTGTACTTCAGAAGGATTGTAATCAACCACGTTGACTCCTCCAGAATTGTCTACGACGTTCACATCCTGAAATTGAATGTACCGTATAAATTTTAAGAACTAAAACAATATGGATTAAATTAATTAAATTAAATCTAAAACTAAGGTAAAATCAATAGCGTACGAAATATGGAAACAAAAAAAAATAAAAAATTCTCCCCGGCGGGGAATCGAACCCCGGTCTCCCGCGTGACAGGCGGGGATACTTACCACTATACTACCGAGGATCTGCTATTATTCTTCAATTTACGGTTCACATTTATCGATAATAGGCAAAGTTTTAAAAAACATAACAATACATTAATATTAATTAATACATAGGTAAATCTTTGCATGTGGATTTCAACCGAGTGATGCGGGTTCAAATCCGGGTCTCGCATCTCTGAGATTTTCATGTGCGAATCTTTTTTTCTATCATGATTACCACGTCCACCACCGTCTTACGGTGAAGGAAACACCTTGAAGAAACCTGCATGTCTGAGAGAACCTAGCAAGTTTTCGAAAAACATGTGAAGTCCGCCAACACGCACTAGGCCAGCGCGGTGGACTATGGCCTGATCCCCCTCGTACTGAGGGAGGCCCACCCCCAGCAGTGGGACGTTATAAAGGGCTAAGAAGAAGGTAAATTTATAAATGTAATAAAAATCTGAATTTAATCTGTACACAAAATATTTTTTGGGCAATCTTATTGAAATAGTCATTATTATAGTTTTTGGAGTTTTTGTCTATCTGTCTATATATGTGATCGCATCAATAGAAAACCACTTGTTAGTTATGACGATGTTAGCTTGTCAACATATAAGTTACTTTTAACTATTGAAAATATGAGTATCTCAAGTAAGTAACGAACTCAAGCACAGCGTTATGTTTGATTCGATTCTCGGCTTAGGCAAGCTTTTTTAAAATAATTTTAAAATACGTACCCCCCACATTTTGTTTCAAGTAAAGCCTTCACTAACCACAAAATACAAATTGTAACTAATAAATTATCAACATTGTAGGTATATTGTAACTACGCTAACTATAGAGTAAAGCATTTTTATTTAAAATGTTAACAATGCTTATGTATCGAAAATATTTAATCGTGCTAATGCAAACAGATTGTAAATTGTCTAATTTCTATATATATATAGTATACAAAGTCACTGTCACTGGCTGTGTTTTTCCGTCTGTCTGTTGGTTCTTGATACGATATTCACTATTAGAAAGAGCGAAATGAAGGAAAGTTTGTGTTTATAAATGTAAATATTTTGTACAAAATCTTAAAAAATATAATTAACACCGTCTTAAAAAAATTAAAGTAAAAAATAACTGACTGATAGTTTTCATTTACTTACCTACTATAGATAAATAATCCAATATTTTCAGAAACGGTGCCAGCTGACATTATGAAACTTTAAAATTATGGCTACCTCTCAAGTCCTCAAAGACAGTAGAACTAAGACGGAAGACAGAAGAAAGTACACGTATATATCACCCTTTCCATTTTAAATTAATTATGTATAATTTTTGTCCGAGTTTTCTCTCCCGTCACCAAGAATAAAAATAAATCCGCGAAAAAATCCAGAAAGATTTATTTGAAACTCGACTATGAAATTATAAATCAATAAATATGATGGGACATTATCACACAGCGCCGTCTAGTTCCGTGGTAAGCTACTAAATACATGTAAGTAAAAAGTACACCCATGACTGGAGTTCAAACATCCAAGTTTTAAGTAAAGTTGAAAATCAGTAAAAAGTATTCCCGATAACTAACTATCATCACATCAAATTGCAAGTAAAGCCCAATTCTTTCGTCACAAATAGACGGACAGACAGACAAAAATTGAGAAAACTACAGATTCGGCCTCTATATCGATAATAATGATTATAATATATAATATACTATAATACTAATATTTCAATAAGATTATTAAAAAAATATTTACTGTAAAAATTCGACTTGAAACTTTTATTAAATGAATAAAAGGCACAAGTTTATAGCTTTTGTGGTCACCCCAAAATCGCGACAAGCAGTCTCTTATCAGTGATAACACTGATATCTTATCACTCAATCACTTCGTATAGATAGGTGTTCAACTTAATTTATATTGATTACATACATTATTACTAATACCTAGTATTATGTGATCTGTGCTAATACTATTAGTCATATAATTTTATAATAACTAGCGACGAACGAAAATAAATTAAATTTGTAAAATAAAAGTAGCCGAAGTTACTCCTTATAACATTAGCTATCTGCAAGTGAAAGTCCCGTCAAAATCGGTCCAGCCGTTTCAGAGATTAGCTGCAACAAACAGACAAACAGACTAATATTTTAAAAATTGGTTTTTTGTTCCTAGTATGGTTACATATACTTTCGTATGCATTTAGTGAAAAGCTGTTAATTTGAAATTAAAAACAGACACTTCAATTTTATTTATATGTATAGATAATCTATATATAAATAAAAATGAATGTTGGTAAGCGCATAAATCAAGAATGGCTGGACCAATTCGGCTAATTTTTTTTCGTATGTTCCTAAAGGTCCACGGAAGGTTTTAAGACTATAAAAAAATTCAAAGTTTGTAAAAAAATTATACAAAAACAAGACTTATTGACGAACCCGAGCGAAGAAAGGGTGAGTCACTAGTAATATAATAATTTTGATTTTATATAGTTTAGTAACACCTGCAAATGAAAAATCAGTCATAAAAATACTAGTAATTAATAGATTTTTAAATGTCGCGGATTTATTTGTATTTTTCGTTCCCGATATTTCGAATGCTTTACAGAAATCATGGTCACGGGAGAAAACTATTACCTTTTTTAATATTTGGAAATGCGTTTACGCATACTACCTGTATTAGTTATGTGGAACTCACCGGGTAGAAAAGTCAGTACTACCGACTAAAACCCAAGCACCCATCACTTAACTTAATGGGGCGTCGCAGGATCGGCAGACAACTGCCAAAGCACACCACATAGCCAAGTGGTTGCTCCATAATCAACTCTGCTATCATGCAAAATCTTATTAAAATAGACATTATTATCAATACAGAGTTAGTTAGTTTTTTATATTTTTGAAGTGAAACTTCTTTAGAATAGTTGTGATTTCAAACTCGATGAAACGAAAAAATAAGTCCATAGTACCAGGCGCTCAGAGACGGGGAAGAGTTAGCCTTAGTTAGATCTCGCCCACCGCGAGTCAGTGACATTTCTAACTCTGTCTAACTCGTGGGTGTGACCTTCGCGCCATCTCCCTCTCTCAACGAGCTTAGACGGGGTTATTTAGTATAAATATAAACAAGATTTAAAAGTTTGTTTGCCAAAGAGGTAACTTCTGACATGTGTACTTTGTACACACGCACTTTTAATTTTTTTTATCTCTTTCGGTCTGCTTGTAACTGCATCAAGAGAAAACCACTGGACGGATTTTGATTAAAGTTATGATGATAGCTGGTTATCCGGGTCAACTTATAGGATACTTATTACTCGGTGAAAATATCTAATTTTTGAGAAATATAAAAGTTAGACGTTAGTTTAGTTTTAGTATTTGTAAAAGTGAAATAGGCCAAAGTTTGTTATAGTTTAAAAATGTACACAAACCGGTCACCGGCTTAGGTCGTAACTGCTTAACCAATCAATTCGATTATTACAGATTAAGTCCGTAGGTCAATATATTTATTAACATAACTAGTTAACTAGAATGTTTTACGTGAAAGTAGGCTTTTGGGCTTTTGGGCTTTTGGCTTTTACTTAATTACGCTTTTTCGCCTAATTTAATATTTATATTTGTATTTTATTGCCTATTTTATTATTCTGTTAGGAGTAGATTATAGGTTGATTAAAAATCTTATTGAATTAGTCAATATTATCGATACAGAGGCCTAATCTAAATTTAATTGCATACTATCTACTCCTATAACAGAACAAGCTAAATTAGTTTTTAATTATATGGTTAAAATGTTTAAATAAGATTAGTAGTTGAATATATGTTATTGTGATACAATAGGTCTGACATAATCTTTAAAGATTCAAAGACCTTTAAATCATACAGAATTAAAATAAAAAAAATAATAGCATATTTTTAGCATTTGACTAATACCAGATAGTTGATATACTACATATTATATAAGTTTAAATAAATAGATATTATAAATATATACACCTATGACTGGAGTACAAACGTTCGTGAATGTGAATGCCCCCAGCCTGACTCGAACCGGCGACTGCTGGTGCAAGAAAGGTTCACTACAAACTGTGCCAAACGTGTCGTCAAAATATTATTTCTGTCTGTCTGAGTTTAATGAAATTAGGTATGATGGTAGCTGGATATTCGGTACAACAAAATAGTTTTAATTACTGTAGGAAAACATCAAGAACAAAATGGAAATTTACTTATATAGGGTATGCTTTTTCTCTTTTAATATTGATTATAGTTGAACTTCGACCACCATTCCTTCCTTTCTTATACTTTTTAATTTTTGCGAATATTTTACATTTTAATCGAAACAATCTGTTACGAATTTGGTTGGTTTTTATATTCATTTTCGAATATCTGTGTCTGTGACACTGTCAAGGGAGAATCTAAAATTTATAGTTATTTTACTTACAATACTCTTACTGCTTAGATCGGATAAGAACTCGCGCCTACAAACTTCACTCTACCTTTTTTTCTTTAAAAGGCATTATATCCGTATTATAATATTAACTAATTCTAAACATTTAATCAAACCACGCTTTCGAAATTTGCGGCGAATTCTTTGATATTTTGTTATTCATAAAATATGTTAAAATTTAAATAACTCACTCATTATTAAAAATCGATTTTAAAGTCATTTTATTTAGGCTGTTTACTTTAAAACAACTGCCTTATGTTTAGAAAAAATATATATTATCTAGAAAAAAAATGGTTGTTTTTGTTACCTATACTAATATTATAAGGCTGAAGAGTTTGTTTGTTTGTTTGGTTGAACGCGCTAATCTCAGGAACTACTGGTCCGAATTTAAAAATTTATTTTGTGTTGGATAGTCCCTTTATCGAAGAAGCCTATAGAGAACATCACGCTACGACCAATAGGAGCATCAATTATAAATGTTGCAAAAACGGGAAACAAATATTTCTTTTGATTTTCAGCCTTTAGAACGCGAGCGGAGCCGCGGGAAAGGCTAGTGAACAGATAAAATATCATCTTTTATAACAATTAAGTAACAAAATATATTGAATGGTAGAACACAAAGTCTCTTATTTTTAAAAATTAAGAATAAACTTATAATTTTTCAGATAGATACCGAATAAATATTTTTAGCAGTTATGCTATCTTATCTGCTAAAAAAAGAAATATGTATTTTGTAAAAATCCCCTGAAATTGTAAAAGTAAACATTTTTGAAAATAATAAAATAATATATAAAAATTGTAATTCAAAGTTTAACAAAGTATGTTTTACAGGAATGACAAATATGCGATCATATACTTTAACGTAAATAAATAACATGAACAAAGTCGTGGGGAAACACTAGTTTATTGAAAGTTAAAAGCTCTAAACGAATGTAATCTCCATGAAATGCACTGGAAAATAAACGAATTAAGAGTTTAAAATACAACATAGTGAGTCAGTAACAGCGGTATAGCGAAAGCCATAACTAAGAAATTGTAAAAGTAAACATTTTTGAAAATAATAAAATAATATATAAAAATTGTAATTCAAAGTTTAACAAAGTATGTTTTACAGGAATAACAAATATGCGATCATATATTTTAACGTAAATAAATAACATGAACAAAGTCGCGGGGAAACGCTAGTTTATTGAAAGTTAAAAGCTCTAAACGAATGTAATCTCCATGAAATGCACTGGAAAATAAACGAATTAAGAGTTTAAAATACAACATAGTGAGTCAGTAACAGCGGTATAGCGAAAGCCGGTAGCGGTCTATTTACACCAGTGGTAATATGAACCAGTCGATCACAGTGCCAACCGCCGACTGACGCGGACGCGAGTAACACAAAAATAAACAAACAATAATAAAAAGATTAAACGCCATTATAATTAATTATAAATAGTGAATTAAAGTAACGTGATTAGTTATATTTTTTACGGTGACATTTTTTTTTATTGTGGCTGTATGAAGTTATATCTTGTTCATGTGACAGATTAATAAATTGTGATTAAAAAATATTAGCTTGATAGTGGTTTTCTGTAAACAAAAAATATCATTATTAAGTTTTAATTAAGTGTATTTATTAAAATAGAAAACACGGAAGAAAAAGTTTGTATATTTTTGGAAGAAAGTTGTGAAAATCCGCGGATATATGATGAAAAGTTGATGGTACGTAGAAAATTCAAAATGGCGCAGCTGTCAATTTTCGCGCGTTCACTTTGTAAACAAACATGACAACAGATAATAAATATTCATGTGTTTTGTTATTGTTTGCGATATTTTGCGGTTATACTTATTTCTTGGAACTTGTTACTTTAAAAATTAATCTAATCATAATTCAATTTCTTTTTAACGTCCCACTGCTGGGCACGGGATTCCCATCAATATGAGGGGAATCAGGCCATAGTCCACCAAGCTGGCGTGGCTGACTTCGCATGTCTTACGAAAACTTGCTAGGTTCTCTCAGACATGCAGGTTTCTTCACGATGTTTTCCTTTACCTTAAGACAAGTGGTACTCATTCGCACATGAAAATAACAAAGGCGCGAGACCCGGATTTTAACTGGCTTCACTCATTTTCCAAGCAAGTGCGTTACCACTGAGCTACCAGTAGATAAATATCATCATATAAGGTATTAATTTAATATATTACTTACTATTCGTTAGTCACACGTAACAGTTTAAAATAAAGAAAAACTTTCTATTCTTATAAAATTAAGAATTCGTTGCCGCATCCGTAATAAAGATTTAATTTCGATCTCTAAACGGGATGTGACATCTGACATCAAAGTTAGGGAAGTGCTTTTTTTGAAGAATTAGAGTTCATTAAATGGTTGTTTCTGAGAGAATAGTTAAAGTTAGAAGGTTCTAGAAATACTATAATATTATAAAGAGGAAAGATTTGTATGTAAGTATGTTTCATGCGAATTGGCTCAAAAAGTACTGGACCGATTTTAAAAATTCTTCCACCATTTTAATGCTACATTATCACTGATTTATATGGGCTATTTTAATTGCAAGAAAAAATAAGGAACCCTACTAAAACTACAATAACAGGAGAGGAGGAGGAGTGCACGCCACGCATATTAATTATTATATGACATAGGTAGCCGCGTGGCTCAGGAGTATATTAAAGCTGGAGTAATTTTGGAGAATTTTCAACCCAGCGAGTGATCGAATGAAGTTTAGTAGCGATTAAAAAAATGAACGGGGGCGAAGCCGCGCGTATTGCTAGTTAATAATAAAATTCAAACTTAGTCGAACCTGTACATTACTTTTTGGAAAATCGTATATATAGGTATATCGTAGAAAAGCACTGGGCTGATTTTGACAAAATTTGGTATGATGATAGCTGGTTATCCGGGTCAGCATATCGGATACTTTCTATTACGGGGAAATGTTTTGTTGGAGATCCTGCATAAAAAATATAAATAAATAAATAATAAATATAAATATGTTGGGGCATTATTACACGCAGCGCCATCTAGTTCCGTGATAAGCTATGAAGGAAGCTTGTGTTACGGATACCAGATAGTTGATATACTACACATATAAATTTTAAATACATACATATTATAAATATAAACACATAACTGGAGTACAAACATACGTACAAGGATGTAACCTATGCAAGTTTTATATGATTTGGCGTCCTTTTTTACGAATACATTCATTTTAATAATAAATAATGCCAAAATTAGAAAGTATTAGTTTCAGATACTTACATCGTGCAAACAGACATTTTATATCTTTTTTGTAATAACTAAGATTTACAATCCAATCTATGAATATTAACTACATGTTAATTTATAAGATCGTGAGTGAAAATGAATCTTTTACATGTCACATTCTATTAATGTATGCGTCTGTACTTTTAATTATTATTCAAATAATCAATATAGATTTATTAAAACAGTGGTAGCGCAACTTTAACGCGCTCGCTTGGATAACCGAGTGATGGGGGTTCGAATCCGGGTCTCGCATCTCTGATAATTTCATGTGCGAATTTATATCATGATTACCACTTGTCTTACGGTGAAGGAAAACATCGTGAGAAAACTGAGAAAACCTAGCAAGTTTTCGAAAGACACGTGAAGTCCGCCAACACGCACTAGGCCATGATCGCCGAGATGCGACTGGCCAGGGAGCAGATTGCTGGCACTCTAAAGGAGGCCCAGGCTATACGTAGTGGCTAGGCTACGAAACCACTGAGCCTTTTAGAGAAGTAAAAGAGATCAGACAAAAAACAAAAATAAAGTCAGTGTCGGACCACGTTACATGCTAATGCATGTATCGCTAGTTTTAAGTTTAAAAATGTAAAACGCCAAAAAATAAAATAAAAACCAAAATTGTAATAAACAAAAGGCACGGGCGCTTAACGCCTGTGGATGAGAACATCTAGTTTAAAAAAAAACACGCACTAGGCCAGCGCGGTGGACTATGGCCTAATCCCCTTCATACTGAGGGAGGCCCGTGCCCAGCAGTGGGATGTTAAAAAAGGCTGATGATGATGATGATAGATCTATTATTATTGAATCATATTTGCGGCATATCTTATGTTAGCCACCGACTTCAAAAAAGAAGCGGCTTAGTTTAATTGTTACGTTTTTTCTGTATGTTACGAGATATTTTGTATCATCATACTTATTCAAATTAAGATTTAATATTAACTACACTCGCAATTTGCTACCGTGTATTTTAACGGTTACTATACAATTTTGTCAGAAATAATATATTTAAACCCGCATTTCACCAAAATCTGTTCAAGAGTTTTCCATTGGTGACAGACATACAGACAAAAATTTCGTACAGTAACAATATTATTGAATTTAGGTTACCATTTATTATAACATTAAAGCTCGGCAATAATAAATTATTTTTTAACAAAAATGAAAACCGACTTCAAAACGTTACAAATCGAAACTAAAAAGAAAAAAATAATTTTAATTACTTAGTTATTGTTGGAGTCCCTTTCAAACAAAAATAGAATTTTCCAAATCGGTCCAGCCATCGTCGAGTAATCGGGGAACATACATAAAAAAAACAAAGTCCCCGACGAATTGAGAACCTCCTCCTTGTTTTGAAGTCGGTTAAAAAGTAAGCAAAAAAACTCCTTGACTGTCTTTATTTATATTAATAAAATATCATCCGACCGATTCCGGCCACGAATCTCATTGAGACTGGCCATCTGCAGAAGATATTATGGTGCACACTTGTACGCAGATACGCAACACGACCAGTACTACAAAAAACCGCGGCTTTAAGTGCTTTTGTTGCTTCCCAACTCCAGGCTGTTACAGGGGCTAACTAAACAAAAACACTCAATAGCTAACCTTGGCCCGACCGGGGACTCGAATTTAGGTCCTCCGGATGTGTATATGCTATCCACCACATCACCGACATAGGTCCCTTACTTTCCTGAACTCACTTCCTTTGATTTTAGAATCGAACACGCTACCACTGAGCTACGACTGCCTAATAGATAATAATAGATCATTATTAAAAACCATTTACATAGGAAAATATTGTTTAACCAATCGTAATTTGTTGCATTCGCATACATACTTCAATTTTATTTTTTATATGGCGTGCTGGTGACTATTACTAAATCATCACATATTAAATTATTATTTTTTAGTAATAATTAATACATATGTTGGGAAATTACTACACACAGCGCCATCTAGTTCCGTGGTAACCTACGAGGCTTGTGTTACGGATACCACATAGTACACACACTACACAATGTAATATATAGCTTTAAATACATACATATTATAAATATTTACCCATGACTGGAGTACAAGCGTTGGCGCTCAACAAATGAATACTCCAGCGGGATTCGAACCCGCGACCACTGAAACAGCTAGTCAAGCTACAAACTGAGGAAAACGTGTCGTGATAAATATTAAATCATTATAGTTCTTAGATATATTTATTTAATATTTTATTTTTATTAACACACGTTCCTGCGTGGGCGCAGGAGATTTCAAATTAATTTGTTAGTAAACGTATATATATATATATATATATATATTGTCGCGGAATATAGTGCGAACTCGTCATAATAGCACGCTTGTACCATGCCTTACAACAGCGAATGTCAATTTCTAACTTTTGACAATTAGATAACAAGAACAGTCTATTACAAATTTTAATGTGACAGAAAGAGATAACGCATTTTCAGGAACAATTTGGAAGTTACTAGAAACATTTTGAATTTTCGATACTAGAATGTTCTAAATTTACGCATATAAAAAGGCCGGCAGTGTGTCGAGAGATCAGTTGATGTTCGGAGCTAAGTGAAGATTGCGAAGAGATACGAAATAGTGAAAAAGTGAAGAAGAGTATAGTGAATTGTTAAAAGTGGTGATTAATAGAGCTCAGAGACTCAATTAAACTAGTGCTGTGTACAAACTGCGCGTGTGTATAAAGTGTAAATAAAACATCTTTAGTGCGAGAACGATTTTAATTTCCGATCCCGAACCCGTAGTACGTAACAATTGGTGTCAGAAGTGGGATCGGAAATGCCGTTAGTACCGAGGCACGAGAAGGAAGGAGTCACTACACGCGCAATGGCGGAACAGCAAAGGGAAGATTCTGGCCCTAGTACATCGAGTGGAGAGTCCGCGGCTCAACAGAGTACCACGCCAGACATGAACGCCCTTCTGCAACAAATGGCGTTCATGATGCAAGAACAAACGCGCCGCGAGGAAGAACGTGCACGCCGCCAGGAGGAACAGCTGCGCGCACTCCAAGAAGAGCAGGCTCGCCGCCAGGAGGAACAGATGCGCGCACTCCAAGAAGAGCAGGCTCGCCGCCAGGAGGAACAGATGCGCGCACTCCAAGAAGAGCAGGCTCGCCGCCAGGAGGAACAGATGCGCGCACTCCAAGAAGAGCAGGCTCGCCGCGAGGAAGAACGTGTACGCCGCCAGGATGAACAGCTGCGCGCACTTCAAGAGGGCATTCACAAGGATGTCATAGCCGTTCTTCAACAGAATACGGAAAGGGTAGAAGCCGTTGAAAGAGAAGTTGAGGGAATAAAGACGACACTCGTCACACACGGTGAAGTTTTAGAGGAGTACGACTCAAAACTCTCTAAAATGGAGAAAAGGATGGATTACTTAGAAACTCACAAATTACCGCGTAGTGCTGACTTTAGCTCATCATCAACAAAGAGCTTTAAAGTCCCTTACTTCGACGGCAAATCCTCTTGGGCTGCCTTTAAGATCCAGTTTGAGACTGTCAAGGAGACGAGTGGATGGACAGATGATGAAGCTCGATCTGCCCTTACCGTCGCACTTAGAGAGGAGGCTCTGAATGTATTGGAGGCGCTTTGTGCTAGTGACCCTGGCAGGAAGACCACATACAGTGAGCTACTTAACGCTTTAGAGTCGCGGTATGGTGATAGTCACCTAGAGCACGTGTACAGGGCTCAAATTAAAGATCGTACACAACGAGCCAACGAAACCCTGCAGCAGTGGTCCATAGAGATTGAGAGGCTTGTACGGAAGGCATATCAATCCTCGCCATCCACCATAGAAACTATTCTTCTGCAGGCTTTTGTGGACGGGATTCGCGACTCAGAGGTACGCGCTGCTGTACGCCTAAGACACCATACGAGTCTCAAGGAAGCTGTCGCTCACGCTTTGGAGGTTGAAGCTGTGCGCCATGACACAAGAGCTTGGAAGGTGAGGGAAGTAGTCACTGCGGAAGGATCATCCACCCGGAGACGTATTTTTAACCCAAGATGCTACGAGTGCGGTGAGCGGGGCCATCTCAGAAGTAACTGCCCTAAAATATCAAACGTTCGGAGGCAGTCAGATGCGGCTGTGTCGACTTCTGACCAGCCACAGGAAAACTAATTCCAGCCAGGGCTGCGGGGTGGGCGCTGGCCGGGGAATCTTCTACCCCAAAAATAGTAGTAAAGCAGACAGTGGATGGAAACACCTTAGTAATACATGGCGCAATTAATGGAGTAGCATGTAAACTGACGCTGGATACCGGAGCATCACGAACCATCATTAATAACCAAAAGCTAAAACACATTGCGGACAAGAAGTTGCAAGACATAAAGCATATCACTCTCATGACAGCCACCGGCCAGCGCGTACCTGTCTGGGGGGAAAGGAAAATTGCTATCAAAATTGGGGACAACATTTATTGGCATAAAGCAATAGTCGCAGATATCGTCGATGATTGCATCATTGGATTGGACTTTCTCCAAAATTACCAGTGTACAATTGACATGAAATATGGAGTTTTAAAGTGCAGAAATAGAGAAGTACCAATAAGTGGTGGAATTCACGGAAAAGTTAGTTGCTTGAGAGACACCGCCCTTCCACCAAGATCACAGACTCTAGTATCTGTCGCTTTACCTCAGAACAAGTCAGGTAGTCAATGGTGCTGCGCTATCATAGAGAAGTGTGAAGATGAGAGCTCGTGGATCCCGGCAAGAGTTATTGTAGGTAAAGCTTCCACATCCATGATTCCAGTGCTAAACCCTAGTAATTTTACTCAAACCATTCATAGAGGCGAAGTTGTGGGAACTTGCGAAGAGATAGCCTGGTTAAACAGATGTCAACCGAACGCGAAGGTACCGAACAAGGATAGAGAGCAAGCGATGAAACTTATCGAAGACTGTAAAGAAAATCTCACAAGTTCACAGAAGACAGAAGCTGAAAATTTACTGTACCGATATTCAGATTTGTTTTCCAAACATGAGAACGATATAGGAAGAACTGGCTTAGTGAAGCACAAAATCAATACAGGTGATGTTGCGCCTATCCGACAGCGACCTAGACGAATTCCATGGGCCAGGGAAACGGAAATGGACGACATGATTCAAAACATGAGAGAGAACAACATCATCGAACACTCCACTAGCCCTTGGTGTTCTCCGGTAGTACTAGTTAGGAAGAAGGATGGTTCTACAAGGTTTTGCATCGATTACCGCAGACTCAATGATGTGACCAAAAAGGATAGTTATCCCCTGCCTCGAATCGACGACACCTTAGACACTCTAAGTGGTATGAAATGGTTTTCAACTCTCGATTTGAAGAGTGGCTATTGGCAAGTGGACATGGATCCCGTGGATAAGGAGAAAACTGCGTTTTCAACTGGAAAAGGGTTATGGCAGTTTAAGGTTATGCCGTTTGGGTTATGTAATGCACCAGCTACATTTGAGAGGTTGATGGAACGCATACTCGCCGGATTACTAGGAGAAGCCTGCCTTGTTTACCTAGATGACATAATTATTGTGGGGCGTGATTTCAATGACCATCTTAGGAAACTCGAAGCAGTATTCGATAAACTAAGGGAAGCTAATTTAAAGTTAAGTCCGAAGAAGTGCTTATTCTTCAGAAAACAAGTGAATTACCTTGGACACGTAGTTTCAGAAAACGGAGTAGAAACGGATCCTGAGAAAATCACCGCTGTAAAAGATTGGCCGACCCCTAAGGACAAGACGCAAGTGAGAGCATTTCTAGGATTGTGCTCTTACTATCGACGGTTTGTGAAAGGGTTTTCTGACATCGCCAAACCACTCCATAAGCTAACCGAGGAGAAGAGACCTTTCGTATGGGACCATAATTGCGAATTGGCCTTCCAAGAATTAAAGAAACATCTTTGCCAAACACCGATCCTCGGGTATCCAGACACAAAGGGAGAGTTTATTGTCGACACTGATGCCAGTAATATCGGTATTGGAGGTGTATTGTCCCAGCGGAAGGGTGATCAGGAGGTGGTAATCGCATATTTCAGTAAGTCACTCTCTAAACCGGAAAAGAATTATTGCGTTACTCGAAGAGAGCTACTTGCTGTAGTAAAAACCTTACAACATTTTAAGAAATACTTGCTAGGACGCAAATTTTTGGTAAGAACCGATCACGCTGCCCTGAAATGGTTATTAGAATTCAAGGATCCCGAAGGGCAGGTAGCACGATGGATTGAACAACTTCAAGAATTCCAGTTCGATATAGAACATCGAGGGGGTAAAAATCACAGCAACGCCGATGCTCTATCTAGAAGACCCTGTGAAGACGACTGCAAGCACTGTCAAAGACAAGAGGCAAAGGAATTGGAATCAATTAAAGTTATTAGAACAGACTCGTTAGATGAACGTTGGAGTGATGAAGCCATGAGGAGAGCTCAAGAAGAAGACCGAGATATACGACCTATCATGGAATGGCTAAGTAGTGGTAGTCCAAAACCTAAGTGGACTGACATAGCACAGTACAGTACCGCTACGAAAAGTTTGTGGGCACAATGGGACAGTTTGTTGTTACACAATGGAGTATTGTGCCGGAAATGGGAGAAGACACGTAGAAATGATAGCCATCTCCAACTAGTGGTTCCTAAAATAAAAGTATCCGAGATACTTCGAGTCTACCATGATGGTTCTTCTGGTGGACACTTAGGGGTAAGAAGAACGTTAATCAAGATCAAGGAGCGATTTTACTGGCTGCATTGTCGAGATGATGTTGAGGACTGGTGTCGGAAATGCGTGCAATGTGCCTCTGTCAAAGGCCCGCAGACCAGAAGCCGAGGAGTAATGAAATTATACAACGTTGGGGCACCTTGGGAGAGAATCGCATTAGACGTAGCAGGACCATTTCCGATTACTAATTCCGGGAACCGATATATTTTAGTTGTGATGGACTATTTTACAAAATGGCCTGAGGCATTCGCCATCCCAAATCAAGAAGCAGTAACTATCGCAAATACTTTGGTAAAAGATGTATTTTGCAGATTCGGCGTTCCGTTAGAAATGCACAGTGATCAAGGAAGAAACTTTGAATCGCATATATTTCAGGAAGTATGTAAAATCATGGGGGTGCACAAGACTCGAACCACACCACATCATCCACAGTCAGATGGAATGGTTGAAAGGTTTAACCAGACTTTGGAACGCCATCTAGCTAAGGTTGTGGATAAACATCAAAAGGATTGGGACGAGTATTTATCATTGTTCCTGCTATCTTACCGGACTGCTGTACACGAAAGCATTACCATAACACCTGCTTTTGCAAATTTCGGAAGAGAATTGCGACTACCAGCGGATCTGTTAAGTGGTTGCCCGCCGGATACTCCCAGTTGCATAACAGAATATGCCAGTGAACTACGAGCGAAGATGATTGGTGTTCATGAGCAGATACGAGATGCAGGGCTACAAGCAAGTGAACGCATGAAAACTCGTTATGACCGAAAGGCGACAGGAACGAACTTCGAGGAAGGCTCATTGGTATGGCTACATAACCCGGTGAGACGAAAGGGTAAATCGCCAAAGCTACAACCCAGTTGGGAGGGGCCTTACAAGGTTATAACGAAAATTAACGACGTCACTTTCCGAATTCAACGTACATCTAGAAGCCCGGCTAAAATCGTGCATGTGGACCGGTTAGCCAAGTATCACGGCAACAACGATGCTCGAGACGAGCATGTCTTAGGAGGGGGTAATGTCGCGGAATATAGTGCGAACTCGTCATAATAGCACGCTTGTACCATGCCTTACAACAGCGAATGTCAATTTCTAACTTTTGACAATTAGATAACAAGAACAGTCTATTACAAATTTTAATGTGACAGAAAGAGATAACGCATTTTCAGGAACAATTTGGAAGTTACTAGAAACATTTTGAATTTTCGATACTAGAATGTTCTAAATTTACGCATATAAAAAGGCCGGCAGTGTGTCGAGAGATCAGTTGATGTTCGGAGCTAAGTGAAGATTGCGAAGAGATACGAAATAGTGAAAAAGTGAAGAAGAGTATAGTGAATTGTTAAAAGTGGTGATTAATAGAGCTCAGAGACTCAATTAAACTAGTGCTGTGTACAAACTGCGCGTGTGTATAAAGTGTAAATAAAACATCTTTAGTGCGAGAACGATTTTAATTTCCGATCCCGAACCCGTAGTACGTAACAATATACTAGTGGAACCCGCGGCTTCGCTCGCGCTAAATCTAGGGACGATCCCGAGCGAAGTGAGGGTGAGTCGCTTGTTAAGATAAACATTTCCATCATACATTACATATGTATAACTCTAGCGGTTTTGGCAGCGCACGCCAGAATAGCTCGCAGATGGTAGATTTTTTACTACTTACTTGATACTTATCGTCATATTTTGGACAATTCACACAATATCTTTATAAATTGTAGCCTATGTGATATTCTGATGTATAAGCTATATTATTGTAAAGTTTCATTAAAATCCATTCAGTAGTTATTACGTGAAAGAGTAACAAACATCCATACATCCATACTTACAAACTTTCGCGTTTATAATATTAGTATAGATATATATGAATCTAAATTAGTATAGAGCATGCATTTATTTACGGTCCAGAATCCAGATGTTTATTTTTTAAAAACATGTCGAAGGTCAACGCTTGCGTTGAAGGCGTGTTTATTGAGACATTATAATCTATACATCTATACATATAAATAAAATTGAAGTGAATGTTTTTAATTTCAAATTGACAGCTTTTCACTAAATGCATATGAAAGTATATTATATGATACTAGCAACAAAAAAACAATTTTTATAATGTTTGTCTGTCTGTCTGTTTGTTCCGGCTAATGTCTGAAACGGCTGGAACGATTTTGGCGGGACTTTCACTCGCAGATAGCTATGTTATAAGGCGTAACTTAAGCTACTTTTAAACTGACTTCATGAAAAGGAGGTGGTAAAAATTTTATTTTTTCAAATAGCAGAACCCGCGGATTCGCTGACGCTAAACCTAGGTATGAACCCGAGCGAAGCGAAGGTGAGTCGCTAGTCCATCATAAAAAAAGAAAGTTTTATCTTCACGATTAATGAATACAGTCAACTAATAGTTTTGATGACAATATATATTTTATTAATTTAATAATAAATTTGGCTGTTTGTGTGATTCTACTTCCTGTGCCAGCGGTCGCGGGTTCGAGTCCCGCTTGAGGCGTTTTTGTGTTTTAATGTTTGTATTCCAGCCATGGGTGCTTATATTTATAAAATATATTTAACGACTCGCCCTCGCTTCGCTCGGGCTCTTCCCTAGATTTAGCACAGGCAAAGCCGCGGGATCGCCTATTTATGCATATAAACCTTCCTCTTGAATCACTCTATCTATTGGAAAAAACCGCATCAAAATCCGTTGCGTAGTTTTAAAGATTTAAGCGCACATAGGGATATAGGGATATAGGGACAGAAAAGGCGACTTTGTTTTATACTATGTAGTGAAGTTATATATGTATAGTGTATCATACAATCTGTTTTCTGAAACACAAGCCTCGTAGCTTACCACGGAACTAGATGGTGCTGTGTGTAATTAGCACCAGGCTATTTCAACATATAGAATTATTGTTAATTTGCAATTTAATTTAAAAAGAGTGAGATTAAGTAAAAAAATAATATTACTCCCGCTGAGTTTCTTTTGCCAGTTCTTCTCAGGTCAGAGGCTTCTTCTTTCCGAACTGGTGGTAGATTTTTATGATGAATAAAATATTTTGATTTGATTTAATAATGTCCCAACATGTTTACCGGTCAACGAATTTCTCCGCTTTCTCTATTTTTTTTCTTTATTCTATGAATAAAAAACCTGAATTCTATGAATAAAGACACTGAATCTCAACACATGAACAAAGAAAGGATGGAGAAGTAAATATAAATGGTATAGAGGTCTTTGCCTCGGCTAAAATTAAATAAATCGTCGAGAAAGTGTGTAGTGATGTGCTAGTATGAATACCGATACAATTTTTTTGTATTTAAGTAAAAATACTAATTTAGAACAGCATTTCTGGATTAATCTTATAAATATTTTATTAACTATCGACTTATTCCCACTCCGCTTAGGTTTGTTTCTGAATGCCTTAAAATATATAATACATAATATTATTATACTACCTACCTACATCGCAAACGCTTTACCGATTAATTTTTGTAATGCATATATAGCAAGCAGGAACTTTCAAGTCTCATACTTTTTTTAACATAACATTTCGTAATATCATTTTCGATAGAAAGTTATTTTTACAAAGACGTTTAAATTTACGTCTTTTTGTTTCATAATCTCTTTAAAAACATTTTGGGATTTATAACCATTTTATTAAGGAAGGGTTATTTAGCATCATACTATGATTTTTAGGAGCAAAATAATCACGGATGAATAAATACAGACAGAATAGGCGGTTAATAGTAGGGGAGCCGAAGAAACTATAACCTTCAAAAACTTTATTAAAGATTTTATTCCTTCGGCTCGTAAAAATCGACAGATAATTGAATAGCACTCTTATCACTACATAGTATAAAACAAAGTCGCTTTCTCTGTCCCTATATCCCTTTGTATGCTTAAATCTTTAAAACTACGCAACGGATTTTGATGCGGTTTTTTTTAATAGATAGAGTGATTCAAGAGGAAGGTTTATATGCATAACTAGCAGAACCCGCGGCTTTGCCTGTGCTACATCTAGGGAAGAGCCCGAGCGGAGCAAGGGCGAGTCGCTAGTTACACCTTAATCTGACGCGCTCGATTATTTTCAACTTGTCATTTTTGTATATTTTGATTGGCTGCCCTAGTAGTAGGGTACCCGCCCTTATGTTGATATGTTTGAGTAAATCCTAAAATCTCTTCATGGACTCCCCTACTATATAATACGTAATATTAATTCGTTTTAGTTTTCAATGATACGTCAGAACCACGTGCTACACACTCTCACAATGTGTTGCGAAGTAACAAAAAATAGCTTGGCATCGCGTAAGTGACGCACTTGGTTGATAGATTTATGAGTTTAATATACCACTAAGTCAGAAATAGGAATTACAATTAATACTGTGTATGTATTATAATAGTAAAAATAGATTGTCAGCTGATAAAATTCTTTAATTATTACATTCTGAGTGAATGTAGGGACATTGTTTTAGTTGTTACGTACAAAATTTAAAATTTCGTCTTCACTATACTAAAACATACGAGTATGTATATTAGCTTTCCGAGCCGGTGGTAGCTTACTCACAGACTTACAGACTGACATTTAATTTTAATAATGTAAAAATGACGATTCAAAAGAGCTTGTAAAAGTCTATTTCAATAAAGTATATTTTGATTTGATTTCATTTGATTTGTATGTGTGGCCCATCTAAATCACAAATATCGAATCTACGATCACTGATGGATAATACATAGTAAACACGTCTCTTCTGACCTACTACAATCATCGGTATCATATTTAAACCCCGTCTGTTTACATAATTGGTTCTAGATTTGCGCAATGTCTGGAATTAATTTGATAAAATTTGTCTGAAAAATACCAGGTTCACAAGAAATAAGCATAAAGTTAAGCCATAAATTAAGTCATAAGTTTAAACACGCATTATCAATACGAAATAGCAGTCTTAATATTGTTTAATTACTTTTCCCCCTCTGTTTTTCAAATAATTTTGTTTTGTTTCACTATTTCACAGAAAAAAATCGAAATCAGTTAGGTTTTTTAAATACATATATGTTTTCGGCACAATTTTCAATAATAATATTATGGTCATATATCCACCACTGGACGAACACTAGTAACTGTTATTTTAACGTCAAATTTAATAATTTTTGTTACTAAATTGGAATTATGACAGAAGATTAATTTATTTTATCAGAATTAAACATTAAACAAAAGCAAGCAAAAGTAAAGCAAAAGTAGTTATATCTACGAAAAAATATATTTTTAAAACGATACCTGATACATAGAAATATACGTAATGAAAAATATTTTTTCAACGATATTCGGTACATCAAGAACATCACTAGTCTCAATATAAACGAACGAAAACGGATGCATTCACGGCCCTATTTATAGGCATTCGAAATGAACTTCGAAGTAAGTCAAGTGCGAGAAGATTAAAGACATTTCGAGAAATGTTTAAGATATTCAAATTATTTATACAAATAAATATCGACGTTTCGTTTGGAATTTTCCTAAGACAAATGTTTATTTATTTATTTATATAAGGACACACAATTGTTAATGCATTTGAAATAAAAAAAACAAAAATACATCAACACAAAAAAAAATATAAAATGCTTAACATTAAAAGGTGTCACCACATGTACTAAAGTAAAAAGTAAATTAAAAACTAGTAATTCTAACAGTAAGAACGAAAAAAAAAGGATAAGTACTTAAAGAAAACAAAAACTAAAACTAAAACAGAAACAAAAACAAAACAAAATTCAAACTAATGTTAAACGTATTTTCGTAATTTTCCTGAAAGGTTTTAAATACATTATAAAACAGTTAGAAAATCGAATAATTCATTTTATTTGGAAATCACTAACCGTTAAAAGATAACTTCTTAAGTAAGAAGTCCAGACAAGCGAGGATAGGCGGTTAATATTTATTAAAAAAAAGTTGTAGAACACACAAACGAACTCTATTTTAAAGTCGGTTAAAAAACACATTACTATCTTTTTTTACCTGACACAGAATCCCTTAGCCATCTTATTTTAAGAAACATTAAGCCGAAGTCGTCCATCACCGTCCACGAAAATATCCGCTGAGTATTTTCAAAGATAAAGAGGAAGCTAATATTTGCTTTGTTTCAAACAAAAGTTTGTGACAATGCAAGTTGCATTTCACTGCCAAGTTGAAGATATGATTCACCAGTTTTTTTTTTGTTTTGAGAAGAGTCTCGAACAAAAGATATGTATGTGTGTACTTAGTACTAGGTATATTATGACCAATCTATTCATTTATCGAGAATTAAGAAGACAGTAGTAGCCCAGCGGTAACGCTGGGATAACCGAGTGATGCGGGTTCAAATCCGGGTCTCGCACCTCCGATATTTTCATGTGCGAATCATTTATATTATTACTACCACTTGTCTTACGGTGAAGGAAAACAAGGTCGTGAGGAAACCTGCATGTCTGAGAAAACCTAACAAGTTTTCGAAAGGCATATGAAGTCCTCCAACACGCACTAGGCCCGCGCGGTGGGCTATGGCTCCCTCGTACTGAGGGAGGCCCGTACCCAGCAGTGGGACGTTAAAAAGGGCTGATGATGATGATTCATTTATTTGATTTTAGTGTCTTTTTATGTCGTTTTTTAAGTAGCCATCGTCAAAAAGATTTAATTATATTATTTAACTAACATTTCCGGCGTCTTCGCACGCGTTCTAAAGACCGGAAACTAAATCCTGAATCGCGCGGTATGGTACCTCGCAGAACTAACGCCCGCCCTTACCGTTTTTGCAACACTTTTCATTAATGCTCCGCTCCTATTAGTCGTAGCGTGATGTAATATAGCCAATAGCCTTCCTCAATAACGGACTATCCGTCACAAAAAGACTTTTTCTATTGGGACCAGTAGTTCCTGAGATTAGCGCGTTCAACCAAACAAACAAACAAACTCTTCAGCTTTATAATATTAAGTATAGATTTAGTATGAAGTTACAAAATGCTTTTCGATACTCAAATTCATTTAGAAGAAAGTAACACATTAAAATTGAACTTTATATATTTAAAGATAGTGTATTTTAACCGCAAAACAATAAAAGATTAAATGAACCTCTTAACTTGACCACGTTTGATGTAAAATATGCATTAGATTTACGACTTTTTTATAACACACTTGTGGTTTTCATCTTATATTCTATTTTAACGTCTGAGTCCATCTGTTCAAAAAACAAAACAGTTTTGACAAATAAATAAACATGTTTATTTAAAAATAAATAAATTTGTTTATTTAAATAACATAAAGCACCATCTAGTTCTATGGAAAACTTCGAGGTTTTTGTTACGGATACCAGATAGTTGATACTACACATATATAAGTTTGAATACATATAAATATAAGCACTCATGACTGGAGTACATCCATTCGTGTTCTACAAATGAATGCCCCCAGCGGGACTCGAACCCGTGACCGCTGGCGCAGCTAGTAGGTTTATTAGAAACTGAGCCAAATGTGTCTTGGCAACTTTTGAATTAACACGCTATGAAACAGTTGTTTGATTTATGAAATGTAATGAAAGTGCTTAGAATTATTATGTAAATCTACTTCTTGAAGAATAATATTGAATACTACTACAGTGCTTCATTTATTTTATTTGTTAATGTCTTTCTTTTATTTGTAAAACGAAACATCTTTCTTAAGAATAACTAGTAATGTAGCAGCAGACCTAAACAGTCCGATTAACATATGCCACGACGGTCATCTATTTTTAGTTTTTATAACCCAAATGATTAGTTCAATGAAGATTCTTTAAACAAACCTATATTTCCATGCATAAGTTTCGTTGATTCCATGGAAAATTTACTTCAAACGCGATAACAGATTAGTTACGTTTTAGTAATAAATTATAAACACTTTAATACGCAAAATATCGCAAACAGTACATAAAAATCACGCGTAAATTTTGATAAGTATTATTTTTAGTTTATCATTATTTATTTTTTAATTTTAAATAAAATATAAATACGTTTCCGAACGAATTTGACGTTGACAGCCCGCCATGTTCAACTTCTTCAAGCGGAAAGGCGGGAAAGCCGAGCCGTCGCCCGAAAGCTCCCGAAAACAGCCGATCCCGAAACCGTCAGTCGACTCCCGCGCATCGAGACAAGGCAATGACGTAACGAACGAAAAATCTACACAGAAAGATGTAGTTAACCTCCTCATACCTACGACGAATTACAATCAAAAATCAGGTGTCGGCGCGTTATTACAAATCATGGGCAAACGCAAAAGGAATAAAAGAAAGAAAAAATGTGATGTTAAAATTGACGCAACGCCTACGCCGGCCAAAAATAATCAAGACGCGAGCGAGCCGTCTGACGATCCAGCCGACTTCGTCAAAGCGCTCGTGTTGCAAAAATACGCAAAACCTGATCCTAAACAACAACACGTGTCTTTAGTGTACGTTTCGAATGATCCGGATGAGGAAGACAAGAAACATGCTGAAGCGTTACTGCGTGAAATAGCCAAAAGCATTGACTGTACTATTGATAAATTAAATGAAAAACAAATGGGAACCGTTGACAGTAAACCAGAAAAGGCCCCCGTTTATGAGAGTATAGATAAGATAGATTCCTACAAAAATGAATTAAAGGGTGAATTGCAGAAATTATTACATAATGAGGAAAAGAGGGAAGAAAATGTTGAAGACTCGGAGTCTCCTACGACTAGAAAATCGAATTTGAAACCACCGCGTTCAGATACCGAAGGGTGTTCTGATGACGACCGCTCTGACAATGGGAAAAAACGAGTGACGTTCAGAAAACACATAATATTCGATGATGGTGAACAGCAAACTGATGAAGAAGTGGATTCGTCCTTCGAATCTCTTACTTCTGAAGAAGCTGAATATTTAGAAGACTTGCCAGATAATGATGAAATGCTAGGAGGTTATTTAGTTTCGAAAAATGATAACAAAACTGTTATTAATGTTCGTCAAACTGAACCTATAATTAAAGTTGAGTGTGTAGACGATTTGCGAAGAATATCTAGTGACAATAGTGACAGTGGTTTTATAGAAAGTGATAAGAACGAGTCGGGTGATGAAACTAGTGATGTTAAAAGTATTGTGGAGAGTGAAGAGAGTGGGGAGAGTGAAGAAGAGATAATAGAAGAAATAGAGGAAGAAGATGAAGAGAGTGAGGCGGAAATTGTGGAAATCGAAGAAAATGATGAAAACCCGTAAGTTACTTTCTTTCAATATAAGTAATATTCAGTATAGGTAATTATTGATATCAAATTAAGATAGACAAAACAGTTCAGTGCCTTTTCTCATTCTTTTTTTTTTCATGAAACTTTGTTTTTTAGTAAATAAATAGTTTGTCTTGATGAAATAACAATATTATCTTATTAATATTAAAAGAGCAAACGTAAAAGTTCTCAAACGAATTTAAAGATTTGGATCAAATTCCATGTTAAGTAAGAGTTTCGCTTCTTAAAATATTTTTTTTATAAATATGTTGTAGCAATAGCCTGCACACAAAGTTCTGGTAAGCTACGAAACCACATATGGTTTCGTAGCTTACCACTTAACTTTAAGTACATAACTACCTCCTACATATATGATATAATAAATTTAAGCACCCATGACTGAAGTACAAACATTCGCTCATCACACAGATGACAGACAGAAAGCCCCCAGCGGGAGTTGAACCCGCGACACTACAAAAATATTGTCAAATCATTATAAGTGTTCTGCAAAAAGTTAGTTTTCCGCAAAAACGTATAAAATAGAGAAAATTCATCTAAGAAAAGTAATATCTAATGAAAATCAGTTTACAAACAATAGTATTTACTATTTCGTACTACTTTAAAATTAATTCCATTGATAAAGATAGGTTTATTTTCACATTAATATTAATACAGATATACCCTATTCATTACTACCTAGAACTAGTCAATGTTATAATCACTCCATTATAAAACATATTTACCTTATTTCGGTATGTTTACATTATATACATTGTATTTTATGCCCTTTGTAACATCCCACGGCTGGGAGTGGGCCTCCCTACAATACGAGGGGGATCAAGCTATAGTCTACCACGCTGGTGAAACTATATATACATAGATGGGACGTCCCAAGAAATGCCTTAAATATCAAAGTTATCTTGTTTTACTTTAAAAAAAAATTTTTTTTAAAATGTATATAATAAATCAATTAATTTATAAGATTAGATAATTTATAAGATGTTAATATTAAAACCTTCCTCGAGAACCAATCTATACATCGGTGAAAACAGCATGAAAATCAATGTAGTAGTTTTTGAGTTAATCGCGAACAGACAGACAGACGTGGAGGAGGATTTTGTTTTATATAATATGTAGTGAAGCTTTCCTATAAGCTGGTAATTTAACCAACTAAAAATATTAGTAGTCTTTACAGTGTAAAGTTGAGTTTGCAATGACAACTTTAACTTAAAGTTACGATTTAGTATAGTTTATTTAGTTTACAAACGAACATTAGAGAATAATTCCAATCAATAATTATTTATTTATTTGCTTCACTTTGTTCCAAAGACGCATAAACGTACCACGAGTTGCGCTTGCGCATGTCATATTTCGATTGTGCGTCGTATTCTAAATTTTATTGAGTGAACGCTAAAAGGAAATAAAAATACATGTTATTGATTTATACATCTACTTTATTGATAGCTAAATAAATAAAATTAAAGAGTCTTTTTGTAACATCAACGTGACGCTTTTGTAATAAATGTAATGAGTATATACGGTACTTATAACAAAAACGTAACGTTTAAAGATTTTGTTGCCGATAATCTCTGAAACGGCTGGAGAGATTTTGACGGAACTTTCAGTTGCAAATAGCTGATGTTATAAGAGTAAATAAGTTACTTTTATTTTTCAAAAATTATAAGTAAAACTCAAAAAATAAAAACGTACCAGGGGACAAACCCGAACGAAGACATAATAATCTATACTAATAATATAAAGCTGAATAATTTGTTTGTTTGGTTGGTTGAACGCGCTAATCTCAGAAACTAATGGTCCGACTTGAAAAATTCTTTTTGTGTTGGATAGTCCATTTATCGAGGAAGGCTTTAGGCTATGTTACTTCACACTACGACCAATAGGAGCGGAGCATCAATGAAAAATGATGCAAAAACGGGGAGGGCGGGCAATAGTTCTGCGAGGTAGCGTACCGCGCGACTCAGAAAGAATTTGGTTTCCGGTCTTTAGAACGCGTGCGAAGCCGCGGGAAATGCTAGCATGATATATAATTTATTGCAAAGCATTGTTGTATTATTAGACACGTTTGGCAAAGTTAGTAGGGCCCTACCTTCTGCGCCAGCGGTCGCGGGTTCGAGTCCCGCTGGGGGCATTCATTTGTTGAGCACGAATGTTTGTTCTCCAGTCATGGGTTTTATGGTTTTTATATTATGTATGTATTTAAAAATTTATATCTGTAGTATATCATCTATCTGGTATCCGTAACACAAGCCTCGTAGCTTACCATGGAACTAGATGGTGCTGTTGTTAAAATGTCCCAACATGTCCCAACATATAAAATATGGAATATAGTGTCCAACAGTAAAAACCGTTAACATATATGCATTAAGTTATTATTTAGTTTAGTTACTTTTCAATGACTCGGCCCTTTTTACATCAATCTGCTGGGGGTGGGCCTCCCTGCAGTACGAAGGGGATCAGGCCGTAGGCCACCACGCTAGCTAAGTGCAGACTGACTAAGCATGTCTCCCAAAAACTTATTATGATTCCCTGACTCATAAAGGTTTTTAAAAATATTTTGTTTCACCATAAAACAAGTGGTAATCACGTTGGAAATGATTCACACAAGAAGATACCATAAGTGCGAGACCGGGGATTTGAACCCACTTCACTTGGTTCACCAAAAAGCGCATTACAAAGTTTTGTAGCGATTATAATAACTATAAAGCACATTTCCTCTACAACAGTATAAGCATCCCACGTCTTCCACTTTCAGCCAAGGTTATAGATTGACGCATGTTAGTAATCATACGTTATTTTTAATTATCCGCATGATCGAAACCCATTAAAATATTTTTAATGACCCATACATATAACATACATACCGTGGTAGCCCAGTGGTAACGCGCTCGCTTGGATAACCGAGTGATGCGGGTTCAAATCCGGGTCTCGCACCTCTGATATTTTCATGTGCGAATCATTTCTAACATGATTACCACTTATCTTACGGTGAAGGAAAATATCGTGAGGAAACCTGCATGTCTAAGAAAAACCTAGCAAGTTTTCGAAAGACATGTAAAGTCTGCTAACACGCACTAGGCCAGCGCGGTGGACTATGGCCTGATCCCTCTCGTACTGAGGGAGGCCCACCCCCAGCAGTGGGACGTTAAAAAGGGCTGAAGGTGATGATGATGATGATGACATATAACATGCGTAGTCTCTTAATGAAAGTAAAGAGAGAAAGAGAACTAAATGTACCTACTATTTTTTTATGTATTTTAGGTACGTTTTGATTACATAGATTTCTCAGGGATAAGATTTTTTCCCACATTTAAAAGAATCCCACATGTTGACGTGGATAACTAGATTTTGTCGCACTAAATTACATGAAAATCTGTCCAGTAAACTACTGTTCTTCCACATCCACAGGTTGACTGGAAGAGATCTCTTATAGGGATAAGTCCACCTTTGTCAACTAAATTTTTTGTTCTTGTATATTTATGTTTGACCTTGCAATAAATAATAGATAAGTGCAATAAAGACTCGAGATGTGTTCACAGACTGACAGACAAACATTCTATAACTATAGCTTCTGCCTTTGTAACCAAAGTAATGGTTTGAATCAGTGACAGTGACTCTATACTAATATTATAAAGCTGAAAAATTTGTTTGTTTGTTTGTTTGGTTGGACGCGCTATCTCCGGAACGACCAGTCCGAATTTAAAAATTCTTTTTGTGTTGGATAGTCCGTTTATCGAGGAAGGCTACATATTACCAGCAGCAGGCAGCAGGTATTTAATTTCCAGGCTTTAGAATGCGCGCGAAGCCGCGGGAAAGGCTAGTGTTTAATATAATAAGGACTTACATGATCAGAAAGACAGGGGATCCCCCGGTTAGTGGTAACTGACGATTTCTTTTACAAGAACTACCTCTACTTTGACCCTGGATTCGAACCCAAGACCTCTCAATCTTTAAATCTATATAGCAATTTCATACATGACAACTATTTAACACCGCCAATTTTTAGAGGATATCCTGTTTATTATTATAATTTCCGCTACAAAATATAAACAAAAAATATTTTGCGAATTGCTACACGCTCTAACAACATAGGCTAATGTGGTGTGTATGGCAGATGGCCAAAGAGCAAAAACTTAAACAAAGAATTGGTCCATTGGATGTGACTTGTGAGTCATGCCTTTGGGTGTACTCTACGACTACAATAACTATACTAACCTAGTTATCTATATTGAAGAGGCGTAGATTCGAGTCCCGGTAAGATAGAAAAAAAAAATCTATGTAAAATTATGACGTATGGCGTAGTTTATAGTGACCCTACTTTCTTGGGGCAGCGGTCGCGAGTTCGAGTCCCGCTGGAGGCATTTATTTGTTAAACTCGGATGTTTTTACTCCAGTCATGGGTGTTTATATTTTTAACTAGCCTTTCCCAAGGGTTCGCACTAGTTCTAAAGGCTGGAAACCAAATACCTCTCGTTTATGCACATTTTTCATTGATGATCCGCTCCTATTGGTCGTAGCGTGATGTAATATAGCCTATAGCCTATATAAACGGACTATCCAACACAAAAACAATTTTTCAATTCGAACCAGTAGTTCCTGAGATTAGCGCGTTCAACCAAATAAACAAACTCTTCAGCTTTATAATATTAGTATAGATATGTATGTATTTAAAAACTTATATATGTCACATAGGTGTCAACTGCCTGGTATACGTAACACAAGCTTCGGTCATAGCTAACCATGGAAATAGATGGCGCTGTGCGTAATAATTTCCCAACATATTTATTTATTTATTATCTACATGATATAAAAAATTCAAATTTCTGAGTCGAATGTTTGTGTTAAATATTTTTTTAAAAAATCGTATTGAAAATTGATACAGAGACCGATTTTTTTTTTATTTTGTTTCATGACGTGATAACCACTGCACAGATTTTGATGTAATTTGTCACGATGATAGCTGGTTATCCGGGTCAACATATATGATACTTTTTACTGCGGGAAAATATCTCATATCTTAGCAATCTGTACTAACCGTTATAACGTATCTAGGGACGAGTTGAAGTGAAGCAAGGGGTACTCGCTAGTACATACTTAGTATAAAACAAAGTCGCTTCCCGCCATCTATCTGTCCCTATGTATACTTAGATCTTTAAAACTGCGCAACGGATTTTGATGCGGTTCATTTTAATAGATAGAGTGTATCAAGAGGACGGTTTTTATGTATAATACAAGCGGAACCCGCGGCTTCGCTCACGCTAAATCTATGGACCGAAGTATTATTAAAAGCGGGGGTAATCGCTAGTAAAGAAACCTATATATTCTTACGTACAAACACATTAATTTATCGCTTGCAGTTTATACTAATTTTCTTTTCGCATGTTTACTCGAGCATTAGCATACTTTACCTGATATATGTACCGCGAACACATTCTTCGAACTAATGTTTTTTTACGTAGAAATTAAAAGTTTATTCATTGAAGCGAAACAAATTATATATACGTAGTAATGTTATACTCATGTTAATGTGGTGAAAATACTTACTTACTAAGGTTTTTACTTTCTGGGGCTGCAGTTGGATATTACGACTATCATTACATATAAATAAAATTAAAGTGTCTGTTTTTAATTTAAAAGCTTTTCACTAAATGCATATGAAAGTATGTATATACGGTATTTACATTAAAATTCAATTTTTATAATTTTTGTCTGTCTGTCTGTTTGTTTCGGCTAATCTCTTAAACGGCTGGACCAATTTAGACGTAACTTTCACTCGCAGATAGCTAATGTTATAAGGAGTAACTTAAGCTACTTTTATTTTATGAGAAAATTATAAAAACAGACTCATTTTTTTAACTTACGCTAATAAAGCGGGCTGAGTTTGCTTGGGTTTGTTTTATGTATGTACGTTTGTCACTACTTTTGGTTGAAACTGCCAGACGGATTTAGATGATATTTGGTAAGCAGATAGATTATAACTCGGAGTAACAGATAGGTTTACTGTAAGGTACATAAGTGACTTATACCTTAGTGACATTCGTTAGTGACCCTATTTCTAGGTAACTAAGTAAAAATAGTGGTTTAATTAAAAACTCAAGTGTAAAACTACTCAAGTTTTATTTACAACCAAATTTTTATTTACTGTTTCGAATGTATAAACATTTTCAAAATTTAGTTCATATTTATTTTATAACTAACCTAATTTTCTAGATACTAGGCGTCCAATGCACTCTTGGCCTCGATAAAAACTAAATTTACGTCCACACCTTAGGAACAGATTTTGAAACTAGACTAAACAAATAGAATGGGCTGAAATATCGTGTAAATACTGTAATTAGATGGATGGTTGAAGATTTTAGGTAGTAGCTAGTTTGATTATCATCAGGTGTTTGGAGGGATATCGTTAAGGCCTTATTTTGACCCCTCTCTCTATATGAATTTGTTTGCGTGAATTAGGTGGACGTAAACGTAAATAGTTAGATGAAATAAATATTATATCATTATACTCTTATTTAACAGGTATTTTGCAGTTATTTCATTCATAGACTAAGAAGGTTGAATAAAAAGACAAAATTATGATTTTTTTCTACTTGAATTTTTAATGAATTAGATTGACGGAAAAGCTGTATGATTCTTGTGCCATAATGCTTTCATTTTCATCATTATTTTTATGAGGCGGTATATAAGCATTGCATAAATTAGCCTATGTGAGTTAAGTTAGAATAACTGTGAAAATCATTTGATTTATTTTAATTATGAGCGCTCGCTGGAAGCAATGTGATTTTTAAATATAATGTGTTGTAACATGTGATCATTAAAATAAAATAAAAAAGAAAGTGATTCTTATATGCGCTCTATATAAAAAAGAAGTTGAAATGATATTGATTTTCTATAGAAAATCACAGTTAGTCCAAAGTTTGACAGTTCACAATTTATATTAATTGCAGTTTTCTTTTTCTCATAAATTTATTTTCTTAACCGGCACACAGTCTACTTTCAGGATATGTGTAACATGAAATAGTAAAAGACATTTTTTTCGTTTTTTTGGGGCGGAAAAAAGACGTTATCGATCCTTTGATGGTTGTTTTCGTCGAAATAGCTGTCGATAGTTATTGGGTTGCGCAGTGATTTTGTAAGTCTCATTGTCGATCGGTACGATATTAACATGTATACTGGACAATATACGTTAAAGTGTTAGTATAATTTCTCAGGAATGAAATATTTTCCTGCTATTAAAAGTATCCTATATGTTGTCTCGGATAACCAGCTATTATCATACCAAATTTTATCAAAATCTATACAGTGAGTTTCTTTAGAACTGTAAGTCTTTACATTTAGGCCTTTTATACTGCGCGACGGATGTCGGTTTTCATCAATAGATAAGAGTAATTCAGGAGGTTTATATGTAGAATACATGCATATTGTAGCAGAAAGAAGCTAAGAAATTATCTAATTTCTGATAAATACTAATCGGACTAAAACGTATCAAAGGATAAACCCGAGCGAAGCGAAGGTATCAACACTTATGTTACATACAAAAATACGAACTTATCTTTTCAAACCATAAAAAATTACAACTGATTATATTTAACGTACTAAAATAGTTTCTTAAATTCCAATGTATTCTAAATCACTATTAGTAATCGACTTGAAAACCAGATGCACATATCACAATCGATTCGCAAAAATAAATTACATCTTACTGCTTCCTTAAATAAAGTTGGTGGAAAAATAGGCGCGTGTGTTGAAGCCTTCAGCTCAGCTTTCTCGATAAACGGACTATCTAATACATAATTTTTCAATTCGGACCAGTTGTTTCTGAAATTAATGTATTCAAACAACCAAACAAACAAACTCTTTAGCTTTAACTAACGCCCGCCCTTCACGTTCTTGTAATATTTTTCATTGATGTTCCGCTCCTATTGGTCGTACCGTGATATAATATAGCCTATAGTTTTCCTCGATAAACAGACTATCCAACACGAAAAGAATTTTTCAATTAGGACCAGTAGTTTCTGATATTAGCGCGTTCAACCAAACAAACAAGCAAACAAACAAACAAACAAACAAACAAACAAACAAACAAACAAACAAACAAACAAACAAACAAACAAACCCAAACAAACAAACAAACAAACAAACAAACAAACAAACAAACAAACAAACAAACAAACAAACAAACAAACAAACACAAACAAACAAATTCTTCAGCTTTATAACATTAGTATAGATTCGTAGAGATATCCTTAGATCAACATCTGGCGTTGACATATTTTATGACTCTCACTTAATTTTTATTAGAAATAAAATATTTAATTATAATAATATGCATGATCATTATTATTCTTAACTAGCGACAGACTCTCGCTTCGTTCGGGTTCGTCCCTAGGTCCATTAGTATAAGTTTTTTACAAACTTTGAATTTTTTATATTAAAACCTTTCGTGTGCCTTAAGGAACACACAAAAAAATTGCCGAATATTCTCAAGTTTTGCGCTTAACAACATTCATATTTTTTATTTACATACTTAAAATATTATTTTTGGTATGATTATTATTATTTATTATGAATCTCTACTTCCTTTGTGAAATTACATTATTTAGATTTATTTTTGATTTTTTTATTATTATTATAATTATGATTTTTTGTACTTTTAATTGTTGAATGTGGAAATGCTATGAAGGTACACTTGTAAATTGTAATTGACATACATATTAGATATTATATTATTGTTATTAATTCATTTTAAAATAATACTTGTAATGTATAATACTTTCTTAGGTTCACGCGAATATTTGACATTATAAATGAAACTTCTTTCATCTTTTCGGATTTTGTCGCGGATTTATTCGGATTTTTGGTTCCCGACGTTTCGAATGCTTTTAAGTCGAGTCTCTCCAGTGACCATGATATCTGTAAGCTAGTTTCATTTATAATGCTGTATATATGTTGTAAGTTTGCTTCTCAAAATAAATTAAATTCTTTTGTAAGAATTTAAGTTTAAGTTTTTTATTATATATTTGAGCTAAGTGGTAGTGCCATGCTTTTTACCTTCGGGTAGCAACCGAATGGGCCGGCACGCCCCGTATAGTTCATTAGTACCACTCTCTCACAGAAGACCGGCGTGAAGTGGCAGCTATGCTGTCGCGTTTCGTCCGGTGAGTGAGAGTCCGGGTGGCCCACTCTCCTTCCCCCTCCCTCTTTCCTTCATCCTCCGCCTTCGTTCCCCCCTCCCTCCCACTTCCCTCCCTCCTCCATCCCTCCCTTTCCTGAAGCCTTTCAGGCAACGCATCTGACGCAGATGTCCATGGGCGGAGGTGATCACTTTCCATCAGGTGAGCCTCCTACCCGTTTGCCCCCTTTTTTCCATAAAAAAAAAAGAAAGGCCAAGCTTGAGACGGCACTAGTTGTTAGTATAATATTTGTTTTAAGATTTTTTTAATGTTCCTAAATAAATACAATATTTCAGGAAAGATCTCGTGAGCCAAGAGAGCAGATTCCAGTCGCAAGTGGCGGCGTTGACGGACCTGGCCGATACTAGATGTGATGAAGCTGAACGTGCGCGGGAGCTGCTTGCAGCGTATAGGAAGGAGATTGAAGCGAAAGACCAGGAAATAGAACGTGAGTTATTCATAACTAGCGACTCGCCCTCGCTTCGCTCGGGAAGACCCTACATTTAGCACAGGCAAAGCCGCGGGATCCGCTAGTTACGCATATAAACCTTCCTCTTGAAACACTCTATCTATTAAAAAAAACCGCATCTAAATCCGTTGCGTAATTTTAAAGATTTAAGCATACATAGGGATATAGGGACAGAGAAAGCGACTTTTTTTTACTATGTAGTGATAACATGACAATGAGATTGATAATAAATATGTTGGGACATTAAAACAGCGCCATTTAGGTCCGTGGTAAGCTACGAGGCTTGTGTTATGGATACCAGATAGGTGATAAACTACATATATATGACTCTAAATACTTTCATATCTAAACTAATATTATAAAGCTGAAGAATTTGTGTGTTTGTTTGAACGCACTAATCTCAGAAAATACTAATCCGATTTGAAAATTCTTTTTCTGTTGGATAGTCCGTTTATCGAGGAAGGCTATAGGCTATATTACATCACGCTACGACCAATAGGAGCGGAGTATCAATGAAAAATGTTGCAAAACCGGGAATGGTGGGCGTTAGTTCTAAGAGGTACGAATTACGATACCGCGCGACTCAGAAGGAATTTGGTTTCCGATCTTTAGAACGTGTGCGAAGCCTCGTTAAATGCTAATTATAAATATGAACAATCATAACTGAGTATAAACATTCGTCCTCAACAATTGCCCCCAGCGGATCTCGAACCCGCGACCGCAAATAATATAACTACAAACTTAGCCAAACGCAAAATTATCAGTTACGTCCATATTCCATTAGCTTCTTAGAAAATGTATTTCACATTTAATAGCAGTCCGAATCACAATCATTATCGGTGAAAAGATCTGGAGTTCTCCTGAAACAAACTCTCTGGCTCGAAGCCAAGGGCCATTGAGAAATCAACGTGTTTGTGTTATTTTGATGGACATCATTACGATGTTTTTACGTCGATTGCAGGGTCGCGGGTTCGATTACCATTTGCATTCATAATGTAATTGAATTCGTAAATAAGTAATCGACAGTTAGAAAGTAGAAGTTATAATAGTGGTCAAAATTATAAGGTCATTTGTTGTTGCTGGTTGCCAAATTTTAGATCAAATACGTCATATTTTGGTAGATGTGATATCGCGCAACGTGCTAATATCACATTCAACAAAAACTGGATTTATTAAGCACAACGTTATAGTACGGGCTCTGGCCAACTTATGTTTAAAAGAGAAAATTCGGACCACTAGTTCCTGAGATTAGCGCGTTCAAACAAACACACAAATTCTTTGCTTTAAAAATTAGCTAGAGTTATTCAGCTATACAGATTTCCCTTTATCATCAAGCGAGTTACCACTTGAATAGCACTGTCCTAATAATTAAAAATAGGTAAATGCTAGTCCACGGTGGACTAGGTTTATTAGTAGGACTATAGTGGTTTAGGTGGACTACCAAAATATGAAACGTACAGACAGACTTTCATCTCTTTCTGCCACACTACTACTCTTATAATAAACAAAGTAAGTCTTCCTCTTGGCTTAAACCAACACTTTGTTCTGAAAGTGCCGCAACAAGAAATAAAGCAACCTTGATAACTTCCTCAAAATAGTTAACAGATTAGTAAAGTTGCTGAAACAAAATTGATACTCGAACCACTCAAATCCAAACACAATTTTAAAAGCACTTTTGAATCGCCTTTTTTACAAAAAAAAATTTAAATTGTTTAATAAAAATGTGGGCGCCCAGTGAAAATTTTTGTTTGGAAAACTCCCACATTGAATAGTTCCCAGTGGAAATGCTAAAAAAATTAAAGCAAATCCCCCACTTCTATATTCAATATTAAATCCTGAAACTAATTTTCTTTCCCCCTCTGCAAAATCAAAAGGTGTTCGATTAGTTTCAGCTAATGAAGAATGGGAAACCGAATGAAGCTCTCGCATTAGGCTCTAAAACTTCTGCCATTTTATTGTGCGAATCATTTCTAAGATGATTGACACTTGTTTTGGTGAAAACATGATGACGAAGCCTGCATGTCTGAGAGTACCTGACAAATTTTCGAAAGACATGTGAAGTCCGCCAACCCGGACTTAGCCAGCGTGGTGGACTATGACCTGATTCCCCTCGTATTGGAGGCCCACCCCCAGCTGTGGGACGTTAAAAATGTCTGAGCAAAATCATATGGTATCACTAAACAGTCTTAAATTTTCAATTATTATAGAAATTAAAACGCCATTTCCGAATGAAATGTAAACAATAACAAGAAAATAGCTCGAGCTCTGTAAATAAGCTGAGTGCGTTCAAAGTGCGTAGAAGTTAAAGCCAACTAAGTATTTGATGACGACTATTGATGTTTTTGAAGACATGTTTGGCGCAGTTTTTAGTGACCCTATTTTCTTGCGCCAGCGGTCGCGGGTTCGTGTCCCGCTGGGCATTCATTTGTTAAACTTGGATCTTTGTACTCTAATCATGGGTGTTTATACTTATAATATGTATGTAGCTAAACTTATATATGTATATAACTATCTAGTATTCGTAACAAAAGCCTCGTAGCTTACCACGGAACTAGATGGTGCTGTGTGTAATAATATTCATTAAATCTACGTATTCTAATAATTTAATGATAGAGTGTTACAGACAGACAAACAAAATTGATAATTGTATTGTAATTGAATTAAATACATATTTTGTTTTTAAGAAGAGAAGGAACTCATCTTTAAAAAAATATCACGATTTTGCTACAGATTCAGTAAAACTATATTTTGTCTATATAATATAATGTAGATATATAATTTAAAAATTTCAGCTTTATTAAAATTAGCAAAGCAATTTCATTCAAAACTTCCCTAAAAATGTGAAATTAAACTCCGTTTCTCACGTTTTCACGCCTGAACCGATTGTGATAAAATTTGACAAAGACATAGATTGCATCCTGGGGAGGATAGGCTACCCTCAATCCCTATCCTGCTTTCACAATAAAAAGCTATGATCAAAAACTAAATTATATTTCTCTTGCAGAATTAAAACGCGATTTAGCCGCAGCTTACAAGGAGTCAGAACTGGTGAGGCAAAGAAGTCGGTCTTTAGAAGAGGAACTCTCAGCTGCGAGACGATGCTCTGCGGACTTGGCTGATCAGCTACAGAGACGAATAGGTAGTATGACTTTCGAAACTTATAATATTTCACGGTAATAGATACAATTGTTATGATAATAATAAATTATTATTATTATTCAGCACTCTTCAGTTTCTTTTCCCATTGCCGAGCACATGTCTCACTAAATAGGTTATATATTACTTTGGAATCATGATATTTAGTTAATTCATTATTGACTAATATGGAAGCACTCTAAAAAAGTAGTTTTAAAGTTAACATTTAAAGGGGCAGTAAAGTCTAATATTTGTCTGTCTCTGCGTCGAACAGCAAAGGATAGTAACATTTCAATCTACTCTTAATTTTCAGAGGATGCCATCAAAAATCTTCGGTCAGAGCTGCAAGATGCGGTTACACGTCGAGCGGAGTTGGAGTCGAGGGTGCAGACCCTGGAGAAAGATAAGGAAAGATTGGAGATGGAGAAGTTACAGCAGGAGGAGAAGGCTAAAGAGGTAAAAGAACAAATAAAGATAGCCAAATAATAGTGAGTTTTGATATTAAATAAGTGGTTTTTTCAGGCATTAGAAGAGGCAGAATCAAACACAGAGAAATGGCGTCAAGCACACGAATCAGCCAGATCACAAGCAGCAGCACGAGCAGAGCGAATACTGACTGATTGCGAGTGGAAAATGAGGGAGTTGGAGAAGAGAGTGAGGGACGCTGAGAGGGAGAAGAAAGAGGTGAGTGAGATTTGAATTATGTTAAAAATATAACCAACTGAAGCGTAAGATCAGTTGTTCTATCATCAGATTAATATTAAACTATTTAACTTAATATTTTTTTGGGTTTACACGAATATTCGATATTTTTTCGATTGTGTCACGGATTTATTTTTGGTGATTTATTTTTTATTTCTGGTTCAATCGTGGTCACGGAAGAGACACTGACAAACTATTTAACTTATTACATTTTCAAAAATTAATGTCGACGTCCTAATTTAAATTTACTTACATATTTATTTAATTATAACTCATAAGTATAAAATACATTTAATCTTGTATATGAATACAGAAAACAGATTTTTATAACTTCTCTTTCTCTATTCCAGCTATCGGAATCATTAGAAGAACTGAAATCTTCTCCCCCGACTCCCTCACATATAGCAGAACTCCAGCAACTTCGAGAACTCGCATCAGAACAACAAAGATCAGTTCAATCTCTTACTCTTCAGCTACAAAAGATTGAGACAAGAGAAGAGGCTTTGAAGCTAGAAGTGCATAGATTGAAGGATTTGTTAGAGAAAGAAGCTCAGATTAAGAGGGAGAAGGAAGAACAGCATTTACAAGTGAGTTATTAGATCATATTTTCCTCTCTTATTGTTCACGCTAATAAGTTCAAAAGTTTATTTGGTTGTTACTCATTTACGGTGAAACAGCTGGATTTTGATGAAATTAAAAAATGGATAGACTTTGGACTGGAGTAATGCATTATACATACGATTTTATTAGGTTCAGCTTCTTCGATTACTATTCTCTATCTAAAAGTATATGATCCATACATAGAAACTCAGAATCTTTTTTGATTTTCCTTCAAAACTTATCATGCGATAGTACAAAATCTAAGTGTCTTAAAATCAGATCATAAATTTTACTGAGTCAATATTTCAAAAACTCCAAAAATTTAAAAGAAAATTAAGCATCCTTTCAATCTTTACTAACAAATCATTCAGGCGATAGCCAATCACACCCAATACTATGAATTTTGAAGTCCTTAAATGAAACCATAAATTTTCTTAAATTGATTCGACATCATAAATAAAACTATCTTTTCGGATTTTGTAGCGGATTTATTATGATTTTTGGTTCCCGTTTCGGTTGAATCATTTAACATATCCATCTAATATTCACAAGCTTCCTTCGTGGCTTACCACGAAACTAGATGGCGATGTGTTTAATAATGTTCCAACATAACATAATATAACTTTTTAAACTTTCGCGTTTCATTACTATATCATATACCGTATAACGGGACTTAACGCGTGTATTAGTTAAAGGTAGATACCTTATTCCCGGCGTTTCGACCGGGTTGCATCTACCTTTAACTAATACACGCGTTAAGTCCCGTTATACGATATATGACATAACATAATGTTTGCCATCAAATCGTCCAGGCAATAGCCCGTCTCGAAGGCCAGCACGCAGACCACGTGGCGGGTCTGAAGGCGGAGCAGGGCGAGGCGTTAGCGCGGGCGGCGGCGGCCCGCGCGGCGGCCGAGCGGGCGGCGGCGGAGCGGGGGCGTGCCGCCTGTGCCGCGCTGCGGGCTGATGCAGACCGCGCCAGCAGGAACGCTGACAGGAAGATGCGGGAGCTGACTACTAGGGTGAGTTGGCGGTAAGGTACCGGGACTTGCGAGGAGGAGAGAGGAACACTAGGGTGAGTTGGGGGACTTCAGATACAGGTACTTGATGGAGTAGTTGGTTAGGATGAATAATCCACAAACTTGCTTGGAGCAAGATGAGGAAGGCTAGGGTGAATAATATTAGGATCAGATAGTCCAAAAACTTGCTTGGAGGAAGATGGGGTCAACGTGCGTTCACCATATCGTTGTAGGAGGGCTCGGTAGCGTTCGGCAAGTGGAAGTCAAGAAACGCGCAGGAGTGGACCACTTTGGTAGGTGTTGTGTCATGGGTAGGCGATGCTGTGACACCCCATTAAGATAGAGGATGGCTTGGGTTTTAATGGGTAGCAACGGCTTTTCTGACCAGTGAGTCCCCCATATTACCACTTGTGGTATGCGTCAATGTATTTCCTAACATGAAAAAAACTAGGGTGATTTGTGATTGTATCAGATGGTCCAGATTAAAACCAGATTAGATGGAAATTTATTGGGTCGAAAATGAGAGAGGTAGAATAGACTTCTAAGCACGATTGGGAAAGTCGGGAGAGAGAGACTGAGAGAGATTGCTCAAAAGTTCACTATAAAGCGATCTGCTTTATTAAGTACAGGCAGACGGAGGACAGCTTCCCTGTTATTTTTCAAGATTTTAGTTAATTTTCTAAAGACATTTTGGTAAATGTACTGGATGATCTCAGACATGCAGGTTTCCTCACATTGATTTCCCTCACCGCTGATCTCGCTTTAAAAAATATATTCCACTTAAGAAAACCAAAACCGTAAAACAAGTGTAAATCATTTAGGAAATAGGAAATGATATCAATAAGTATATCACTTGTATAAAAATAAATAAAACGTATAACTTAACATATTCCAGTTCGAAAATCTAAAAGAGGTGCTCGCCTCCAAAGAAGCCCAGTTCGAGAGCGCGTTAGCTGAAGCCCACAGCAAGGCTGACTGGGATATCCTGCAGCTCAGACATTTGTTGGATAAAGCAGACATCAACTACGCGAACAACATAGAAGCTATGAACGAGAGATTCGAGAAGGAGAAAGGTGAGCGGATACACAAAAATGATAAAGGAAAAGATTTAAATGAAATTCGAAAGATTCAAAAAGATAAAGACCAAAAAATATAAAAAAGTAAGCCAGTTAGGGGCCATTCATTTATTACGTAAGACAATTTAGGGGGGGAGGGGGGTCGACCATGTCTTATGTTTTCTTACAAGGGGGTGGGTCCCTCCCACTCGATAGTTCTTACGTAAGATCAAAAAAATGCGCATAGTTAAAATTATACTTTGAAAAAGCGCGGGCAACCGCACGAAAGGTACTGTACCTTTGAAATTACAAATAAACATTTCAAAAAATTGTTACTTTGAAAAATAAACATTAAAATAAACCAAAAGTGTATTCATTTTTTCTTTTAGACTCTTACGTAATAAATATTAAACAGGGGGGGAGGGGTTCGGCCTATTCTTATTTTTTCTTATAATAGGAGGGGAGGGGGTCAAAAACTAGCGAAAAAAGTCTTACGTAATAAATGAATGGCCCCTTAGCACTAATAACTTTCTAAACAATTTTCAGAACAAATAAACAAGGAATGGTCGGACAAATTGAGTGAAGTGGAGCAACAAGCGTCCACCGCCGCGGATGAAGCGAAAAACCTTCTGGATAAGACCAGACTCGCTCTCATTGCTGAGAAGAATGATCAGATCAATAAGTTGAAGGAGAAACATCGACTGGAGATGGGTAAGTAGAAGTACTAAAAAAATTATTTGATCTAGAATCTAGATTATTACTCGAAAAAAATACTTTTTTCCTGGTCTATTTTGGATTACACGTGAGGGAGAGAGACATACATTAGCACTTTCTGTCCCTATCACTCTTATACTTTTGTGAGAAATCTAGCACAGTTTCTCTGCACGGGGTGATATAATATACACTTTGCAAATTTCTCCATCAACCTGGACTCGAACCTGATCACCAGATCTAATGCTATAAATTCTATCCAATAACCAATAAGACACTATGTAAAAGTTTAAACAAATATAATATTCAATACACATATTTTTTGTTATTGGAGAAATTTTTGGATTTTTTTTTATTTTATTTGTCATTGATATATAATATTGTAAACAAAAAAGATCAATACTAAAAACTGTCACACATAAATCGAACAATTCATAAATTCTTTTAAACATATATATTCTGGTTTACGAATACAATTTTATAAAAAGTATCCATTGATTCAACGAATCGTATAATGCGTTCGCGCCATTACGATAAAAAGAAAAGTCAACTTGACAGCTCGGTCACAGATAATCAAATATAAAAATAATGAGTTTATCCTTATTATAATATCATATCCTATGACAATCGTTTCAGAGGAGCAGTGGGACAGGTTCATGTCGGACAAGGAGGACTGTCTCGAGCGCATGAAGCGCGAGTGCCGGCAGGAGGGCGACGAGCAACGCGCGCGCCGCGAGGCAGACCTGCTGCTCGAGATACAGGGTGAGACACACACACACACACACACACACACACACACACACACACACACACACACACACACACAAACATACACACAGCCATACATACATACATACATACATACATACATACATACATACATACATACATACATACATACATACATACATACATACATACATACATACATACATACATACATACATATGTATGTAAGGAACCTGCGATCGTACAGGTGAGAAATACACTTCATACATTCATACATATAAAATACTAGCAGTACCCGCGGCTTCGCCCGCGTTAATTTTTTTAATCGCTACTAATCTTTATTCGATCACTGGCAATCGGTTGATATGTAGATTACCTGAAAATTCTCAAAAATTACTCCAGCTATTTCAGAACCCATCGTTGATATACTCCTGAGCGGCGCGGCTACCTCTCCTCGCTCTTGGCTCCCCCTCCCTCTCCCCATTGCCCGCTGTGCTGCGCGTTATTTTATTATTATTATTTTTAAGTTCGTAATATCCTTTGAATGGAGTGTCCGATTTGTAGTATCGTAAAAGTTATCTAACTCAGTGCGAAATTTGAAACTTTTAGCACAAAAAATTAAGGTATTTCGAAAAACTTATGAGACCCTTACACTACCTTAATCCGGCCCTATAGAAAAAAAAACGTTTTTAGCGTACTTTTATCAACAATTAACCACCTTCGTACCAAATTTAAAGTTCATAGCACAAAAGATGAACACTTTCACACAAATTTGCTATGGCCCTAAGACCTCCTCGATTCGACCCGTCGCAAAATTTGTTCTTTGCGGATGTCAACTAACTATTAACTACCTCCATGCTAAATTTAAAGTTTGTAACACAAAAAGTGAATAACTGTTATACAAAATAATGAGAGCCCTCATATCATCTTAATCCAACCCTGTCGCAAAATTCGTTCTTAGTAGATGTTCACTGACCACACATTATCTTCCCGCCAGATATAAAGTTTGTAGCACAAAAGATAAAGGACTTACATAGAAACTTGCTACAGCTCTTAGACCTCATGAATCCGGCCTTGTAGCAAAATCCGTTATTAGCGGACTTCTACTTAACTACAAAAACTACTTTCCTGCCAAAAAGATTGTAGCGCAAAAAAATTAAAGACTTTCATACAAACTTGCGAGAGCCCTTAGACCTCCTTAATCCGGCCCTGATGCAAAATATGTTTATACTCGTAGCGAACGATTACAAACTATTAATTACCTCCCTATCAAATTTAAAGTTTTTAGCACAAAAAATGAAGGATTTTCATACAAAGTTGCGAGAGCCCTTAGACCTCTTTAATCCGGCCCTGTTACAAAATTCGTTCTTTGCGGGCATCCACTAACTATTAACTAACTCCCTGCCAAGTTTAAAGTTTGTAACACAAAAAATGAAGGAATTTCATACAAATTTTCCATAGCCCTTAGACCACCTCAATCAGGCCCAATCGCAAAATCCTTTCTTAAACAAACATCTAATAACTTTAAACTACCTCCCTGGCAAATTTAAAGTTTCTAGGACGTAAATAATGAAGAAATTAAAAAAAAAACTTGTGAGAGCCCTTAGACCTCCTTAATGCGGCCCTGTCGCCAAATTCGTTCTTAGCGGACCCATACTAAATATTAACTACCTCCCTGCCAAATTTAAAGTCTGTAGCACAAAAGATGAAGGACTTTCATACAAACTTGCGAGAGCTCTTAGACCACCTTAATCCGGCCCAATCGCAAAATCCGTTCTTAGTGCACCTATACTATTTATAAAGTACCTCCCTGCCAATTTTCATCTTTATACGTCCAGCAGTTTTTGAGATTTCGTGATGAGTGTTTTTCGCATTTATATATATATATATAGATTAATAACGCCATCTATGAGAAATCATTACGCATCATTTGATAAGTTAGAACTTAGAACATATTATTATTTTATTCTTTCTTATAGCAGTATTTTAGGAATTAAATATTCTTTTTTATGTAGTAAATATATTATATTTTATTTAATTATACTATATATTTTATTTTATATGAATTACAAATTCTTATATTTTAATACGTATAACATTAGAATTTATATTTTTGTTTTAACTGGATGTGAGATGATTTTATTAAAACATACTTTTAAAATTGTTGTGATTAATTATTGTTAATAGGATATTTATTTTTTTGTAAACGCAAGAAATGAAAGGATTTATTTTATTTATTTTTTATTTTATTTATTTACACTAATACAAAGGTAAATCTTTATGGCTGTATGAATGAGTTCCTTTGCTTCAATATTGACGTGTCATCCGATGTCAGTATCGCTTCGCTCATAGAGTATATTGCTACATATATGCTTCGCTAGAGTGGCCAATATGGCGACTTCGATAATCGATTTGTCTTTCAGCATCATTAGAATTTAACAAAATACTCGACAATCCGAATTTAGCGGATATATGTTGTCGACTCGAAATCTTTATTTTTTTGTTTTATTAATCAGGTAAGGTTTCGATCGAGTCTACCGTACCCCTTGATGAAATTATTAATATAGATATAGATTACACCTTGTGTCCGAAAAACCCAAATATCTTACGGAACCCTATTTTTTCCAAAATAAAATATAGCCTATGTTACTCGTGAATAATGTAGCTTTCGAATGGTGAAAGAATTTTTAAAATCGGTCCAGTAGTTTTTGAGCCTATTCATTACAAACAAACAAACAAACAAACAAACAAACAAACAAACAAAGTTTTCCTCTTTATAATATTAGTGTAGATAAATAAAAAACTGTTTGGACATTAACACATAACGCAATCTAGTTCCGTAATGATTTACGAGTACGTAATGAGTTACGGATACCAGATAGTTGATACAATACACAAAATATATAACTTTACATACATACATACCTATCCATACTAATATTATATAGCTGAAGAGTTTATTTGTTTGGTTGAACGCGCTAATCTCAGAAATTACTAGCCCGAATTGAAAATTTCTTTTTGTGTTGGATAGTCCGTTTATCGAAGAAGGCTATAGACTATATTTCATCACGCGACGGCCAAAAGAGCGGAGCATCAATAAAAAGTTACGCAAAAACGGGAAGGGCGGGTGTTAGTTCTGCGAGAAAGAATTTGGTTTCCGGTCTTTAGAACGCGTGCGAAGCCGCGGGAAATGCTAGTTATAAGTAAATGTACATACATACATGTATGCAACAAAGATCGCACGTATATACTTGCAAAAATTGAACACAACTGTGAAGTTAGCCGCAAGATATAATTATTTGGTATGAGAGTTAAAAATAAAAATTGCATAACAATAATGTATATTTTTCAGAACTAAAGTCCCTATTAGAATCAAAAGAGATAGATTACGAAGACTTATCAAACAAAACGGCCGCGTGTGGACGAACACTCGTCGTCACTGAGCAGGAGTTGAGGTAAAAAAGTAAAAAAAATATTTTTTTTTAATTTGCATGTTCATGGTGTTTTTTTTTTTGTTATCTGTTGCTATGGAAATTATATTTTTTTTAAAACTGTAATCGCTGTTGATTCTACTCGTAAGTATTTCGTTTTTAAAAAATGTTTATTATAATTGAAAAAATTATGGTACAATTCAATAATAAATAATTTTCGATTATTTTATTCATTCTGATTTTTGCCTTTTTTCGATTTTTTTATAATTTCCATAGCAACTTTTCACTAACTCTCATCCTCACCCCCAATTAAAATTGGTAGCTAAATTAGTCCACAAATTAAAATTAATTAAATAATAAATTAAATATAAATCGAATTTTATTTTAAAGTGTGTTAACTAATTACAAAAATATTGTCTTTTGGGCGAAATTTGGCTACCAAAGTGCATGTCAAAATTGATTCATCCATTATTCCTGTGATAAAAAACGTTCTCTAAAATATGCTATATCTCTTTCTCTCACATGAAGAGAGACAAGGATAGATTTTTAATATGTAATTAAAATCAAGATTTAAATATAATTTACATTATTTTTTTTTGAGAACGCATTTTTTTATTCCATTAATTCACTATAAATTGCACAAAACACTACACCATTATCAACTTCATACGAACACAGTCCAAAAGGCAGTATTTCAGTTTTCAAACCAACGTTATTTTGTAATACTCTTTTTAATATTTTGAAAGCTATGTAAATTTTTGTCTTTTTCGTGATTTTTTATAACATTTTTTTGGTTTATCAATTTATTAAAATGATTCGATTTCAATTGTATAAACTTCGAAGTTTTTTGTTTATTTACTATAAATGTGTTATTAATTATTATCTATTATTTATTAGATGCACGTACATTAGTCTATTGAAAAGCACTTACGCACCAAATATTATAACTATTATATAAAAATTTAAAAAAAAACTATTGAAATTTATTGAAGTCGTTCAATTACAGTAAACGAACTTACGACCTGTGGGATAAATCTTAAGATATCAACATCTTAAGATATTTATAAAGAATCTTACGATTGAACAAATAAAATGATGCTATGTTTATTTAATTTACCTTGTAATAGTTTTATTAAAACTGAAAAAATATTGATAATGCAAATGTTTATATAGAGCAGATTAAAAAAAATATTTTTTTTATAAAAAAAATGAAAAAAGACTATTATTGTACAGTAAACGATGGATAGCGGCCCCGTGCGTGTGCGCCATCTTCTCCCTGCGTCTGGCTTTCGTCTTACTACTTTTACTTGCTGCGTTACTATACATAAGGAATAGACGAAAACGTTCTTAGAATTTAACTGCATTATTATTATAAATAAAACTATCTTTTCGGATTAATCCGCGAATTTATTTTGTTTTTCGGTTCCCGACGTTTCGAATGCCGTTGTCTCCCGTCACCATGATTGCTGTAAAGCATTTGAAACGTTGGGAACCAAAAATCATAATAAATCCGCGACAAAATCCGAAAAGATAGTTTCATTTATAATGTCAAATATTCGCGTAAACCTAAGAAAGTATTATGCATTATATTTTTTTTTAATTTTTTATTTTTTAAAAAAGTTTGCATTTGAAAAATTTGCAAAATTGGTTCAAGTCAACTAAATTGATTTGTAGTTAAGGAAAAGTAAAAAAAATGTGGCCAACTATTATTTTTTTTAATCAATTTTAAAAATGTCGCTAACTAATTTTTAAAGTCTCATATAAAATAAACAAGAATATTACTATATACATTGTAAATGTCGTTTGTCTCTTTTTTATTATATGGAAAGGTGTTATACCTGTGTAGTATATCGGATTTTTAAATATTTTTTTCATGTATATTTAAATACGAATATTGCTTCTACATGAAAAATATTTTAACAAACGCGTTCAACTCATTGCGTTACTGTTTTTTTAAGATAGATATGATATCTATCAGTAAACCCGTCCATAGGTACGACCCTTTCTAATATAATTATTTGTTTATTTTTTAATTATTGTATTTATATAATATGTAAAAAATACACAGTTTAACATTTTATTGTTTAAATATATTAAATATTCTATATTATGAACTAATATAGTGGTTGTAAATTGATATTATATTTTAATTTTTTATTACTATTTAAGACTTTGTACTGCCTATTTGGACTGATGTTTACAAAAATAATCATGCGAACACATTGTTTATTCAATATTTATTCATTATTAAGTATTTGTATCAAATTATTTCATTTTCTAGTCATTTTTGATATGTGCAATAATGAAAAAAAACTTTTTTTGCTTAGTTTTTTTTATTTTCTTGCTAATAAATACCATAATATAAAATATTTTTTATGCTCAAAAATATTTCATTGTTGCTTTTAAATATTATATTACATATTTATTCATATCGAAATCGCTCAAATATAACGCTTGGGAAATGTGTATAGTTGTTTTTTAATAAAAAAAACATTTCATTTCTTTGCATTTTTATTTTTATTATTCATAATTTTTGAAAAAATTAATATAATCTATTTTTTAAATGTATAATTATTATGTCTTAAAGTAAAAAATGTAAAGCTTTTAACTTAAAAAATAAAAAAATACATAATATATTTTTTTACATTCTCCTTTTCAAAATTGGTTAAATTAAAAAAAATCATTGATATACACACTAAATCTGTAACACAAAGAACTTACTTCAATACTTCTACTGACTCCCTTCCTAACTAACAAAGAGAAGCGTTGGAGAGAGAAAAAGAGTCGCGAGAGAAGAGGGAAGAAGATGCTTCCAAATTCAAGCAGGCATCGAAAGCTTCGCAGGATCAGATCGAACATTTGACTAGAAAGTGTGCGTGTTTGAGAAAACTGTGAGTAATTTTTTTGCCCATTTTTTATAACATATGATATTAAAAAGTTTTTTATTTTTATATTATCTATATCATTTTGTTAGATGTACAGATTTGTTAAAAAAGTTATAGCATCTCAATTTTTTTAACGTTTTCAGAACTGAATAGATTTTTTTAAATTTCAATTTAAAGTTTGCTAAATTTCAAAATTGCCGCTTAAACTTATTCGTATCTTATAATCATATTATTTTAAAACCTTTTATTTGGAAAAATTTATATATAATCCGGAAGTGGGTGATAATGGCTACGACACGTTTTGTAACTACTGTAGCCTAAGGGCTATCGTACATAATTAGTATATTGTAAAAACGTTTCCAATAAAGATTTTTATTTATTTTATATCACAATGACACATGATACTGGCAGAATGTACTGCATTTTGGAAAAAAATATTTCTACGCGACATTGGCGAAGTAAATTGTGCTCAACCGGCATACTTTCAGCCATTAAACAAAATAATTGAATTTATACTTTGTCCATTTTGTATTCATGTATTCATGTTCTTTATTCTGTGGCTTTTATATGAAATTGTATGGTTTTTGACATGTGTCAAAATGAAATGACAGATAGAAAATGTTTGACAGTTTCGACGACATGCGCGCGCGCCTCGCGTCGCGCGAGCGCGCGGCGGAGCAGGAAGCGCGCGCGCGCGACCGCGAGCTGCAGCAACTACGCGCGGAGGTCGCGCGCCTCACCAAGCTGCTCATGGAGCAAAGGTATTAAATAAATATGTTGGGACATTATTACTACAGCGCCATCTATTTCCGTGGTAAGCTACGAGGCTTGTGTTATGGATACCAGATAGTTGATACGCTATACATATATAAATTTTAAATGCATACATATTATAAATATTAACACCCATGACTGAAGTACAAACATTCAACAAATGAATGTCCCCAGCGGGACTCGAACCCGCGACCGCTGGCGCAGATAGTACGCAAGTAGACACTACCAACTGAGCCAAACGTGTCGTGTATGGTACTCGGATTTATGGAAAAACTAGTGATTTGTCCTAACTTCACTCGGTTACGTCCCTAGCTTGGAGCTTTAATCCCCAATTTCATGGGTACTTGGAACCATAAGCCATTTTCTAAGATTAACTCTCTTAACTCCTTATAACTTCAGCTAATACTTTATTGGGCTTACGCGAATATTTGACATTATAAATGAAACTACTTTTTCGGATTTTGTCGCGGGTTTATTTGGATTTTTTGTTTCTGATGTTTCGTATGTTTTACAGCAATCATGGTAAAAAGATAGTTTCATTTATAACTTCAGTTAAGTCAAAATCAGTTCATCCGTTTCGGAGATTAACCAGAAAAATGAAACAGACACACAATCATAATTATAAGGAACGATCGCCACCATACAATTTATAGCTAAAACAGTAAGAGCTATACAGACCACTAAGGAATATTATCCTACAATTTCTCTCAAGATTGACATATTTTTACCAAATTGTAAGATAATTTTAACCTGGTGGTACTACAGCCGGTTTTTGCTTTTATTACTAGCAAGCCCGAGAAGCGTTTTTAGTTAGAACGCGTTTTCCTTAGTTAGATGTAGTTATTACTCAATGCCTTTGTTAAAACTAAAAATAACTAGTCAAAGCTAGATTTTTTTTGATTAAACTAGTTGTCACTCCAAGTTTTAGTTAAAACTAGCACTAGAGAAACCAATTTGGGATTTAAAACAAGAGTTAGTTTTAAAATTACATATTATATTATTCATTAAAAACACTATATTAAAAAAACTACAACACTATATTAAACACAATATTTTTTTAATGATGCCCATTTTTTTTCCTTACAGCACTCCTAATCTCGGCGCCCGCACTCGCGCGGACGGCTGTGAAACAACACTTCAAGGCGAGTCTTTTTTATCCAAAAACGAGCCTCAAGTGTGTGACGCGCAACACAACGCGCCTCGACGGAAAGGTAATAAGATGTATTGCATAATGAAAAAATGTTCTCCGACCAATTCCGGCCATGGCGGCCAATCTCATTGACACTAGCCAACTGCGCAGGAGATATTATAGTGGAGACACAAGTGTTCTGTTTCATTCTCTGTTCCTATCACTCTCTTACTCCGGTGGGACGACGTGAGACACGACCAGTGAGAGAACAGACGCCAACTTCACAAATCCTCAGACTTGCTGGTTTCTTCACGATGTAACCTTCACCGTAAGACAAGTGGTAATAATATTAAAAATAATTCGCACATGATATCAGAGATGCGAGACCCGAATTTGAACGAATTTGGATGCCTTTAAAATTTAATAAATTAAAAACTAACAGATTCTGCTAAGTAAAAGAAAAATGTTAATTTTATTTATCTTTAGTTCTACATAATTATTTTAATATATAATTAACTAATATAGTACGTGTGTATATTATTTTTCACACATTTTAATATGGTAAATAAATATTTTACAGGCGGAACTCTTCGAACACCCGAATTAGCGCGAAAGAGACCGACGCTTCCCGAACTGCAGCCACTTCCGCCGGAAGCGCGGCGAAATGCATTAGAATTCGAACATGGCCGCCGTCGCGCGAAAAGTGTGGACCTGCCCGCCGTACAAGTTCCTGTTAGAATCAAACAGCTAGAGGAAAGGAATAAAGAATAAATAATAGGAGAAATATCACAATAATAAATTATTGTTTATACACTGTACTATTTAAAGTGTCATTTTGACGTTTCATTGCAATGTCGAATTGATTTTAAATAAATAAATAATTATAAAGGTGCGCGCGCACTAGTCGTAACTGCACTGCAGCGGAGCGACGCGACACTGCACGGCAATCAAGTTCCTTGAAAATATTTAATATTTGGCAAGCGTACTAAGCCCTCATCACATTACTCGAACTTACTTCATATTTCATAAATACCATTTAATTGTCTCTTAAACGGTGTGTGCAGTGCGCACTGCGCAGCTCCAGTGGTTAGCAACGCCGTACAGCGGCGTAGATGCGAAGCTTGGAAGTTGTCACACAAATCGTACAAATCTCTTACTACTGAAATTGAGCTTGTTGCTAGACCTGTTTTACTCGACCGTGCTATAAAGTTTAAAGTTAACGTTCCTATATTATTTACAAAATGCATATTTTAAAGAAAGTTTTGTAATTAAAATCTTATCCGCAATATTAGAAACAATTTAGTAGAAGGATGTTTGCTTAGAGGCCATCCAATTGTTTTTTTTTTCAAACGCGTTATGGTACAACCCTATTATAATAATGATTGTCTATGGTGCTTTATACTCTTTAGTATTCATAGTGTAGATATAAAGAAGAGAAAAGGGTATCAAAGTGCAATGATTTTAATTTTTACGCTAATTATAGTATAATTTACGTTAAAGTCTGTCTAATGAAAGTAGACACTGAAATATCGCGGCAAATTCAAAAAATCTTATTATGGCAACATTCCAACATGCCGCCATCTTGTAAGCATAGTAACGCCATAATCCGATTCCAGTTCTTATCTTTGCCATTATTCGCCATATTCCCTAATATTTGCAAATCATTTATTTTTCCGATTTAGAATAAATATTCGATAAAATAAAGTAGTTTATCAAAATATTAGTGGTGTAGTGGCGAGCATAGCAGCTACGGTCATACAACGAGAAGTCCTGGGTTCGAGTCCCGGGTCGGGCCAAGTTTAGTTATTGAGTCTTTCTGTTTAGTAAGCCTTAGTAACAGCCTGGAGTTGGCGTTGAGTCAGACCCGTGCCTCAGAGAGCACGTGTTAAATCGGTCCTGCATTGTAGCTCTCACTGCGAGTGTCATCCCACCGGAGTATGAGAGTGATAGGAACAGAGAGTGCACTTGTGTCTGCACTATAATATCTCCCGCGCAGTTGGCTAGTCTCAATGAGATTGGCCGCCGTGGCCGGAATCGGTTGGAGAACATTATATTATTAATTTCAAAGGAATCAAAATAAGTCCATAAAAAGAAAATTATAGATTACGAAAAACCACCATTAGTTAATTAACAATTATTTCATACTTTTGGGCATTTCCCCGTTAAGGGTATAATGTCTGAAGGTTGAAACACTTTAATATTGCCATGTAAAAAGTTACTTTCATTAGACAGACTATAATAATATATTCAATATAAATATGTCTCGATTTTTTTAACACAGCACTCGTAATGGGATTTCGTGTTTTAACCACGTTTTGAAAAAAAACGCATTTGAAGATAGTTTTATCCCATTTTTATATTTTTTTATATTTGTGCTGCTTTTTAAAGCTGCCAGTTCTTGCCAGAATCTCAATAGATATAATTTAATGGCAGAAACTTTAGTCCACATATGATTAAAAATATATTATATATGTAGCCCTTTTAGGCTTTAGCCCCCTTATATAATAAATATTACTTAAAAATAACCTAAGAGACCATTTTAAATACTATACTTGCATCATACTAGAAAAAACTACCGCACAGACCTGAATATATGACTTGTGTTTGCAATTATATTTCTGACTCTGGTCATAAGCTAATATTTATATTATTTTACTACACAGACGGACGAAATGCAATGATTTTGTAGGTATGTTTTATAGTTATAAATTAAAATGGCTAAAAATTATAATTTCATCGTAATATTTGTCAGTGAAGTACTTAAAAGAATGTAATAGTCTCTATGTAGTTGCTATTTTATCGTTTCGTAATAAGTCGTATCGACTTCGGTTTTATTCATGACTAGCAAACACGTCCCTTGGCTGGGCGTAAGTTAAAATAAATTAAACGTTTTTTATAACTTTCTAATAATAAAAATTAGCCTAAGTTACTCCTTATAACATTAGCTCTCTGCGAGTGCAAAATCGGTCCAGTCGTTTCAGAGATTAGCCGATACAGACAGACAGACAAACATTTTAAATGCATTTAGTGAAAAGCTGCTAATTTTAAATTAAAAACAGACATTTCAGTTATATTCATATGTACTGATAACGATTTATCAACACGAATCGATAAAATAGCGATTCCAATTCGAGACCGTCGACCCAGAACACAGTATTTAACATTTTGTGCAATATATAGTATTAGGTAAATATTTTTAATCCCGTGTCTAAGAAAAGTTGTATTTACTTGTTCATGTGATTTTGATGTAAATATTACAATTTTCTAAATAAAAATTTGAAAAATCTATGTTTTTGTTTTATTTACTAAATAGGTAGTTATTTGGGCGAGCGAAGCGAATCATAACACTATTCCACAACCTGAGCATTTTGTGGTACACTTTACTGAAAAACTATCACGTCTATAGATTTGTGCTTCAACATAAACATTTAACTTCATAATATATAGATGAATATAATCAATTTTATAACTATTAAAAAAAATAACATTAACAACTGCCTTAATAATTGTTATCCGTTAGAAAAACTACGCACGCCCACGCAAAGCTCAACTTTTTGCTAGTTATTTTTTCTAGTTACTTTAATATTGTTATACTAAAATTAATTTACATAACATGCATTAATTTATATAATAACATACATAATTATTGCTATATAGGCATTAATGTCCGCAAGACATAATGAAAAGAAAGCTATCCGCCGCGCCCGCGCTTTCCCGATGAATGGTAAATGGCAATGATTCTTTGGGTTTTAAACACGAATTGCTATTTCTTTGAATTTCGAAGACAAGAGTTTTAGCATTACGAATAATCAGTGTTACCAACTTCAGAAAAACCCAAATAAATATTTTATAACAGAACAAGCAACTTTTTCAATTGAATAATTATTTATAATTATCATACACATAAATCCTATTTTCATATTATTATAATTTATATTATTTTTATGGTGTAACATTACGTTCAATTCATTTTAATGGCAACAATTACATAATGATGACAATTGACATATTGTCATTTGTCATTGAAATTTAGACTAGGCTGTATGGACTATAGTCCTTTGCCTGTCCCTATTGGGGATAAAAACAACAACAACGTCATATTTGACATATGACAATCTGTAATCATAACCTATAGAATCATATAATTTTATCCTGAATTTTCCTGAAATACCACTTATTAGAGTGGGAAAATGGCTAACAAGAACTTATTTTTAAAGTCTGGCTTTGTGCGGGCTCCGATACAAAATGGTGTAGGTCGTTACGTTTGTCAGTTGCAAAGAATTGTGCTTAAATTCTGTAAAAGCCATGGTGCTAGTCGCGGATTGAGGTACTTTATATTGATTACAAATATTTTATAATAAGTTATAATAATATTAATAAGTTATAATAATATTAATAAGTTATAATAATATTAATGATCTACGACCGATTCCGGCCAGGCAATGGCAGCTAGTCTCATTAGTCAACTACGCAGGAGATATTATAGTAGCAGACACAAGTGCACTCTCGCAGTGGTGAGACGATTGTTCGACACGACCAGTGAGAGCTATCGCGCAGCACCGACGGCTTTACTTGCTCTCCGAGGCACAGGGATGACACACCGTCAACTTCCCTAACTTACTTAACAGAAAGACTCAATAACTAAATCTAGCCCGACCCGGAACCCGAACCCGGGACCTCGATATGTGGTCGTACATGCTAGCAACTACACCACAGGCAGTAAATAAGTTACCAATATGTATATATATGTATACCTTTGCCGGTGTTAGTAAATTGTTTGTCAATAGTATTAGAATTAAGAGGTCTGAATATAAGGCTAATTTATTTTTATATTAACCATAACTAAATTATGTCAAAAAATTTAATTTTAGAGATTTCATTGAACAAGATCTAGTAGAATTTGCAAGGCAAAATCCCAGTGTTGTGGTATATCTGAAGCCTCGCAGACATCGAGGGCCAGTAGTTGTTGGAGAATACTGTATGTATTGCTTGTTTCAAAATGTCCTTACATCATTTACACATTTGTTAAGATGTTAAAAATTCTCTATAAACTATTATTTTTATTCATACTCGTAAATATATACCATTTATGATATTATAAGTAATTCTCAGAGTAGAAATTTTCCAAGTTCACTGAATAAAGCAACTAGAATATAACTTTTAAACATATTTGTTTATCTAAATATTATAAAGCTGAAGAGTTATTTTGTTTGTTTGATTGAATACGCTTATCTCAGGAACTACTAGTCCTAATTGAAAAATTCTTTTTGTGTTGGATAGTCTGTTTATCGTTTAAGGCTATAGGCTATATTACATCACACTACGATGAATAGGAGTAGCATCAATGAAAAATGTTGTAAAAACGGGAGAAAAATTTTTGACGGAAAAGGCTAGTTTTTAATCAAATGTTTTTTTTAGTAAATGGAGACAGAGTATGGATGAGCATGCACAACAAAACTCACTCAGAAATAACAAAATGGATAGAAGTATTAAGAACTCAACAAGGTGATGTTTCCTCTACCCGTCTTAGGAAATATCAGTACACAGACTACCCTTCCGTCCAGGGACCTTGGACTCCCTTCACTTTTAAGGACCCAGAACTAAATATAGCAAATCTACCTGATCCTAAATTTGGTGCCAATAATAGATTGCCGATGTCAGCCACAGAACAGTTAAGAATAATGTTTGAGAAACAGAAGATTGGTGAAGAAGAAGTAAAAACTGGAGAATGAATGATTTAGTTAACTTTAAATAGATTAGTATTTGTTATAATTAGGGTATTAAATAAAAATAATATTAGAAACATAATACTTTTTATTTCACTAACTTTGTTATATGTTGTATGTTATATGTATAAAGTATCCTTTGATGTGACAGTTTAAGTCCATTAAATTGTATAAACTTTAAAAACTTAAATGGTTTCTAATTTAATAGAAAAATACTAATAGTTTGATCAATTATTTACCTTTTAAAGCTCTAGCAATTTTTGCATGAGAACTATGTGAATTTTTCTTATGAATGTTTAAATATCTAGGTGATTTAAACTTCTTACCGCAAATATCACAAGAATGGATTTTCCCATCACTATAGTGGACTCTATTCATGTGAGTCAATAAATACGAGTTGCTTTTTAATACAGATTTACATATTTTACACTGACGTCTCTTACTATGACAATTACGGAAATGAGTGACTAATGCATTCTTGTTACTAAATTTTTTTGAACATTCTCCGCATTCTACATCTCCTGATTGAACTTTAGGCTTATTTCCTTGGTGAATGTGTTGAATATGCTTTTTTAAGTATCTTTCACATTTAAATGTAAAATTGCATTTTGTACACTTCAAGTTTAACTGTCCGTGAACATCCTTCATATGGGTAACCCAAGTCTTGTATTTATATGTTTTAGAACAAATTTCACACTTGTGTTTTTGTTTTGTTATTCTAGTTTCTTCTGACTGTTTCTCTGATATGTGAGACAATATTATGTGATTTTCAAGATCAATCCTATTAGAATAGTAACTAGGGCAATCGTCACACATGAAAACTTTTCTTCTAATTAATGGTACCACTAAGTGTGTTAAATTATGTTTGCAGAGTGAATAACTAAAAATAAATTTTATCTTGAATAACTATAAATTAATTATATCTCTATAGAAAAAAGATTGACATGACAAATCAATTCAAGACAATTTCTCGGAGTAAAATAAAGTATTTTAATAAAAATTATAAGAAAAATTATAGTTATAGTTATTAATAATTATATAAATATTAAGACTTCATAAGAAATATCACTTGAATTACTTATAATATTGAAAGCGAATTAAGGTGTAAATATTTATTTTCCAACAATACACACCTGTCAGTGAAAAATTGTAAACAAATTATACAAGTCTGTAAAGTTTCTTTTTTTAAGTCATTATAATCTATCGTTTGCTCAAATTTTTCGGCTGCTAATAAGTTTTGTAAACACCAGTCCTCATCTATGTCCTCTTCATGTTCCATTTTTATATTAATATCAAATCCCTTTTTTAAATAATTATCATTATTGTCCTCTACATAGTCCTGTTCTTGTTTAATTATTAATACACCTGTATCAAGATTCATTGTTCAATTTGTTTTGTGCTTTAAGATTTTAAATATTAGTAGCTATATTTTATAATAAATTATAACACGCGGAATACACTTGGTGGTCCAAAATTTGTTTTCGTTTGACAATATTGACATGTTGCGACTTGCGATTGCAGATGACAGTTGACATTTTGAAACGTTTGAAACTGTTGCTGTTGTTGTTTTTTAAATTTATCCCCAATGGAGAAAGGCAAAGGACTATAGTCCATACAGCCTAGTCTAAAATTGTAAACATTCCGATATGACGAATTAAGGCCGAGGCCAAGTCTGAAGAAACTTCATTTATTTTCTGATTTTAAAATTTTACAAAAATAATCGACACAGCAGAAGAGCATGGAGCGTTTGCGCATGGGTGGGTACACACGAAAATACTAAGCCTATTCTTTTATTTTTGAACTAACCTTTCGCTCGTGACGTATATTGGTTATTGGTAGGTATGTTGAAAAATATATTAGATAGAATGTCATTAAATAGAATTTTATTAATTAATAATTTTTAATCTACTTACAAAAAAATAAATTAATTCGTTTAATATATATTTATTGTTAACTGCGTTATTATCAGACTCTCTCTTGATAAAGCAATATGCGTCAAAAATATTATTTCTCTATTTTTGATATAAAATCATTTCGTAATTAATAACTTTTGTGTGCGCGATTGTATTTTGCAATAGCGAGCCGGATATCATGCCACCAAACTGGCCTATAAATCGCCTCTGCGAAACTTGACAGCCAGCGTTCTTTTAAAATGACGCGAATTATATATCATTAATAATATCATTTTTATTTTATGGTTTAGGGGCCATTCATTTATTACGTAAGACTATTTTCGCTAGTTTTGACCACCTCCTCCCCTCTTTATTATAAGAAAAAATAAGAATATGCCAACCCCCTCCCCCCCTGTTTAATATTTATTACGTAAGAGTCTAAAAGAAAAAATGAATACACGTTTGATTTATTTTAATGTTTTTTTTTTGTCAAAGTAACAATTTTTTGAGGTGTTTATTTGTAATTTTAAAGGTACAATACCTTTCGCTTGGTTGCCCGCGCTTTTTCAAAGTATAATTTTAACTTTGCGCATTTTTTTGGTCTAACGTAAGAACTATCGAGACTCCCTCCCATCCCCTTGTAAGAAAACATAAGACATGGTCGACCCCCCTCCCTCCCTAAATTGTCTTACGTAATAAATGAATGGCCCCTTATGAAGTTATGACAAATTTATTACATAACAGGGATCTATCTCCTCCTTGCGAATCAAAATATTTAACTGGTCTAAAAATGCTATTATGCCTTATAATCTTCTTAATATAAGTACTACAAAAATCTTAAGTCACAGTGTTACCGAACTCTCCAAAACGGCTGGACCGATCTTTATGAAAGCTTTGTGTTCATTTGGTAATTCTGAGAATAGGTCGTAGGCTGTTTTTTTATTCCCCTAGATGACAAAAAGTAATATGTTTATTTTCTTATGATGTGCATTTGGCATAAAAAATACATACGGGTTATAAATGAAACTTTCTTATCTTTTAGGATTTTGTCGCGAATTTATTTAGATTTTTGGTTCCCGGCGCGGCGTTTCGAATGCTTTACAAAAATCATGGTCATGAGAGAGAGAAAATGTCTCTCCCGGGACCATGATTGCTGTAAAGCATTCGAAACGTAGTAACTGTTTTTGCGTAAAGCTTTTTAAGTATTATAAATCAAACACAATTAAGAATTTTTAAATAAAACTCCAATTATTTAGAAAGTTTTAACTCTTTATTTACAAAAAATAAGTATAATTATAAATAATGGAACAGTCTTAAATTATAGATAAAAAATAAACTTTACACAATCAAGATGTAGGCTTACAAACAATTATAAAACATGTATATATAACAGATAATAATAAAAAATAGTATTAAAATGTCTTTTATAAAAATTACTTAAAATACTAAGGTATAATTAAAATAATCATTTTGTTAAAAATCCAGAGTCGAATTCAATGGCAACACAATATTTTAATAAAGTATTGCTTCCTAAGTCCGGCCCTGTCTTTTTTTATAATTAATAGGCCTGCAAGGAATTACTAGTTTTAATAGTACCAACATTCATTTTAATTTTTAAATATGTTTTTTAATACCTTTAGCAGATGCTTAAATCATCTGGAGTAAAGCATAGAGAGTAGAAACAGAAAAAATCTGAACTCAATGGTTTCTAGCTGCATTGAAGAAAATTTGGTTTGGAAAAACAATATTTTTTTATATAAAAAATACTTTTTAACTTTTGGTGTCCGAACTAACAGTTATCTCACAGATAAGAAAAAATTAAATGACAATAGTCAATTTATATTAGTTTCTGATATACAAATAAAATTGAATAATGATATTAAATTATAACATACTTGTTGTGCGCAATTAAAAAGAGTATTATTAAATAATCTTTTAACATGGAGTAATATGCGAAAATAAACTTGCTAATTGGCAACATTTCAAAATTCATATATATTTCAATAAAGCCAATGACTTGGAGAATAGATTGAGCGTTCCCTATCCAATTGTAAAGCAAATACCGACCGAAAAGTGTAAGAGAGATGACACAAGCGTGCGGCCACTAGTTGTCTTTGTCTAGAATATTTTTTTTTGAAAAGTTTTGCTAATCATGATTAATGTTTTTGATTTTTTGAATTCTTGCCAAGCATACTGTAAAGCGGTTATGCACAGAACTGTCCTAAGTAGTTAAATTCGATTTTTAGTCTGTATTGTTTAAAAATAGGACTGAACTACCACAGAGAATAAACAGATTAATGTATATAATCCCTTTTTAATGTCCCACTGCTGGGGTTGGGCCCTTCAATACGAGGGGGATCAGGCCATTGTCCACCGCGCTGGCCTAGTGCGTGTTGGCGGACTGAGCATGTCTTTCGAAAACTTGCTAGGTTCTCTCAAACATACAGGTTTCCTCACGATGTTTTCCTTAATACTCTGATACTATTAGTTCCGAAAAGAGCCTCGAGAGTAATCTAATTATAATACAACTAATTTACAAAATAACAATAAGAATAATCGAATAAAAAATTAAGAACAAGTCATTTTTATTCTACTTTAAGTATATTTTTATACCGCCTCAAATTACACTATATTGATTACTAGTAACACTGTATTACCGATAAAGGCTTCTTATTAAATTTATAGATAAGTTATTATTTATTAAATATGATAATCATACTAATTTAAGAAAATGGTTCCACACTGTAAAGTTGTAGTTTTATTTTTAATATAATTGATATACCTATTTCTTTATTTTTTTAACTATTTATTTAATACAGAGTATTATAACTAATTTACAAGTATTGTTTATTCTATATGAACAAGTAGTGGATTGAAACTCAAAATTTTCTGAGCATAATATCTTGATATTTATAACCCTTGGGTTGGAATGACGAGTACTTTAAAAAATTTAATTAAAAATCTCGTAAAATATATATCATTAATGACTTTGCATGGAAAATTATTAAAACATTATCATTTATACAAAAAAAAATCGTTTTTAGGGTTCAGTACCTCAAAAGGTAAAAACGGATTCCTTATAGGATCACTAAGTTGTCAGTTTGTCTGTCAAATCAAAAAATAATGTAAAGAAAATCACATTATTTAAACAAAGTTAGCAAATTCAATTTAAAATAGAACAAATTAATCGTCAAACTAATATTTTCATTTATGAAGACCTTTGGCACATCTAACTTAAACATACTTTTACTTCACTTCTTTTTAAATAACTATAAATAGATTAAAAAATATATGTTATGTTATGTTCTTAAATCCGTCAGTCGATAATTCAAAAATATGACAGCTGATGTCAAATAAAAAAATTATAACGGCGAAATGGACGTAAGAATTTTCTTTCATTAAATATTACGGGCAGTTTTTTGTTTATTATTCCTCTATATATAATAACTCACTTATAATTCAAATTAATAAGATTTAACTAAAAATAAAATATTGATTTGTACACGTTAAAAATGTACCTTTCAGAAAAACTATTTGTATACATATTTTGTTTTTTATGTTATTTAAAAAAACTTACGACTTAAGTGAAAAAAAGTATAATAAAAAGTTTACTGCACAAAAATAGGTATCACTCAACCCATCAATTCTCTTGGTAATTAATATATAAGCAAAGTTAAAGAATATCGAATTGAATTAAAAACATAATAACAAAACAAAACAAATAACACTCATCACTTTTGACATATCGTTGACAAGTGACAGCTACGGAAATATTGATATTTACAGCCTACAGCTGCTGACATTTAGACGATATTTGTAACTTTGACATTTATCTGACAGCTGACAGTTTACAGTTGACAGAGGCCAAATATGTGTGTCCTAAAAGCCACTAACAGATGTTGGGACATAATGTGTTGGGACATTATTACATACAGCGCCATCTAGTTACGTAATAAGCTACAAAGGAAGCTTGTGTTACGGATACCAAATAGTTGAAATACTTTATATATAAGTTTAAATACATACATATTATAAATATAAACACCCATGACTGGAGTATAAACATCTGAGTTTAACAAATGCCCCCAGCGGGACTCGAACCCGCGACCGCTGGCGTAAGAAACTATCGCGCCAAACGTGTCGTCAAATTATTGAATTAAAATATGTCTTTATTTCATTAAATTATTATTAAAATTAGTACTCATCCGCCATGATGAGAACGACGAGAGCGGTCCATCCGGTGAAAGGTTTACATCCGCTGCCCTTCCCATTCTCACCCGAGTACTGCTCCCATAAATACCCTGTACGCTTGTACTCGGACAGCACATTTGCTGGGGATTTAAAAAGATTGTTTTCTCTCTCTTTTCTACGGATTTTATGTGTATTTAATTTTCGCCAAATTTTATTTTAATTGCAAAGGTCCAATTGTCTTAGCCATTAACTTAAACAAAAAAAATTAACTTTCGGTCCATATGTGGACCAGATATTCATGCAATAGACAAGCAGATGACAGATCAAATCTACAACTTCCACTATAGACTATCACAGCCATACTTAGACTTTAATCGTAGTCCAAATATAAATAGACCAATAAATATTTTAGTAAAATATTAATATGTATTAAATATGTTGGGACTTTATTACACACAGCGCCACCTTGACCTAGTTCCGTGGTAAGCTACGAAGCTTGTGTTACGGATACCAGATAATTGATACACTACACTACTTTACTACGTTAAATACATACATATTATAAATATAAACACTCATGGACCATAACTAACTCAGCAAATTTTAAAATCAGTCCAGTACTTTTTGAGCCAATTCGTTACAAGCATACTTACATACAAACCTTTCCTCTTTATAATCTAATATATATAAATTACGTGTCACGTTGTTTGTTCGCGATGGACTCCTAAACTACTTAACCGATTTTAATCAAATTTGCACACCGTGTGCAGTTTGATCCAACTTGAAAGATAGGATAGCTTACATCTTAATTTATACTCGCAATATTATTTTATTTCAAATTAAATGTTTATTATACGACTTTAGTGTGTATTTATTGGTTAGTTCTATAAAATCCTAATAGATGGCGGTTTGGCATCTAAGTTGCACAGACATAGTAGATAGCGCCGTATTTCTATTTCTAGATTATAGATGGCGCGTGCCCAAAATGAAGTAAGGAGTAGTATTTTTATTTTATTAAATATATAAAAACCGTTGAATTTGTTTTAACTTACGCCCGGCGAAGCGGGCTGAGTTTGCTAGTAATAGTAAAGATTATAGACACTCACTAACGAAGTTATCTCTCAATCGTCTATGCAAGTCCATGGCTCGTTCCGCATAGGGTCCATGCAGGCTGTAGTGCTTCAGCGAAGCTAACGCTAGGTAATTAATATTAGCCCACACTTGTCCACGCCAGTATGGCGGGTCATGCTCTGTGTTACGCTTCATGTAGAGTGGGGACTGTTTTGATAGAGACCTGGGAAGATGTGAAGACAAAATATATACAATGGAACATATAATCTCGTCCTTTTTTGAAGTCGGTTAATAAATGGATATGGTCGCAAATACGAAAATTGAGTTCAAAGTTTGTGTAATGTATAACTGCATGAATATAAATAAATTAATAATAATGTTCTCCGACAGATTCCGAGGGAGGCGGCCAATCTCTTTGAGACTAGCGAAGTACGCAGGAGATATTATAGTGCAGACACAAGTGCACTCTCTGTTCCTATCACTCTCATACTCCGGTGGGACGACTGGAGACACAACCAGTGAGAGATAAGGCGCAGGACTGACGGCTTTACGTGCTTTTCGAGGCATAGGGTGGTGACACATCGACAATTTCCCAACTCCGGGTGTTACTGAGGCTCACTCAACAGAAAGACTCAATAACTAAATTTGGCCCGACCTGGGACTCGAACCCAGGACCTCTCGATGTGTACATGCTAACCACTACAACACCGAGGCATATAATATATCGGTTTTAACTCCATTTTTGGCTTAAATGACTTTTTGTTACCAAATGAAAGATAAGAATTTAAAAAAATGATGTTAGAGACGGTGTAATATCTCTCTACTGGATTTAAGATATTGCATACGTTATATAATGACAATTTTAAATAATTATAAATTTTTATTTCTGACAAGTAGTATGAATGAGTTAGCCGACGATATGTAAAATGGCTGTCAAATGGCGTGAACTGAACTCAAGAACGGCTCGACCAATTCGGCTATTTATTTATTTTTTAATATTTTCTTTAACATCGAGGAAGGTTCTTATGAAGAGAAAAAAAAAGATTGAATAGGAAATAAAAAGACACATTTATCTATACAAAACACAGGGTAAAAAATTAAAAAAAACTAACTTGAACTGTCAAAGTTTGGCGTCAATCAAAACAAAAGAAAGTTGATTAGGCTGTGGCCTGTGTGCATATTCTAAGCGTTAAAATGTATGTACCTAATTCTGGTTTAAAAATGTAAATGCAAAAGTTTGCGTTTGGCACAGAGATATATTATAATCAGAGTAGCACATAATTTACTTTTTATCCCGGAAAACAGTTCTCTTGGGATAAATTACAGATCGAAGGTGAACAGCTAGTAAATAAATACCTCAATCCATATGGCGACCACAACATGTCAGGTTTGTCCAGCATTTCGAGTATTTTTCCCAGCTTCACGCTCTCGGGACTCAGCACTTTCATCAACATCGGGAATAGTGACACGTATCCTGGAAGATACATCCGGTTAGAAGGACCATTTATATAATTGCTTATTTTTATTTATCTGTGATATGTATAAATTAGGTTTTAAATATTAATTCAATTTAAAATAGTATTATATACAATATACATACTTTAATAAATTAAAAAATAAAAAAAATTGACTTTATGATAATTTCGATATACATTTCATATAATATAAAAATATCTATGACATTTTCCGACCCGGGCTCGAACCTAGGACCTTCGTAAATAGCCACTTCATAACTATGTGCATTGTGTAACTTACCAAAAGCAGATGTGACCAATCTCGGCTGAGGCGCTATGGAGACTTTGCGAACCATTTTGTAAGGTTCTTTTTTGTTCTCACTTTGCTGTTTGACCAGCTTTACAGCATCTGTATGGAGACCTGAAGGAAAATAAATTTATTATATGTATTTATTTATTTAAATTTATATATATAATCTATAATCACTACATAGTATAAAACAAAGTCGCCTTTTCTGTCCCTATATCCCTATATCCCTATGTGCGCTTAAATCATTAAAACTACGCAACGGATTTTGATGCGGTTTTTTTTAATAGATAGAGTGATTCAAGAGGAAGGTTTATATGCATAACTAGCAGATCCCGCGGCTTTACCTGTGCTAAATCTAGGGAAGAGCCCGAGCGAAGCGAGGGCGAGTCACTAGTAGATATATAAAAAAATCGTGTGGCGATGTATGTTCGCGATAAGCTCTGAAACTACTGAAGCAATTTTTATCAAATTTTATAAGCATCTGTAATTTGGTTCAACTTGGGAGATAGTCAGATCACTATATATTATAAAAACAAAGTCTTCCGCTGTCTGTTCGCGGTATACTTAAAAACTACTGCACCGATTTTCATGTTGTTTTCATCAATGGATAGAGTGTCTTTCGAGGAAAGTTTAGTCAATTTGTCAAGTTTATGTATACATTTATTAGCGGAACCAAGGGGTTCGCTCGCGCTAAATCTCACCCACGCGAAGCGATTCGCTAGTGTGTATCTAAAAATCAACTCCCACGAATGTATATGACACCGTAAAATTGTAAATACTGGTAGGTTATAATCTATCTCGCAAGATTTTAAACTATCAAAAGATTGTCAACTATACATACTGCTTATAATTTAACGCATTATTTTTCGGTAGATAATCTGTGATGGGGAAACCGTCAATTTGTAAAATGGACCTGAATGGTTGTATTTTCAACCAATCAGCGCGCAAGGTGCAATTTATAATTGAATATGTCATATATTGACTAAATAATTAAATAAATACATTTTGTAGTGGACCGAATTGAGAATCTTAACCATTCTCGAATCCACTCGAACACACACAAAACATTTCATCAGAGTCGGTCCAGACTTTTAGGAGGAGTTCAGTGACATACACACGCACAGAAGATTTTTATACATAACTAGCGGACCTTACAGACGTTGTCCTGTACATATAGAAATTTTTTATAAACTTTTGCTCCCGGTGAAATGTTTTAGTATGCATGCGCAAAACAGCGTTGCCTAGCAACGACTTATTTATAATTGAATATGTCATTTATTGTGCAAATGTATAAATAACTAAATAATATAAAAAATACATTATCTAGTGGACCGAATTGTGAATCTAAACCATTCTCGAATACACTCGAACACACACAAAACATTTCATCAAAACCGGTCCAGCCGTTTAGGAGGAGTTCAGTGACATACACACTCACAGAAGAATTATATATATAAAGACTAGCCTTTCCTGCGGCTTCGCGAGCGTTCTATAGGCTGGAAACAAAATACCTACCGTTTTTGCAACATTTTTGCGCTCCGCTCCTATTGGTCGTAGCGTGATGTAATATAGCCTATAGCCTTCCTCGATAAACGGACTATCCAAAACAAAAATAATTTTTTAATTCGGACCAGTACCGTTTAGTAGTTGAGTGACATACACACACACAGAAGTGTTTTATATATAAAGAATATTCTTACCAAAGTCCGCGTACGTCTCTGTGTGCGGCGACCAATGAAGCTCATTCAATAGATTCTCATCGCCTAATTGTTTTCGGATTGATTCATATCTGAAAGGAAAATTTACTTATGTAACCGATTACGAAGCTTTAAAAGAGTGTTGTGTCTTTTACATACGTGCTAGCATTTTCCCGCGAATTTGCCTGCGATTTAAAGACCGGAAGCCAAGTTCTTAAATTTTACCTATTTATATCCTATACTCTTCCTCGATAAATGCGCTATGCAACACTAAAATAATTTTTCAATTTGAATCAGTAGTTCCTGAGATTATCTCGTTTAAACAAACAAACAATCTCTTCAGCTTCATAATATCAATACAGCTAGTATATATAAACGCTGTAGATTGATAACATAAAGACAAATTCAAAAATCCTCTTAGGGTTTTCAACCCCCAATCATAGCTATTTTTGGGAGTTTTTCTGACCCCCAAAAGTAGCCATTTTGTCATTCATTCAAGCCACACATTCAAAAACCCACAAAAACCTACTTATCGCTGTCCCTCTCTAACACGTAGGAGATGGTGACCATGGCGTCCGCAGCCGCGTACATCCAGCAACGAAGATCCACGTGTCGTTCTATATTCGAGGGGTGGGAGGCTCTGGAATAGTCGAAATATTAATTTTTTTGCTTATTTTCAGCACTTCACTTTAGTTAATTGGCATTTTAGGTTAAATTTGTCTATATCATGTGCGAATCATTTATATCACGATTACCAATTGTCTAACGGTGAAGGAAAACATCGTGAGGAAACCTGCATGTCTGAAAAAACCTAGCAAGTTTTTGAAAGACATGTGAAGTCCGTCAACACGCACTAGGCCAGCGCGGTGGACTATGGCCTGATCCCCCTCGTACAGAGAGAGGTCCGTATCCAGCAGTGGGATGTTAAAATGGCTGATGATGATAGTCGGTAACAGGATAAACTAGCTTTTGGTTAAGATCCTATCACCAAATCCAGCCAGGGTGAGATGTGGAGACTGGAAGGTGGTTCGATGCGTATACCATGCGGGTTGTTCCTGGTACTTTTCTGTCAGCAGATTTTGAGGAAAAAGTGTGAATAATCTTCTTCCTCCTCTCTTCTTCTAATCTTATTTCCCTTTGGGACATTAACACACAGCGCCATCTAGTTCCGTGGTAAGCTACGAGGCTTGTGTTACGGATACCAGATACTTGCTACACTACACATATTACTTTAAATACATACGTATTAAAAATATAAACACCCATGACTGAAGGACAGACATTCGTGGCCAAACAAATCACACTCAATCAATACTCAAACCCGAAACTCTTTATCATTAACCCCTTAAATGAAATTATCCACAAATTATTACATTTTGAGAGGGAACCCCTAAATGGTGGCCATTTTTCACTAAACATATCTTACCTAGGATAGTCATCTAGTCCAGAAGTCAGTGTTTTAGGGTTCAGTTGTACGCCGTCGTCTTCTCGACCACGCCATCGGTACGACGTTAGCTCTGAACCCTTCTGCGAGCTTTGGAACCATTGGAACCACACCTGGGGGTTTGGATGGTTAATGTGGGTTCATTTGGGGTTTATTTATTTATTCGGATCTATTATTTTATACAAAATGTATCAAAACCTTTCAGCCGAAATTTATAGTGATGCCATATAAATGTCGGTGGCGCCCTCTTTTTTTCACGACTTTCTTGACAGACTGTAATGGTGTGTAATAAAGAATACTTGATTTGATATAATTCGATGTTTCTACGTGACATTGGCGAAATAATCTGTGCTCAACTCGCACGCTTTGAAGCCATTAACAAGAGAATTGAATTGAATTGAATAATTCGACGTGTTTACCTGTAGCCTGGGGTACATCCGGTCCAGCTTGACCCGCATGGAGGAGTCCGGGCGGAAGAGTCCGGGGCGGGTCTGCACGAGGCGGGCCAGCTGTAACAGGAGCATCGGCGGGTTGGCGGCCGCGTTGCTTTGCACCACGAACTCCTGAGGCACCCTCGCTAGCGCCTCCGACCCTGATGATGAACTGGCTTTAAGCTTTTTTTTATGTAGAAAGGGGGCAAACGGGCAGGAGGCTCACCTGATGGGAAGTGATCACCTTCGCCCATGGACATCTGCAAGCCTGGCTCGCAAATGCGTTGCCGGCTTTTCAGGGAAGAGGGAGAGGGGAACGAAGACGGAGGATGAACGGAAGAGGGAGGGAGGGAAAGGGAGGAGGGAAGGAGAGTGGGCCTGGTTTGCTAGTTATTTGTATAAGTCACCTACACCCACGATCCCCAACCCCACTCACCCAGGATCTGTTCCCTGGGGATCCACCCCTCTACGTTCATGAGGTCGAGCCAGTGTGCTGCAATATCCATGGCTATTTCCGGCGACCAGCGCCCTATCAGAAGGCCGTGGAAGCCTTCGTCCCATAGAAAGCCGCGGGGGAAGAACGACCTGTAAAGAGTTGGTATACATTTAGAACTGAATAATGTAGTAATAGATATCAGTGCTTTTAAATCGTATATTTATAAAAAAAAATATCTATGCTATATTATATTTTTTTCGTGGAATAAAAAGAGAACATATTTAGTAAATACATTAAGTTATTCTGAATGATGAAAATTTAAAACGGCAATAGTTTCTCTATCTCTCTCTCTCTCTCTTGAAATCTTATTAAAGGCAAAAAGTAAATAAATAAATATGTTGGACCATTATTACACACAGTGCCATCTAGTTCCGTGGTAAGCTACGAGGCTTGTGTTACGGATACCAGATAGTTGAAACACATATTACATATATAACTTTAAATACTATAACTTAATTTATTTATTTTAAATATATAACTTCAATCACACAGATGAATGCTCCTAACGGGACTCGAACCCGCGACCACTTGCACAGCGAATAGGGAGTAAACTGAGCCAAACGCATCGGCATAACGAAGAGAAAGATGATCCAAAATCAATTCGTTAGAAAAGGGGATATAGGGGAGGTATGGGCCTCGCAACCCCATAACTCTATAAAAACTCACCTGCTCGGAACAGCGGTATACAATGGTGCCTTCCAGTATGGAACCGGCTCCTTGGTGTAGTAGGACTGCACGCGACTCGCGCCGTAGAAGTAGCCGATACCGCCCACCATGTTGGATAAGGCAGCCTTCGCTATGGCTATGTCTTGTTCTGAATACCTGTTGTTCGTTTTACTTAGTTTAAATAATAAATAATATGGAATAAATAAATAATTATTGAGAATAAAGCGCTTTCTAGTTCCGTGGTAAGGTACGAGGCTTGTGTTACGGATACCAGATAGTTGATATACTACATATATAACTTTTTTAAATAAATACAAAATTTAAATATAAACATTATGAAATAGATAGAATATATTTAAGTTTATATTATACACAGATATTATGTTTATCTTTAATATACAAACTCTTTTCCCCTCTGAAGGGTTAATTTCTAAGAAAAAAAAGTATTCGTTTTCTTTCTCAGTGTCTCAAACTATCATATTTCATTTAAATCCTTATTCTTGTCAAAAAAACATTTTTCTCTTTATAATATTATGGATTTAATAGATTCATTATACTTTCAACCCCTACTCATTTATACTTTCATCCCCCTTTCCACCCTTTTAAGGGTTAGTATCTGTGGATGAAACTATATTTTTTTTTAACATTTCATGAAAATCGACTCAGCTTATTTTATAGTCCATTCCAAACAATCATACAAATAAAAACATTTTTTCTCCTTTAATATTACACTATAACCTCAAGAAATATGATTTTATTTTTATAATAATAGTTATTTTTTATTCAATAATTCATAGCAAATTCTTATATCTAAGAGCAGTTACAAATATTAACAAAAAACCTATTAAGCAATTTTTAGTCTGTACAACTTTTTTTTTTAAAAAATATAATAATTCTATTATATTATAAATGAAACTATCATTACGGATTTTGTCGCGGATTTATTATGATTTTTGGTTCCCGACGTTTCGAATGCTTTACAGAAACCATGGTCACGTCTCCCGTGTCATAATAAATCCGCGACAAAATCCAAAAAGATAGTTTCATTTATAATGTCAAGCATTCGCGTAAACCTAAGAAAGTAATATAATTCTATTATATCTATAAAAACCACTCACTTTTTCTGCTTCAACTTGAACACATCCTCAAATTTCTCATCGAAGTTGTTCCTCACATAATCCAAGGCCTTGGTATATTCTTCACCCTTAGCCGGAGGAATTGACACATCTTCTGATGTATACGTCACGTCCAGAACGAAGGGGGTCTCTACTAGCATTTGTATTGGCACAAAGTTAACTTCATTACCCTGGAGAAAGAAATGTATAAGTTCTAATATGTAGCAGTAGAAATATAATGATAATTAAATAAATAATGGGACACTATTACACAGCGCCATCTAGTTCTGTGGTAAGCTACGAGGCTTGTGTTACGGATACCAGGTAGTTGATATACTATACTAATATAACTTTTTAAATACACAAATATCTATATATATAAAAATGAATCCCTATTTCCATTGGTCACGTCGTCACGCGTGAACGGTTTGACCGATTTCGCTAATTCTTTTTTTGCTGTGTGTGTTTGTCATCGTTCTTATAAAAGAAAAGAATAAGAAAATTGCACGGTAAATTATAAAGTGAACGACGTTTGATTACGTTCATGACAATTATTATTATGAATTAAACTGGCAAATAGATGGGCGGTGATAAACCATAACTTAAGTACAAACATTCGTGCTTAACAAATGAATGGCCCCAGCCAGCCAGGAACCCGCGACCGCTGGCGCAGAAAGTATAAGTAGGATCAGTACAAACTGAGCCAAACGTGTCGTCAAAATCAATTTCAACTCTATCAAGACTATAATAAAGTTTAAAATTACAATATTATACAGGTCCTCGTCTCTACCCAAGGCAGCTAAACGTCCCAACGTCTGATGTTTCTGAATTTTCAACAGTGACAAAAACTTCTCTTTCAACTTATCCAAGCCTGGAGTGTATGCCTCCGAATATGACGTGTGGATAGATTTTCCTGAAATCAAGTTACCAGTAATAATTGTAAAAACTTTTATATACATCTATACTAATATTATAAAGAGGAAAGGGTTGTATGTAAGTATGTTTGTAACGAATTGGCTCAAAAAGTACTGGACAGATTTTAAAAATTCTTTCACCATTTGAATACTACATAATACATGTCAAAAAATTAATTTACTTATAAAATCAATAAACTTAATAACAAATTCTTACCGGAATACGGTACTAAATGCACTCTAAAGTTCCCAAGCGCAGAAGTGTGCCCAAATATAGCCCCTCGTTCCGTCCACAGCCTCGACTGTTGCCTTGGGCCTTTAGGCTCATCTAACGCTCCGTACCAAATTAGTACGATGGGGATATTCATCTTACCCTAAATATTATATAAATTATTAATTAATTATCGCACGCACAGGCCAAAAATTAAATAAATCATCAATCAAATCAAAATATTTTATTCTGCATAAAAATTGTTACAATTTCTTACTGAACATCATGACTCATGAGTCTACCACCAGTTCGGAAAGAAACCTCTGACCTGAGAAGAACTGGCGAAGAAACTCAGCGGGACTATTTTTTTTCTCTCTTTTTCAAATTAAATTGAGAATTACCAATGTTGAAATAAATTGTATATGTTGAAATAGCCTAAATTAAAACCAGTCGAATGGGAGTCTGACTAGCAAATGACGAGTTCTATACCATCACCTATATGTTAAACAAGATTCAAACTACGTTGAATCATTGCAGTAAATATTTTTTGAGGGTTCTAATTAGAATTGTCTTTTGGAGTTTTTTGAATTTTTCTGTCTGTCTGTCAATCAGTGACTATATCATGTGATGATAATTACTAAACAGATTTTCATAAAATTATGCAAAGATAGCTATCATAGCCGTAGGTTGACTAGAACTATAGTATATACTAGGTTATTTTTTACATTAAAAAGTGTCTAGAGAAGAACCTGAGTGCAAGAGTAAATCTGAAGTGCAATATATATCACTATATTATGGTATTTTAGAATAGTTTTAGGATAAGTAGTTGGACGCGAAGCCAGAAAGAAACATATAAAATTATTACTCACAGAGGCAGTTACATTAATCCGTGCAGTCCACTGTCCCCCATGCTCCCCTCCAGAACTTTTTACAAAGGACGTTTGTATAATGTGTGGAGGGTCTACAATTGTTTGTTCACCAAAATACACTCCGTCATGCCGAGTCCAGCCATATGATGGTAAATCATCGGTTTGGACACACCAATGCCTGAAGCAATAATCTATTTTACTAAAAACTATGACTAGTAAACAAAACAAAATAAAAACTTGACAAATTATGTAGTAAAACCTTCCTTGAGAACCACTCCATCCATCCATTGGTTAAAATAGTATGAAAAGTGGTACAGTAGTTTTTGAGTTTATTGTGAACATACAGACAGACATCTAAATATACAAAACTGATGTATTTTAAATTTTTATTAAACAAAAAAATGTACTTGTCATTCTTTTTAGATGCCCAGGAGGGAGAGGGAGAAATTGAGGTGAGAGAGTCCCAAAGCCTCAAGAATAAACAAATATTTTCAGTTAAACTCTAAATTCAAATTACTAATTGCAATTTGCAATTGTAAAAGTATAAATTAAAAATCTGATCAAAATCATATTGTAATCACTACATAGTATAAAACAAAGTCGCTTTCTTTGTAATATGTATGCTTAAATCTTTAAAACTACGCAACGAATTTTGATGCGGTTTTTTTAATAGATAGAGTGATTCAAGAGGAAGGTTTATATGCATAACTAGCTGATCCTGAGGCTTTGCCTGTACTAAATCTAGGGAAGAGCCCGAGTGAAGCGAGGGCGAGTCGCTAGTATATTATATAATAGTATAGTAGTATATACCTGATCCCTTTAGTAGTGGCCATTTCATACCACATCAACCCAAACACAGGTGATCGGGGCTCTCTAGTCTTCAATCCAAAGTATACTCCTGGCCTATAACTCCCCCAGTACCTGTCAGGCACAGCCAGACCAGAATCTTGTACTGCCTAAAAAGTACACATAATTATTAACTATCATAAACATATCACAATGTATAATATACAAAGCATTTTATTTATCTTTTATGTTTTAATCTATTAATATATTTGATTAGGCATGATTAATATTTAATGAACTGCTTACAAATGTTGCCTCACATTATAACATCCTATTTTCTGAGTTAAAGAAAACCGAAGTAATAAAATACAATATAAAAATGTGTATTATGAAGAAAATAAAGAAAAATATCACAAAAGGGAGTAACTAGAATAGTTGAATGCTTAATAAATACCTTTTCCTCATCGAGTGGAGTGTTCACTCTGGTTTCTAAATATCCCAAGGCCCCCACATACATTGCTACTATTAGACACAGCACCCCTACACCAGTTTTCCACATATGAAACACAGGAAATTTTTCACTAGCCGACCTCTCGCTTGTACCTGAACTCGAGCTAGATTCGTTATTCCCATGCTTATTCGGCACAGTAGGTTTTCTATTCCTCACCATGATTTAGAAACATTAAATTACAATTGGGAATTCAAAATTGGCACGATTCGTGCTCAAATTTTAGGTAAAGATAAGTTCTATTTATTTGCGGCATTCGCCGACACTTGCAGTTGCAGGCAAAGAAAACGTCGATACTCGATATGTCAAAATGACGTTTGTTATAATTTGAAACCGGAGTTAAGTTTTGAAATTGATTCAAAATTAAATAAATAATTATAAAACATTAGTAAAAAATATAAAGATATACATTGTAAACATTGTTTAAATATTAAGTGTTACTAAACAAAATTGAATAAATAAAAATTGACCATCACTCGTCTACTAACCTCCATTTTATGTTGTGGTAGTGCGTTTCCTATCCTTCCTCTATCAAACTACACCAAATTAAAAGGAAATAGATTTTTTCATGTTATAGCCAGTCTTTAAAGATATATAACACGTTTAACTCCTTCTGCTTCTCTAAACTGCTATATTCTCAATAAAGTCTTACAAGATATTAAACAGCTTATCAGATTTCTGATTTTAAAACAGTACTGTATTCCTAACATTTTTATCACACACTGTTTTCAATACAGAAAAACCAGCCAAGTGCGAGTCAACCTCGTGCACGAAGAGTTCCGTACCATTATCTATAAAAACGGCAAAAAATCAAGTCTGTTACCTATATGGGAGTATATTTGTATTTATATATTTATTTTAATTATTTATTTTAAAGTAAATATAATATAACTAAATATTCTGTGAATATTTCAAGCGTTTCCGTTATCAATATCGACCAAAACCGAGCAAAAAAAATCACGTTTGCCATACGGGAGCTTAAATATTTATTTTATTCTTTTTTTTTTGTATTTGTTGTTATAGCCGCAACATAAATACATCATCTATGAAAATTTCAATCGCCTAACAGCTCTAACTTATCATCAAGTTTCATGAGATACAACCTGGTGACAGACGGACAGATAGACAGGGTACGGAACTCTAAAACCACGAAATATAAAACATTAGGTACTTTGAATTTTTACTCCAAACAGGGAAACCCGTGGTAAGATACGTTGCGATATGCGATAACATTCTAACCTACGAAATAACATACGAAAATAAAATTGAAGCTTTATACCAAAAAAATAACAAAATTTTGTTTGTCTGTTTGTTCTGACTAATATCTGAAATGATTGAACTTTTAAGCTTATTTTATAACAAGTGACTAAGGGTACTTTTATTTTAGACTAGCGACTAACCCTCGGTTTGCTCGTGTTCGGCCCTAGATTTAGCGCAAGCGAAATTGTGGGTTCCTCTAGTTAAAATAACTAAAATTTCTAAAAGAAAAGTAGCCTAAGTTACTTCTTATAATGTTAGATATCTGCGAGTGAAAGTCTCGTCCAAATCGGTTCCGCCGTTTCAGTGTTTAGCCGGAACAAACAGACAGAAATACCGTATATATATACTTTCATATACATTTAGTGAAAAGCTGTTAATTTGAAATTTAAAACAGACACTCCAATTTTATTTATATGTATAGATGTATAGATTATCAAAATAGACCTTTTTTTATTAAATTTGGAATTTATGGCAAGATTATTTTCTGGTTTTTTCGCGTGAATCTAAAAAAGATAAGTCTTGATTGTATTTTTTGTTGTCTCTATATTTTGATCTACGCTAAAAATCGTTACGTCCAGCAAGCGTATGTCGGTAATTAACATTTACCTGCAACGACTTGCTGGAAATCAAAACTTCGTCCTATAAAAGCTCTAGTAAGCAATGATGTGCCTATTTCGTAGCCAACGATTGAAATAAAAATAGAATATATTGTAAGTATTTAGGTACGACAGTTGTTGCCAAATGGTAACGCGCTCGCTTGGATAACCGGGTTGCGGGTTCAAATCCGGTCTCTCTCCTCTGATATTTATATGTGCAAATCATTTCTAATATAATTACCTCTAGTCTTACAGTGAAGGAAAACGTCGTGAGCAAACCTGCATGTCTAAAAGAACCTAGCAAGTTATCGAAAGATATGTAAAGTCCGCCCGCACTAGGCCAGCGTGGTGGACTATGGCCTGATCCCCTTGTATTGAAGGAGACCCATCCCCATCAGTGGGACGTTAAAAGATGCTGTGCTCCTTTTTATAGTGTATACATTTTACTTTTCATTTTATGTTTGAAAAATTTCATTTTTATAATTCACTCGTTCAAACTACATAGTCTAATAAAATAAATATCATTTCTTTTTTTTATTCTTTCAACCAGAATAATATTATGGTCAATGAGCATACGTTCAAATTTAAAGCCATAGTTATTTCTGGGCATAGTAATGAAAGCTTCACAAATAAATTAATAAAAAATAAAATATAAAGTTTATATGGCCACTAAAGTTTTGCATAGTTCAACTCGCAAACAAGTTTTGGTTTTATCGATTCTAAATAAAACGACTATTGCGCCCTCTTTGTACAGAGCGTGTATTTAATTTTGTATCAACAGATGGCGTTACTTTCTAAAATATTCTATTTTAAATAACTATTTTTATTTATAATATACAACTATATTTTAATAAGAAAATCAACTGTTTTAATTCTATTCAACAACAGTAAAAAAATGTTGTTAATCATGAATATTTTAAAATATATAAATAAAAAGCGCTTAATTTTAAATCGCAAACGCGCCACCTGTCCGTCGCGTCGGTAAAGTCGTTATCAAAGCGTCGGTAAAGCAGCACGGAGCACCCCCCCGCAACGCATCGCCCCGCCCGACGCCAGTCCGATCGAGCGAGACGTGTCGCGCGTACCTATCGCTGTCCCAACAATGCGCGACGCTACGCGACTGTCATGAGACGAACCCTCTAATCAACAAATAATCAGTTAAATAATGTAAAACAATCAAACAAACAAGCCTCTATCCGCCGCGGCGGCACTGTGCGCCCGAGTCTTCCCGCCGGCCGGCGACGCGGCACGCGACAACGCTTCCAAAAAAAAACTAAATCTCGATGTCAGTGGCTAGTGTCTGTGTAGTGTAGTTAAAATAGTTAAATGTTTAAACGTGCAATGATCGTATGAGGAAGAAAGGCAACCGGAACATTGTAAGTGAAGAGCGGCTGTTTTTTAGATATGCGCGGTGGCCCGCCCTGCCCGGAGATTTTATTCGCGTGGGGCGGCTGATCGAACCACGGAGGTACGGTCTGTCCCTCGGTATTCCTTTTTTCTATCTGAACAGGTCTCTAACCCCTTTTTTATGCGTCGCGCCTTTTTTTGGAGGGAATGTTTACAAATCGATAACTTATAGGTTATGAAGCTTTGTTTCAAAACAAACTTTTCGACTATGTTCAAGTTTTGTAATCACTATTTGCTCCTTTCATAAATTTCCTAATAAATATTAAAAATATGGTCGCCTCTATGTGTATTGACCAGGTAATAAAAAAAGTCGTACAGAAGTTTAGCTAACTCAAAACCAGTTTCGAGCGGCCGATGTACCTACATATGAAACAGTTATTGTGTGTTCAAAGATACTCTTACACGATTGTGTTATAAACAAAATATAATGTTAAAACCTTTAAATAAAAGTATTTCCTCCATTAATTGACTGATTGTTATTTGTTAGTGGCAATGGTATCACATTTTACGTCCTAACCGCACTGATAGTCGTAAATAGTATTTATTTAAATACCGTATTTTTTAACATAAAATCTATCATATTCGTTGTTTGTAAAATAAATTTGAATTGTGTATTTTAATTATAATATGAATTCGTAAGTTCTCCCCAACGTATTATTTTTCTTGAAAAACTAATAAGGTAGGTATTACAAAAGTAATAACATTGTATTTATTCATAAAATGTTCTTTAATGAATACAGTTTAATCTATTATTCAAATAAACAAAATTTTTCATTCACTTTCACGTGTTACTATAGCCAATAATAAATACTTTTTATGTGACAGGTCTACTACTAAGTAGAACGCAATATTTGTATATAGACATTGTACGGTACATCAGTACGTATATAAATAAAATTGAAGTATCTGTTTTTAATTTCAAATTAACAGCTTTTCACTAAATGCATAAGAAAGTAGGTATAATCGGTACTTTAAAAAAAAACAATTTAAATTTTTTTTGTCTGTTTGTTCCGGCTAATCTCTGACACGGCTGGACCGATTTTAACGGGACTTTCACGCGCAGATAGCTAATGTTATAAGGAGTTACTTAGGCTGCTTTTATTTTATTAGAAAATTAGGAAAAAACCGTCTAGTTCATTTTAACTTACGCCGGCCGGATTTTTTTCAAATTCAAAATATTTTATTTCGCATAGAATGATTAATTTTTTTTACTGAACGTCATGATTCTACTATCAGTTCGGAAAGAACTCTGACCTGAGAAGAACTGGCGAAAGAAACTCAGCGGGACTGCTAGTTTTTACTAATAAAGTAATAAAACATTCAAGTAGGACAAAATTACAATTTTTACCTGACGGTCTATTGTTAGACGTTAAGCTATTTATAAACATAGATAGCAGTTAAGTATTTCTTTTCGAAACTATATAAAACAAGCGTTTTTATGTAAATCTATACTAATATTATAAAGCCTAAGAGTTTGTTTGTTTGGTTGAACGCGTTAATCTTAGGAACTACTGGTCGATTTGCTGCAAAAACTAGAAGGGTGGGCGTTAGTTCTGCGAGGTATCATACCGCGCGACTCAGAAAGAATTTGGTTTCTGGTCTTGAGAACGCGAGCGAAGACGCGGGGAATGCTAGTACCGTATATACTTTCACATGCATATTTTATTTTATAGCTGTTATAGGTATTTGAATTTAAAAACAGACACTTCAATTTTATTTAGGTATATGTATAAAAAATATGTACCTAATTTTACGTTTCAAAAAATTAACTAAGATATAGGTAAGTGTTATCGTTTTAAAGACATACATATTGTTACGTACTACGGGTTCGGGATCGGAAATTAAAAGCGTTCTCGCACTAAGTTGTTTTATTTACACTTAATATACACGCGCAGTTTGTACACAACACTAGTTTAATTTAGTCTCTGAGCACTATAATCCACCACTTTTAATAATTCACTATGTTCTTCTTCACTTTTCCACTATTTCGTATCTCTTCGCAATCTTCACTCAACTCCGAACTTCAACTGAACTCTCGACACACTGCCGGCCTTTTTATATGCGTAAATTTAGAACATTCTAGTATCGAAAATTCAAAATGTTTCTAGTAACTTCCAAATTGTTCCTGAAAATGCGTTATCTCTTTCTGTCACATTAAAATTTGTAATAAACTGTTCTTGTTATCTAATTGTCAAAAGTTAGAACTTGACATTCGCTGTTGTAAGGCATGGTACAAGCGTGCTATTATGACGAGTTCGCACTATATTTCGCGACACTACCCCCTCCTTAGACATGCTCGTCTCGAGCATCGTTGTTACCGTGATACTTGGCTAATCGGTCCACATGCACGATTTTAGCCGGGCTTCTAGATGTACGTTGAATTCGGAAAGTGACGTCGTTAATTTTCGTTATAACTTTGTAGGGCCCCTCCCAACTGGGTTGTAGCTTAGGCGATTTACCCTTTCGTCTCACCGGGTTATGCAGCCATACCAATGAGCCTTCCTCGAAGTTCGTTCCTGTCGCCTTCCGGTCATAACGAGTTTTCATGCGTTCACTTGCTTGTAGCCCTGCATCTCGTATCTGCTCATAAACACTAGTCATTTTCGCTCTTAGTTCGCTGGCATATTCGGTGATGCAACTGGGAGTATCCGGCGGGCAACCACTTAATAGATCCGCTGGTAGCCGTAATTCTCTTCCGAAATTTGCAAAAGCAGGTGTTATGGTAATGCTTTCGTGTACAGCAGTCCGGTAAGATAGCAGGAACAGTGATAAAAACTCGTCCCAATCCTTTTGATGTTTATCCACAACCTTAGCTAGATGGCGTTCCAAAGTCTGGTTAAACCTTTCAACCATTCCATCTGACTGTGGATGATGTGGTGTGGTTCGAGTCTTGTGCACCCCCATGATTTTACATACTTCCTGAAATATATGCGATTCAAAGTTTCTTCCTTGATCACTGTGCATTTCTAACGGAACGCCGAATCTGCAAAATACATCTTTTACCAAAGTATTTGCGATAGTTACTGCTTCTTGATTTGGAATGGCGAATGCCTCAGGCCATTTCGTAAAATAGTCCATCACAACTAAAATGTATCGGTTCCCGGAGTTAGTAATTGGGAATGGTCCTGCTACGTCTAATGCGATTCTCTCCCAAGGTGCCCCAACGTTGTATAATTTCATTGCTCCTCGGCTTCTGGTCTGCGGGCCTTTGACAGAGGCACATTGCACGCATTTCCGACACCAGTCCTCAACATCATCTCGACAATGCAGCCAGTAAAATCGCTCCTTTATCTTGATTAACGTTCTCCTTACCCCTAAGTGTCCACCAGAAGAACCATCATGGTAAGCTCGAAGTACCTCGGATACTTTTATTTTAGGTACCACTAGTTGGAGATGGCTATCATTTCCACGTGTCCTCTCCCATTTGCGGCACAATACTCCGTTGTGTAACAACAAACTGTCCCATTGTGCCCACAAACTTTTCGTAGCGGTGCTGTACTGTGCTATGTCAGTCCACTTAGGTTTTGGCCTACCACTACTTAACCATTCCATGATAGGTCGTATATCTCGGTCTTCTTCTTGAGCTCTCTTCATGGCTTCATCACTCCAACGTTCATCTAACGAGTCTGTTCTAATAATTTTAATTGATTCTAATTCCTTCGCCTCTTGTCTTTGACAGTGCTTGCAGTCGTCTTCACATGGTCTTCTAGATAGAGCATCGGCGTTGCTGTGATTTTTACCCCCTCGATGTTCTATATCGAACTGGAATTCTTGAAGTTGTTCAATCCATCGTGCTACCTGTCCTTCGGGGTCCTTGAATTCCAATAACCATTTCAGGGCAGCGTGATCGGTTCTTACCAAAAATTTGCGTCCTAGCAAGTATTTCTTAAAATGTTGTAAAGTTTTCACTACAGCAAGTAGCTCTCTTCGAGTAACGCAATAATTCTTTTCCGGTTTAGAGAGTGACTTACTGAAATATGCGATTACCACCTCCTGATCACCCTTCCGCTGGGACAATACACCTCCAATACCGATATTGCTGGCATCAGTGTCGACAATAAACTCTCCCTTTGTGTCTGGATACCCAAGGACCGGTGTTTGGCAAAGATGTTTCTTCAGTTCTTGAAAGGCCGATTCACAATTATTGTCCCATACGAAGGGTCTCTTCTCTTCGGTCAGTTTATGAAGTGGTTTGGCGATGTCAGAGAAGCCTTTAACAAATCTTCTATAGTAAGAGCACAATCCCAGAAATGCTCTCACTTGCGTTTTGTCCTTAGGGGTCGGCCAATCTTTCACAGCGGTGATTTTGCTAGGGTCCGTTTCCACTCCGTTTTCCGAGACTACATGTCCAAGGTAATTCACTTGTCTCCTAAAGAATGAGCACTTCTTTGGACTTAACTTTAAATTTGCTTCCCTTAGTTTATCAAATACTGCTTCGAGTTTCTTAAGATGGTCTTCGAAGTCACGTCCCACAATAATTATGTCATCTAGGTAAACAAGGCAGGCTGCTCCTAGTAATCCAGCGAGTACACGTTCCATCAACCTCTCGAATGTTGCTGGTGCATTGCATAACCCGAACGGCATAACCTTAAACTGCCACAACCCTTTTCCAGTTGAAAACGCAGTTTTCTCCTTATCCACGGGGTCCATGTCTACTTGCCAATAGCCACTCTTCAAATCGAGAGTTGAAAACCATTTCATACCACTGAGAGTGTCCAAGGTGTCGTCGATTCGAGGCAGGGGATAACTGTCCTTTTTGGTTACATCGTTGAGTCTGCGGTAATCGATGCAAAACCTTGTAGAGCCATCCTTCTTCCTTACAAGTACTACTGGAGAACACCAAGGACTAGTAGATTGTTCGATGATGTTATTCTTTCTCATGTCTTGGATCATGTCGTCAACCTCTTTCTCCTTAGCCCATGGAATTCGTCTTGGTCGTTGTCGAATAGGCGCAATGTCACCAGTATTAATTTTGTGCTTCACCAAACCGGTTCTTCCAATATCGCCGTCATGTTTCGAGAACAAATCTGAATATTGGTAAAGTAAATTTTTAGCTTTTGTCTTCTGTGAACTTGTGAGATGTTCTTCGCAGTCTTCTAAAAGTTTCATTGCTTGCTCTTTATCCTTGTTAAGCACCTTCTCATTCTGTTGACATCTGCTTAACCAGGCTATCTCTTCGCAAGTCCCCACAACTTCCCCTCTCTGAATAGTTTGCGTAGCGTCACTGGTGTTCAGCACTGGAACCATGGATGTCGAAGTTTTACCTACTACAACTCTTGCTGGGATCCACGAGCTCTCATCTTCATACTTCTCTATAATAGCGCAGCACCATTGACTACCTGACTTGTTCTGAGGTAAAGCGACAGGTACTAGAGTCTGTGATCTTGGCGGAAGAGCAGTGTCTCTTAAGCAACAAACTTTCCCCTGAACTCCACCACTTATCGGTACTTCTCTATTTCCGCACTTTAAAACTCCATATTTCATGTCAATCGTACACTGGTAATTTTGAAGAAAGTCCAATCCAATGATGCAATCATCCACGATATCTGCAACTATTGCGTTATGCCAATAGATGTGGTCCCCAATTTTTATAGCAATTTTTCTTTCCCCCCAAACAGGTATGCGCTGACCGGTGGCTGTCATAAGGGTGATGTGCTTTCTATCTTGCAAATTTTTGTCCGCAATGTGTTTCAGCTTTCGGTTATTAATGACAGTTCGCGAAGCTCCGGTATCCAGTGTCAGTTTACATGTCACTCCATTAATAGCGCCTTGTATAACCAAAGTGTTTCCATCTATTGCCTGTTTTACTTCTATCGGTGGGGTTGTAGATTCCCCGGCCAGCGCCCACCTCCTAGATCTGTCCAAGATCAATTCTCCTCTGACTTGATCGTTGGTTGCTACACCAACATCTGCCTGTAGTCGACCATTTTTCCTTGTATGGCAGTCACTTTGAAGATGGCCCTGCTCACCACACTCGTAGCACCTTGGGTTAAAAACACGTCTCCGGACGGATAATCCTCCCGTGGTAGCTTCCTGCACCCTCCAAGATCTAGAATCATGACGCACAGCTTCAATCTCTAGAGCATGAGCGACAGCTTCCCTGAGACTTGTATGGTGTCTTAGGCGTACAGCAGCACGTACCTCCGAGTCGCGAATCCCGTCCACAAAAGCCTGCAGAAGAATGGTTTCTATGGCGGATGGCGAGGATTGATATGCCTTCCGTACGAGCCTCTCAATCTCTATGGACCACTGCTGCAGGGTTTCATTGGCTCGTTGTGTACGGTCTTTAATTTGAGCCCTGTACACGTGCTCTAGATGACTATCACCATACCGCGACTCTAAAGCGTTAAGTAGCTCACTGTATGTGGTCTTCCTGCCAGGGTCACTAGCACAAAGCGCCTCCAATACATTCAGAGCCTCCTCTCTAAGTGCGACGGTAAGGGCAGATCGAGCTTCATCATCTGTCCATCCACTCGTCTCCTTGATCGTCTCGAACTGGATCTTGAATGCGGCCCAAGAAGATTTGCCGTCGAAGTAAGGGACTTTAAAGATTTTTGCTGTTGATGTACTGAGGTCAACACTACGCGGTAATCTGTGAGCTTCCATGTAATCAACCCTTTTCTCTATTTTAGATAGTTTGGAGTCATACTCCCCTATGGCCTCACCGAGTGTCGTCTTAATTCCCTCGACTTCCCTTTCTACGGCTTCGACCCGTTCCTTATTTTGTTGGAGAGCGACTATAACATCCTTGTGAATGCCATCTTGAAGTGCGCGCAGCTGTTCCTCCTGGCGGCGAGCCTGCTCTTGCATCATGAACGCCATTTGTTGCAGGAGGGCGTTCATGTCTGGCGTGGTGCTCTGTTGGGCCGCGGACTCATCCCTCGATGTGCTAGGGCCAGAATCTTCCCTTTGTTGTTCTGCCATTGCGCGTGTAGTGACTCCTTCCTTCTCGTGCCTCGGTACTAACGGCATTTCCGATCCCACTTCTGACACCAATTGTTACGTACTACGGGTTCGGGATCGGAAATTAAAAGCGTTCTCGCACTAAGTTGTTTTATTTACACTTAATATACACGCGCAGTTTGTACACAACACTAGTTTAATTTAGTCTCTGAGCACTATAATCCACCACTTTTAATAATTCACTATGTTCTTCTTCACTTTTCCACTATTTCGTATCTCTTCGCAATCTTCACTCAACTCCGAACTTCAACTGAACTCTCGACACACTGCCGGCCTTTTTATATGCGTAAATTTAGAACATTCTAGTATCGAAAATTCAAAATGTTTCTAGTAACTTCCAAATTGTTCCTGAAAATGCGTTATCTCTTTCTGTCACATTAAAATTTGTAATAAACTGTTCTTGTTATCTAATTGTCAAAAGTTAGAACTTGACATTCGCTGTTGTAAGGCATGGTACAAGCGTGCTATTATGACGAGTTCGCACTATATTTCGCGACAATATAAACGCATTAGCACTCTACTATGTATTAATATCAGTACAACAATAATTGGTAAAACTCCTTAGATAATTCGACTGATGAATTTAAAATGGCTTATCGATGAAGGCATGTCGTTTCGCGTGCACTAATATGTTTCATGGAAAGGTTGGCGAGGTCTTTGACCATGAACTGAGTTTTATAAATGTAATGTATGTATCTATCTATACATACATATATAAATAAAATTGAAGTGTCTATTTTTAATTTCAAATTAACAGCTTTTCATTAAATTCATATTATGAAAGAAATATATGGTAGGTACTTACATAAAAAATCAATTTTTAAAATTTTTGTCTGTGTATGTTCCGGCTAATCTCTGAAACGAATGGCTACCTTTTAACCGACTTAAAAAAGGAGGAGGTAGAAATTATATTTAATTAATAGCGGAACCCGTGTCTTCGCTGACGCTAAATCTAGGGGCGAACCCGAGCGAAGCCAGGGTGAGTCGATAGTATCATTATATATAAACATCCTTAACTGGAGTACAAACATTCGTGCTATCACAAAAATGACTTCCAGCGGGACTCGAACCCTTGACCGCTGGTGCAGCAAACTGTGCCAAACGTAGAAGACATAGCTTGCAGTGCAATGCAAAAACTTAATTGAAATTAAATGGTTTTCACAATAAACAGCGAATGTCGTCTGTGACATCCTTTTGTGTTGATTCGCAAGGTCATAAGTACATCGCTATGACTAAAGTATGAATTATTTTAATATTTTCCCTAAAATATATTTCTGTCACGTTTATATGGTTTTTTTACATGTAGGTTAATACAGTGTTCAGTTCCTGTTTGAGGAACATTTTTTGGGCGATTATGGTGGACTGTAGTCGTGTACTTACAAGGCTAGGTAATGTTTGCGAATTTTCTTATTAAAGCAAGTAAATAAAGCATTTGACCTCGCACTAAATTTCCGATCCAATTTTTTTTTAGGTTAATTTTTACAAAAAAGTTTACAGGAAATAAAAGGTGCGAAATTTTATTTTCTACAATAAGGGTCTGAATAATTTTTGCCCTGAAGTGCATAGTTTCTGAGATGTCGTCCAAAAACTTTTCTTCAAGATTGCGATCGAAGCTCCACCTGGATCTGTTAGCATTTTGTCAAAATTTAAAATAATGAACGAGATCTCTTCTAAGTCATGTTAAGATGGAGCCTCGCTCCAGTCTTAACATCCCTATATAAGCTTTATCTGTTATTATAGATTTCTATTAGATATGTATAAAAAAAGTACTATTTAATACTTTCTTAAGTTTACGCGAATATTTCACATTATAAATGAAACTATCTTTTCGGATTTTGTCGCGGATTTATATAATCATAATAAATCCGCGACAAAATCCGAAAAGATAGTTTCTAAATGAAACTGTGAATGAAATGTACCTACTATTTATTAAGCCAATATACAAGGTATAATATGAAGATATCTTATCCATACAGACAAAATGTAATGTCGAAAATCAAAATCAAGTAATTTTATTCAGCATAAAAATTCTTACAATTTCTTACTGAACGTCAGTCTACTACCAGTTCGGAAAGAAGAAACCTCTAACCCGAGAACAACTGGCGAAAGAAACCCAGCGGGACTAATATTATATTTTATCTCTCTTTTTCAAATTAAACAATCGCTTTGATGATACAACCATTTTATTTTAACTAGTAGAATATTGATCGAAGCAGAATCGAACCCACTGCAAACGCAGATCACCTTTGAACCTTCACGATTCAATGGACAAGTAGTGCAATAGTTAGAAACAACGGTTTTAGATGTTGCGGTTAGACGTAATTGTCTTAGATATCGTATAATTATTTATTTCCTGTACTAAACTCGATGATGTTCTCACAATTTGTTAACCTAATTATGTGGTAATAGGATATGGTGGTCAAGTAGTGGTTAGGTCTAGGAAATGTATGAATGTATGTAATCTATATCATCTATACTTCACTATCATCACTACATAGTATAAAACAAAGTCGCTTTCTCTGTCCCTATATCCCTATGTATGCTTAAATCTTTAAAACTACGCACTTGATTTTGATGCGGTTTTTTTTAATAGATAGAGTGATTCAAGAGGAAGGTTTATATGCATAACTAGCGGATCCCGCGGCTTTGCCTGTGCTATATCTAGGGAAGAGCCCGAGCGAAGCGAGGGCGAGTCGTTAGTAATATTATAAAGCTGAAGAGTTTGTTTGGTTGAACGCGCTAATCTCAGGAACTACTGGTCCGAATTGTATAATTCTTTTTGTGCTGGATAGTCCGTTTATCGAGGATGGCTATAGGCTATATTACATCACGCTACGACCAATAGGAGTCGTGCATCAATGAAAAATGTTGAAAAAACGGTAGGTATTTTGTTTCCAGCCCTTAGAACGCTCTAAAGCCACGGGAAAGGCTAGTTATGAATAGAAATCTCCTGTGCGTGTGTATGTAACTGAACACCTCCTAAACGGCTGGACCGATTTCGATGAAATGTTTTGTGTATGTTCGAGTGGATTCGAGAATGGATTAGATTCACCATTTGGTCCACTACAAAATGTATTTTCTGAATTAATTAGTTATTTATACATTTTCACAATAAATAACATATTCAATTATAAATAAGTCGTTGCTAGGCAACGTTGTTTTGCGCATGCGTACCGAAACTTAACCGGGAGCACAAATTTATAAAATTTTCTATGTGTACAGGACAACGTCTGTCGGGTCCGCTAGTATACTATAATAAAATACTAACAGACGAATCTTTTTTATTAATTAAATTAAAGAATTAAATATTTTTTGGAAAATCTTATTGAAATATTCATTATTGTCAATAGAGAGGCCAAATATATGTACCTATGAGACCTTCCTTCGCTCCGTACTCGTCTGAGTTTATTCGTTACATACAAAAATACAAATCTTTCCTTTTTATAATATTAGTATAGACTATAGACTAAATTATTGCAATCGGAATAGAGATCAGTAATATCTGTATTTTTTATATTAAAAACTAGCTGATACCCGCGACTTCGTCCGCGTTGCTTGAAATATTAACAAAGTTTTTCGCATGGCGCTACGCCGCTTGCCCCACTACTCCGCGAGAAGGAAACATACATACTGCATCACTGAACACGCAGTACATATACAAATCGTTTTTTCTTGAAACTTTAATAAGTTTTTATTAAATGAAGATATCGCAATCTTTTTTTATATAAGGGCCAAGTGTCTAAGAAATAAAACTTAGAAAGTTTCATTTAAATATATCCAGTACTTTTTCCGTGATGCGCGCACAACTGCAGACCTCTATCATTTTATTTATATAGATTATTAGGTTATATAAAAACAAATGAAATTAATTAAATAAAAAAAAACAATTGACTTTAACCTTTTCTATTTAAACAGTAAAAAAATAATCATTTGGAGTCTGTAGAAGTTACAGTTTGGAAACATAAATTTAACATTCTCACACCCACCCCCGCAATCCCTATTGGAAATAGAATTTCGTAAAATCCTATTTGAGATGATTTCTGCATGACAAATAAAAGATTACTACCAAATTTAAAGTCTATAGAGGTTACAGTTTGGAAATAGAAATTTCACATTTTAACACCCACTACCGCAATCTTTTTCGGCGGTGGGTTGTTGTAAAATCTGCTCTTAAATCATTTCTGCATCACATATAGACGACTCTAGCTAAATTTGGAGTCTGTAGGAGCTACGGCTTAAAAAATAAAAATTTTCATTGTTAAACCACCCCCGCAACCCCCTGTGGGGTGAGCTACCGTAAAATTCGTTCATAGACTATTTCTACATCTCTTACAGAAGATTCCTACCAAATTTGGAATTTATAGGAGCTATAGTTTAAAAACGGGAATTGTTCATTGTTAACGCCCCCGCAATCCCCTTTGGGGGATGAATTTCTTAAAATCCGTTTTTAGTTGACCTCTACATAACGAAAGTAATATTCCTACCAAGTTTCACATTTCTAAGTCCTATAGTTCCCGAGATTTCGTGATGAGTAACTAAAGAAGTAGAAATTGGGATACTTCGATTATCATTGAAATTTTTAACGTTTTAGCAGACTTTTTTAAAATTTTCTTACATATAAACATTCTCACAATTCTGAAGACAACAAAAAAAAATTAACCCAATCGGTCCAGCCGTTCTCAAGTGATACTCGATCATAGATACGGCATTTTATTTTTATCAAAAAATGAGAGTGGGTGTGCAGGGGTGCGTGGGAGTTGGTGGGTGGATGCGTGGAAGTTTGTAAGTAGATTCTTAGCTGAATGTAAAAGAACATTATCCGTTTAGTAAACTCCGTTGAAATCCATGAAAACAAAAGAATCAAGAGAAAACGCTTGTCTTTTGTTTTTATTAGCGGGATAAATGTTCATAAAAGTAAAACAGCAATAAAAAAATGAAGGAACGTTAGAATTCGAAAAATAAATAGCCATAAACCATCTAGGAAAAATTTCGCATCGAATGGTGGTAGTTTCATGTCGATACGATCAGTGGTTTAGGCGTGATTGTGCCTCAAACGAACACCATTTTCATTATATATATATAGATAACATAATATCGACCCAACTGTAATATTTATTTGTAAGTTCGTAAGTTCGTATTTCATAGTATTTCTAATAGAAAAAAGTTATTTTAAATGCCGAACGCGTAGAAAATGTTCTAATTTCTATACTTAGATAATATGACTGTTGGATATACGTTAAATACATACATTTCTTAATTCACTCTACTTTTTATAGATGACACCCGCTCGAGGTTCGAATCCCGCTCGGGGCATTCATTTATGTTATGATCATGAATGTTTGTACTTCAGTCATGGGTGTTCATATTTATAATTTATATTTATATATGTAGGTGTATTTATATATATAGGTATTTAAAGTTATATAGGTGTAGTGTTTATTTGTAGACAGATCGATTTGTAGTTATCCACTTTCAAGAAAGATCTGAGAATACGAAATACCATCGTTGACAATCCAACACAAATGCTGGCGCGAATGTACAAGAAGGCCCAATCCCAAGTAAGGGGTCGTCCATTAATCACGTGATGTTTTAAGCAACTTTTTAACTGAAGAAGAAAAAGAGAAGACTACTTTCTGTAATAGTTAACGCTTATAGATTAAGTGATAGCTAGCAAACCCGGCTCACTTCGTTCCCTGGGCGTAAGGTAAAATAAACTAAACGGTAGCTTTTGTAATTTTTATTAAATATATAGCCTAAATTACTCGTTATAAGATTAGCTATCTGCGAGTGAAAGTTCCGTCAAAATCGATCCAGCCGTTTTAGAGATTTGACTGAACAAACAGACAAACAATCGTTTTAAAATTGATTTTTTTATCTATGTACCATATTATATGCTTTCATAAGCTGTTAATTTGAAATTAAAAACAGACACTTCAATTTTTATGTATATATGTGTACTGATTATCATAGAAAGTCCCTATATCTTTTTAACTCACATACAAGTTATCGAAAGGGTAACTCAGTACATGGTACGACGGACTAAAATTAAACTAACCTACTTCTACAGTTATAAGTTCACGGCCCGGTGTGCACGCGATTCTACCCTCAATGTATGGTAAAGCCTTGACCGAAGATGTTCAGGTTTGATGCCAGCGTGAACATTTCACGCTGCATTAAGCGATACAGCGTGAAGATATTGGTCTTAAAAGAACGTGAACGAAACTTATTTAATATCAATCTTTTCCAAACTGTCTTAACTTCACAGTACTATTACCGCGTTTTGTATTTCACTATAGATCATAGAAAAACTGACAGTTATTAAAGTGAAATTAGTAATAAGGCTTCGCTTTGTTCCAGTCTAATAGTCCATCACGTCTATGGAAACTAGCACCGCACCATAATTTTTTTATATGAACTCGATATTTCCATATAGGTACAATTTTTTTTCAATCATAACTAAAATCTAGTTTTACGCATTTTTATCTATACTATTATTATAAAGCTGAAGAGTTTGTTTGTTTGGTTAAACGCGCTAATCTCAAGAACGACCGGTCCGAATTGAAAACTTCTTTTTGGGTTGGATAGTCCGTTTATCGAGGAAGGCTATAGGCTATAGTACATCACGCTACGACCAATAAGAGAGGAGCATCAATGAAAAATGTTGTAAAAACGGGAGGTTTATGGCTTCCAGCCTTTAGAATACGCGCGAAGCCGCAGGGAAAGCTAGTATATATATAAAAGCACAGACGTATGGACAAAAGGAAGTATGACATGATATAAAAAGTTAGTATTTAATAATAATAACAATCACCTAACCGATTTCGGTTAAGCGGCCAACCACCAACCACGCTGCCAACTGCGTGGGAGGTAGGGCCGATCCTCACAACAATGCGGTTCATTCTCGGTTCGATCTCGGCCTGGTAATGTCTTATCATGATCACATTATATTCTTATTATCGGATTCAGTTTACGATTCATAAATTATGAAGAAAACTTCTCGTTGGAGTAATAAAAAATTAGATTTCTACAAGATAGATCGTGATTAGAGTGAGATGGATCGAAAATTTTACCAGGCCGAGATCGAACCGAGAACAAACTGTGAACTGCATTATAGTGAGGATCTGGCCTTATAGTGCAATGCGAACAAGTGCTCTCTTTAGTCCTGTAACTCTTATATTATGACAGTTCGACACGTACCGTAAGTCGTTGAGTATTTCGTGACAGGAAAATCTATATTGGCACGAGTCGGGACTCGAACCCAAGATCTCTAGATTGGAAAATTAAAATGCTAGCCGATATTCTAACAAGGCATTTCTTATTAGTACTTAACAAAAATGCGAGCTACTTAGAGCTCAAGCCGCACGTATTTTAGTCCTTTTTAAAAATTTATTAATATAATTAATTTTAAAATATATATAACTACTCGTACTAGGTACGTTTTAACAGGTAAGTAATAGGTTTCTGAAGATAAGATATTTTCTTGTAGTAATAAGTATACCTATCTATCATCGTCAGCTATCATTATACTAAACATTAAAATCTGTCCAGTGGTTTTCTCGTGATGCGTTCACTGACAGTCAGCCAAAATTTTTAAAATTCAATAAATTCGTAACCTTTATATGTATAATGTATATTTTATACCTTAAAAGTTGATTTCATCATCATCATCATCATCATCATCAGCCCTTTTTTTAACGTCCCACTGCTGGGCACGGGTCTCCCTCAGTACGACGGATAAGTTTATTTATGATACGATAAAATATACGTAGGTACACATGAACACTTTATCTTTGAAGTCGGTTAAAAACGTAGAGATAGATGTTGCAACAGATCTAACAAAGAGTGTACGGGATTCGGAGAACCAGGTTCAGTGACCCGTGCTTTGGCGGCCGTTTTAATTAATTTTTCATCTAAAAAACCTGAGCTATTTAAACTTAGGAGCTTTTATACAAATAAACTAACCGAAAGTATTCACATTGTCTATAAAAATGTCTAAGGGATGTTTGTGTGTTTGTTCAAACTATAATATTATGACAGTTTTTGATGAAACTATGCGTAATTTTACTATATTTTTTTTGTCTTTTCGATTGTACCTGATATTGGCGAAGGAAATTGTGGCCTTGGCACTCTTAGAAGCAATTATTGTCATCAGCCCTTTTTAACGTTCCACTGCTGGGCAAGGGCCTTCCTCAGTATGGGGGTGCTGCGCACGCGTTCTCAAGGCCGGAAACCAAATTCTTTCTGAATCGCGCGGTATGGTACCTCGCAGAACTAACGCCCACCCTTCCCGTTTTTGCAATACTTTTCATTAATGCTCCGCTCCTATTGGTCGTAGCGTGATGTTATGTAGCCTATAGCCTTCCTCAATAAACGGTCTATGTATCTCGAAAAGAATTTTTCTATTTGGACCAGTAGTTCCTGAAATTAGCGTGTTCAACCAAACTAACAAACAATCTCTTCAGCTTTATAATATTAGTATAGATAAATAAACATATAGGGTACTATTTACTGCGAGATAATCTCATCTCTAAGAATCGAGCGGAACGGGGTGCGGTCGCTAGTTAATAATATTTTTTTAATAAATAACAAATACTTAAATGGACTATGACATATATTTTTTTAATATAAATACTATGTATATCTATTAAAACATACTGGTAACTGATCGTACGCTACATTCTATTTCTATAGGTTGCACAACATGGCTATGTGAAATTTTCTTAGCACAGAGTAATGTGTGCACAGAGTTTCATAAGTATAAATAATAATATATTAGTTTTTTTTTAAATTATAGATTTTGTTTAAAAATACTGTTTTAATATCAAAATTATTAACTGTTAGAGAAAGTAAAATGTTTCAAGAAGATTTCTTCAAACATTACATTGTCGATGTCATGCAGCATTGACATATATATTAGTTTTCTTACTATAGGTATAAGTATATTTTTTCTCTTTCAAATAATGTAGCTTTATATTATATAAAGTTTTATTAAATATATTAAATAATAATAAATAACATTAAATATTGACTAAAAAAAATTAAAAATATGACAAACTTTGATGGATTCTGTCAACATTCCACCTAAGGCGAAAACTGATGTATGAATATATATTAATTAAGAGACTTGAATATTATTAGATATTACCCTTATAATACTGTTATTGTTATTTAAGATTATGTTTGTTTAATTAACGTAATAACTAATACTACTACTATATAAGTGCGAAAATTTGGATGGCTGAATTTGTAACTCAATCACGCTAGAACTCACAAAGAAAAACGCCGAGCTATGCAAAGGCGCCGCTACTTAGATACTTCTAGTAGGTACCTAGTCTTTATGTTAATCTAGGACTTAAGTCATAGTTTATCTGTTTAGTGTATATATACAGTATAACTATGACTTTCTTAGATTTAACGCGATTACTTGATATTTTAAATCAAATTATGTATCGAATGCCTTACATCAATCATTATCTCGAGAAAGACTAAGGTTTAAGATGTGACCAAATGGATGCAGTCATTACAGCGTTATAGAATGACAAACACACAAATGTATGTATAATATGTGGTTATTAAATTACGTAACATTAATTTTAACCCCAAAGCAAGAAAGAAATCCCTCAAGGCTAAAGTTTCGAAAGCAACTGGCATTGTTAAAAATTTTCCAACTTGTTCGTACTTTTTTTGTTCTCCAAAGTTACTTTAACTTTTGTAGCTTCACCCCAATTTTTTACTTAGAGTGTAGGACGTAGGTATACTAATATACCTAGTTAATAAGAGTATGGTGTGCATCTTGTTAACGGGCCCTTTTCTCTTTCTGGGTAAGTATTTTTGCGAAGACTATTGATAACCAACTTGTTATCAATACGTAGTAAATACGTAGTAAATACGTAGTAATAAACCTTGTATTACTACAATAACATTTGTATCACTAAAAGCTTTATAGGAGCATGGCGATACATAATTGATTACAGGTTTGATTCTCGCGCAGAGCAAATATTCTGCTATTTTGCTACAAAGCAAAGCAATGATAGGTTAAAAAACAAATGATACGATGATAACCAACCCCACAAAGCAAAATTTGTAATGGTACTTTTTTATTACGATACTAACGACCCACCCTCTTCTTATTCAGGCCCTCATTTTATTTAGCTGATCCTGCTATAAGTTTATCAAATCTATATATTGTTAAAGCAGCAGCAGCTTTTTACTTAATACATATGAAAGCTTATACGGTTTTTTAAAAGAATATTTTTATATTTTCGTTTGTCTGTCTGTTCCGGCTAATCTTTAAAATGACTGAACCGATTTTGACGAAAATTTCACTGACAGATAACGAATAATTCAGGCTACTCTTATTTCGGAAAAACTGTTAAGTTTCCGTGTAAAAAACAAGCATGACATTGTAAACAAACGCACCGACCGTACGAAACAAGTCCTTAATACGATTATTTACTGTATTATGTAAAACAGAGTTTATTTTAAGTTACTATATTTCAAAAAACGTATAATGTTTCGATCGTTTAGATAAGGAAATGTTTTCATATGTTTATTTTATTTTATTTATTTTATTAGGGAAAACAAACAGCATTACAATATAACAAAAGATTACACAAAGTTGACAACACATAAGCCAGTAAATTTTCCACTTCAGTTTATGCTTACAGGAGTAAATTTGCTATAATATTTTTTTTTCTATTTTTTTTACAATTTAGCTTAAAGGAACAAAGTTAATAATAATATATACACCCAATAGCTATGGGTAACTTAATCACTCTTACTTAATAAAAAAAATATATAATAAACAATAAAAAGTTAACATTAATATAACTTAAGAACCATTCATTTGTTTAAGGTTTTCTTTAATTTTTTTAGTGTAAGTTTGAAATTTGTGAAGAAAAATATCTAAATGACTAAAATGAGTATTGTAAGCATTACAAGCTCTTATAACAAAACAATTAGTAGTGTATTTAGATCTGCGAGTAGGAACATAGAATGTGTCTTTAGAACGAGTGCAACGTTGTGGTAATTTAAAGTTAATTTGACTCAGAATGTAATTGGAATCTATCAAATTATTCAAAATTTTGAACGTTCAAGATAAGGCTCGATTTGTCTCTTGATTGTAGATTTTAGGCACATCCATTAGTCTGATTGCAAAGATTTCCTAAATTAACATTTAATTCGAGACATTCCGTGTTGATAGGTTTTTTATCAGTGTCAATGAATTAAAGGGTCTTTATTAAATCTTATAACTTGTAAAAAATTAAAGTTAAAAAGATAAGCTTATTTTTTTATTTAATTTTAATAATATTAAACTAATGTCTAACTCACCTCGCTTCACTCCGCTCGGATTCGTCCCTAAGTATGTTGTAACGGTTAGTATTGATTTATAACAATATTGTATATAATAATATATTTTATATTAATAATTGTAATATAATGAATTATGTAAGTAACATTATACAAATCTAAGTGATTTACAATGTTACATTTAATAAAAAAAATATGTTAACTTTAATAATAATAATAAATAAATAAATACTTGAGATGAATTATTATGTCCAGTGCTTTTCTCGTGACAGATAGACAGACAAAAAGTCTAAAAACTATATAATCGGACTCTGTTTATACGATAATTACACACCAATTATATTTGTCAAAAAATATTTAATGTACTCAGATTTATTATAATATAGCGACTCGCCCTCGCTTCGCTCGGGCTTTAGCACAGACAAAGCCGCGGGATCCGCTAGTTATGCATATAAACCTTCCTCTTGAATCACTCTATCTATTAAAAAAAACCGCATCAAAATCCGTTGCGTAGTTTTAAAGATTTAAGCGCACATAGGGATATAGGGATATAGGGACAGAAAAGGCGACTTTGTTTTATACTATGTAGTGATGTTACACACAGTATAACTAATTATTATTAACTAATACAATCTTAAATTGATTTTTTAAACCAAAATATTTTAAACAGAATAATCTTTTGGTTTCTTTGCGGATTTATTTTGATTTTTATTTTCCGATTCGAAACTTCTGAAACGTCGATCAAAATAAATTTCCGCGTAAAAATTATCAAAACCTGCAATGCCTGTGCGTTATCTACTCTGTGTTTTCTATGAGAGCGTAGTTGCGTGTAGTATTGCTAATATATAATTTTATATATAAATGTTATTGTACAGTATTTACGTATGTCGAAGTTTTGATGATAGTCCTAAGGTGATACACCGTTATGATGATCAAAGTAGACCGTTAGTATGCAATTACTACGTCGAAGGTAACGGGTTCAAATTGGTCATGCTTACTTCATACATATGTGTTTGTAACATACTAGTGGCTTAGTTGGATGGCCCCTTATATCTATATCCAAAATTCATCAAAATTGGTTTAGCAGTTTAGGCGTGAAAATGCAATACAGACTGACTGAGTGAGTAACATTAATAATATTAAGTAGTAAAGACTAGCTATTTTCTAGCGTTCCTAGGTGTATATGTGTTACTCCAAGTAATAGTTTATCCATGTGCTTAAATTTTACAAAATTTGTTCAGCTCTTAATTTTATTATTTACTAGTGGAACCCGCGGCTTCGCTCGCGCTAAATCTAGGGACGAACCCGAGCTATGTGAGAGTGAGTCGTTTGTTTAAGATAAACATTTCCATCATACATTACATATTTTAGATAATTCACACTATTTTGTTAAAGATATTTCTTTATAAATGTAGCCTATGTGTCATTCTGATGTATAAGCTATATTATTGTAAAGTTTCATTAAAAACCATTCAGTAGTTTTTACGTGAAAGAGTAACAAACATCCATCCATTCATCCATACTTGCAAACTTTCGCGTTTATAATATTAGTAGGGTTTTTAGTAGGTATTTTTTTTTCAATTTTGTTCGTAGGTAATATTAACTAACTCACCCAAGCACGGCTTGTTACTTTCAATTAGATTTTCTAAGAAATATAACAGGCGAGTGGCGACTGCCCTCGTCTCGCTCGGGCTTGTCCCTAACTTTAGCGCGAGCGAAGCCGCGGGTTCTACTTGTAAATGTATACTAAAGCTTGGCAAATTATATACTTAAACCTTTCTCGAGAACCACTATCCATTGGTGAAAACATTATGAAAATCGGTGCAGTAGTTTATTAGTTTATCGCGAACAGACAGATGAGGCGGAGGACTTTGTTTTGTAATATGTAGTGACGTAAAAGATTCGACTCAGTAAGAGTTTTATTATATTTACCTATATTAGAGATTTTAAGATGCGGTAATAGAGACCTGTTTAAGGTAGACGAAAAGAAAACTAGGTATTTATTGGTGTTGAATTTTCATACAGTTTACTTGTATGAACTACGTATGGAGTAGCTTTTAACTGCACCGAGGGCAGTGGGTTCGAATCCCGTTTGTATCCAAAAAAAAAATTGTCAATGAAGCAACCATGATTTTTTAACACTAGACTAATTACCGTTCTAATTCTAAGGAGATAACCTTTCCTTAAGCCGCTCTTAGGATTATTTGGACTCCTCCCTCTTTGTGAGAATTGGTGGGATCCTCTCGTGAGGGTCACGTGACATTTGCACATACTTGTTAATAATTATATTTGTTATCTAGAAATAAATTATTGTTATAAAAGCCGTAAGATTTTTAACGAATAAAATGAACACTGTTATTAATATTCCTTCAGTTTAACTAAGATTTCCTGAGCCAAACCAAACCTCCCTCTTCAACATATAGAGCCTCCCTAATGAGTGTCCATTAATAGAAGAATCTGATCATCAGATGTCGGTGGGCCTTCAACGGCGCGTCCCAGCGCTGGACGAGGCGGGGGGCGGCGTGCCGGCCGCTTGGAAGTCTAGCGAGCCACCTTTCCCTGCGTTCGCGCCGCCCGCTGGCTCCCCAGCCGGCCCGGCCTTCGCCGCCTCCCCCGCACCCTCCACCCCCGGCCCGGGACCCGGCTTCGCTGGTCCATACGCGGCAGCCGGGCCCTTCGGCAGCCCCTCAGCGAGACCTGGTTCGGGGGGTGGCTTCCCCCCCGGACCCCAGCAGGGCCACTTCCCGGGACCAGGTTTCGCGCCACCCGGGTCGCCGTTCCACCCCCACCCCCCACATCCGCCGATGGGACCGCATCCGCACATGATGGCGCCGTTGCCGCCTCCTGTTGACAGGTTAGTTGATTTTTTTTTTCTTTTTTTACATATATATAAATGTTATGTTACTATAGATATACTAGTAATTCCCGCGGTTCCGCCCGCGTTCTAACCCATTTAAAAAAGGATGTAATTTTAAGGTTATAATTATTTCTTGACGAAAAAATAATGGAGAGGGACACCTTATCATCTAGGTCATAGGGGAAAAAAATTGCCTACGACTTATTCTCAAACCTACCAAATATACACAAAAAAATCATAAAAATCGGTCAAGCCATATCGATAACTAACACCGTGACATGAGATTTTTATATACATTATACATATTACATATTAATTAAAATCTACTCTGTTTATTCTTGCCAATGTCCTTACTCGTCATTTACGTGACATTGTCAAAACAAATTTGACTTCAACTGTCATAGCTGAGCTAATATGTTGAGTATTATTGTTTTTTTTTACTGCAGTAGTAGGTATGAATAATTTTCGGGTACATATAATATGTACAGATAAGTACTATAATAATAATTGCAAAATGTTATATTTTTATTTAGTCTGTCGGTTTGTTCTGACTTCTGTCGAATATTCTATCGGACCGATATTAACGATACTTTCATTGCCAGATAGATTGAAAACAAATATGGGTTCCGTACGAAAAGATAAAATCAAATCAAAATATTTTATTCAGCATAAAAATTGTTACAATTTTCTACCGAACGTCATGAGTCTACCACCAGTTCGGAAAGAAGAAACCTCTGACCTGAGAAGAACTGGCGAAAGAAACTCAGCGGGACTAATAAAATTAGAACTTTTTTAAAGTGGTATGCGTAAATGCATTTCCCTACATAAAAACTTAAGAATTGTCTATCTGATTATAAAAACTTTTGTATGGCAAATAGTTATTCTATTCAACAAGGCAAGAGGATTCATAAGGCAAAGCTAGTTAAGCTAACGTCCATCGCATGGTAATTGAAATGACGAAAGGCTCGTGGCAGTCGTAGGAAAGAAAGATTTTATGTGGCTTCATATACAGCTCTGTTAATGTTTTTATTAAAAAGTTAATGAACATTTTGCATAATTAATTTATTCATATATAGCTGTATTTTAGGTAGTGGTAGCTTAGTGGTGACGCACTCGCTTGTGTAGCCAAGTGCAGCGGGTTCTAATACGGGTCTCGCACGTCTGATATTTTCACGTGCGAATCATTTTTAACACGATAACCACTTGTCTTACGGTGAAGGAAAACATCGTGAGAAGGAGCTAACAAGTGTTCGATAGAAGTTTAAGTCTGCCAACCCGTATTTGTCGAGCGTTGTGGGCTATGGCCCTATACCCCTCTTATTGAAGGATTGAAAATGACTGAAAACATAGCTATATTAGCCAGCAGTCGGTTTAACAGATAAAAACTCTTGTTTTTGTAAAGGAAAAGTACCTAATTTCTTTTTTATAGATACGTTATCGTATGTCTTCGCCAATCGTGAATTAATTTTATGGTACTTTAAGTTAAGTTAGTAAGTAACTTTTTTGTATTTAGTTAACTATTATTTATAAGTTGTTTTGTATGGTTCGGAAGCTTAGACATTTTCAAGGTTTTATACGATTGTACGACGACGATGTAAACAATATGTTAAGATAAGGGAGAAGTATTTTGTTATGTTTATACGAGTACAAGACTAGTGACTCACCCTATCTCCGCTTGGGCTCGTTTCGGAGGTACTGACTACTGTATAACATACTAGCTGACCCGTGCCCACTTCGTTGGGCGTAATGTTAATAATCCTTTTTTAGTACAGAGTGTTTAAATAATTTAAATTATTTTATTAATATTATTAGATTTTCTTGAAGTAAAATAATATGTATGTATATAAACTTATACACGGAATAGATAAACATCTTTTATATGAACTTATATATGTAGTATATGAACTATCTGGTATCCGTAACACAAGCTCGTAGTTTACCACGGAACTAGATGGCACTGTCTGTAATAATGTACATATATATTTATTATTGTTTATTAAAGGTATGTATACATGTATATTGCCAAATTCCATCAAAATCAGTTCAGTGGTATTCTCGTGATACAGACTATAACAGAGATTAAAAGTCAGAGAACTATAGATTCGGCCTCTGTATCGATAATAATGACTTTTTCAATAGGATTTTCCAAAAAATATTTGTTAAAGTATGTATCTATCAAAATACGGGCTATACGTAAAATTATTACTTTACACGGTCTTAACCTCCATTTGACTAAAAATAAAGTATTTTAAGAAAAAAATACAGCTTTAATGCATGACGCAAAGTAATGAACAGATTCAGATCTTTATTATATGTGTAGACTAGCGCCTTGCTCTCGCTTCGCTCGGGATCGTCCCTAGATTAAGCGCGAGTGAAGCCGTAGGTTTCGCTAGTTGTACATATAAACTTTCCTCTTTAATCACTCTATCTATTAAAAAACCGCATCAAAATCCGTTGCGTAGTTCTAAAGATCTAAGCATACTTAGGGACAGACAGACAGCGGGAAGCGACTTTATTTTATATACTATGTAATGTAATGATGATGTGAAGTTTTAACAACATGTTTTTAAAGGGAAAATAACTGTCTTATTTTTCTGTGATGTACTGCGAAAAGATAAAATGATATCTAAACAAGTATCATGAGCTCTGCACATCGTTTAGAGGTCGGCACGTACGGATAATTATTTTTTATGGGATAAAAAGTATCCTGCACCATCATGTTATAGCGTAAAGCAAGAAATTTTTTAATAGTTCTCAAGATATGTGTGAAAGGCAGTGGTAGCCCAGTGGTAACGGGCTCGAATGGGAAACTGAGTGAAGTGGGTTCAGATCCAGGTTTCGCACGTCTGATATTTTCATCTGTGAATGATTCACCACTTGTCTTTCGGTGAAAGAAATCATAGTGAGGAAACCTGCATATTTGAGGGAAACTAACATGTTTGAAAAAAGTGTGGCTCTATGGCCTAACCCCCCTTGAATTGAAGGAAGGCTCATGCCCAGCGGTGGGACGTTGAAAAGGGCAATCAACTATCTGCTTGACATTATATGTACATTGTACATACCACAACTCACAAGCGTCGCCACTGCGAGCTCATCATAAAACTAGATGGCGCTGAGCATTGTGTTATTGTCTCAACATATTTATTTATTACTAACATTTCCCGCGGTTTCGCGCGCGTTATAAAGGCTGGAATCCAAATTCATTCTGAGTCGCGCGCACCTCGCAGAACTAACGCCCGCCCTTCCTGTTTTTGCAACATTTTTCATTGATGCTCCGCTCCTATTGTTGTAACTTGATGTAATATATAATGGCCTATAGCCTTCCTCGATAAACGGACTATCCAACACAAAAAGAATTTTTCAATTCGTACCAGTAGTTCCTGAAATTAACGCGTTCAACCAAACAAACAAACTCTTCATCTTTATAATGTTAGTATAGATGTATAAGTTAAACTATTAAACAATCATGTAAAAATCAATAATTAATTTGACAATTATATGCCAGTTTTCAGGACAGGATTTATCTCTTAATAATTCTTGTCTCTAGTTCGCGTAATGATATTAGGCATTTTAAATAAAACTTCTTACTCTTAACTAGACTCATGTTCTCTCACGTTACTATAGTTGTTCTAATGCATTCAAAACGTCGGAAACCAAAAATCATAGAACATACTTAGTTTGTATGCTTAAATATTTACAATATGCTACAGTACGTTGACCCGAATAACTAGCTATCTTTATACTAAATTTGATCAAAATCTGTCTAGAAGATTTCTGTAACGCGGTCATAGATAGAAAGACAGAGAGACAAAAATTCTATGAATTATATATATGCGGCCTTCTGTATCGATAATAATGACCATTACAATAAGAATTTCTAAAAATATTTAAAATTATCTATCAAAATACGGGCTTTACGTAAAATAATTACTTTACACGGTCTTAACCTCCATTTTGACAAAATAAAGTATTTCAAGAAAAAAAAAATAGCTCCAATGCATGACGCGAATTATCCATTCTAAGCCTGTGTGCGTTTCGCTGTATGTGTGCGAGCTATAAACTGTGACTGTGTGAGTGCAAATAAATGTAGGTGAACGTATATATGAGGTAGCGTTGTGTAGAAAAGTGTTCGTTAAAATTTATTAATTTACAAATGGATTTTTAACTGTTTCCAATATTTTGGCAAATGTTATAAACGTTTCAGCCTAATTATGATGAGGATAATATAAAACTGATGCGTACTTTAGTTTTCGCCCTTAATGGTCATAAGTGGAATATTATTTTTTTAATATATATTTCAATAATTAATATTATGTTGTGTGTAAGTCATTTATTGAATTTTAATTAGGTGTGCACTTAGTGTTATGAATTATAAATGATAATTTTAAAACATTTTTACGATTTTAATATTATCAAATCACATATGTTTGTGAATGTGTAAATGGCCAGTCCATTACGATTTCCGCAAAATTTAAATTTTGTAATGTGCTAGTGAATCACCCTTGCTCCGCTCGGGTACTTTCCCTAAGTACTTTTATCGGTTGGCTTCATTTATTATCAGAGATGTGTAAAAAGAATCTTTTATGTGGTGTGTACCCGGATATTCAGCTATTATCAAACTAAATTTCATTAATAACCAGTGGTTTCGTGATGGAGTTAAAGTCAGACGGACAGACAAAAGTTCTTAAAACTGTAGATTAAGCCTTTATATTGTTAATTTATCAAGAAATATTTAATATTCCGATTAGACACTGTTGTAATTATAAGAATATTATATTTATAGATTTTTGTTGTCTTAAATTATTTATAAAAACTGAAGAAGATCTAATTTAAATTATTCTAAAAGTATAAAAAAATCAAGCTATGTTGCTGTAAGAAACACAAAGCGGTTTCTCTTAAGAAAATTATAAAACTCTGATATTATTGTTTGTAATATAACTTATCTTATAAGTTATAAGTGCCTTAGAAATATTTGACTTTCATTTCAATGTCAATTAAAATAATATCAGTTTTTATTTATTTCACAATTCCTTTAATTAACAAAGCAATTATCAAATAAAAATAAAAAATAAAACAGGTGCAAATAACAACCGTTGTAGACGACAGTACGCGCCCACCCCGAGTACTACCTACCTATCTATCTGTACGTATTCGTATACACCGACCAGTGACACTTGACCCGCCTCGCCCCCCGCCAAGTGAACGCTCGCGTGCAGGAGAACGAGCGCGGGTGACGTTACACGGCTCAAGACTTACTGGGCATGTACATAAGTAAAGACTATAGACTATAGAGTCGCTCGCTCGAGTGTCGTCTGCCCGCGCTCCGATCAAAATCATTCGAAATACGAAATGGTTTGACGTTTTCTTGATATATTTTATTCTTTTTTTTTCTATAATTTTTCATTTCAGCCATGAATGTTTGGTTTTATGAATTTTGTTTTTTTTTCCAGTGTTGTTAAATTTGGTTGTGGCTTTTGTTACGGTTTAGATGTTTATTTATTTGTATGATTTTTTAATATAAATAATAATAATATTAAAATAAAATTCTAAATAAGACGAATCTGATATTAAAAATTTTTTGGAAAATATGATTGAAATAATCATTATTATCAACACAGCCGAATCTATAATTTGTAGAATTTATGTCTGTCTGTGGTAACTGGTAGCATCACGAAGAAACCACTGGATATACATTGATATAATAATATCTGGTTGTCCGGTCACATTATAGGATACTTCTTATTGCGAGATAATAACTCCTCTATCTATCTTTCCCACTACTTTCTCATTTACATACAAAACATTGTAGTTACGTTTGTATCGTTTTAACAGGACTGCCTACTAATCAAATATGAATGAACCCACATTAGATAACCCACCTTAATTATAATCTGTCACTTTACAAAAAAAAACGTGTTACATTTTTTGTACACTTTTTTACTTTTGGATACTTCTGAAATTCAGTCAGTTTTAAGTGGCAGGAAAAAGCGTCTTCTGGGAATCGAACATGCAATTTTTATTTATTAACCTTTATTCACTCATTTAACCAGTAAATATTCTACTGCTGCTGAGTATGTGTGCTTCTGGGTTCAAGTCCCGGGACGGGCTTTATGTTATGATAGTTATTAGTTACTTAGTCCTTCGATCTACACCACTTATAAAGAGACAGAGTTTGCTGTTTGAACGCGCTAATTATTACTAACACATTAGATAGCGAATTAAAGGTATAGGCTATTTAAAATTTATCATCATACTGTATAATACATATACTAAATATTGCATATTGACCCTTAAAACCCGAGTGAAATAAATATCTTGAGACATTTTTACACACAGCGCCATCTAGTGCCCGACTCGAACCTGCGACTACAGATAAGTTAACGCTTATAACAGCGTTCGTTGCTACTATCTGGATAATATGATTATTTCTTTTTTATTTCTCAATGAAAGTTTTATTAGAATGAGAGACAAGATTTTATCATTTTAATATGCGGAGTAATTAAAATTTTATTTATAAATCATACGTAATGAACGATTTACATATATTTAAGGCTGTCATTGCGAATTAAAATAGCTCAAACTCGAAGGTCACTAGCAGGTGGTGAGGCTCAGTTTGAGGTGCAATGCCAGCGGTCGCGGGTTCGGGTCCCACTGGGGGCATACGTTTGTGTGCTGAGCATGAATGTTTGTACTCCAGTTATGTGTGTTTATATTTATAATATGTATGCATTTAAAGTTATGTATGTGTAGCGTATCAACTATATGGTATCCGTAACACAAGCCTCGTAGCTTACCACGGAACTATATGGTGCTGTGTATTGTCTAATAACAAAAATTAAGATAGATTTCCACTATCCACGTCCACCTGCTCGGTCGATCATCAGAACAGTGAGATATGATTGAAAGAATTGTTATTTTATTATTCGAATATCATGTTTTTACAAGATTTTGTGTCGGCCAAGATTTAATTAATTACATAGCATGAAGCTAATTAGTGTTAAACAAATATAATTACTAAAAATCATTTTAGAATTTATGCTATCTATACTAATAGTATAAAACTGAAGAGTTTGTTTGGTTGAACGGGCTAATCTCAGGAACTACTGGTTCGATTTGAGAAATTAATTTTGTGTTGGATAGTCCGTTAATCGAGGAAGGCTATAGGCTATATTACATCAAGCTACGGCTAATAGGAGCGATACATCAATGAAAAATGTTGCAAAAACGGGAAGGGCGGGCGTTAGTTCTGCGAGATACCATACCGCGCGACTCAGAAAGAATTTGGTTTCTGGTATTTAGAACGCGTGCGAAGCCGCGAGAAATGCAAGTTAAAAATTTATTCAAACATTTTTCAAGATCAAATAATTATTTTCTTTGATATTCTCATATTATATTATAATGTAATACTTAAACAAAATATTGAATGTATTATATAATTGCGTACCTCGCTTATTTGTAGTCGGATAAAAGGAGCTTACCTACAAGCATTATAGATAGAAAGAGATGATCCCCCGGTTTTTTGTACGTAAGTGTACGGATAACAAAAAACGTACATACCGTTAGATATCGCACTTTCACTCGCTTTTGTCACGTTTGAGCTGGTTTAGGGCCGATCCTCACTATAATGTAGTTCACAGTTCGTTCTCGGTTCGATCTCGGTCTAGTCTTTACCAGACTTTTCATATCATGTCCACATTTTACAATCTGACTCAGTTCACGATTCACTCATAGTGAAAAAAACTTTAATACTGTCGAATGGATTGGAGAATTTTTTTCGATCGTTACTGGAATGGGATGGACCGAAAGTTGACTGTTAGGGATAGTATGAAAGAACATATATTTATTGCTTATTAATAATATTTTACCAGACCGTAATCGAAGTGTGAACGGCATTATAGTGAGGTTCGCGCCTTAGTCCATATAAGTTAAGATGCGTTTGGACTTTTATATTTAATTCTGTGTCTGTCACTTGTGTGGATTTACATCATATATTTCGCTTATTAAGACCTACGAAAGTTTGGTTATCTTGACGTGTTGAAGTTGATGTAGCAGGTTCGAATCTCAGCATTAGCACTTTTGGTATTCTAGGTATTCTCATACACAAACGAAGCGAAGCTAATCGAGAAGCTTACTAGATGCCATTGGGTTCTGCCAATCCACATTCTAGTTCTATTATAAGATAAGTAAAATACGTTTGAAATATTTATTTTTAAAACCATGGCAGAATCAACTTTCCAATATGAAGTGATAGAAATGATAGCGATTTCGATTCTAGTGAAGTCCAATCTAAAAATTAAATATTTTGTGGAAAATCGAAAAAAAAATTAAAAATTGTGGAAATAGTCATTATTATCGATACAGAGGACTAATCTTTTGTATTTTTTTAGAATTTTTGTCTGTCTGTCTGAACGCATCACGAGAAAACCACTGCAAAAATTTATTTTTACTCGAAATTTCGTATTATAATAGCTATCCGGGTCAACATACTTTTGACAGTATTAAAAATATCTCGTATCTGAAAAATCGAGTATTGCTACTAGTGTGAAAAAAAATTGTAGTAAAACTTTAGTCAAATCTAGGCTTCAAATATTTACATTGGCAGTACAGATATTGTCTTTGCCTCAAAAATCAACAAAAATATAATCAGGGAGTAGACGAGACCGCATTGATCGTAAATAAAGCTCTGGTTGAGGTCTCTCGTTGCGTAAATAGTCACGTTTTAAACACAATCATTAGAATTTAACGTTTGTCTTAACTTTTATAAGTTGTGTAATATTGGAGAACATGGCTCCAAAGAAAATTTAAAAAATACATATAATTAAAATTATTGGAGTGTCTGTTTTTAATTTCAAATTAACAGCTTTTTACTTAATGCATATGAAAGTTAATAATTTTTAAATTTTTTGTCTGTCTGTCTGACCGTCTGTTTTTTCCGGGTAATCTGTGAAACAGCAGGACCGATTTTGACGGGACTTTCACTCGCAGATAGCTAATGTTATAAGGCGTAACAATTGGCTACTTTTTAACCAACTTCAGAAAATGACGAGGTAGAAATTCTATTTATTTTAACTAGCTAAACCGCTTGCGCTATTTATAAATAAGCACCCATGGCAGGAGTACAAACATAAGTGCTTATAAATGAATGCTCGCAGCGGGGCTCGAACCCGTGACCACCACTTGCACAGTAAGAAGTCAGAAGGGTCACTACAAACTGAGCCAAACGTGTCGTCAGCAGAAATGGCTTGAATTAAGAGATATCGCAGTGTCAGATAGTATACATCAAAAGTACCGTAACCTATATTTACCAGTCGAGGGGTGTAGAGGTAAGAATCCCACCCCCCGGGTTGTGAAGCGCCCCTCACTCGAGGGTTGATGAATTTCTATGGAAATCACAGATTTTGTGATTTTTGATTAATAATTTAGATTTTTCGTAGTAAAATGTTGTGCCGATATTTCTATTTTGGATAAATAGTTAAAATTTTGAAATTTTTTGTATATCTATAAGAGACTAGCACTACCGTGGCTCCGCTCGCGTTCTTAAGGCTGAAAATATCAAAAGAATTATTTTTCTCCCGTTTTAGCAACATTTTTCATTGATGCTCCGCTACTATTGGTCGTAGCGTAATGTAATATAGCCTATAGCCTTCCTCGATAAACGGACTATCCAACACAAAAATAATTTTTCAATTCGGACCAGTAGTTCTTGAGATTAGCGCGTTTAACCAAACAAACAAACAAACTATTTAGCTTTATGATATTAGTATAGATAGCTCACTCACAGTCGTTTCGCTCGTGTTTGTAGATTTCTCAGAGATGAGATATTAAAAAAAAGGATTCTAAATGTTGTCTCGGGTAACCAGCCATCCTAAAACATATACAAAATTTTAAATTCCATCAAAATCGTCCAGTGGTTTTACAGTTTTTTTTATATAGACTGAATTTATAACCGTTTCCTATTTTTACATTTCCATTAAAGCCACGGAACGCTAAAAATGTATCAAAAGACCCTATATTACCCTATATTGGAAATCGAACTGGCGACCTTCTGAATAACACGTTGAAAGGTACAAAATAATGTAGAACAAAAATGTGTATGAAATATAATAATAATTTGAAAACATATTTGTTACCATTTGCTCTACATCTGTAATGGCACAGCGATTAAGGTCGATGCGATTATAAAAGGTCGCGAGTTCGATACGCCGTACTAAATACTTTTGTAACAAAATTTAGCTCGCTATTGCTTTTCTAACTAGTTAGTTACACGCGGATTCGCCTGCATGTATTATATGGAGTGGATAGCACAGATTTTTAAGAGATACTATTTTCTAAATATAAAAAAGCGAAAAGTCACTCACTCACTCACTCACTCACTCACTCACTCTTTGTGAAATATCGAAAACCGTTTGACGTGTAAGGATAAAATTTGGCAGGGAGGTATTATGAATGATACTATCTTTTCGGATTTTGTCGCGGGATTTATTGTGATTTTTGGTTCCCGACGGACGTTTCGAATGCTTTACTGCAATCATGGTCACGGGAGAGACCTGGTCAGTCTCAGATCAAAATCAAATAAATCCGCGACAAAATCCGAAAAGATAATAATAATAAAATAATAAATAACTTTTATTTATATACTTCTACAAAAATCCATAAAGTACAATGAAAGAGCTTAAATTACAATAGAATGTGTTTGGAACCTACCTGAACTAGGATAACATCCTGTGTTTCAGGTTTTGGTTTTAAACATGCATTTCTTACCGTTTAAATATTAGTAAAAAAGTAGTTTTAATATATTACAATTTTCATAGATTTAACATTAAGTACAAGTAGGCTACTTACATAACTAGACTTAACCTATATTATGTAGGTATATAAGCTAAATATACATTATTTTAATATAACAAGCAGGCTTTCTGTGTCTGTATAGTTCAACTTTTGCAGAAATTCCGATATTACTATTTTACATTTTTTGTGACTCATACAGTGTATCTCCAAAATCCTATTGAGTTTGTTATACAAATATGGACCTAAAAATATATAAAATCTATAAGCAAAAGCATGTATCGTTCTAGGCTTAGAACAAACTAAATCTTTTCTTCTTTTGTCTGAAGGAATTGGGTTAAAAGGAAGTTCAGTGTGCTGTTGTAGTAAAGCATGCAGTATAAATAATTGTCTGACTGTTAGTACCTTGCATTCCAAGTAAAGCCTGTTAGTGGGAAAAGTGTATGGGCGGTTGGTGGCCACTTTAAGGATCGCCCTTTGGGCACGCTCAAGTGGTAGTAGAATAGTTTTCGCAGCACCACCCCAGGCGGTTATACAGTAAGTTAGGATGGATTCACACAAAGATTGATATACTAGTTTGATTAATTTATAGTCCGCTATGTTACGTAGAAATTTAAAAATATATGTCAACTTTCGAACTCTATTGCATAATACTTCAGTGTGGTGTCGAAAATTCAGGTTAGAATCAAGTGTAATGCCTAGATATTTAATAAAGTCAGTTTTTGTTAATGTAGGACAATTACATGCAGTGTTAGCTGATTTGAGTTTCATTTATAATGTCAAATATTTGCGTAAACCTAAGAAAGTATCATGGCAGGGAGGAGTTTATAGTAAGCAGATGTCCGCTATGCTACAAACTTTAAATGTGGCTGATAAAGTTTTTTTTTATCAAAATGAATCCGCGAAAAAATCCCAAAAATAGTTTTCTTTAAAATATAATGAGATATCCCCTAAATCTTATACATTTTTTAAATGTATTTATAGTAATTATAACTAAATTATAAAAAAAAATTGTAGTTTAAAAATATTTAACTTCTTTATTCGCGGTTTTATTTAGATTTTCCTATGTTTTACAAAAATCTTAGTCATTATAATATCTTGAAGTCATATTTACTGCAGACAATTTAATTCGAAGGTTTAAAAAATATGTAATTGTTCGCTTGGAGGTCAAAGTTTTAATTTATTTTTATACTAGCGACATTACAATAGCTTCGCTCGGGTCAACGAGCCACGGGTCCCGCTAGTTAAAACTAATAAAATTTCTAAAATATGACTTCCTTTTTTTAATTCGGTTAAAAAGTAGCCTAAGTTTCGCTTATAGCATTAGCTATCTGCGAGTGAAAGACCCGTCAAAATCGGTCCAGCCGTTTTAGAGATTAGCCGGAACAAACAGACAGACCAACATCTAAAAAATGTTTTTTTGTTGCTAGTATCGTACTTATAACAGTGGTAGCCCAGCGGTAACGCATCGCTTGGATAACCGCGTGATGCGGGTTCAAATCCGGGTCTCGCACCTCTGATATTTCATGTGCGAATCAATTATATCATGATTACCACTTGTCTTACGGTGAAGGAAAACATCGTGAGGAAACCTGCATGTCTGAGAAAACCTAACAAGTTTTCGAAAGGCATGTGAAGTCTGCCAACTCGCACTAGGCCAGCGCGGTGGACTATGGCCTGATTTCCCTCGTACTGAGGCAGGCCCGTGCCCAGCAGTGGGACGTTAAAAAGGGCTGATGATGATGATGATGATGATCGTACATCATATTCGTTTGGTGAAAGCTGTTAGTTTGAAATTAAAAATAGACACTCTTATTTTATTTATATGTATAGATTGAAAAAACTAAATTCTAAAAGTTAGTCAATAGTGTTATGTAAAGTCTAGAATCTAGATTTTAACGGCTAGAGGCTAGACTAGACAAAAAAAAGTTTGGGTTCGAAAACCAGTAAAACTGTCACTTACCACAAATCATGATTTCATGGTTTGTCTGTTTGTCTTTTCGTATTCCCTAATCTCTACAACAGTAACTTTTAATGTATGGTACTCGTAACTTAAACTATACAATAAATAAAGTTTTATTGAAATCGATCAATCGATTCAATCGACTAAACAAAAATTCTAAGAATATTTTATACTAGTTTCCGCGGCTTCGCTTTGTAACATTTTTCATTGATGCTCCGCTCCTATTGGTCACATCGTGGTGCAATATGGCCTATAGCCTTCCTCGATAAACGGACTATCCAACACATAACGAATTTTTCAATTCGGACCAGTAGTTCCTGAGATTAGGGCGTTCAACCAAACAAACTCTTCAGCTTTATAATCACTACATAGTTCCTATAAAACAAAGTCGCTTTCTCTGTCCTTATATCCCTATGTATGCTTAAATCTTTAAAACTACGTAACGGATTTTGATGCGGTTTTTTTTAATAGATAGAGTGATTCAAGAGGAAAGTTTATATGTATAACTAGCGGATCTCGCGGCTTTGTCTGTGCTAAATCTAGGGAAGAGCCCGAGCGAAGCGAGGGCGAGTCGCTAGTATTAGTATAGATTATCTTTACAATGAAATACTTTATCTACACACTCGGGTGATTTGCCGTCAATATGTGTATTATAAAATATAATACATCAAGGTCTACGAATTGTAATTTGTTTTTTTTTTTATTTCGCCTCAATTTACTAACATTTTCTCGAAAGTACTGTTAATTAAAGCCAAGGTGGTGTGTATATTATAATTATTTTATTAGACATAAAATAGTTACATTTGACGACACGTTTGGCTCAGTTTGTAGTGGCCCTATTGATCTTGCTGCGCCAGGGGTCGCGGGTTCGAGTCCCACTAATGCCCCCCAGTGGGACATTTGTTGAGTACGAATGTTTGTACTCCAGTCATGGGTTTATATGTATTTGTATGTATTTAAAGTTATATTTGTGTAATGTATCATTTGTCTGGTATCCATAACATAAGCCTTGTAGCTTACCATGGAAGTAGATGGCACACTGTGTAAAAATGTTCCAACATATTTATTTATTATTTATATATCATTCTTTTAGACAAATATATATATATATATATATATATACTTTTTTTGTTTCAAGCTATGGTGCATAATTTTGATGCCTTATCTTTATGTGTTGTTTTTGGAAATAATTCTAACATAAATTAATAATACCTATACCTAATATGTGTCAGTGGGAGCCCAGCGGTAACGCGCTCGCTTGGATAACCGAGTGATGCGGGTTCAAATCCGGGTCTCGCACCTCTGATATTTTCATGTGCGAATTTTATTTATATCATGATTACCACTTGTCTTACGGTGAATCAAAAAACTTGTCATGGCCTGATCCCCCTCGTACTGAGGGAGGCCCGTGCCCAGCTGTGGGACGTAAAAAGGGCTGATGATGATATGTATAAAAAAGGCAGTGGTACCCCAATGGTAGCGCGCTTGCTTGTTTAATAGAGTGATGTGGGTTCAAATCCGTGTCTCGCACCTCAGATATTTTTATTATTTGTCTTACGGTGAAGGAAAACCATAAACATCACAAAGAAACCTAGGTACATGTCTGAAAGAACTTAGCAAGTTCGAGTTGTCGAAAGACATGTGAATCCCCACTCCCCCTCTTATTGAAGGGATGCTCGAGCCCAGCAGTGGGACGTTAAAAAAGCAGATATTTAATATGTATTTAATTGTCACTAAAATACTAATATTTATAAGTTTCTCTTTCATTTTTTTATTTTTCAAACTTACAGTTGAAAGATGGCTTTAGAACGAAAACAAACACGCACACGTTCTATTTAAAATGGACTATTTTTATATAACACAATTTGTGTTTTGTACCACCGCACGCACCCCTATTTATAATAATTATTCCGTCCCTCTCGCACCGCGACCAAAAGTGTAACGCCGTCTCAAGAGGAATGCAAATGAAAAATCAATGGCACACTTGTCTCTTGGCGTTCTTGACAGATTAAATAATATAATAATTTTTTTTATTATACCGAATATTTTGAAATAAGTACTTTATGAAGTAAAAATAAAAAAAACTTTTTTTTTTATACTTTTAACGCGAATTTGCCTATTGAACATATTTCTGAAAGGATTATTGAAATCGTCATTATTATCGATACAGAAGCAAAATCACTAGTTATTCGAATTTTTGTCTGTCTGTCTGTTGCTAGAAAACCAGCACTAATTTTAGCGCGAGCGAAGCCGCGGGTACAGCATGTAAATATATATAAAAACTTGACAAATTATATATTAAAATCTTACTCGATAACTAACTTTTGGTGAAAACAGCATTTAAATCGGTGCAGTAGTTTTTCATTTTATCGCGAACAGACGGACGCGGCGGGAGACTTTGTTTTATAATATGTAGTGATTGTATAAAATAGACTATACATACTATTACAAAACGAAGTTTGATGTATATAGACTATTATTTTTACGATATATCAGTGTCCCGCGCTTTTGTACTTTTTTTTAAATATCGCGCTGGAGTTGTGTGTATCATCAACTTAATAATTTATAGTTTATTTATATTAAAATCAATTTTAATAAATTTTCTATTGTTGATAATAATTATTTAAATTTGTTTGAATAACAATTTCAATAAAAATCAAGTTATTATTTGTTTATAAATCCTCTTTTCATTGATTTTTTTACCCGACTGTCCTAGAAGGAGGATTATGTTTTTCGAGAGTATATATCATGTACATTATACATATAATGTTATTGACAAGGATGAAACGTGTATATCTCCGACTGCATAATACTATATTCCTTTGTTAGTTTTTTGTTAGCTTTCATACAGTAGGGTTTTTATTTATATAATATTCAGCGCGAGCAAAGCCGCGGGTTCCTCTAGTAAATATATACATAAATTTGACAAATCATGTACTAAAACCTTCCACTTAAATAACTATCTATTTAAAAAACGCATCAAAATCCGTTGCGTAATTTTTAAGATCTAAGCATACATAGGGACAGATGCGGGAAGCGACTTTGTTTTATACTATGTAGTGATTTTTTTTTTACACGCGTGCTTACGTATTTTTTATTTATTTATTGTTTATAGGTACGTTATTAATATTAACTATGATAACCTAAGTTGAACTTACTATGTTTATAAATGCTATATTTATATTTTGTAGCTTATTTCTGTCACCTACCGATAAAAATGACCTTTCTTCTTCAGTATAGTCGCGGGTTCGATTACTTATGAGTACAAAAAGGAGAGGCATTTAATACAAGTTAAAGTAAAAGTTTTGCATTGTGTAAGATTACGACGCTAATAATTAAGACAAAAAAGATATAACATTCCAATACTAAATCTTTTTGGATGATGTTTGATTCTTTTAGAACACCAATTGTATTATGTTAAACCGGTTTAGGGCATTGACCTGATACCAAAAATGTTTCAGGTTAAGGTTTCGATTATGTTCTATAACCGGTTCAAACCCGGATAACTTTTTTTGAGAATTTTAGATTCAATGATCGAAATTAACAGGATATAAAAATAAGTTTTTGTGGATTGTGTAATAGAAGGATACATGTATGTATGTACTTTACTTTAAATATATAAAACTGTTTTATTCGGTATTTTTTAATACCGAAAAGTCTTATCTTTCTCTAAGAGTGGTTAATAATTATGCATTACATTACTGGAATAAACCATTTTTTTTTAAAACCGGTTACGAGTCACGTATTTAATCGATTTAATTGTTAATTTCAAAATTTTTTTTTTAATTTATCTTAAAAGTTTATATTATTTATCGCCTTCTTTCATTCCAGATATTAAGATATTTTGCAAAGAAAATACATTTTTATTTTTTACTACATTATGTCAGGGTATTCGCGTGTAGCTATTTTTTTCGTTAGTTCATAAAAAACACAAACAAGGCCACCGATAATAACTTGTTTCTCGCATAATTATTCTAAATATATCTACGTGTAAATAAATTATCTATACACCTTTCATTAAATATAATAATGTCCTCCCGACCGATTACGGCCATGGCGTATTATAGTGTACGAGTGTACGCGCAGACACAAATGCACTCTCATAGTCCGATGGAACTCTCCGAGGCTCGGGGTTGACATACTGCCAACTTCCCAACTCAGGACTGTTGCTAAAGTTTACTAAATCGAAAGACACAGTACTAAACTTTGCCCAAACCGGGATTCGAACCCAGGCCCTCCGGATGTGCGACCGCATACTTGATATATATAATATATCAAGATTCGTTAAATATATCGAGATACTGTCATAGTTGCAACTAAACTACTGGTAATTAACTCTACTTTAATAGCAGCGACTCGTATGACAAGATGAGGCACGCGGCGCTTCATGCGTTTGCTACCTTTTTGTTTTCTCTAAGTCTATTTGATAATGAAGTTTCATCTTTTTTTTTTAGTAGATATTGATGAGTTTTAGTGTTGCCAGTAAAAAATTTGGAAATGGTTATTTTTTTAATATTATTAGTAGGTATGTAAATTCTGTTGATGTTTTCCTTAAATTTTCAGTTGATAAATAAGATAAATAAACCTATTTAGATAATTTCAACCATTACATTTAGTCTTAAAAATTAGATATTATATTGATACAGAATCCCGACGCTTTTGAACGCCGTAAGACATGTAAAGTGTAAAGCCCGCCAACCCTCACTTTTATTACAGCGTGTTGGGCATTGGTCTGATCATAGGGATGATCCTTAATTTTAAGGTAGAAAAAAACTTTTATTTGGTATTGACTTGCTTGGAGCTTTTAAATTTCTCAGTATCTATTTTTTTCTAGATTTTTAGTATGTGTGAAAGAAGTTCTTTCTTCTTCTTAAACGTCAGATGTCACTGTCAACCCCATATTCCAGCTGGTGACCCAAAATAATTGTTTTATTATCACTCCAAAAAATACCTGACCGCTGACAAACGTTGACGTTTCAGAAAAAAAAGTTAAGTTTGAATTTTGGAATTCCGTAAGGTCGGTTCATACACATAATTGTTTTAATGCGTACCTTCGTGTGTGTGGGTTAGATACTGCGATCGAGCAGTTTTGTACCGTGTAAGCTATTTGGATTATACTAACTCTTTGATAGGAGTTTCCTTGGATTTTTACAGTTTATTTATATAATATTGTGTTTTAATATTTATTTATTTATATTTTTTATTTATTTATATTTATTTATTTATAATCTTTATTTGTTTCTCTAGTGAATATATTTTTTTAATTAAATGTACCTACTCACTAAATTAAGTTGATTTAAGGCGTGAAGTGTGAGGTAGGTATAAAGGAATATTCGATATTAAAAATAAAATTGTAATAAAAATAAGTCCCTTAATTCTTAGTATTGTTTTTACAATTATATAAAAAATAACAAAATATAGACATTTAAATTAATTGTAATATGTCAAAATTTGATGTTTTTAAAATATGCCAGTTATTAACATAACTCTACCTGTACCAAAGATCTGAACTGCTCAATCACGCTAGCCCGCACACCAGCGGGTTTTATTGTCTTCACGCACACAGCGCGGCGTGTTGTCGTGTGAGTGAGTTCAACACGCCACCTCGTACTCACAGAAGGTGATAGCTGAGTTCTACTATTATTTATTTTATTTCTATGTTTTTTTTGTTATATGTATATATATTGGTTGTTTGTAGGTTTGTCTTGTTGTTTCGTTTTTGTTTTTATTTTTATTTTTTTGTGTTTTAGGTAAATACTTCATAGGAACTTTAATGCTGGAGGTTTTTTTTAATTAAATTAAAGCTGTTATTCAACTATAGTGTAAAATCCGAAAAGCAGTCGTATGTTAAACGTGAAAGTGACATGTCATTTTAATATGGAAAGCGGTTTCCATCTACCTACCATCTAGTTCCATGGTAAGCTACGAGGCTTGTGTTATGGATGCCAGATATTTGATACATTACATAAATATTGTAACTTTAAATACATACTCGTACAGAATGCAAATATGAACACCCATGACTGTAGTACAAACGTCTAGCTCATCACACAAATGATCTTCCAGCCGGAGTCAAACCCGCGACCGCCGCTGGCACATTATTTGTTTATTTATAGATGTTTGTAATAAATTATGATAGAAATATAAATGTTTATACTTGGACTCCGATATAAGCTGACGGCTTTACTATTAATCAATGCTTTTAAAAGATTTTTAACCATTCTTAAGGCCGTCAAAGCCTCTCAATGAAATAATAAAAATTAAAAATAATAAAAAAAAACTTTTTCCTTATAAACCGAATGGGCCGGCACGCCCCGTATAGTTCATTAGTACCACTCTCTCACAGAAGACCGGCGTGAAGTGGCAGCTATGCTGTCGCGTTTCGTCCGGTGAGTGAGAGTCCGAGAGGCCCACTCTCCTTCCCCCCTCCCTCTTCCCTTCATCCTCCGCCTTCGTTCCCCCCTCCCTCCCATTTCCCTCCCTCCTCCATCCCTCCCTTTCCTGAAAGGCCGGCAACGCATCTGCAAGAGATGTCCATGGGCGGAGGTGATCACTTCCCATCAGGTGAGCCTCCTGCCCGTTTGCCCCCTTTTTACCATAAAAAAAAAAAAAAAACGTAATTCTTTTTATGTTTTTAAAAGCTTAATTTATATGCTATATTAAGTTAATGTTAAGCTTAATGTTGAAATTCGACCATAATATTTTGATAATAGATGATACGAAAGCTCGTCGATAGTTAGAGCTGTAAAATAAAAACAAAATAGTTGGACAAAAATAAAAGATAAAGCTACTTACTGTTTTGTCTCTGTCCATTTTTATAATGAAACAGATATTACTATGCTTACTTGGCTGTTTAGGATACCTGGTTTTTTAATAAAGAGAGCGAGATGAAGAAGAAAGAGATGTATGATACTTCGTACGTTTTAATTTATTCAAAACATGTTTAAGGCTAACCGTTAATATTAACATTAAGTATACATACTCGTACTATTATTATACATTATGAATTTTATGAATTTTTCCTTGTTTTCGTATGAATGATTTATACTTAAAACTTACTTCTGTTTGAGATAAAGCATTATTAAATGAATATTCCTTGAACAATATTGTTAATAAAATTATTGTAATTATTATTTTGTTTCGTTTTTGCACTGTAAAATTATTAGTTTTTCCTTATTTTTCCTCTTGCGATAGTTAAAGACAGAATATATTGTTATCGCCCTCCCTCTATCTCACTCTATTCTACACTAATATTATAAAGCTGAAGAGTTTGTTTGTTTTGTTAAACGCTCTTATCGCAGAAAGTACTGGTCCCAATTGAAAAATTATTTTTGTGCTAGACAGCTGTTTATGATAGTTAGGATATATCAGTACCTACAGGTAAATAAAATTGAAGTGTCTGCATGTAATTTCAAATTAACAGAATATTAAATTTATACTAACTGCATATTATGAAAGTATAGTATTATACGGTACTCACATTAAAATATCAATTTTTAAAATTTTTGTCTGTCTGACACGGCTGGACCGATTTTGACGGGACTTTCACTCGCAGATAGCAACTAAATTTTGCGCGAACGAAACCGCGGGTTCCGCTTGTTAAAATAAATAAAATTTCTTATATTTAACCCGGTCCAGGTTTGCTTGTTTGAGATAAATTAATAGAAGGACGTAATACATACGCTTTTTTGTAAATGCTATATCCTCCATCCTAGCGTTTACTTCTAATGTTGTAGTATTTTGTAGTATTTTGATAGAGTATGGCTTTTGGTAAATTGGCTTTGGAAATTCAGGCAATTTTATGAATAATAATACTTTGATAATAATTTTGTATAGTACCTTGTTATCTTTTGTTCGAGAAGTAAAGTGTAGTGGCAGTATTATTGTTTTTATTTTTTCCTTATTTTTATGTTATGAATATTCATTAAAACTGATAACTTATCTTCAGGTTTATTTAAAGGCTCCTTTTTGTTATAATTTGTTGTAAATTTTTAAATTATTATTGTTACGTACGGATTAAGTTAATTAATTTCGCTATATTTTAATTATTATTTACAATTTAAAATTGTATTGTTAAATAGTAAATACTATTTTATTGTGGCTTTAATGTACAGTATGTAATATTTGAATAAACGTAAATATTAAAATAATCTGTATAAAATACTACTGCCTCGCCCTGGCTTACGATCTTACATTACGGTTAGTTTAAATTTCTCAAAGAACAAATATTTTTCTGTGGAAAAACAGTTAACTATGTTTTGATTATAATATCTAGCTATAATCTAATCAAATTTTATCATATCTATCTATCATATCAAAATCTATTCTCGTGATGCGGTCACAGACAGACAGACATTTTCTAAAAAAACATTCGGCTTCTATACCGATATTAAAATGATGATTGACGACACGTTTATCGCAGTTTGTAGTAACCCTACTCTCTTGGGTTCGAGTCCCGCTGGGGGCATTCATTTGTTAAACTCGAATGTTTGTACTCCAGTCATGGGTGTTTATATTTATAATATTTATGTATTTAAACTTATATCCGGTATCCGTAACACAAGCCTCGTAGCATAACACGGAACTAGATGGCGCTGTGCGTAATAATGTCTCAACATATTTATTTATTTATTATTTAAATAAGATTTTCCAAAAAATATTTTTTTTAATTAGTTTTTATTTAAAATTTATTATATGTATAATATTATATATTTCTATAAATAAATAATTCTCGTCATTATAACCAATGTCAAGTTGAAAGTAAGTTGTGTCTAAACAAATTTTTACTTGTCGCCATCTCAATGTATCCCGAGCGTGTACTAATAATAATAAGTGGTGGCTGTGTGCGTCCTGTCTATGTGTGCATGGACGATGCCTCGTTTGCATCGCGTTGAATAGGCGAGTGTTGGGTTTTGTTTTTTTTTATTGTTCTCCTGTCATATTTTGACATGTCAATTCTTTTTTAATTAGCGTCATAAATATAATTAATGAATGATTATTTGTTTTACTTATTTACAATTTTCTCATGCATATAATTAATTCATAATCAGATTTGAATTTTGAATCTGTTATTAATTACTTTTTATAGTCAATGGGCGATCAAATTTATTAATGGGTCTGCTTGTTTCTGTGATGTCATTATACATGCCACGTTAATAAGTTAGCATTTAATTCGTATTTTATTAGTTGTATTAGTTTTATTGTTTTATTCGCGTAGATTTCCGCGCTTATTATTAAGACATTAAATTAAATGATTTGAAATTATGCGTTTGAGGAAAACCATAAATATAGGTATAAGTTCATTTACATAATTTTTATTATATTATGTAAATATTTTTATGTCCATAGAATTACTAAAACAAACAATTGCGTAACATCATATTATGTATAATAAAGTATGTTTATCGGTTTTTTGATTATAATAGGTGTCTCAAGAAAAATATCGTTCTTATTTAATTTTAACTACGTTTCAAAAAAACCTTATATTAATTTATTATTAAGGTAAAAAATAATACGCCAAATGATTTTACTTTAAACTAAATAGACAACATGCCAACATCATATTTTACGACGATGACTAGACTCCTAGGTTTTCCACAATAATCTAATTTGCTCCATTCTGTTGCTCGAGTCTTCTACAAAGTATTAGAAAACATAAAAAAATATGAATGAAATCGGTGCACTTGATCTTAAGTTATGGCTTGCCCAAGGAAAACATGCATTTATTTTATATATTATATAAAAGATACGAGTATAATGCACATATGGAATGTAAGTGTAATATAGTGAAGCCGTACAATACTTTCAAGCACTCGACCGAGTGTGAACGCACTGGGAACTGCTGATAGCCCCTTATCTCATCTACTACGTCAACAGACTACATCTATCCCGGTCACGCACAAGTTACATTGTATAGCGTTGTCCTTTTCTAACGCCGGTCGTTTTCTCTCGCTCACTCTAATGAATTAAATCAACAACCTCTCGCTCGCTCCCTCTCGATGATCAGCGTTCCCTATTTGAATTTATTTCGAATTTGGAATTCGATTTTTTCAAGATGCACACTATGTAACATCGATTTTTAAATATTATGCATTATTAGTTTTCTATTTTTATTATCCGATTTAAGTTTAGCGTGAAAGTTTAAAAAATTAAAGCAAGATTAAAAATGCGCAAGTGAAAGCTAATTATTTCTTCATACGCTTAATCTTCCAAGTCAATGTCACGAACAAACAATCGTATTATAGTTATAAATAATATAAACATAGTGTATACATACTTGATTCGTATAATGAATTCAACGAAGGACACCAAAGTAGACAAAAAACTAGTAAAAACTTTGTTAAATTTTAGTAAAAATAATGCGCAGTTACACACGTAAATTAGGAGTAAATTAGTTCAAGGGTAAACTGTACCTGACGACGTGAACAGCGACCTTGTGATGTCGCACTGTTGGGTTTCAGGCTTCAATTAATTGCAAGCAATTCTTTAAACTATAACTAGTTCTACTCGCGACTTCGCTGTGTTTTCCTCTAACCGATCTCAAAAAGAAGAGGTTCTCAATTGAATTTTATGTTTTTTTAAATAGTAGGTATTTATTTATTTTTGTTACATTGAAAGCGAATTCTTTGATATGGGATAAGGTTCTAGCTCCTGAAACACAGGTTTCTAGTTCAGGGGCTAGGGCTGTGTAAGATTGTACCAATGTATTAGTTAGACTTTTTTTATTATAGTTAAAAAGGTCACGTCGATTTGTTACTGTTACGACGTAAACGACACAAAAGTCATATTTCAAATGGTAGGTTTTAATAATATGTAATTGTATGTACATTGCTTTTTTGTTCTATTATGATGTAAAAAGTTTCAGCGGTTCGTTCGCCCGACGCACGTCCAGACGATGGCCGCTTTCACTAACTTTCTAAAATCACAGAGTACTTATTTTTTATAATGTTTGATAGTAATTTTGTTCTTTTTTTTGTATTTCGTTAGTCATATAAAAACTTTGATTGTATCATAGTAATTAAAAATTGAACGTTTAAATATTGTAAGAAATAAAAATGAATTTAAATAATTCATATGCAACACATTTCTAGGGTATGTTTGCATTTTACAGGTATGATAGTGAGTCAGATAGTGCTTGTCACAGTCTAAATGGGGCACCGCGACGGCGCGGATGTCTAGTATATTTATTGGTTTCACGTGTACGAAAACAAAAAAATAGTCACCTGTAAGATCCGGTTTTTAGTTACAAATGGCGAATGCGATTGACCACGGCCGGTTCTCGCTATTAATCAATGTGACATAATCTAATCGTGTTAAAGTTGCCGCCATTACAACTACAGACGGACTACGGAGTTGCACGATGATGCCCGAGCCGGTGTTAGGAATGCAGCGCATTCGGCGTGTTTTACGTCGCTAAGTGCGTGAAGTTTTAGTTTTTATGTTTGTTTATAAGACATTTTGAAGTAATTTGGTGGTACTATTTATTGGACTTGTGATTAATGATTGTTTATGTTAAATAGTTTTTTTAAATGTCGCGCATGTCTACGATACCGTCATTATACGGCTTTCTAATGTTGTGTCTTATGTTTTGCGTATGTAAATAATTAAAAGAAATAAATTGTTTACTGTTTAACTGCATTATACTAAAGATGAATAACTGCGTATGTAGTTGTGAATGAAAATATTGAATATTGAATAGTATGCTATCGATCTATTTGTTTCTAATGTGAGAATGTCGGTCACGTACCCTGCGAGTGTGCCGCGAGACTAACCCGACGCCGGCCGAGCGCGCCCGAGCGGCTGACAGCTCGTCACTCGTCCGTCAACGCGGCACACTTCTTCTATGTACTCGATTACATAGGTGCAGTGAACGTGGCCGCTAGCTCTCCACTGCACTCAAATTTCGGAATAATCGATTCATTTACAGTTAGTTTGCTGCAAATATTTTCAATATATCGATTCTTGTTATCTACGCACACCCGTTGCACTGTCGTCGCGGCTGCGTCGCGGTGCGGACGCGTTCGCAAACGACTATCGTCTCATTTGCAATGTACTTAAGATATACATTGTGTATTAACGTTTTCGCGTAGTTTCAAATCGCTTTCCGCGGTGTATTCGAGATTTCCCGCACGTGTGCTTCACTGTTTACTTGCCATAGATAGAGTCAATGACACTCTGCATGACATACATTCAGAGAGTGACGGCACGCCAACACACCCGTTTTTTCGCGAGTGCCTAACTCTAATAAGTTACACGGCCTTATCAAACGTTTAGTTTTTGTCTGTGCTATTGTTCATTATCAGATTATCTTTGTGATAAGCGACTCTCCTTGGATCTCGCGCTGATTTCCGACTGTTAATAGTGTACTGTATATTATTTTCTCGTCAGCAACAAGTTTTTATATCTGTGTTGTGACACCGGTGCGGTGTAGCGTGATTAGATATTTTGCGACGTGAAAACTGTGGTTCAAGAGTACATTTTAAATTATAATAAAGAATTTTTATAGTGATTTATTTAATGAATAATAATTAAAGCGGTAAATATTATTAATAAGCTGTCATTATTGATAATGGCAAGTTTAATTTTGCTTTATTCAATGGACATTTTTCGCGCGCGCCAAAAATTCCATTGTAACGTTTAGTGACGATTCGGTGTATCGATTTATTTTTGCGTGTCACGGACGTCACTAATGACGTTGGCTGAAACATAGTCCACTTTCGCTCGGTATTGTTAAAAAAATATACTCTACCAACTGTTGCTTGCGATCTAAGTCTAATGAGAGAATATTATTTTTTATTCGTTTCATTCCTTGAAAGATAGTTTAAACGGTAATTGAAGTCATGAATGTGTGAAGGTGATATGTCGTAAAATTCTAATTTCCAGAAAATTGAGGTCAAAGTTTGTGTAATGTATAAGTGCATGTCTAAAATGGCTGTCAAGTGTCGGGAACTGAACTATAAGTCATAAATATGGCTGTTTTAAGATTTAAAACTGTTAAACTTTATGTTTAAAACAGCGAAAAATCGAAAATACGACACACCATTAGTCTTCGATTAATATCGGCTCTATGTGGTTTACACGTGAAAATTTTCACGGACACTCATTTATTTATAGTATTTCATTCGCCGTAGCTCGTATACCTACGTTTCGTAGCCGGAATGTACTCTATGTACAAAGCGGGCGTGCTTGTGTGTGTAAACGTTATGTACTAAGAAACAGTAAAAAGTATGGCGCGAGCGCACGGTGCGGCAACGCCGCGGTGCCGCGGTGAAAACAATGCCTTTTATTACTTTGAATTTCCCGAAAATGTACATATATTTTTTTTATTTTTGTAATATTTATTTATACATATGTCGTGTTTTTTGTGTGTTTGTTTGATTTTGTTGTGTAATCTTTGTAACACTTGTTGGGATTTTAAGAGTTTTTTTTTCGAAATTGTAGTTTCTTTTTTTTATTTGATCTTTTTTAAATGAAGCACGTACTAATTTCTAAGCTAAAATAAATAAAATGCAAAACAAACGAATATTGCCGGTGTTATAAAAAATAGTAAGCGAAGTTGACCTTTCGAAGCTTACTAGCGCGGCCAGCTGACGCGACGTTGTCGCTCTTCGTCCGAGAACACTCGTCTATGCCTTATCGCCCCTATTACAGTCAGGTAGAGTCGAGAATCCTGTGGCGAAAGTTATACATAAGGTTGTTAGGACGTTTAAAAGCAATAGCTAGACACTTCCCGCGCGAAAAATTCGAATAGGTTTTTATCAGTCGCGTTCGGGTTGTAGGCTTAGCCGGTTAAGACTTTGTACACTGCTTATTTTTTCGGTTCTTTTTATTATTGCAGTTTAGCTTCTAAGTTTTGCGTCCGCATCTTAATTCCTGATATAGTCGACGCAAATTGTGTACTAGACAGTCTATATAATTATTTATTTTTGTGAAGAGTGTAAGTGAAGTGCAATATAAGAAAGTGCAAGTGATACCAAAGTGTCCAAAAAGTATTTATTAAAACAAAGTTTATACATATTAAAACCAAATAAAATTATCGTGTAGTTCCTTAATACCAAAAAATTAAAAAAAGAAGCAACAGCTGTTAATCAAAAGCGTACGAAGCTCAGTCTGAAGCGAGATGGCGAGGTGACAAGGTGGCCTACATGCCGGTGGCGCTGGGCTCGCTCGGCGGTGAGGGCGAGTACCGCGAGTACCACCACCTCTCGCCGCACCACCACCAGATACAGTACCATGAATACCCCCCGCCGATATACCACCCCATGCCGGACCCCTACTTTAGGTAAACAAACCCCTGTGTCTATAACTAGTGTCGCAGTGCGTGAGCGTATTTCAAGAATTGTCTAGTTTGTTATAGAAAATTCGAACGATTTCCGCTCGAGACGTAAATGTTTGCAATTTAGTTTTTAGTTTTTCAGTTTTCGTTGTTAGTTAGTCAGTCAGTGAAAGATATGTCTGTACAGATATAATTTTTTTGAAGCTTCCATATGCATAAGAAATGTAGACTTTGTCTGTCGAGATGGATTGTGTCATATTACTTTACAATAAAACCTCTTAAACTTGTTAGGTTTTATCAGACATGTAGATGTATATCATCATCATCATCATCAGCCCTTTTTAACATCCCACTGCTGGGCACGGGCCTCCCTCACTACGAGGGGGATCAGGCCATAGTCCACCGCGCTGGCCTAGTGCGTGTTGGAGGACTTCACATGTCTTTCGAAAACTTGTTAGGTTTTCTCAGACATGCTGGTTTCCTTACGATGTTTTCCTTCACCGTAAGACAAGTGGTAATCATGATACAAATGATTCGCACGTGAAAATATCTGAGATGCGAGACCCGGATTTGAACCCGCATCACTCGGTTATCCAAGCGACGCGTTACCGCTGGGCTACCACTGTCCACTGTAGATGTATATAGGTACATGAAATTTTTTACTGGGCTTGAAATTGAGCCCAGTACCCGCCTCATTGGTTTTGCGAACGAGTGTGTTATCAATGGGCTACTACTGATAGACCGCTAGATTTAAGTCCTTAGTAGTATAATTCATTCCGAACGTATGTTTGTTAGTACTTCATTTACGCAGACCCAAACCTTGTGGAGTGATTTTTAGAGATAATTTATTGGTTCAGATAGATTTATTTTTATCCACATAAAGGTGTATACTTATTATATATTATTTTACATATCTTATATGTTGATCAGAGTAACCAGCTATTGTCATAGCAAATGTTAACAAAATCTGTCCAGTAGTTTACAGATAAACAGCCAAAATTCTAAAAACCTTTCGGGATATGTATCGATACTAATAATTATTAGAATAAGATTTTCCAAATAATATTCGAATCAGAATTTTATATTTGACAATATAAATGAAACTATCTTTTCGGATTTTGTCGCGGATTTATTTTGGTTTTTGGTTCCCGACGTTTCGAATGCTTTACAGCAATCATGGGGAGAGACCTCACCGACAAATTCCGAAATGATAGTTTCATTTTTATGCATAGATGTTAAATATTCGTAAATCTAACAAAGTATGATGTAATGACATGTTACAAGTTTTTATGATTCACCTACTTTACGTACATTGTGGCTTGTGCCTTGTGATATGATAATGTAAGGAATTCGTTGCGTATACGATTTTTAACTTATAATAATGTCGCTATTTCTGTATGTTTAACTGTTGATTTTTTATATAACTATGTATTTATGTATAAACAAGCGACTCACCCTCGCTTCGCTCGGCTTCATAGGCCTTTAGGATATAATTTTTACAAACTTTCAATATCTTATTCATTTATTTATTATTTGGTAAGATCCAAAAGCCTAAAAATAAGTTGCAAGTTCTAGCTTTAAAAAAGACGTAATTTCCATACAAACTTTTATCCCTTATTTCAACCCCTTACAGCACTTTTTCGCCTTGAAAAATAGCCTATGTCCTTTCTCAGACTCTAGACTATCAGTGTACCAAGTTTCATTTAAATCGGTTCAGTAGTTTTGGCGTGACAGCGCGACAGACAGACAGTTACTTTCGCATTTATAATATTAGTAAGGATGACTTGAACTATCTTTTGATCGGTATATTCCCAGATAATTTTTTATGAAAGTGATACATTTATTATAGTACTAGTGATTCACCCTCGCTTGGCTTGAGCTTATTCCCTAGTTATATTTAACTATTAGTATTGAATATTGATAAATGTATTCTGTAAGTTAATTCGTATTACCAGCTATCATCATACCAAATTACATCAAAATTTCAATTCTTGTGATGCAGACTGACGGTCAAAAATTCTAAAAATTGTAGCTTCGACCTTTCTGAGTCGATAATAATGACTATTTCGGTACGATTTTCATTCAATTCGGAACAGTAGTTCTTGAGATTAGCGCGTTCAACCAAACAAACAAACAAACTCTTCAGCTTTATAATATTAGTATAGATATTTGATGGTTTAGCAACTAAATATCATAGGAATTTAATACTTTATTTGTACTATTCAAATATTTGACTCAGATTCTTGACTTTTTATAAACACTAGCGACAAATTATGCAGACTACGACTTACTTTATAGTATGTACATATACAGCCTTTTTAACGTTCCACTGCTGGGCGCGCGACTCCTCCCTTTATACGAAGGAGATCAGGCCTTAGTCCACTTCGCTGTCCAAAGTGTTTTTCAAAAACTTACTAGGTTCTCCCAGAACCCACGTTCTTAAAGTTTGTATTTTTTTTTAATATTCTTTTTTTAACTTTTTCAGGAGGCACGCACCTTACTTCGGGCAGCCGGACTACAGAGTATATGAACTCAATAAAAGATTACAACAGAGGACAGAGGTGATTATTTTACCGATATTATAATGCAAAAACTGTACATTTGTCACTTTAATTCGTAACTTCTGAACTGATTTGGATGAAACTAAGGACTCAGGATAGTCTATTTACACCCGTAACACAAGCCTCGTAACTTACCACGGAACTAGATGTTTGTAATGTCCCAACATATTTATTTACAAGAGACTCGACCTCGCTCCGCTCGAGTTTACGGGTTACGATTAGACGATTACTTACAGACTTATGCACTGATATTTATTTTTAATAATATTAAAATGACGATTCAACTTTTCGAATTTTACGTTTCGAAACGTCGGGAACCAAAAATCATAATAAATCCGCGACAAAATCCGAAAAGATAGTTTCATTTATAATGTCAAATATTCGCGTGAACCTAAGAAAGAGTTTGTAAAAGTCTATTTGAATAAATAATATTTTGATGTGATTTGTAAATGTCTCAGAGATGTGTAGTTTTCCTACAGTAAAAAGTGCAGTAAAAAAACCCTATATGTTCATCGCGAAAACTGCATTTAGCGATCAGCGAACGATTAGCAAGCCATCGTTTAGGTAATACGATTATTTTTCACATAGAGCGATCAATCGCAATTAGTCTTCTTTTTCGCAAGTTAATTAGTCGCAAGTCTAAGTCTAAGTCTATTGCTGATCGCTTAATTTTAGCTAATAAGCCTATGGACAACCAGCCATCATCACACAATTTTTTTTCTCGTGATGCGGTCAGACAAACAAACAGACAAGAATTCTAAAGATAAGATTTTCCATAAATAATAATAATAATCTATGTACAAATTCGACTCAGTCAGAATTTTATTATATATGTAAAGATATGTAGGGACATTATTACACACAGCGCCATCTAGTTCCGTGGTAAGCTACGAGGCTTGTGTTACGGATACCAGATAGTTGATATACTACACATATAATTTTTTAAATACATACATAATATAAATATTAACACTCATGACTGGAGAACAAACATTCGTGCTCAACTAATGAATGCCCCCAGCGGGACTCGAACCCGCGACCGCTGGCGCAGAAAGTAGGGTCACTTGTCACTACCAACTGAGCCAAACGTGTCAAATAGGTCGAGGAGAATTTTCCATAGAAAATCTTCGTAACAATTTCACGCCTCGAACACAAATTACTTACGCTTTGCACATCCGTGACGTCACGATAGCGTCATCACAGGAAGACGCACTCCCTATTATACGATGTAGCCTTGAGATGAATAATTGTACTGAATAATAGTTTACTATATTATAATATGTTAGACAAGAAAACCCGGGCGTAAGTTAAAATAAATTAAACGGTATTTATAATAAAATGAAAGTAGCCTAAGTTACTCCTTATAACTTTAGCTATATGCGAGTGAAAGTCCTGTCAAAATCGGTCCAGCCGTTTTAGAGATTAGCCGGATCAAACAGGCAGACTGACAAAAATTTTACAAATTAATTTTTTTATGTAAATACCGTATACACTTTCACTTATCGTGCATTTAGTGAAATGCTGTTAATTTGAAATCAAAAACAGGCACTTCAATTTTATTTATATACATAAAAATTACGAATCGCTATTCAATTGTTATTTTTCATAAGCATTTAATAAAAAGCTGCTCTTCTAAATCATCTAAAGCATCTAGTTACCTGGTAAGTTTCGAGGCTTGTGTTACAGATACCAGATAGTTGGTACACTACACATATATAACTTATACGTGCATATTATAAAAACTTCCATGACTGGAGTACAAATGTTTGTTGTCACTAAAATAGCCCAAGTGGGACTCGAACCCACGACCGCTGGCACGGTTATTAAGTTTAGTCAAAAAAACTGAGCCCAAGGTATCGATAAAAAAAACTACGGGTGTAACGTATATTAAAAATATGTCCGATAACTAACGCCATCTGTGATTTGTTTATGGTACTTCTTTCAATAAAACAAGCCCAGTGCGAACGCGCTCGCTTGGATAACCGAGTAATGCGGGTTCGAGTCCGAGTCTCGCACCGCTGAGATTTTCATGTGCGAATCTTTTTTATCAATATCGTTTCGGATATTAGCTGGAACTAACAGACAGACCAAGTTGTTAAATAATTTGTTTTTCTTTATTTACTGACACTGATAGATTTTGATGAAATTTAGTGCACAGGTAGATCAAGTTACGGATTAACATAGAATTATTATAATTAACTTATTATTATTTTATATAATAAATAACTAGTTTCATGGTAGATACTCTATATATATTTTAAATAAAAATTTCCATTCTTGCTCAAGAAATGAATGCCCCTATTGAGATTCGAACCCACGACCGCTAGCGCAGCAAGTAGGTTCACTATAAACTGAGTCAAATAATATAATATTGTGAGTTGTGACTAGAGTTTAATGTATTTTCTTTGATATTTTCCAGGAATCTGACAACCTCTGGTGGGACGCGTTCGCGACAGAGTTCTTCGAGGACGACGCGACGCTCACACTCACATTTTGTTTAGAAGATGGACCCAAAAGATATAGTTAGTACATATAATATATGTAACTAGCCGTTCCCGCGGCTCCGCTTGCGTTTAAGGGCTGAAAATCAAAAGAAATATTTTTTTTCCCGTTTTTTCAACAATTTTTAATTGATATCTATATGGATCCGCTCCTATTGGTCGTAGCGTAATGTAGTATAGCCTATAGCCTTCCTCGATAAACGGACTATCTAACACAAAAGGAATTTATCAATTCGCACCAGTAGTTTCTTAGATTAGCTCGTTCAACCAAACAGACAAACAAACTAACTCTTCAGCTTTATAATATTAGTATAGATTTGATGCTTCTAAAGCTTTAACTACTTTTAAAAAGATAAATTTACCCCTCATGATCTATATAATAAGCTATGTTGTATTCTGGTCTCTGTGCCCATCCAGATCAGTTCAGCCATTTTGGCTGACAAACAAACACCCATTAAAACTTTAACATTTATATTATTAATGATATTGTATTATAGTATAGGTGTTAATGTTTGGAACACAACCCTTAGAAAGACGATTTTTTGATTTCCAATAACCACATCAAAATCTGTACACCTGTACCTAAGGAGAGAAAAAGTATTTTGTTTGTTTGTTTGTTTGTAATTGATAAACTTATATTCAACTGAACCGATTCAGATGAAATTTGGTGTAATGATAGTTTGAGATACTGGGAAGGATATTGGATCGGACATGAAATTTTGTATGGGTTTATTAATTTTCTATTTTGATAACAATGTGGTTTTACAGTCAGAATTTGTAACGACTTTAATGGAAATTAAAAAATAACTGGCTGCTGAATTATTTGTTCAATAGGCAAAATCTCCTGACCGATTTTGACTGCAGCGGCCAAAATCACTCAAACTAACTATAGAAGATATTGTAATTGAAACACAATTTGAATACAATAGTGATTAAGCTTGCAACAACCCGAACTCAAACCTAGGACACTACAAGCTAGCCACTACATAATCATAATATAATTTAAGATTCAACTAAATTCTATAATTAAAAAAAATTTAAGTGGTAGTGCCATGCTTTTAAGTGGTAGTGCCATGCTTGTTACCTTCGGGTAGCAGCCGAATGGGCCGGCAAGCCCCTTATATAGTAGTTTATATATACCACTCTATCACAGAAGACCGACGTGAAGTGGCAGCTACGCTGTCGCGTTTCGTCCGGTAAGTGAGTCCGGGTGGCCCACTCCCCATCCCTCCCTCTTCCCTCCGTCCTCCCTCTTCCCTCCGTCCTCCCTCTCTCCTCTCTTCATCTCTTCTCCGTCCCTCCTCCCTCCCTCCTACCTCCCTCACTTTCCTGAAAGGCCGGCAACGCATATGCAAGTCCTGCGGTATTGCAGATGTCCATGGGCGGCGGTGATCACTTTCCATCAGCTTTCCATCACTTTCCATCACCCTCCTGCTCGTTTGCTCCCTTTGTCCCATAAAAAAAAACTATATTCTCAACTAAAAACAACTATTTCGTTCAATTTCAGCGATAGGAAGGACGTTGATACCGCGTTACTTTAGAAGCATATACGAAGGTGGCGTCTCAGAGCTGTACTATACCATGCGCCAGCCGAAGGAGTCTTTCCACAACACAAGCATCACCCTCGACTGCGACCACTGCACCATGGTGACGCACCATGGGAAACCTATGTTCACTAAAGTGAGTTGATGGGATAATATGGTCAGGTATTTGATGGGTAATGGTGAATAACCATCGTGAAAGGTTGAGATTACTAAGGGGAATTCATTTATTACGTAAGAGAATTTAGGGTGGATGGGGGTCGACCATGTCTTATGTTTTCTTACAAGGGGGTGTCTCGATAGTTCCTACGTAAGATCAAAAAAAATAAACATTTCAAAAATTGTTACTTTGAAAAATAAACACTAAAATAAACCAAACGTGTACTAGACAAAACTGTAGACTCTTACGTAATAAATATTATATAGGGGGGAAGGGGGTCGGCCTTTTCTTATTTTTTCTTTTAATAGGGGGGGAGGAGGTCAAAAAGTAGCGAAAATAGTCTTACGTAATAAATGAATGGCCCCTAATAGCTGATTTTTTTAGTGATACTTTCTGAAATTTACGCGAATATTGGTTACTTATATGCAACAATTTGTTTAGTGTATCAACTACAACGACGCGTTTGGGTCAGTTTGTAGTGTACTTGCTGCGCCAGCGGTCGCGGGTTCGAGTCCCGCTGGGGCATTCCTTTGTTGAGCACGAATTTTTGTACTCCAGTCCAGAGTGTTTATATTTATAATATTAATATGTATGTATTTAAAGTTATATATTATGTGTAATGTATATCTTCTGGTAGTCGTAACACAAGCCTCGCAGCTTACTGTGGAACTAGATGGTCCTGTGTTCCAACATATTCTTTTAATATGTATCCCGGTAGCTTGCATTGGAACTAGATGGCGCTGTGTGTTTTATTGTGCAACTCGACATATTTTATTTCTTATTCTGTATTTGAGTGCCAATGTCTAAACATATTCTATTTCTCATAATTTTACAAGATAACCATTACATCTGTCCTTAATAATTATACTACTTAGTTAATGAAACACATTAATTGTTTTTATTTTACTAAGTATTATGTTCATAATTACTTAATTAAATTATAATATATGAGTGTTTAATATTGCTTCAACAATTAATATTTTATTATAACACATACATAATTTAATAATATCGACACTACATAATATTAATTTAACAAATATTATAAAAAATTGTAATAATTATAATTATAGTAGCTAAAAATAAGTTAATAATATTGCCATATTTATAATATAATTCAAAATTTTTTTTATTTTTTAATGTTTAGAATTGAAATGTATAAATTTAAGGTACTTTTATGCCATCTTGAAATTTTGTAAATTTTGGGTAAGCACTGTCTGTAACAAGTGACCCCCTGAGACGTCTAATACCTTAGTCTCTCCCGTGACCATGATTGCTGTAAAGCATTCGAAACGTCGGGAATCAAAAATCATAATAAATCCGCGACAAAATCCGAAAAGATAGTTTCATTTATAATGTCAAATATTCGCGTAAACCTAAGAAAGTATTAAGTTTCACTTAAAAAAAAAACTTCTCCACAGGTGTGCACAGAAGGCAGACTAATCCTAGAGTTCACATTCGACGACCTGATGCGCATCAAGTCGTGGCACCTCGCAGTGCGTGCCCATAGGGAACTGATCCCGCGGCAGGCGTGCTCGGTGCACCCGCCAGACCACGCGGCGCTCGACCAGCTCGCCAAGAACATCACCCGCCAGGGGATTACCAACTCCACCCTGAATTACTTGAGGGTGAGTACCCAACACCCATTGGATGGGTGTGAGTGACCAGCACCCATCAGATGGGTTTGAGATTGTTTGGTTTATTTATTCAAATCAAATCAAATCAAATCAAAACATTTTATTCAGCATAAAATTTGTTACAATGTCTTAGTGAACATCATGAGTCTACTACCAGTTCGGTAAGAAGAAACCTCTGACCTGAGAAGAACTGGCGAAAGAAACTCAGCGGAACTATTTTTTTTCTCTCTTTTTCAAATTAAATTGCGAATTAACAATAATTCTATATGTTGAAATAGCCTAGCGGCGATCACATCGTTCTATAATATATAATATATTTTTAAAGTCTTTAGTACACAAACATTCTTTCTCAATTTTTTTAAATTTGGCAATACAGTATGTAGAAGCTTTTTGAACGTTTTCTGGGATCCTGTTGTATAGGCGTATACATTGTATAATAAAATAACATAAAAAGAATTACGCCGAGTCACAGGCATTACAAGTTTATGTTTGCTCCTAGTATTATGCTATGCATGTCGCAATTCTTCAAACTCAGTCAACTTCAAAATTATCATTAATATTTTACTTAAAATCGAAGCTGCGATCTGCGACTCTTCCACTTTCACAAGCAAAACTTTACAGGAAATAAATTCACCTTTATGTAATACTGTAATTATACCAAACACCCATCACATGGGTGAAGGAAATATTGTTTGGTCGATAGTTTTGATAGTATAATGTTTTGTTTGTAATATTTAAGGATTTTCATTATTAGACATTTAAAAATTATGTTTATCTCTTGAGTTTGTAAATATAATAACGAAAGAATAATTATAACTTTTGTTGGTTATCATACAAAATGAATATATGACCAGATGAATTATTATAATTTTTTTTCATTTTACAACTTCTTTAAAAAATATTATTTATCTTTTCCATTTTTTCGGGGATATTTTATTCACGTACTCGCAATATTATATAATGTATATCAAAAATTATGAAAATGGCATTTAAACTACTTTTAATCTTTGCAAATTGTATTCAGCTCTATTTTATGTCCCACTGGTGGGGGTCCCACCCGCGCAGTTGGACGTAGGCTATAGTTCACCACGCTGGCTAAGTACGGAACGGACCAAACATGTCTTTCAATAACTCGCTAGGTTCTCTAAGACATGCAGGTTTCCTCACGATGTTTTCCTTCACCGTAAGACAAGTGGTAATCATGTTGGAAATTATTCACACCCACGTCGCTCAGTTTTCAAGCACGTTACCATTAAGTTATCACAGTTCACTCACTAACTAACTAATATTTGTGTTTCAGCTATGCGTAATCCTAGAACCCATGCAGGAGCTAATGTCGCGGCACAAGGCGTACGCGCTCTCCCCCCGCGACTGCCTCAAGACCACCCTCTTCCAAAAGTGGCAAAGAATGGTGGCGCCCCCTGGTAAATACTTTATAAAATTAGTGTAGATTACTCAGAAATGTATTATTTTCCATCAGTAAAAAGTTGCTTATTTGGTTGGTAGTTTTTATAGTGTAAATTTATGTTGACCCGGATGTCTATCTAGCTGTAGTCATACTGAATTTCATGAAAATCAGTTCAGTGGTTTTCTTCTGGTGCGTTTAAAGACAAACTAACAAAATTTTTCAAAACGATTGATTCAGTCTTGTATATTCAATCAAGAAATGATTATTTCAATAACATTTTCCAACGAATATTTAATGCACAGATTCGTTGCAATTTTATTATAACATCATGTATAGATATAAAATTAATGATAATGACAAATTTGTCTGTCCGTCCGCAGAGTCGCAACGGCCGGCCAGCAAGCGGCGCAAGCGCAAGGGCAGTGCGGGCGCCAACGCCGCGCCCCCCGCGCCCACCAAGAAGCGCTCCCCCGGACCTAACTTCAGCCTCGCCTCGCAGGTACACCCAACACACCCTACATTAGGGTGGTCGTTGAAAATTAAATTTCTTGCGGCGCCCCTAACAAGCTTCCTTTTAATGAAAAAGCACTGGGAATTTTTTTTATAATTTTTTCAAGTCAAGACAACACGAGCTTCATCAAAAGGAAGCTATTTAGAGGGCGCCGAAAGAAATTTAATTTTTAACGACCACCCTACTACATCCTGTACACCCAATGCTGTATACCCTGCACCCTGTACAGCTTGCACCCAATTTTATATATTCAGTGTACTGTATAGTGTTGACCCTAAATGTAATATACATTAATAGTATGCCCTATAAATTACATTCCTACTAAACTATAAGAATTACTATACACCCTGTACACCATATTCTATGGCTTCCACTCTACTGTATAACCTGCACCATACAACTATCAACCTATATCCTACACGGTACAGTGTATCCTATACTGTACTGTATACACCCTACATAAATAAATAAAGAAATCTATTGAGATATTAAACGCACAGCGCCATCTAGTTCCGTGGTAAGCTACGAGGCTTAGTGTTACGGATACCAGATAGTTGATAGTGATACACTACACATATATAATTTAAATACATACATATTATAAATGTATACATGTATGTTATATATATGATCTACAATCTATACCCTACATCATAAAATATTTTTTTCAAAAAATAACAAAGACTTGTCTCAATTAGAATATTATCATGTACTCGTGACTTAGTTTGTCTCTCAGTACACATAGTAAACACTTTGTTGATTGACGTCAAATGATGTGGATTGTGTGAAAAAAGTGCCTTACAAATTATTCTCCTTGCAATTTTGCTCGAATTGGTTGATTTGTTTTCCAAATGTTAGACAGCTAGAGTAAGTGTTGTAATTTTTTACTATGTGGATTGTATGGGAAGTGTCATTTTAAAGTATTCACTACGCAATTTTGCGTTTTTCCGAACGAAAATATAAAATAAAGCCGAATCGGTTGATCCTTTTCAAGTTTAACTTTAGCCAAATGTGTTTTGGCTATTCATGTTTTTATAAATATATCTTTGTCCTCAGGACGTGATGGTGGTAGGCGAGCCCTCGCTAATGGGCGGCGAGTTCGGCGACGAGGACGAACGCCTCATCACGCGGCTGGAGAACACGCAGTACGAGGGCGACGGCGTGGAGTGGAGCGCGCCGCCGCCCGCCTCGCCCGCCAAGACGCCGCCCGGCACGCACTGACAAGTGCCCCTTCGTATAAATATAGGCCTTTACCGTATATGAGCTGTTTTATTTTAATTACATATGTATATTATCCCCTTTTTTGTGTATATTTTAGGTATATGCAGAAAAATTGACAAGTGTCAAAAATGACAGTTTTGGGACCCTTTTTTTGCACGAAGCTCTCACATGACAGTTTGGGTTTTGACAGTTTAGAGACCCTTTTTTTGCACGAAGTTCTCACTATTGTGGGTCTGCTTTATTTAAGAGTATTCACTTTTGTGGGTTTTAACTGCTTGGCGAGTTCGGCGACGAGGACTCGTATTTTCTGACGGCTGTAAATTGAAAACCAGTGCAACCATTAAGTCGACGTACCCACTACTGTAGTTGCAAGACCTGTATATAAAAATAAAGGGTAGCGGTAAGGACCTGTGTATGTAAATGTCCGACAAAAAGCGTCAAATTATGATGGCGCCATGGTAGCAAGTGGGTTTATTTTAAAAATAGCGCCAAAACTTGTTAGTGTAAAATAGTAAAATAAAAATCCGCTTTATTAATGGTGCCCTTTTCAAAATACACAATTACAACTATATGTATTATTTAACGTAAAAAAAATAAAACACCATCTATTGGAATTTCTTTGAAATAAATTATTCAAATAGACTATTTGACTGATTTATAGAAACCACTGTGATTTTTGAAGTTAAGTTTTAATACGTATTCTTATAACCTTAAGAATATAAGTATTTTTTGTGAAAAAAGCAATAATAAACGAAGATTTAAATTACCTGCCGAAACACTTTTGCCCAACACGGCGTCACTGACACCACCGGGAAGTGTTATAAACAATCTATCGATGTACTGCGCACGCCGTTTAAGTGATAATTAAATGGTATTTATTAAATACGAAATAAAGTTGAGTAATGTGATGAGGCTTTGGTACGCTTGCATTACGTGGGATAATAAAGAGACAGAATAATATTCTATCTTAGTTGCACAGCACCCCTGTGTATCGCCACGCCAAGGCTATAAATGGAAACTATTGTCACGATAAGCCCACATACCCCCACTACTCTAGATGACCTAATACCCTTCTTTCTAGATATATAACAAATTTCATGTGATTCAGTTCATTTACCATACAAAAATATTAATTGTATATAATAGTCTCATAAATATTTATATAAATTATTAATTATAAATATTCAGATTATTAATAAGTTTCTGAACGCATTTTAACTGTTTGGCACTTTCGCCACACGTCACCGGTGATGTTTTACAGGGTACGTTCCGAATGTACCGTTCAAAAATAAAGCATATCTAATTATTATAATTATAATTTTTAAAATACTAAAAAATGTGCATAAAATCAATAATTTATAATGCGAGAACAAATTTATTATTATTTAAGCATTTATGTCAAAAATAACTGCTAAAAACAGTAAAAGATTATATAATAAAGCTTAAGCTTACTTCACTATATATAGACTTTTGAACGCACCCTTCACTTTTCAATCTTGCATACGACACGATACGTGGACGGCGGACACTAAAAATTGCATTCTAAACTTATAGTAATAAGTGAAACCTCACTCATAACACAGCAAAATGGTCACAAAGTATATTTTAGCAGTATTTGCTCTTGCGATTGGCGGCTCCTTAGCTCAAAGTTGCCAAAACCCTCAAGTTGAAGCCGCATCTTTCACGAGTTTAGATGCGACCGTCGTTACACAAATAGCGTATATCACAGAATTTACATTGAAATGTGACAATCCTTTGGCTGAAAACTACGCGCTGTACGCTGAGGTTGAAGGAAAATCTTTGGTCGCAGCTCGCATTGCTGAGAACAAATACCAGGTAACATATATTTTCTTTCATAATTCAAGTTTAGAGTATGGGTGAAATATAATAAGATGAAATACAAAAATATATATCTCATTATAAATGAAACTATCTTTTCGGATTCGAACGTCGGGAACCAAAAATCATAATAAATCCGCGACAAAATCCGAAAAGATAGTTTCATTTATAATATCAAGTATTCGCGTAAATTACTCTCATTAAGTTACTGGTTAAATGTTTCACCACACAAGAATTTATCTAATAAATCTTATTTTTATAGTTTTTTTAAGTTAGCAATATTTCCTATAACATTTATACTATTTTAATGATGCATAGTGAGATTGTTATTATTAGAAAATTCTTATTAGATCTCTGTAGATTACGTAAGGAAATCAAAAAGTCAAGAAAAAATAATAAAATACAAGAACAAGTAACTTTGCAAAGTTCATTACATTAGTTTAATGATTATTTTAGGTGTCCTGGACTGAAGAGCCTTCTAAGGCACGTGCTGGAGTGTATGAAATCCACATATTTGATGAAGAAGGCTGGGCTTCCCTACGTAGGGCTCGTCGTACCGATCCATCTGTAACTGTTGCTCCTTTATTGGCTATTCAATTACAGCACCCTGGAAGTAAGTTCTTTTGAAATTTTTATAGCTATTTAAACTATATAAATATCTTTAAATGAATGTTAATGCTTATTTAAAATTAGTTAAATGAATTAAATGTTGTATGTTTCAATATAACAAAACAAGAAAAACATACACAAAATGAAATTATGCTAGGTTTTTTCAAAGATATAATAAAATGAAATATTTTAAACAGTGAGTTGACTACATATTGTAAAGAATTTAATTAAGATATGCATTTTGCTTGCATGTTTTAAATATAGTTTATAAAATTTAAAATATAATTGTAGCCAAAATCTTAACCATTTTTCAATATTATGTTTTAACTTAAAGTATTATATTTTAAATAATCTCTGTAAGCTATATAGTTTAACTTTATCTATACTTGAATAAATTACCTTACTTCGATTATTTATAATAAGTAATGAACAGTTATTACATAGAATTAAAAAAATCTAGTCACATTATAGGTTATTAATAAATTCTAATTTTCAGGCTACTCCGGACCCTGGGTCAACTCCGAAGTCCTTGCAACTGTTTTATCAATTGTTATTGCCTACACTGCCCTCAGAAACAAGAGCAAGATCTTAGCTTAGTGAATAATCTAGTTGTTTGTAATATATTTTAAATTAAATTTTTTTAAATTATATTCAATTTTATTTTAATTCTATCCATCCCAAACACTCTCACTGCTGGCATAGGCCTTCCCCAAAGATTTCCACAACTGGTCTTGTGCCTTGCGCATCCAGTAGGCTAATATGAGTAAAAATATAAACTATATTACTGTAATTTCATCAGTTTTTTAATTGAGACTTTTATCTGACTTTATAATTGAGTATTTCTATTTAAGGTATTATATAAGTAAATTACTGAAAGTAATTTGTCGTTTACTCAACACGATGTCGTCCAATCTAAGCGAGTAATAGGAATGTTGAGTGTCTTTTTAGCTGGGCGCACCTTTAGGTATTATAATTGTATCTTGTGCAAATGGCCATGTTTATTCATTTAACAAATCGAAACTTATTATTTTTAAATAATTATTTCAGGGGTCATTTTAAATGGCATCTGTGCTAGTTGTTTTTTTTTTTAAATGAGATCTATCATCTAGTTGACATTGACATTTGACATATAGCTGTCAAAAAATATTTTACTAAGGTTATGTTTATTTTTTCTGGCTGCTAAAAATTAAATATAATGACTGTAAAACCAAGAGAGAAAGTGGCAGATGGTGAAGACGATCCCGTGGAGTCGATGCTGAAGAAGGCCGGTTGCCTCGATTTACATTACAAAGTTCAGGTGGTGTCAAATTCAAATAAATCTTTAAAATTCAACAACAAAAATTCTGTTACTTTAATTTTTGATTTTAATGTCATTACTCATTAGCGACTCTTTATTTCTTTTAATAGGGTGCTGAGTGTTGAGTATTATTCTATTTTTACTCAAACAGCTTTAACATGAAGGAATACAAACAGTACACCATATAGGACAGTATATTTATTATCATCATTATTTTCAGCACTGTTTAGTGTCCGACTGCTGGGCACGGGCCTCCCTAAGTACGAGGCTCCCTAAGTACGAGGGGATCAGACCATAGTCCACCGCGCTGGCGTAGTGCGTGTTGGTGGACTTCACTCTAAAATGAAAACTTGCCAGGTTCAGACATACAGGTTTCTTCACGATGTTTTCTTTCACAGTAATACAAGCGGTAATCATGATAGATAAGGATAGTTCTATTATTTTAAAAAAATCACAAGTTGGAGATAATGTTTTAAAGAATAGCTAAATATTGTAGAATTTTTTATCTAGTGTATAATTATTTGAGGTATTTGTAAGGTTTCCAATTATTAAACCTGTAAAGTTAATTTCTTTTTTTCCAGGAGTGTATAAACACTACCAAAGACTGGAGAAAATGCCAGACTGAAGTAAATGATTTTAGGAGCTGCATCACTAAGCACAAACAAGAAGAAATGTCTAGATTAAATAGATGAGTTTTGTGCAAAACCAAAATCATTACCATGTAAATAGTAGTATTGATTTACCTTATATATAAAAAGTTATGTTAAATTGTAATTTTATTTAAAGTAATGTATGAAATATACTCATAAATACACTTGATTTTTTATTTATAAACTAAGTTTTTAGTTAATGTTTGGTTAGACAATCTTTTGATGATTTACTTTAGTACATATAAAAATAGTATTTTAACATTTTAGTTACCAAATTGAACAGTTATTTGCTAAAAATATAGCTAGTATAAGATGTTTATATGTTTTATTATTATATAATTTTGAAGCAAATACTACTTAGTTATGTCTCTGAAATTTTAAATTACCTGTATATAAATAAATATACTAGGAAAAATCTGAGCTTTGCGAGGACTTGTGTAGTTGTTCTAATGGGTAATCATTTTTAAGATGGTTGTTAATGTTCCTCTTTTTAACCCGGAAGTACTGGAAATACTCAGAAAAAACTATTTAAGACGATATTGTGGGCAGCCAATGACTGTTATAGCTAATATAGTACCTTGATTTTTAGACATTTTAAATCTTACTCTCCCGCGACCATAATTGCTGTAAAGCATTCGAAACGTAGGAATTAAAAATAAAAATAAATGATCGAAAAATACCGTATACATTGTTTTATTTATAGTTTACAATAAAGACATTTATTATATTTAGCTCTTTAGCTAGCTCCTTAGCCTAAAATTAAATCCTTTACAAAAGCTTAATTGTCATTTGTCACGACACATGTGTCAAAGTCATATTGTAAGTACTACTAAATTTTTAGGTTATAACTTATAAATAAACAAAATGTTTCGAAAAATTAGAATTCCGTATTTTTATACAACGTATTCACATTATACTACTCGCGTTGAAATTGATCCTAGTTTAAAAGATAATTTTGAAACAAAAGAATACAAGCCAAGAAGCCATCCTGGCAGATCACAATTCAAAATGGTATCAATACCGCCGGATATTCAGAAGGCTATAACAATAATATTACAAGATTCTAATGCGAAATCATTGCATCAAGACAGTATTGAGTTGAATAATTATTTACATTCAAGACTTTTACCACCAGAAGATGATGATATACGAGCTAAAGCAGCCAAAATCCATGATACTGTCTCAAAAAAATTTTATTCAAATATTAATAAAGAATTATCTCATGAAGAACAGAAAACTATGGAACATAAAATACAAACCACAGTGTTTAACGTTTTGAAGAAAAATGTTTACAGGTGGGGTAATATATCTTATGATAAGCCAACATGTTTACAGTACTTAATGTCGCGTGCTGCTCCCGAATACGCAATTTTAGTACGAATACTTGATGAAATAAAACGAAGATTGCCAGATTATAAGCCTAGAAGCTTCTTTGACTTTGGATCAGGCGTTGGAACTGGAACATGGGCAGTAAACACATTTTGGCGAGGAGATATTTTTGAATATTTCACAGTAGATACATCAACGCACATGAATGATTTAGCTCGTCTTATATTATGTCAAGGGCGAGATAATGTGGAGATGCCATTCAAAGCATTTTTCCAAAGACAATTTCTACCTGCATCAACAGATCTGAAGTACAATATAGTGTTATCAGCATTCTCATTATTTGAAATGCCTAACATTAAAAGTAGATTAGAAACTATACAAAAATTATGGAATAAAACTGAAGATTTTTTAATTATAGTGGAACATGGATCTAACGCAGGGTTCCAAGTTGTGAATGAAGCAAGAGAATATGTCCTAAGTTCTTCACCAAATGCAAAAGGTTATGCATTTGCACCATGCTCTAATGACAATGTTTGTCCAAGATACTTAGAACAGAAAACTCCATGTAATTTCTTAATGAAATATGAAACGCTACCATTTCCGCTTAAGACTGATGTTGCAGCAGATTTATACTCCTATGTTATATTAAGGAAAGGTGATAGACCCTCAGATGATCCGCGGTGGCCGAGATTAGTGAGGCCCCCCATAGTGAGATCCGGCCATACAATTTGTAGATTATGTACAGCGCAAGGAGAGTTAAAAGAAATTATTTTCTCTAAAGGAAAGCATGATGTTAATACATATAGATGTGCAAGATCAAGTAATTGGGGTGATTTGTTGCCAGTTAAATAAAGTATTGTAAAAATAATATTATTTTTTATTTATTTCTCAATACAATCTATTTACTATACATATAATAAATTCTGTGTTGAATATGTAAATTATATTATATTTTTATTTCTTGGCAAATATGATTTTATGATTGAAATATGATTGAAAATTATGTTTACAGACTACAGAGACAGAATCTATAATTTTTATATTTATTGTCTGTTTGTGACCATATCACATTAAAACCACAACAAGATTTGATGAAATTTGGTATGATTATAGTGGGTTATTTGGATCAAAACAGGATACTTATTATTGGGAAGATATCTTTTTTAGAGAAATTCATACTAACGTTAAAACATATTTACTAATTACTGAATTGTTAGTATTTTATATTGAGTGTCTTTTAACTAACTAAAAATACAATTTTGCATTTTGTGAACTGTCGAATATTTTTGATTCATGATACACATTAACTAGTTTTGCAGATCAAATGCTTTAACATACTCTGTGTTAAATTGATTGATACAATAAAAGTAGTTATATCCTTTGTGGATCTACGATTTCCATTATCGCATCCCCGTATCGAGTTTTGCGTCGGTCCTGCGCCTACTTTCTCTGTTCGTGTCGAGTTTCGTCCCATCGGTGTATAAGAGTGACGCAAAAAGAGTGCACTTGCGTCTGCGCGTAGATTGTCCGATATGACCGGAATCAGTCTAGACCTAAGTTTGATTAGAACTTAGTATCTTCACGCAATCTACAGAAAGCGGTCACAGATTCAGATAGATGGCAAACGCAATGACATTTCTATCTACTAATATGTATTATAAAGTTGAAGAGTTTGTTTGTTTGGTTGAACGCGCTAATCTCTGAAACGACTGGTCTGAATTGAAAAATTCTTTTTGTGTTTGATAGTCCGTCTATCGAGAAAGGCTATATTACATCATGCTACGACTAATAGAAGCGGAGCATCAATGAAAAATATTGCAAAAATGTGACGTACGGGCGTAAGTTCTGTGTGGTACCAATTACCGCGCGACTCAGAAAAAAATTGGTTTCCGGTTTTTAGAACGCGTGCGAAGGAGCGGGAAATGCTAGTATGTTATAAAGGTTTTTATTTTATCAACGGATGAGTCATAACTTGATAAAGAGATGCGTGAAGAAAAGTGATTGAACCATTTTTGTACATTGCATGATAAAATGTAGGTACTTTCATAATCAGAATTGTTATAAATTATAAACAATTTGAGGTTTGCTTCTTTGTTAACTGCTACCTTAACAGTTTAACTACCTTAACGAACATAAAACAATTACCTAGTATATTCAAATATATCTACGACTAGAAACTCAACTTCGCTCCACTCGCGTTCATCTCTTGATATATTTTAAGGGTTAACATAGATTTCTAAGAAATTAGATATTTTCCTGCAGTAAAAAGTCTCCTATATATTGTCCCGGAAAACCAGCTATCATCATACCAAATTACATCAAAATCTGTGCAATGATTGTCTCGTGATACGGTCACAGACACACAAAATTTCTAAAAACTATAAATTCTGCCTCTGTAAAGGTAATGAAATCTATACTCTATACTATAAGATTATAAAGCTGAAGAGTTGAACACGCTAATCTCTGGAACTACTGGTCCAAATTAAAAAAAAACTTTTTGTGTTTGATAGTCCGTTTATCGAGGAAGGCTATAGGCTATATTACATCACGCTACGACCAATAGGAGCGGAGCATCAATGAAAAATGTTGCAAAAACGGGAGAAAAATATTTCTTTTGATTTCAGTCTTAATAGAACGTGAGCGGAGCCGTGGGAAAGGCTAGTAAAAATTTCTAACTGGTACCTCCAGAGATTAGAATCTTTAAACAAACAAACGAACTCAATGTCTTATATTATCTGTAGATATACCTACTCGTACTACATTACAAGGGATACATCTAATTAAAAAAAAAGAAAAAGTATTCACTGAGATATGCAAGTCCTTTGTAATTGATAAATGAAATCCCCTACCACGATACCAATTATTTTAATAAGTAATTTAATGTTATAAAAAAATGGAAATTGTCATTTTATCGTAGTGGGGGGTACAGTTGTGCCCAGCAGGAGAAAAGCCAAGAAACGCGCAAGGATGCCACATATGTATCAATATACTCTATGGATGCCACTTCGGTGGGTAGTGCGTGTTCCTAAGTATAAACTATAATGTTCCTGTGTATAAAGTATTAAATTTTGTAGTTTTGTGTTTGTATCAGTAGTGAAATATGTAAATGCTGGTAATTTTTTCTATTATTTTAATGTAACTACTAGCGCCCTTGTGCAATACCGATTATGCCGCTCAAGTCATCATCGCAGTAATTAAATAAGTAATGGTTTAAAAAGCCGAATATGTCAGTAAACGTTTTTACTTTTTAGCTCATCGAATCTGTCCTTTAATTTTTAGTTATATAATAATATAATAAACATGCAAATTATGAAAATGTTTCGTTTTCCTTTCGATAACTGTTTTTGCCGACCCTTTTGAAAATGCCGCCTTTGTGCGGTGCACACTTTGCACCATAGCACGCGGCGGAACTGCTTATCCTTGCTTTACTTGGGTTCGTTCTTACGTTGTCTGACTTTAAGTATGAAATAGGTGTAAATACATGGTGGTGCGGGTTTCTTATGTTACTTCTCTGGATAGCAGAGTGGACTATGGAGCAACCCTCTTGGCTGTGTGGCCTGCTTCGGCAGACATGCCGGGCCATCGGAGCATCATGGTTGAATGCATAAGCGATTCTGCGACGCCCCAATAAGACGGGTGATGGGTGCTTGGGTTTTATTGAGTAGTACTGGCTTGCCGGTGAGCCCCACATAAGAGGCGGGGCGTGCCGACCCATTCGGCTGCTACTATAAATTTAAAACAATCCCATAGAAATCACTCGAAGGACAGATATTGAATGAAGCAAGCAAGTAGTTAAGTAAATGTATATTTATAAGAGGTCATTCACAATCAATGTGGTCAGAAATTTATCGTCCCACATAACTTAATTTTACGCATGTTTGACTCATACGGGATTTAACAACATCTTCCCCGTGACGGACAGACGATGTTGACGTAATATATTTTATCAGTAATTACTTAAGTGTGTTTCCTTAATATGTGTAATATCATCAACAAATTTACCAACACTTCTTTTATCCTTGCTTCGTTCGGCAGTAACTATACAACAGTACCAACTACGAAACATTGTTGGGTGTTTTCTGATACAGATGGCCATAGAAATTAAAGAAATTATAACTTTCCGGTTATACCTTCCTTACCTTCGGGTAGCAGCCGAAAGGGCCGGCACGCCCCGTATAGTACCACTCTCTCACAGAAAACCGACGTGAAGTGGCAGCTATGCTGTCGCGTTTCGTCCGGTGAGTGAGAGTCCGGGAGGCCCACTCTCCTTCCCTCATCCCTCTTCCCTTCAACCTCCGTCTTGGTTCCCCCCTCCCGCTTACCTCCCTCCCTCCCTTTCCTGAATGGCCGGCAACGCATCTGCAAGCCTGTTGCAGGTGTCCATGGGCGGAGGTGATCACTTCCCATCGGGTGAGCTTCCTGTAATATCGTAAAATTCTGACTAATTAGCTTTGTATTCATCAAATATTTCTTGGGAAATTTTATTGAAATACCAATTATTTATTATTATCAAAAGAGACACCGAATCTATAATTTCCTAAATTTTTGTCTTTCGGTATGTCTATGTATGTGTATGTCTGTGACCGCATTACGAGAAAACCACTAAACAGATTTTTATGAATTTTGGTATGGTGATAACTGGTTATCCGGGTCCACGTATAGAGTTCTTTTTATTGCAGAAAAATATTTCATGTCTGAGCAATGTATCTAAAGAGGAACATAGTATAAAACAAAGTTACTTCCCGCTGCCTGTCTGTCCCTATGTATGCTTAGATCTTTAAAACTACGCAACGGATTTTGATGCGGTTTTTTAAAAAATAGAGTGATTCAAGAGGAAGGTTTATATTGTACTTGCATTCGGCTTCGCATGCGTTCTAAAGACCGGAAACCAAATTCTTTGTGAGTCACGCGGTATGGTACCTCGCAGATCTAACGCCCGCCTTCCCGCTTTTGAAACATTTTTCATCGATGCTCCGCTCCTGTTAGTCGTAGCGCGATAATAATAGCCTATAGCATTCCTCGATAAACGGACTTTCCAAAACAAAAGGAAATTTTCTAGTCGGTCCAGTAGCTCTTGAGATTAGCGCGTTCAACCTAACAAACAAACAAACTATTCAGCTTTATAATATTAGTATAGATAATACACTACCTGAATCCGTGGCTTCGCTAAGCCCAGGGACGAGCCCAAGCGAAGCGAGGATTTTTCGCTAGTGCATAATAAAACATTACTGCGGTTGTACTCGACTGTACTTACTATATGAGGTTATTATCAATGCCGTACCGTAAACGTTGTTAGTTTTGAGGTAACGATCGAACAATCAACACGCGATTTTATTTAATAAATATGAACTCGTATATTAAAGTTTGTAGTTTAGTGTTTGTGTTAGCTGTTAAATATGTAAATGCTAGCTACTTACCCTTGCTTTGTTCATTGTTCATCCTTGCGTTTTTTTACGTTAATATACTTTAAATATAGCCTATTTCAGTGTTTCCCATTTGCCGGGTCGCGACCCGGTACCGGACCATCAAAATAAAATACCGGGTCGCAAAAATCCCGCCTTGTTTTAAGAAAATCTAACCTACTATCGATGGACGCATTGCAGTGTGTTAATGAACCATTTTTAGTATTAATAAATTGGTATTAGCTTGGGTTTATAATATTAAGTGGGTCAGGAAGGGGGCGTGCAAAAATTACCGGGCCGTGGCAGAACAATATTTGGGAAACACTGGCCTATTCTATAACCTTTCTCATTATATATGGTTATTTAATGCACAAGGAATTTTCAAATCGTATTACGAGTAAAAGTTTCTGAGATTAGCCCGTACAAAGGAACATACTCTACCTCTTTATGATTTCGATACGCAAATGTTCGACATTTTAAATTTATAACAAACTAGCGACTCACTTGTCCATCGTTGCTCCCTGCCAAATTTAAAGTTTGTAGCACAAAAATCAATCCCATAATTAAATAAAATTTCTAAAATAAATGTAGCCTGTACTTCTTACTACAATAGCTATCTGCGAGTGAAAGTCACGACAAAATCGGTCCAGCCGTTTCTGACATTAGCCGGAACAAACAGACAGACAGACAATAAATAAAAAATGTTTTTAGGTTTAAAGAATTTATTTCCCAAAAGAATTACAAAAAAATCACTTACATGAGAAACAACATTTTTTCTTATATATTATGTACTTGGTAACATTTAACACTTAAGCACTGAGCGCACTTTCTTACATTCTAAATAAAAAGATTGTTACGTTTTTTCATTAAAAATGTTTTTTGTTGCTAATATCATATATATAATTTCATATGCATTAATTGAAAAGCTGTTAATTATATTATTATTTAATCTTAGACTTATTTTTTTATATTTAATTTATTTGTAACATTTTTAAGTGCAATAAAGAATATATATAATCACCCACGCTCGCTCGGGTTCGCCTTAGGTTTAGCGTCAGCGAAGCGGGAACGGGTTCATCTAGTTAAAATAATTTCTTCTTCCTCCCGTTTTGAAGTCGGTTAAAAAGTATCCTAAGTTACGCCTTATAACATGAGCTATCTATGGGTGAAAGTCCCGTGAAAATCGGTCCAGCCGTTTCATTCTAGATATAAATAAAAACAATCATTTCGTAAACAGGAGACCTTGATGTTGTCAGGAAGTAAAAACTCAAAAAAAACGTACAAAAATATAAAAACAAAACCATATATTAAAAAAATATTTAAAATATTACAATACGAACAAAACTCGATAGAAAACCGTAGTAGAGGTTGTACCGTTACATATACACTATAGTAGTCTTACGTATATTTACTGAGTCAGTCCGCCTCCACAATGATACGACGAGAGTTGCTTTACCTTGTGTTGTTTATTTTGGAAATATGTAACGAAGTCGATGGCGGTAAGACAATTAATTAATATTTGCCATTTTTAATATCCCACTGCTGGGAGTGGGCCTTTAATACGAGGGGGATCAAGCCATAGTCCCCCAGTCTGGACAAGTGTGGGCGGACTGACTGTCTTTCGTAAAGCTAGGTTCTCTCAGACATGCAGTTTTCCTCTTATTATTTTCCTTCGCATAATATTGTACCTAATATTACGTAAGAAACTTATTATAATTATTATATAATTTACACGTGTAATTTGTAAATTAATTTTTATAAGGTATATAGGCTAAACGCTTATAAACGTAGTTTTCTGCTTTCTTCTTAGAATGTATTATTTTTAACCGGCTTCAAAAAAAGGAATAGGTTATATGTTCTACTGTATATTTTTTATGTATGTTCACCGATTTTTCCGACAGCTGTGGGCCGATTTCAAAAATTTTTCTTACTTTCTTTTGTTTGGTAGGGCATAGTTCCGAGGGGAAGTCAGGTTCTGATGATGGGATCACAGGGAAATCGAGGGCAACTCTCAAAATTTATAGACACCTATTTTGTTTTTGATATATTTTCTAAAAGTGTTCAAGCATTTGCGTCTGAAAATCATCATCTCATCTGTACATATAATACTAATTAAGTTAAGTAAGTTTTTGTTTGTCTGTCCATCACAAAAAACCACTGGACAGATTGTGATGTGATTTGTGTAATGATACTGGTTCCGAGATAAAGATAAAGAGTTTTTAACGTACAACATAACGTGATTTAAATTGTTTCTGAAATCGGTCAAAAGAAGTATTTAAATAACGGTATTTTAAATATTTAACGATGAATCACTGTGAAAATATGTTTCTTAATGAGTTCTCTTTTATAATGCGTAATTCCACAGATTACTTAAATTGGCGTAACTACTGCGGTAACTTCATTTATCACGTCGTATTGATCTATATCGAAGATTATTGGCATTTTTAAATCAGAAATCCATTTTCATATTTATAATTTCATTGGAGATTGTAAAAACATTTAGCTTTGTTTAAAGTCCCATTGCTGGGAACGGGCTTCCTTTCAATACTAGGATCTTCAAGGCATGGTCCACTACGTTAGCCAAGTGTAACATGTCTATCGAGAATTTGTTTAGTTCTCTCAGACATACATGTTTCCTCGCGATGTTTTCCTTCACCGTAAGACAAGTGGTAATTATAAGAAAAGATTCACACAATAATAATACGTACCAGAGGTGCGAGACCCGGATTTGAACCCGCTTCACTTGGTTATTGAAATGAGCGTGTTACCACTACATTGGAGGTTATTAAATAAATTTCAAACGTTTTTCAGGTTGCAATTTATCTCTAAAAGATGATTTTGGAAGTCCTTCGCCTGTATATTTTAAAAATGGCGACTTCTTGGCGCCTAATTCTACGGGCGCCATCTTGTTGCAGCGTTCAGAAACTCTGCAGATAGCTTGTCCGGGAACCAACAGAGTTGTTGTTTTGGGAAATGAAACTACTGGTTTTGATACTTTTGTAAGTATTTAAATAATAAAAATTGCTCTAGAATTTATTATTCAATAGATTATTCTGTCATGGTTCTAAATGATACCATCAATAGGGTTCTTGTCACCATTGACATTCCTGCTCTTATTGAACCTTCTGGAATAAGTTAACACGGCAAGAAACCTGATGAACTTCTTGGAAAATAGGACCGGCTTTATTGTTGGCTTCTCAAGTAACGTAAATATGTTGCTCGCTTAGTCAAAATTATGTTTTTACTTATACCTTTTGCTGTAGACACCTTTGACCCACGGTGTCAAAGTGTTGAGTTTCTTCCTTGGTTTTCTGAAAACCAATGGACCCATTATGATTAAATTACGTATATAATGATAGCTAGTTATCTGCGTAATATAGAGGAAGAGAAATCTATATTAACCGTTATTAAACTTACCCATAGTATATAATATAGTGCACTTGTGCCTGTGAACATACTTAATGCAATATAATTGGAATGCCCTACACAGATGGCTAGTGAAGTCTTCAGTGAAATTAGCCGCCGCGACTTCAGTTGGACATCATATTTCCTATTAATTAACGAGAGAAAAATTACACAAAATATATTTTATACAATTGTCTTATTATTAAGTTTTTTTTTAAATTCTAAGTTTCTTCCAGGATGTAAAATGTGTGAAGGACTCAACATTTCGTGCATCCAAAGGCTCGTGGGTGGGGAATCTCAAAGAAATCAAATGTAGTGGATCACCCTGGTTCTATGCTGAAGAAGTTGGGAGGTGTACAGGAGGTCACGTGTTATACAGGTGTGTAAAAAATGTAAAACCTTATCATTTAGCATGTTTTTCGTAATGAGGAGGTCTCACATCATTAGCACGCCATTTAATAAATTGTATACCCAATACATACACGTGTCTGGCTTAGACTTATATGTATATTTAATATACTGGTGGTCATGAGGCTCTTCAATGTAAGAAGTATTACCGATTAGGCCATAGTCTATCACGCGGGCTGAGTGCGGGGTGGAATTCACATATTTCTCAAAAACTTGCTAAGTTCTTAAATTATGGGGAACGTTCAACGTGAGAAATCACGATGATTACCTTTTCTGTAAAACAAGTGATCATGTTGGAATTAATTCACACAACAAATGTATGTGTATGTATAATATGTATGTTTTTATTGTATAATGTGTATCTTTTTTATATATTGAATATATACATCTTTATTATATATGTAGTATGTAATTTTGTATATTATTCATTGTATGTAACTGTTAAGTTGTTGATTTTTATTTTTTACGGAAAGACTCAATAATTAAACTTGGCCCGACCTGGGACTCGAACCCAGGACCTCTCGATGTATGACCGTACATGCTAGTTACTACACCACCGAGGCAGTTCCTTTATGGTATAGGTTGCCTGGAAGAAATCACCAGTATATAAGTGTATAATCTATGGAAATCACTCTAAGTGATAAGGCCGCCTTTACATCAAATCGTGTTATTTTTGTATGATATACACATTTACTGTATCTTTTGTTTTTGTTTGGTGTAATAAAGGATTTATAAATAAATAAAATAAATATCAGAGAGATAAGTCCAATGGAACCAACAAGTTTAGTCTAATCTTGATAATTGGCACTATATTGTCTTAGCTGTGCCAGTCGTCGCGGGTTCGAGTCTCGCTCAGGGGTCTAGTCTGGTATAATCTAATTTGTGTGATGAGCATGAATATTTGTACTCCAGTCGTGGGTCTTTATATAATTTATAAAATACTGTATGTATTTAAAGTTATACATATATGTAAAACTTAAAAGTAGTGTATCAACTATCTGGTATCCATAACACAAGCCTCGTAGCTTAGGATTAAAACAGATGGTGCTGTTTGTTAATGACCCATATTTTATTGTTTATTTTTACTATCCACAGAATAGGTTATAAGATAGCAGATGTTTTCCACTCATTGTACGACGCCTGTTTCGACAAGCACTCGATCCACACACTGTATGTAAAGCATACGTTGAAGCCGAGTAGTCTTCGCGTACAATCTGGGAGTAGGCCTCAATTTATAGGTAACTGATAATTAGCGACACTTATCTATACTAATATTATAAATCTTCAGATTTTATTTGTTTATTTGGTTGAACGCGCTAATCTCAGGAACTACTGGTCTGAATTGAAAAATCTTTTTGTGATAGTCAGTTTATTGAGGAAGGCTATAGGCTATATAACATCACGCTTTGACCAATGGGAGCGGAGCATGAATGATAAGTATCGCAAAAACGGGAAGGGCGGGTGTTAGTTCTGAGAGGTACCATACCGCGGGACTTAGAAAGAATTTGGTTTCCGGTCTTTTGAACGCGTGCGAAGCCGCGGGAAATGCTAGTGGTATATAATATTACTTATTAAAGATTTAGCGCGAGTGAGCGATTATACATAAACTTGACAAATTATATACTTAAACATTCCTCGAGAACCACTCTATTCATTGGTGAAAACAGCATGAAAATTGGTGCAGTCGTTTTTGAATTTATCGCGAACATACAGACGCGGCGAAAGACCTTTTTATATATCTAGTGATTCCCGCAGCTTTGTTTGTATTAGCTTAAAACCTTGACGTAAAATTTTGAGTCGAATGTGTGTATTAAATATTTTTTGGAAAATCTTATTCATATAGTCATTATTATAGGTACGAAGACCGTATCTTTAAAGTTTTTTGAATTTTGGTCTGTCTCTGACCGCATCACGAGAAAACCTCTGAGTTGATTTTGATGTAATTTTGTATGATAATAGCTGGTTATCTGGGTCAATATATGGTACTTTTTACTACAAGAAAATATGTCTACTCTGAGACTATTTATACAAGTGATAACATATATTAACTGCCTCGGTGATGTAGTGGCTAGCATGTACGGTCATACATCGAGAGGTCCTGGGTTCGAGTCCCGGGTCGGGCCAAGTTTAATTATTGAGTGTTTCTGTTTAGTAAGCCTCAGTAACAGCCCGGAGTTAGGAAGTTGGTGGAGAGTCACCCCCGTGCCCAGAGAGCACGTGTCGCGTCGATCCTGCGCCTTAGACGTGAGACACCTCTCACTGGTGGTGTTTCACGTCGTCCCACCGTAGTATGAGAGTGATAGGAACAGAGAGTGCACTTGTGTCTGCAATATAATATCTCCCGCGCAGTTGGCCAGTCTTAGTGAGATTGGCCGCCATGGCCGGAATCGGTCGGAGAACATTATTATTATATAACATATATTTCCTTTGCAGAAGGAGATTTATTTGGTAAAGTGAGAATGTCACAGCTGTATGCTATGAAGTACCAACTAAGCCGCTTGGGGAAGGTGCTCGGTGATGGAACAGAGACTCAGTACATAACTAAGAACCAAGTAAGTATTTCACAAACAAATAAGAAACAGTAAAATTGGCCTAGTTATCTATACTAATATTATAAAGCTGAAGAGTTTGTTTGTTTGTTTGATTGTTTGAACGCGCTAATCTCAGGAACTACTGGGACTTTTTGGGTTGGGTTGGACAGTGCGTTTATCGAGGAAGGCTATATTATATAACGCTACAAGTACAACTAAGTGAGCGGAGTATCAATGAAAAATGTTGCAAAAAGAGCGGGCGTTAGTTCTGCGAGTTATCATACGGCTCGACTGAGAAAGAATTTGGTTTCCGGTCTTTAGAACGCGTGCGAAGCCGCGGGAAATTCTAGTTATTTTATAAAAAATAACTTTTACAAAGGACAGAAAAAATTCATAATATAAAATCGGCCTATTATTTATGTAGGTATATGAAGTTATACAAGAAATTTTGGATTAGTTTGTATAGTGTGTAAATTCGTGGAGAAACTAGCGACTCGAACGCTGTCTGTTGAGAAGACTCTTCTCAGAAGAGTATAGAGTACCTATTACACATTTCTCATTTACAAGTAATGGACGAATAACCTTTATTAAATATAACTTTAACTCAGTCCTTTTTTATGACCCACGGCTGGGAGTGGGCCTCCCTTCGTATGAGAAGTTTTGGTAATTCAGGTGGACTGAGCAGTGAGGATGTCTTTTGTAAATTTAAGCTCGATTCCCTTAAACGTATTTTTATGACGTTATTATTCACCGTAGATAATATGAGAATAATATAGAAAAATTAAAAAATGTTGCCATCTTCTAAATGTTTCATACAAATTATAATCAATGATGGCAACATTCATAAAATTTTTCTACAGAATTTATTGCCATATGAATTAAGATTATAATTATAAATTAATTAATGTAAAAATTATTTGTATTGTAAAATTGTAAAAATTAAAAAGTTTATCCGAGCAAAACGAAGGCTATATAGTTATTGCATCAAAAGTTTACAAAATGCCTAGAATTTAGGGTAATTAGGTATTAGTAAAGATTAACAGTTAATGGGGTCATTGATAGATAACATGTAATTTAGTAAAAATTAGTCAATTTAAAGGTAATCTCAGTATGTCGAAAACACAAAACTGTATCTAAACATTGTAAAATCAGATAAGAAATGGTTCTACTGAGGATTGTCTTTAAATGTTTTCTATAACTAAGCAAGCAGCAGAACTTTCTGACTGCCACTTCCCCATCTCCCCTCAATACGATGTTCAGAACGCGAGTCTGTCACGTTGGTAAACTGTGAGGGTTTGGTGGATGCCTTTCCCAGAAATGTTCGTTAAAACATGTACGTTTTCTCACGGTGTTTTTTGTCAGTAATGTTATCCTTCTATCTGCCGATCTAGAATTAAATTTGGCTATAACATGAATGTCAATTATTGTCGCCTGCATTGTACAATTATAATGATATTCTTTAACCGATTCCGGCCATGGCGGCCAATCTCATTGAGACTGGCCAACTGCGCAGGAGACACAAGTGCACTCTCTGTTCCTATCACTGTCATACTCCGGTGGGAAGACGTGAGACACGACCAATGAGAGCTAAGGCGCAGAACCGACGGTTTTAGTTCACAATTTAGTTGTATATATTTATGAAACTGTTCAGTGGGTTTCCATAAATATTTTTTTTTTCAATTTACAAAACTCCTAAGCTTATCTTCTCCAGTTTCTTAACCGTGGCCACCTCGCCCCTCGAGCCGACTTCTCCTTGCGCGCGGAGCAAAGAGCCAGCTTCCACTATGTCAACACCGCGCCGCAATGGCGACGAGGGAACGCCGGGGACTGGGCGGCTTTAGAAGACGTGAGTAGATTTAGCATAGATTTAATATCTATGAGATTTAGGATATACAGCAGTGAAAAATTCAACTTTGATTTTAACGGATAAGCTGTAGTTTTTTGAATTTTCACATGACATAATATCATGGCCGAGAAAGAGATGGATAGATTGTATAAAAAAGGATACTATGCGTGTAAAAGGGGTGGATGTTAAGTGGACGAATGACAGAGGAGAGTGGAAGAAGACATGACATTTCGCAATAAATTGTATGTACTAAAACCAGTTTAAAATCCCGAGTAGCTAAATACAGCCTAACTTTTAAGTAATCTGTGCTGTGATACAGCATATAACAAATAATCCGCATGTAAATGTTTTATTAAAATTCCAGGCCTTACGACGTCGTATCAATGCATATGGCAACCCCGTTACTGTATACACCGGTACCTTCGGGGTTACCACTTTAGTGGACAAAAAGTTAATTCCGAAAGATTTCTTCTTAGAGGTTGATGCGAATAATAATGAAATCGTTCCAGTTCCTTTGTATTTTTATAAGGTAAGCTTTTAATACAGTATATAAATATTTAGTTTTTTTAATTTGATTTGGTTGACTGGCTGTCGTTTGGCTGACTGTTAGTTACCATACTTCCTGTGTGAGCGGTTGCGGGTTCGAGTCCCGCTGAGAAGCATTAATTTGTTACCACATGTATTGACAGTTTTATGTGTAATGCATCAACCATCTGGTATCCGTAACACAAGCCTCGTAGCTTATGGAAATAGAAGTCGCTGTGTGTTAATGTTAGCAAATCGCATCTTACGTTCTACTATTTGTCTTGATTTTAAATTAAGTTATTTTATAGTCCACTCTATATTTACCAATCTCCAACATCGTTTGGTCCTTCGAGCCGGATTCACATACGAGTGAAGCGTGAAAAGCTAACCAACCAAAATCTGTGTCACTTTAGAGTTTGGGCCATCATATACTAGCAATACATAACATATTTCCTTCATTATTAAAACTAACAATATTAAATTGCAGGTAGTTTACGACCCCATAAAGCATACTTCAGCAACTTTCATTTCAATAAACTCTTCTTATTACAAAAAAACGATGATAGCTAAACTATCATTTTGTGAGGACATCTGCGAATCGAACCCCAAATATTCCTGGTTAAGATGGAGATCTAACGACGGAACCCACAGCTTTTGTTGTACTTATGAAGATTTTGTGAAGAATATTAATGTTTTACCCAAATTAAATGTAAAAGGACTATTTTATTAGGACTATTACTATTACATATAGCAAAGTTTGTATGTTTGTCACTTCTTAAAGCGGAAACAGGAAACGGATTTGGATGAAATTTTGTATATAGATAATGACATGGAATTACAAATAGGTTTCGTTTCGGAAGCCAATTTATTCAATCCAGTTTACAGTAGAAGTAAATATGTTTGTTGATCTTTCATACAAAAACTGGTGAACGGATTTTAATGAAACTTTTTTATTATAGAGCTTATTCTCCAGAATAACGCATTGGCTATAATTTAAAAAGATATATATAAATATTTAAAAGAGGTAATGAATGGCGGATTTGTATGTAGCAATTTTAATTGCAATGTGTAAATGTAAGAAAACGCATAAAATAATAGAACAATTGTGTACATATTATTTATTTATTTATACATAAATAAGTTGTTTTTTTTTAAATAAAATATTACTTAAAGCTAATGTCTTTACATTTGAGATTACATGATTTGTGTCCCTGTACATAAAAAAAAACATACTTTTTGTGTAATTTACATACTTTCATACATACAATTTATCAAACTATCTCTCTCTTTCTCTTTCCTTAGTATAGGGTTATCTCTCTCCGATAGCAAAATCAATTTCTATATAAGAACAACTATCTATACATGTAATAAAAAATATTTTTGAAGTAGTAGTAGTAGTTATTATCGATAGAGGAATCTAGTTTTTAGAATTTTTCCCGTCTTTCTGTGCGAGACAAATATTACGAGAAAACCACTGAGTTGGGTTAGAAACATAGATTTTTTTACTGTGGGTATATATATATATATATATACGCTGCGTCCGTTTGTCTGTTCGCGATAAACTCAAAAACTACTGCACCGATTTTGCTGTTTTCACCAATAGATAGAGTGGTTCTCTAGGAAAGTTTTAGTATACAGCAGAACTCACGGCTTCGCAATATTAAGCTTATTTTTTACGTAATTTCGTATAATTGAAATATAAGACATACATTTGGAACATACAACTCACATCAAAATGGCAACACTGATTATATCAACGATTTCAAAGTCGCATATTTTTAATATTTATGAATTTAATTTAACAGTTTGTACTTTCTTATATACTAGGAAAAATTCAGCTTTAGTTTTTTATATATTTCTTCAAATACATAGAGTTTAATAGTTTTCTTTAGCAGTATCATTAGTAAAGCTATATAATATAAATTTTTACACCTAGCTGTCATACGTCTTTTAATTCAATATGTTTAGGAAACGTTTCATTAGAACACCATTTTCGAGATATTTTTTGATTATTTTAGTGTATTTTATCAATATATGAAAATTTCATTGAGCACTGCATGTTTTTACAAAAACAAAAATGAAATTGAAATACATCAAAGGAAGAATACCGTACATAAAGGTAAGTTATACCACTAAAATAAATGCTTGAATAGAAAACAAAAATACGACAAGATAAATAAATAAAAGATAATCATGCTGCACCTACGCCTAAATCTTTGTTTTTTAAAGTGTTACCATAATATACATAAACTAGCTGACCCGTGTCTACTTCGTTGGGCATAAAGTTAATAATTCTTTTTTAGTACAGATTTAAATTATTTTATTAATATTAAAAATTAAATTATCTATACTAATATTAAAAAAACTACTTTTTGTAACTTAAACATAAAAGTTAGACATTTGCTGTTGTTGACTTTTTTGTAGGCATTTTCAAGCTCCACATCTTTTCTCTAGAACTCAAAAATATATCTTTCATAGTTAAGGCAGCGTTCGTAAGAAACGCTTTCATTTGACCGTTTTTTCTCTGATTCACTTTGCAAAACGGACTGCCACGTAAAAGCCTTTTTATTTTTCGGTTTTTTATAGCCTATGACACTCAGCAATAATGTGGCTTTCTATTGGTGAAAGAATTTTTAAAATCGGTTCAGTAGATCCCGAGATTACCCCTTACAATTTAACAAACAAACAAACTTTACTTCTTTATAATATTAGTATAGATATGTCACTAACATTCTTAAAGAAGAACCTATTATTCTTAGCGTAGCCAATTAGAAATAAAATTGCACTATTTAACTTAGATTAGATTCATTTAGATCTATTAGGATTTGGACCAATTCTTAAAATATTGCAACAGGTCCAAAATCAAAGATCTCAAGATTAGCTTCCGATTTACTTATCCCATTAGGATTTATAGTATCCGTTGATAGGATGATAAAAGCAAATTCTAGCTAGACGCTTCTCTACCCTCAATAACAGCACTCAACATTTGCCTATCCTTTTTATTTTCGCACGCACAAGCTACTAACGCTAATAGATGTTTGTTGGAATACTCCAGTCTTTCTTTGACGAACATTTCCAATTCGTTTCTGGGTAAATAGTACGCTTTTACATATCTGTCCACGTAATCTTGGAACGGAACTGGTTTCAGACCAGAAATCTTCTCCAGTTTTATGAATAACTGCCTATAGTCTAACTGCATTAGTCCTCTACCACCGTTTGTGCATTTGGTCGCGTTCGAGAACCCTTCTACTAGCAAATGTACTACAAATTTAGAGACCATTGCCCAAATTGAATTGATTACTTCCATATTTAGTGTAACTCTTGAAGATATATTCTCTAAACGAAGGGCAAAAACTTGGATCTTTCGAACTATCATGTCTACGTAAGGACTGTGATCCACTGCCACGTCTTTAACGTCCCATCGAACCTGGGACATTGCTATGAGGGACGTCCTAGCATCCACCGCTTTTGATGCTGAACACATGTACACTGGCATTCTCAGATCTGCTACTGTTGCTAATGTATTATCTTTAAAATGATCCAAAATTATTCGTTGTTGTGATGTTACTATCGACTCTAAATATGGTTGGAAAAGTTCAAATTGCTTTGCAAGGAAGATGACACTCTCTACCCCAACTATTCTCTCACTCAATCCATGTAAATTCGCTTCAGTGTTCATATCTAGATGATTCGGAACGTTCGGATATTCGTAACTCGAATTTTCTTCCGAATTAAGGCTATTAGATACTCTTTTGAGAACTAAATTTAGTTTTGAACTGTATAAAGTCGAGGAAGCAACGTCTAAATCTGACGTGAAAAATAAATGGACCGCGTAAAAATAATAGTCGAAGAGTTGATTCATTAAAAGTATTACTTCTAGAGATATTTGCGGCAAATATCTGCTGATTTGAAGGTATTGTCCGCAATTTCTTAGTACTGATAACGTCGTGTTAGTTACGATTACACTATCTTTAATTTTAGAGGGACTTATTGGAACGTCATTGGTCGTAGAATAGTCATGTCCGTCGGTATCTTCGACGAAATCTTGTCTTAATTCATCTGGTTCGTCGTCTGATTCGTCTGATGCTTCCGATTCAGGTTCTATTCCAAATATATCTTCATTAGTCACGTTTTCGTTTCTAAATATCTCGAAGGGTGTACGAGAGGTTTTTTGAGTGAAATATTTAGATATGTACACACTGTTGTCTTGAGATGGTACTGACGATGTCGTATCAGATTGGGTTTTCGCAACATCATTTTTAGACGGATTCAAATATTTTTTGAACTGTTTAAATTCTTGCAAATTAAGAACGTTAAACGTCGATTTAACCGGACACTGTTCCCAACCCTCGTTCTCTAGAAACAGTTTTAGCTCCTCCATTCTACCTCGGTGGTAGTTTTTTATATACGACACGCTCTGAGTCTTTATGAAGTCCTGAAGAAAATCGGACTTGTCACCGCAAAATATCTCAGCAACTTGCGTCAATTTCCTCAGAATCCCCAACATTTGGATAAACTTTTCGAACGGAAACTCTTCTAAACCGGAGCTTTTTAGAAACGTCGAAACTTTCGCTTGGACATCGTGCCATATTCTTATTAGTCCCGCCTTTAATTTTTGCTTTATGTATTCCCTACTGACATTCTTCTCAATATCGAACACACTGCTAGAATTAGTCACTCCTTCTTCATTCTTCATGTGCCAATTCACCAACAAGTAGTAACTGCGCATAACCAAAAACAGATTCTCGCACAAATTAAGCAAACAATCTGGCGCTTTGGTTGTGGGGACAGACTGACACATCTCTTGGAATTTCATCTCAATCGACACAGTGTTTAGATACGGCTTGATTGCCTCCAAAGCGGATTCATTGACTGCTGAAGAATAGTGCATATGTAACTGTTCCATCGCCGCTTGAGTTTTACCTAGAAGGGTATACGCTTTTTTCAGCTTCCTAAACGTGTCCTCATCGAAATTATAACAGATTTTCGCTAAAACCGAATCTAATTTTTCTTCAGTCATATCCAAAGTATCTTGCAATCTAGTAGAAAGATCAGCTATACAAGTAAACTCTTTGTGAGAGGCAGCAGCTTTTTTACCCTTTAAAATAAGTTCGATCGCTTCAAAATATTCCTTTTTAGCCAACAAATCCCCAACATCTTTTTCCACACTTCGCAAATTTTGCAACAATTGCAAGGACTTTAGCACTGACTTTATTATCTGTCTCTTTCTAACGTTAGCGAGTATGACAAAGGTGGATATAGTCAGGTGGTTGGACGCTGTTTTTAATCGTTCTCTTGCTTTTTTACAAGTTTCTAAAGTTTCTGAGAGTTGTGCGCGAATCGTTTGTATCTCAGCGAATTCTCGATCACAATTGTCGCGTTGTTGGGAGATTAGATGCAGAGCTTTGCCTGATACTACCTAAAAAAAATAAATATAGATTATTATTTTATTAAAGTTAGAATAGCATGTGATAACAAAATAATAAGGTAATAACAGTCATTTTTAAGAATACTTCTGTATATCTAACATCTATACATATAATAAAACTAGCCTTTTCCACGGCTCCGCTCGCGTTCTAAAGGCTGAAAATCAAAGGAAATATTTTACCCGTATTCTACGTTTTTGCGACATTTTTCATTGACGCTCCGGTACTAGGCAACTCTAAAAATTTAAACTATAGTTATATTATAAAGCTGAAGAGTTTGTTTGTTTCTTTGGTTGAACGCGCTAATCTCAGGAACTGCTGGTCCAAATTGAAAATTTCTTTTTGTGTTGGATAGTCCGTTTATCGAGGAAGGCTATTGACTATATAACATCACGCTGCGACCAATAGGAGCGGAGCATCAATGAAAAATGTTGCAAAAACAGGAAGGGCGGGCGTTAGTTCTGCGAGGTGCTTTACCGCGCGCCTCAGAAAGAATTTGGTTTCCGGTCTTAAGATCGCTTGCGAAGCCGCGGGAAATGCTAGTATCTTATAATAAACAAAAAAAACCTTAAAATAATACCTGCTGTTGTCTTTTCAGTTTACTAAACATGCGCTCAATAGCCTCACAGTCCGGTGGAGACGGTGCATGTTCTAAGACATATCTGGCTGCATCAAACTCGGAGGGGGGAGAGAAATAGATGTGCTCTATCTCTCTTAGTACCTAAGAATATATAATATAGTAAGCTGAAGAAATCTATATAGTAAGGTGGGTGCAGGCCTCCCATCTCTCAATGTGAGAGAATCAGGCCATTCAAATCAAATCAAATCAAAATATTCTTTATTCAAATAGACTTTTACAAGCTCTTTTGAATCGTCATTTTTACATTATCAAAATTAAAAGTCAGTCTGTAAGTCTGTGAGTAAACTACCACCGGCTCGGAAAGCTGTTCTGCTGAGAAGAACCGGCGAGAAACTCAACAGTTGCTCTTTTCAAAAAAATATTTGGTAACAATATTGTATTACAATTTATCTATTTATCCTACGTGAGACACAACCAGTCGCTAATCCCACACATTTACATCCACCAGGTATTCCGCTATAGTGTAATAAGCTTTATTCAACAACGTACTTTTAATTTTTGATTTAAATTGCCTCAAAGGCAAGTTCAATATGGACTGTGGAATTTTATTATACATGCGTACACCTTGCCCCATAAACGATCTGTTTACCTTTTGTAGGCGAAAACTGGGTGTTACAAGTTTATCCTTATTTCTTGTATTTATACTGTGTTTGTCGCTGTGCTTTGAATAGCAATTAATATTTTGCCGAACAAACATAATGTTACAATATATATATTGCGAAGCAACCGTAAGAATTCCTATTTCTTTAAAAAGTCCGCGGAGAGTATCACGAGCGCTTATGTTATAAATAGCCCGAATGGCCCTTTTTTGTAGAATAAAAATCGATTTAATGTCCGCTGCATTACCCCACAACAAAATACCATAAGATAAAATGCTATGGAAATAACTGAAGTAAACAAGTCTGGCAGTATCAATGTCCGTTAGCTGCTTGACTTTTCTAACAGCGAAAACAGCTGAGCTCAGTCTACTCGCAAGAGACGAGAGATGGGGACCCCATTGCAGACCCGAATCTAATGTCAATCCCAAGAAGACCGTGGAATCTACCGTATTTAATGTGTCGTTATTGAGATACAAATTCAAATTCTGTCTTTTTACATTAGGTAATAAAAACTGCATATATTTTGTCTTCTTGGCATTTAAAGCCAGATTATTAATGTTAAACCAGTGAAGCATATGCGATAATGGACTGTTTACTTCGTCGTAATTATTTGACTTTCTATCAACTTTAAAAATTAAGGAGGTATCATCCGCAAATAGTACAATATCACACAATTTATCGGCATAAAACGGGAGATCATTAATATAAACTAAAAACAAAAATGGACCTAGGATAGATCCTTGCGGAACACCCATTCTAAGAGGAGAACCAGAAGAGTTGACGTTATTTACTGCGACCTTCTGAACTCTATCAGTAAGATAAGAAGCAAGTAGATCGAGAGCAATACCACGAACACCGTAATGAGCAAATTTAAGCAAAAGAGTTTCATGTTTCACACAATCAAAAGCTTTAGACAAATCACAGAAAATTCCAATTGCATTCTGTGATTTTTCCCAAGCGTCATAAATATGTCTAAAAAGCGCAATCCCCGCATCGGCTGTAGATCTGCCTTTAGTAAAACCATACTGTTCATTATGGAAAATATTATTTGCGTTAAAATGAGTCAAAAGTTGACTTAAAATAAGTTTCTCAAAGATTTTACTCATACATGGCAATATAGAAATAGGTCTATAATTGCCAGGGTCATTTTTTTCACCATCTTTAAAAAGAGGTATTATTTTACTAATTTTCATAAGATCAGGGAATATTCCAGTATCTACGCATTTATTGAATATAAGAGACAATTGTGGTGCAATGTTTGTTATTATTGTATTAAGTAATTTAACAGACATGCCCCAAAAATCACCAGTTTTTTTAAGATTTATAGTTTTAAATATTTTAATTATTTCATTTGCATCTACATATGAAAATTTAAATTGGTGATCACAGTGAGGAGTATGACTTTTTAAAGAAATTATTGCATCTGAAGTAGAGGATTTTAAAGAAGATGTGACGTTTTTAGGGATTTTAGAAAAATAACTTTCAAATGAATTTGCAACATCTTCATTGGAACTCACTGTAGCATTATTGATTAACAATTGGATAGGTTCACTAGCGGGCTTAGATCTGCCAGTCGTACGAGTAATCACGTCCCAAGTGGCTTTAATTTTATTGTCAGAGTTTAAAATTTTATTTCTAATATATATAGACTTAGCCTGCTGACAAACTTTTTTAAAAATTTTTGAATAAGCTCTTACCCGAGTATAGAACGTTGGGTCATGATTCCACTGCTTCATACTATATAGTTCATACAAATTGTCTCTACTACGGTATATGCCGACTGTCGCCCAGTCGCTAAATTTCATTTTAGGGTTCTTAATTACAGTGCGCTCTTTGAATACGTCATTGAACGAGTCTAAGAGTATATTAAATACTTTATTATAATATGAGTTGGGACTATCTACTGCCATGTCCACTTGAAGTAATTGTTGCATAACCTTCTCTTTAAAAATGTTAATTTTATAATGAGTGACCGGTCTACATTTTATATTTTGCTTAGAGTTAACAATATTACTAGTTATTGAAATTTTTTGACCCAAGTGGTCTGAACTTAAATTTCCTATTATTAATTTATTTTTACCCGACTGCGGCAGAAGGTTATGTTTTACGAGAGTATGTGTGCACTAAGAATATAAAATAAGTTATCTTATAGTAAGCTGGGTGCAGGCCTCCTCAATGCGAGAGAATCAGGCCATAATTTGACAAGATCAGCAAATGCATTCTATTTTTACCCGACTGCGGCAGAAGGAGGGTTATGTTTTATGAGAGTATGTATCTATGTATGTATAATTGTTAGGCACACTCTGCGGCCTGAACAGCTCCATGGATTTCAGTTTGAGAGGTGTCATTAAATTCATATTCACTGTCAGAGTGATACTGGGCATATTAAAATTAAAAAAAAAACAAAATGGCGGATTTTAGACACCAACTTGTGTCTTTAATTAGTAGATTTTAGTTTGAGAGGTGTTGTCAGATTCATTTTTACTGTGAGAGTGGCACATCTCCAACTGCATAATACTTATTTCCTTTGTCAACTTGTTTTCATCTTTTTAGTTAGCTTTTATAGTCAGATTTTTTATTTTTATAATTTAATGCTATTTTAATAATTAATTTTATAAAACATATAAAAATTTTAAAATTATATTTTGAAAATTCATTTTATAAAGTATAAAATTTTAGCCATTTAGGTCAAATGTATTAGTGGGTATAAGCAATTTTACATACTATATATAAATATAAGAATAAAAGCAACATACCTCTAGATCAGCTGCGGATTGAGCCACAGTTTCTGAGCGAGAGTTAACTCCAGGGGGTGCATGTCTGTTCTCCATAGTTGGGAAGTTCACTGCAATAATAAAACTTTATTTTAAAAAAACTTATAATTTATTTCATAATAACAATATATTTATGTATATTATATTGAGTTGTTTTTAATATTCTTGTAAGAATCATTATAGATAATAAAAAATTCAAAAAAATTAAGCATTTAAAGCTCTCACAGCTCTCCTTCACCATATTTTTTTAAGTACTGGTTTGTTATTAAAGCTTGAACCACTACCTAACATTAACAGAAAGCAGAAAATGTCTTATAACATTTTATGTCTAATAAGTAATAAACTTCACTATCACATTCATTACACTAAAATAGTTTAAAGTTTTTTACATTTACGACTTCATGAAAAACAATAAAATCATACAAATTCGTCACATCCAATTTACTAAAATACGTTTTATATTCGCATCGAAGTATTACATATTACATGGAATTTTTACGCTTTTTTGTCGACTACATGCCACATTAGTAGAAAGGAATATTCTCTCAAAGCAAATACTTGTCGTATTTCCAACCGATATTTATGAAAATATTTATTGTTATGTAAAATATGTTAATTATAACAACAAACTTACCTAGAAACGTGTACAAATATAACACACAAACAATTCAATTTTTATTTTGCTGATCTCACGACAGAACATACATATCATTTTCACCAAAGAATAAAATGATGTACACATTTTAATATATAAAGGTAATATTTATAACATTTACGCATTTTAGTGTCAGATTTTATAATATTGTTAAATAATAAAATATGAAAAATCAAGAAGTTTAAGCATTCCGAAGAGATCTTTACAAATTGAAAGAAAGTAACGTCAACGTCAAAGTGACATTATTTCCTCAAAAATTCATTTGACCTCGTTCGGATAATTCGTAGAAATCCCATAAAATGTTTTTTTTTTAAACCAGATTCTGGCTTAGAATTTAGATCACAATAATGTGGAAAAGAAAGTTAACATTTATAAAGCGCTACTGAGTAGTATCTATCTCAACTAATAAATATAAGCTTTGATCTCAAAAACAATTAATAACAATTATCTGCAAGGGCAATAACTCCTAGAATGATAAAATATTACAATCAGTAATCAAAATTTGAAGAATCTCACCACAATGGCAATATATACATACACTACATTTAACTGTATATGTATTCATTAATCTAGTTATTTTACAGGTATTAAAATCCCAATTTTATACTAGGTATATTAAATATATATCTAAATCTTTACAATATTTAGTTTAGGAAAGTCGATGAGTGATTTTTATAAAGATTTTTTGTATAGGTACTCGTAAATTAAAGTATATAGTTAGGAAATTATAATGGTTTCGTATGTACGAAATTAAAATTCAGTGGTTTAATAGCATTTAAATAGGAGAGGTATACCGATATAAATATCTTGGATATAGACATCACTTTAAACTATACTAACGGGTTACTTTACATTGTATATAACTTTAAACTGTCAGATTATTAAATCTTTCGCATTGTAAAAAAAAATACTCTCGTCATTTTATTTCTTTAATGAACCAAATAACATATTATATTAGTAAATACAATTTACAATAAACAAATCAACATACAAATTATTACGTCCAAAACATTACATTTTACAATAATATTCACGTACGAGTATCCGATTAGAAGGAGCCGAAGGACACGTATCCAGTGCCAATAATAATATCATAACCCTCTCAAATCAAAAGAAAATAAAATAGTAACTTGACGTCATGCGAACGATGAATATTTTATTGTGATATAGTTAGTTGCGGCGTTTTGTGTGGACACGTATTAATGTGTTTAGTGAATTTACTAAAATGGAAACCGATTGGATGATAGAAGACTCGACGACACCTAAGGTAATGTTTAAAACTAGGAAGTAGGCCAATGTAATGTCATGCGAGTCTATTCCGCCATCTTTGCGTTTAGAGCTATTACTTTGGATAATTCGATAGATTTCAAGTTTCAGCTTCATTGGACTTAACAGAAATTAACATATTATATATTCTTTTGCAATAAATAACTATTACTTGACTTGCGTTTAGAGAACTTAGATAAAACAACCTGCTGCTGCAATGCAGTGGTTGCAATGTATCTTTTCACCAAATTGTTACTTTTTAATTAAATTGGCTGTTGTCTAATAGAAAACAATCGCTTTTATTGTCAAGTCATCCATAAATTATGTTTAAATTACAATTTACACAAAGGGCAATCTAAACAAGTAAAGTTGGAGTTTCACCATGGAAACCTTACAAAAACAAAATTTTGCATAACTTTTCTATTATGTATTAAAAACATCACAAATCAAGTATTATGTCAAGCTGTTATATTATTGATGCATAATTTATAAACATTAACTGTTTTTATAACTGTATCTAACATGTTCCACTTACAAAATTTTACAAATGAAAAAAACTTAGACAATGCTTTTATGTGACATAAGAATAATTTTCATAATTACCACTAATTGTATGCGAGAAGACCATACATAATACTTTACATAAACTATCATTCTTCAACATATGGCCTACTTTTTTAATTTATTAATGTAAACTACTTTAAATCATTTTCTTGTAGTTTTAGAGTGAGTTGACTTAAATTTAGCATTTTAATTTAAATAAATTGTATAATACTATAAGTTTTTGTTACATTCTGTATGTAGAATATTAATAATTTGTTTTTTTTTATTATTTTAATTACTAGTCATAGCAAATACAGGTCTTCAAAGTTCTTGTTAAAGATATTATTTGCCAAGTTAAACTAAGTTTTAAGTTTGTTTAATTTCTGTTTTGCTTATACAGTAAAACCCCGATTATCCAAACCTCGATTATGTGAATATTCTATTATCCAGACTATTTCTTCATGGTTCTAATTGTTGTTAAAAAAAATTAAGCAATAACACATGTAATGACAAGTTTATTCCGATGCCTTTCACTCTTATTTGTTTGCGTGATTTTTTCGTTTTCTTTGATAACCTTAACTTGATACTTCACAAATTATATATTATGGTCTTTAAAATTGTTATCACTCGTATTTTTTTATATCTAAACGACATATGTTAAAGTTGAATATAATTTAAATATAGCTTGATTTAACTTTGAAATTGATTATTTGGATTTTCAATTATACGGAATACCCCTTGTTTTAATCAATCCAAGTTATTGAGGATCTACTGTAAAGTAATTCGTTCAATAATGTAGAATGTCATTTTTATAACTTATCTAACAATAATAGTACTTCCCCAAAGATCATATACTTACAGGAATAATATATTATTATGTAGATTATCTATACTAATATTATAAAACTGAAGAGTTGGTGTGTTTGGTTGAATGCGCTAATCTCAAAACTACTGGTCCGAATTGTAAAATTCTTTTTTGCATATGAAATTATAAACAATACTAGCAACAAAAAAAAATTTAAAAATCAAATTTATGCCTGTTTGCTCTAGAATAAAAATGTATAATTTTGTAAGGTACTTTGGTGCCATTTTGGGCTTTTTCAAATTATGTGTAGGCACTGTCTGTAACAAGACACCCCTGAGACTTCAAAGGCTTATTATATTGTCGTAGGCAAATTGTTATGCATAAAAAATAAAATTCTACATATGACATTGAATGTGCCATACATAATCAATTTGAACCAATATGTTTTTATACGAATATTTTAGAGGCCGAGTTTGTTTGTTTGACCGGACTAATCTCAGGAACTACTGATTCAATTTAAAATATTATTTTGGCATTAGATAGTCGTTTATTGGAGAAGGCTATAGGTTAAAGTTATTATAAATTATCATAATGCGTTCCAAAGACCGGAAACCAATTTCTTTCTGAGTCGCGCGGTATGTTACCTCGCAGAACTAACGCCCGCCCTTCCCGTTTTTGCAACATTTTTCATTGATGCTCCGCTCCTATCGGTCGTGGCGTGATATAATATAGCCTATAGCCCTCCTCGATAGACGGACTATCCAACACAAAAAGAATTTTTAAAATCGAACCAGTACTTAGTGAGATTAGCGCGTTCAACCAAACAAACAAACAAACTCTTCTGCTTTATAATATTAGTATAGATTTGTCTGAGGTAAAGCCTTATTTTCATTTTTTTTTTCTTTCTAGGTGACGTCATTAACTTCTTTAGACACAGGTGTTCGACCGGCGCCGAGTGGCGCGGCGTATGTGGCTGAAAGGAACACATGTCTCAACTTGTTCTCGAGATGGAACGAAACAGATCAGGTAAGATCTAAACTCCTGTATTCACTTTTATTAGTGCGAGTGCAGGTGATTAGTAATTGAGGCTGCGAAGTGCAGGTGTGTAGTGTGAGTAGTGTCCAATTCACTTTAGAAGTGTTTAGTGGCAGGCACGCTGCGAGTGAGGGGAAGGGAGGGCGCGCGGGACGAAGCTACTCGCAGTCCACTCGCAAAAGAATAGAACTCGCTACTAATCAGTCTACTACGCAGCCAACTAATCAGTAGCTGTCCACACTTATTTTCTCCTAATCACTAAGCACCTGCACTAATCACCTGCACTCGCACTAATCAAAGTAAATACAGGCCTTAAGTAGAGGTTAGGGCTTATGGTGTGATAGGCACGAAAAAATTATTAGATGAAGGACTAGCTGAAAACGCTAAGAATACGTCTTCCAAAAATGAATAAGTCTAGTCATGGAGCAAACGGCGATATAATGAATAGCTATATGTATGTTATTTACAAACAAACAAACTAGCTGTATAATATTAGTATAGATATAGACTATCTAATACTAATATTTAAAACGAACCCGTGTAAAACAAGGGCGAGTCGCTAGTGATACATAAAACTAGGAATGTTTACTTTTAATCAATTAGTGTCAATATAATCATGTCCATTATAGCTGAAGAAGTAGAGGCTAATGTTTCAAAGTAACCGCAATGTGGCTAAAACATCTATAAATGTCTGGTATCAGGTTAAAAATAACGGTTGTGATGTCTCAAGAGGTCACGCGTTCGATGCCAGCTCGAGGTAATGAAAGCTTATTGTGCAATGAAATCGTGAAATGTAAGCTTATTGGCAATTTTACCTACGTGATCTGTTGGTAATTGATTCGATAATTGCGTTTGAGAATTGCAATGATCTAGAGTGCTGGTTCATATCCTGCTCGAGGACAAATAGGCTTTTTATAGTAATATAGTACGAGTTTTAGTTGGCACTCGTGTATAATTTGTTACTAGCGACTCGCCCTCGCTTCGCTCTGGCTCTCCCCTAGATTTAGCACAGGCAAAGCCGCGGGATCTGCTAGTTATGCATTAAAACCTTCCTCTTGAATCACTCTATCTATTAAAAAAACCGCATCAAAATCCGTTGCGTAGTTTTAAAGATTTAAGCATACATAGGGATATAGGGACAGAGAAAGCGACTTTGTTTTATACTATGTAGTGATTATGATACGTAGACAGGTCCGATCAAATCAATTATTCAGAAAATCGTGATGGAAACTGAAAAAAGGTGAGATGTTTTGACGTAAAATAAAAAAGGAATGCACAGACTTTAAAATTAGTTATGTCATCCTTATAGATATAAGCTTTTCCCGCGGTTTCGCACGCTTTCTAAAGACTGGAAACCAAATTCTTTCTGAGTCGTGCGGTATGGTAGGTACTTCACAGAACTTACGGCTGACCTTCCCGTTTTTGCAACATTTTTCTTTGATGCTCCGCTCATATTAGCCGTAGTGTGATGTAATGTAGCCTATAGCCTTCCTCGATGAACGGGTTATCAAAAAACACAAAAAGAATTATCCTAATCTATCCTGAGATTAGCACGTTCAACCAAACAAACAAACTCTTCAGCTTTATAATATTAGCTTTACTATTATTATATAGATATTCTGATCATTAAAAATAATACGCCATTTCACATAATATGGTGAAGATATTGCCGTAGCAAAGATCAACAAATCTAAAAATTGTCTGAAAGGCGTCTCTTAACGTTAGTACAGTTCGCGTCACGTAAAAAGAACGCTGGAGGAAAGTAGTGGGGGGTGTGTTTGCGCATGGGTACATTCGCATACAAAATTACTAAGTCTATTCTTTTATTTTTGAACTAGCCTTTCGCTCGCGACGTATATTGGTTATTGGCAGGTACATTGAAAAATATATTAGATAGAATGTCATTTAATAGAATTCTTTTAATTAATAAAATATGTTTGATTCAGTGTAGAATGTTTAATTTATTTACAAAAAAATATAATTAATTAATTTAATATATTTTTTAAAATTATTAACTGCATTATTATCAGACTCTCTCTTTATAAAACAATATACGTCAAAAATATTTTTTCTCTATTTTTTTATATTAAATCATTTCGTAATTAATAACTTTTGTGTGCTCGATGGTATTTTGAACTGACGGACCAATAGCGAGCCGGAAAGCATGCGGCGTGTGCCTCGACGTCCTGCGCCCCGCGTCTTACCACCAATTTGGCCGATATATCGCCTCTGCGCAACTTGACAGCCAGCGTTCTTTTTACATGACGCGAATTATATATAAGTTTTGGGAAGTGTAAGATCTAATTTCTGTTTCTTTCAAATATTTTTGACGACACGCTTGGCTCGTTTTATAGTGAACCTACTTACTGTGCCAGCGGTCACGGGTTCGAGTCCCGCAGTGATTGAGCACGAATATATGTACCTACTCTATTCATGGTTGTTTATATTTATAACATGTATGTATTTAGAGTTATATATGTGTAGTGTATCAACTATCTGGTATCCGTAACACAAGCCTTGTAGCTTACCATGGAACTAGATGGCGCTATGCGTTAATTTACTTATGATATTTCCAGGTCGAATTTGTGGAACAACTCCTGGCGCGAATGTGCCACTACCAACATGGCCACATCAACGCGTACCTCAAGCCGATGCTGCAACGGGACTTCATCAGTATGCTACCAAGTACGATGTGGTTCCTGAGTTTTGTTGTATTCGGCCCTTTTTGACGTCCCACTGCTGGGCACAGGCCTCCCTCAATACGAGGGGTAACAGGTCATAGTCCACCACGCTGGCCCAGTGCGGACTATATGTCTTTTGAACACTTGCTAAGTTCTCTCAGACATGCAGGTTTCCTTAAGATGTTTTCTTTCACCGTAAGACAAGTGGTGATCATGTTGAAAGTGAATGATTGCACATGAAGATATACTCGTAAGAGGTACAAGATCTGAGATTTAAACCTGCGTCCCTTGGGTTACAAGCAAATGTGTTACCACTGGACTACCAATGCCTAGATTAGTTTAAATTAAGAAATAATTATGTGGTGACTGTCTGTCAGTCTATCTCATTGAGAAGAGGGCACGTTTCCTCACGATGTTTTCCTTCACAATAAGACAAGTGGCAATCATTTTGGAAATGATTCGCACATGAAAATATCAGAGGTGTGAGACCCGGATTTGAACCCGCATCACTCGGTTATCCAAGCGAGCGCGTTACCGCTGGGCTACCACTGTAATACATACATACACTCAAAAAACATAAAATTTTGTTTCCAGAAAAAGGTCTAGACCACGTAGCCGAGAACATCCTCTCGTACTTAGACGCGAGTTCCCTCTGCGCGGCCGAGCTGGTCTGCCGGGAGTGGCAGCGGGTCATCTCCGAGGGTATGCTGTGGAAGAAGCTGGTGGAACGGAAGGTCAGGACCGACTCCCTGTGGCGAGGACTCGCTGAAAGACGGGGATGGTGAGTCTCAGAAGTATTTTTCTGTTAAGGTGTCTGTTCGTCCAAGTGATGGTTGAAAATCAATATATTTTTAATGTGGTTTACACTGGTAACTCTGCTTGTTTATTTGATATGTAGACAGTATAATATATAGAATGTTTAATGGTTATTTTGATATGATGATAATCAGTTATCATCAAATCGAAGTTTTTCAAAATCTCCAATTGTTTTCTCGTGTCCACTACACTTACCATAAATTCGACGTCTGCATCTATAAAATGACTATTTTAATAAGATTTTCCAAAAATATTCAATGAACATAGAATTTTAATGGTTCACATTACAAGAAGAATGCCTCTTAAAATGGACTCAATTTACTATACATATTACATAGTATCTCATTTGGTCCGTTGTTAATTCTAAAACTGGCTAATTAATCTGTTCATTAAATGTATTTTTCGAAATCATTAAAATAGTCAGTCAATCAAAATCAATTCAAAGTTCATTATTTTAGATATGTAGTTAAAATTTATAGTTTTTAGAATTTTTGTCTGCCCGTCTGTGACCCCATCATGAGAAAACCACTCGGCTGATTATGATGAAACTTAAATATGATGATAGCTAGTCATCCGGGTATACATAGAATAGTTTTATTAATTTTTTTTTACAATTTTTCAGGATAATCTACCTGTTTAAACCGAAGCCTGGCTGTCAGCATCCCTCACACTCATTCTACAGACAGTTGTACCCCAAAATAATACAAGATATTCAGTCCATTGAAGATAACTGGCGTATGGGAAGGCATAATCTACAGGTTTGGATGGGTTTAGTTTATTCTATATGTAATTGCGATCGAGGTTCTAGGTTTGAGTCCCGAGTCAGGATATAGTGAAGTTATTGTTTTTGATGTATGCAACCCTTCTTTCTGCGCCAGCGGTCGCGGGTTCGAGACCCGCTGGGCATTCATTTGTTGAGCATAAATGTTTGTACTCCAGTCATGGGTGTTTATATTAAATATTATAATATGTATGTATTTAAACTTATATATGTAGAATATCAAGTATCTGGTATACGTAACACAAGCTTCGTAGCTTACCACGGAACTAGATGGCGCTGTGTGTAATAATGTCCCAACATATCTCGGAGTTGGGAAATTGGCCGAAAGTTATGTTGGTACTAAACCCTTCGTTTATTTAGATATAGATAATAAAATCTTTTTAGTTCTCATTTTTTTGGGAAATATTATGTGTTGTTGTTTTTTCTGTAAAAGTAAAGTTGTTATTGAGATTATTGTGAACATTTTTATAATCATTATCGAAACCGGGCTAGCTTTTAATTTTAAGCATATTATAGTTATATTTTATAAATATTAATTATCTTGAAACTATCTTCTCGTATTTTGTCGCAGATTTATTTACGTTTTTGGTTCCTGACGTTTCGAATGATTTACAGCAATCATGATCACGGGAGAGACTGACCATGATTGCTGTAAAGCATTTGAAACGTCGGGAACTAAAAATCCAAATATATCCGCGACAAAATCCGAAAAGATAGTTTCATTTATAATGTCAAATATTCGTGTAAACCTAAGAAAGTATTATTAATTATCTGTTTAAAAAAATAATTATAATCTAAAATACAAACACATTTTTTTCTTTTTCTTTTAGAGGATAAACTGCAGATCGGAAAATTCCAAAGGTGTTTACTGTCTACAATATGACGACAACAAAATTGTGTCCGGCCTTAGAGATAACACCATCAAGATATGGGATAGGAAAACTTTACAATGTGTTAAGGTATGTATGAAGCCCTTTTTAACGTCCCACTGCTGGGGGTGGGCCTCCCTTTATGGGGAGACTAGCATTTCCCGCGGGCTCGCTCGCTTTCTAAGGACCGTAAACCAAATTCTTTCTGAGTCGCATGGTATGGTACCTCGCAGAACTAACGCCCGCCCTTTTCGTTTTTGTAACAATTTTCATTGATGCTCCGTTCCAATTTTCTCTTGCTCGATAAACGGACTATCCAACACAAAAATAATTTTTCAATTCGTACCAGTAGTTCCTGATATTAGCACGTTTAACCAAACAAACAAACTCTTAAGCTTTATAATACTAGTAAAAACATTGCCATAAATATTTGTTAATAGCAATGAATATCCTCCCAGGAGTTGCAAGGCCACACGGGGTCAGTCCTCTGCCTGCAGTACGACGAGCGAGCAATCATCTCTGGCAGCTCGGACAGCACGGTGCGAGTGTGGGACGTGACGACCGGCGCCATGTTGAACACGCTCATCCATCACTGCGAGGCTGTGCTGCATCTGAGGTTCTGTAACGGCATGATGGTTACGTGTAGCAAGGTATGTCGCCATACTTGATTTACCTCCCCCCCCACTTCTCCCCTGTGGAAACTACGCCAATACCATAGTAAAAAGAATGACAAAGTAGGGCAACTTCATACAAACGCACCGCGCGCGGCTTGTATGTGTGCGTCATAGTATCTTTACGTTGCCGCACGCACACTCAAACAATATCTCGAACCGTTTATCAGTGCGCCAGTCAAGGCTGACGCCGCACAAGTTTCTCGCGTCACGGTTTTTCACTATATGAAAAATGCGTGATATTCGTAGAAGAACTTATTGCTGTGTGTTTGGGTGTCTTAATTCTTCATCGATTCCAGAGTTGTCTTTGTTCAGATTACCTACTGAACAGGAAAGGTAAACAAATCACTTATTCTAGCATATAATTTATACTTGATGATGAAATACTTATGTAGGTACTTTTATTTTTGTTGTATTAGTTTATTCAATAATTTTAATAATTTATAGTTTTCAATATATAATTTTATAATAATAATAATTAAGTTTTTATATACAATTTTAATAATAATTTAAATAATTGTCGTTTACATTCACAGGACAGATCGATAGCGGTGTGGGACATGACGTCTACGACGGAGATCATGCTGCGGCGTGTGCTGGTCGGCCATCGCGCAGCCGTCAACGTGGTGGACTTCGACGAGAAGTACATTGTCAGTGCCAGCGGGGATAGGACTATTAAGGTTGGTACTGGATATTGTTTAATATGAGGGGATCAAGATATAGTCCACCATGATGGACTTTGATGAGAAGTACATTGTCAGTGCCAGCGGGGATAGGACTATTAAGGTTGGCACTGGATATTGTTTATTATGAGGGGATTAAGATATAGTCCACCATGATAGACTTTGATGAGAAGTATATTGTCAGTGTCAGTGGGGATAGGATAGAAATCGCTCTTTCAGCGATAAGGCCGCCTCTTATACTTTTTCCAATTTTTTTCAGGTGTACAATAAAGAGTTATTACTTGCTTACTTACTATTAAGGTTGGTTGTTTAAGGTGTTTGTGAGTACCATATTTTGTATTAAGCCCGATTAACGACCTTTAATATGAGAGGATCAAGATATAGTCCACCACGCTGCTTGTCCACAATTATGGACTTTGATGAGAAGTAAATTGTCAGTGCCAGTGGGGATAGGACTATTAAGGTTGGTACTGGATATTGTATTCAGCCCGATCAATAAGCTTTATTATGAGCGTATCAAGACATAGTCCACCACGATGGACTTTAATGAAAAGTATATTGTCACTGCCAGTTGGAATAGGACTAATATGGTTTGGTTTGCGGTGTTTGTGATTGCTGAATTTTGTATTCAGCCCAATTAATATGCTTTAATATGAGGGGATCAAGATATAGTCCACCACGCAGCTTTACCACCCTGGGCTTTGACGAGAATTACATTGTCAGTGTTAGCAGGGGTAGGACTATTACGGTTGGTGGTTGGGCATTTGGCATACCAACGGGGTGAACCAATTTTTTAAAATATGTTTAATGGGGGGTCGCAGGATCGCTTTCAACAATGCGCACCTACTGCAGGTTTTTTGAAGTAAACCACACAGATGTGGGGTTGCTCCTGGGCAACTGGGAAGTACCAGGAGCAACCCGCATGACACCATAGAAGAACACAAATGGACAACCTCCGTATGTGTTTCTTGGGTTGACCTGACCCAACTCATGTTGTACCCCCATCATGGGTGCTTACATTTATAATGTTACTAGCATTTCCCACGGCTTCGCAAGCGTTCTAAAGATGCTCCGCTCCTATTGGTTGTAGCGTGATGTAATGTAATAGTCTATTGCTTCCCTCAATGTACTATCCAACACAAAAAGAATTTTTGAAATCGAACCAAACAAACAAACTCTTCAGCTTTTTAATATTAGTATAGTAGCATATTTATTAATAATTATTTGTGTTTCCAGGTGTGGAACACATCGTCGTGCGAGTTCGTGCGCACGCTGAACGGTCACAAGCGCGGCATAGCGTGCCTGCAGTACCGGGACCGGCTCGTGGTGTCCGGCTCGTCGGACAACACCATCCGCCTGTGGGACATCGAGTGCGGGCAGTGCATACGCGTGCTCGAGGGACACGAGGAGCTCGTGCGGTGTATACGGTGGGTGGGGTGGGGGGTAGTGGTGGTGGAGTGGGGGGAAAGTGTTGGTGGGTGGGGGGAAAGTGTGGTGGGGGGGAGTGGTGATGGGGTGGGGAGAGTGTGGTCTGGTGGAGTGGTGGTGGGGTGGGGGGTGATGTGTTATTGTACTGACTACCTCACATGTATTAATAATTGTGAGATTTTGATGGTTAGTATAGATTTTTTGTAGTATAAAGTCTTCTGACCCCAAGTCAGACTAATTAAAAATTCTTGAAAATTATAGATTGGGACTCTGTATTGATAATAATGATTTAATTAGATTTCTAAGAATAATTTATTTTTATATATTTATTTATTGTATTGCATTGACAAAATCATAGGAAGATAAAAATGATATAATGATAAAAATTGTATATATTTCAGTTTCGACAACAAACGCATAGTGAGTGGTGCATACGATGGAAAGATCAAAGTGTGGGACCTTCGCGCGGCACTCGATGTACGCACGCCGCATCAAGACCTGTGTCTACGTACCTTAGTTGTGAGTATTTATAACTAAACTAGCCTTTCCCGCGGCTCCGTTCGCGTTCTAAAGGCTGAAAATAAAAAAAAATATTTTTCTCCCGTTTTGGCAACATTTTTCATTGATGCTCCGCTCCTATTGGTCGTAGTGTGATGTAATATAGCCTATAGCTTTTCTCAATAAATAGACTATCTTACACAAAAAGAATTTTTCAATTCGGACCAGTAGTTCTCGAGATTAGCGCGTTCAAACAAACTCTTCAGCTTTATAATATTTGTATAGACTAGCAATACTATGGGTTTCGCCCGCGTTCATTTTTTTAATCGCTACTAAACTTCATTTGATCACTCGCTGGGTTGAAAATTCTCCAAAATTACTCCAGCTTTAATATACTCCTGAGCCGCGCGGCTACCTATTTCATATATTATGTGCGGCGTGCACTCCTCCTCTTCTCCTGTTATTGTAATTTTAGAAGGGATACTTATTTTTTCTTGCAATTAAAATAGCCTATATTAATCAGTGATAATGTAGCATTCAAATGGTAAAAGAATTTTTTAAATTGGTCCGGTACTTTTTGAGCCAATTGGTTACAAACATACTTACATACAGATCTTTCCTCTTTATAATATTAGTATAGACGTTCCGTGATAGGTTTGTATTACGCATTCCAGATACTACACAAACGACATCTAGTTCCGTGTTAAGCTACGAAGCTTGTATTACGGATTCCAGATAGTTGATACACTACACATATACATTTTTAAATACATACATAATATAAACACCCATGACTAGAGAACAAATGTTCGTGCTCAATAAATAATGCCCCCAGCGGGACTCGAACCCGCGACCGCTGACGCAGAAAGTAGGGTCACTGCCAACTGAGCCAAACGTGTCGTCAGTATTGGAGTATATTATGCTATCTTTGATGTAGTTTTTTCCCTAATACATAAATATTTTACCAAACAACCTTTGAAATTACCAAAAAAACGATGATATTGAAAAATGTCTTACTTCAAATCTAATTCCAGGAGCACACCGGTCGAGTATTCAGATTGCAGTTCGACGAGTTCCAAATAGTGTCATCATCCCACGATGACACAATATTAGTGTGGGACTTCCTCAACTACGGGGGTGCTTCGCCCGCGGCGCCTCCGCCCCGCAGGTCTTCGCCCGAGCACGATAGAGCCTTTTATGATTAGGTTAGTGTGATGGATTATTGAAATTCATATAATTAATATAAAGAGCAACTGTTGAATTTCTCGCCGGTTCTTCTCAGCAGAACAGCTTTCCGAGCCGGTAGTAGTTAACTCACAGACTTACAGACTGACATTTAATTTTAATAATTTAAAAATGACGATTCAAAAGAGCTTGTAAAAGTCTATTTGAATGAAGTATATTTTGATTTTGATTCGAGATAGCTAAAACCTTAGTTTTTTTATGAGTAACTTCTTTATTTAGGTGAGAATTAATACCATTTTTATAAAACACCTTCGCAAATAATGCATTATCTTATTACCGTAAAAAAGGTCATATCCAATCAACCTTAAAATATTCCTTTACCTTTATTAGCACAAATTACATTTCATTACATTATCATTGTTTCCAATAAGCTAACTACAAAAACAAAATGCTTACGTGTACTTTGGTTAGTCACTGCCAACTGTACTAGGCCGAGCCTGTATCACAGTTGGAACAATGATTGTTGTAAAGCATCCAAAGATCTTCTATGTACGGCTGTTCTCCGCACATAGGCAATGACTGCCCGTTGTGTGTATATGCATTACTAATTGATTAATGTTTTCTTATTATCTATTTCAGCATTATCATTTCCCTTAAACGCCGCATATCAACGTTATTATTATAATAACAATAGAAATAAAGCGGTCATCAGTGACTATCTATCAACAGTGACAAAGTGACAGTGTAGTGACAAAAGTGTATTACGGAGAAGTGTTTATGGTACTTTTTGTATCTGTGAAAGTGGATCTCAGAATACATCTTAAAAGTGTAAGTAAATAACGCCTTATTAAACAAAGCAATAGATTTGTTTGGTAAAAATAAGTTGTCGTTAGCGTAGACCAAGTTAGGTTGTGGATGAACGGTACATGATGTTTTCCTATTATGAGTGTTGCTTGAATTTTGATGTGTACGGCTTTTTTTGAGTCGGAATCCCCTTTTTGTTGGGACTTGTGAGGGTGATTTTGGTTGAACCAAGTGGTTTTTGAAAGTGTGATGTACCTGAGACACTTTACATCTATGAGGATTGAGGTGAATTAATTAACGATGTCCGTCATGACACACTTTTCTGCTGTCATGTCAAAGTGTATGACGTGCTTCCAGAGAAATATTAATATTCATTTTTGGAGAACCTTAGTAATTATTAAAGGTTTGACTGTTTTATTACTATCACCTGAGCCTCCTTACATCAATAGGAGGATGATGCCCAGCAATGGGATATTAAAAATGACAGAGTTAATACTTTCTTAGGTTTACGCGAATACCTGACATTATAAATGAAACTATCTTTTCTGACAGTCAGTTTCAGACAGTCTCTCCCGTGACCATGATTGCTGTAAAGCATTCGAAACGTCGTGAACCAAAAATCAAAATAAATCCGCGACAAAATCCGAAAAGATAGTTTCATTTATAATGACTGAGTTATTTAACGATGTTTGTCATGTCATACTTTTCTGCTGTCATGTCAAACTGTTGTAATGAAGTTGATATATTATGATGTGTTTTCAAGCAAATATGTTAGTTTTAAACAAGTGTCTTATCTTGACGACATGTTTGGCTCAGTTTGTAGTGACCCCACTTGATGTGCTAGCAGTCGCGGGTTCGAGTCCCGCTGGGGGCGTTCATTTGATTAGCTTTAATGTTTCTACTCCAATCGTAGTGTAGTATATCATCTATCTGGTATTCAAAACAAGCCTCGTAATTTACAATGAAACTAGATGGCTGTGTGTATGAATATCCCAACATACCTCACTAACTGTTAAGAAATGCAGTATCAAAGAAAAATGTGATATCCATAGCATAATGACAAAATCTATGTCATGGCAAAAATCACCCTCACAATAGTCATAGTGAAAAAGTAAACTCTATGTGACATTGACAAACTTAGCTAAAATGGCGCGTTTTTGAAGCTATTTTATAAAGGAATTGAATTTTAAATATTAATAGTAACGATGATTTGATTGGAATAATCATGATAACGTTTTATGCTTAACAATTGTGATGATTGATAATCACTCTTATAATCTATCATTGCCGTTCACATACACAAGTGATTGCTGTCCCCGTTTTTAGAATTGGGAATTGAAAATATAACGGAATAATCTGGAAATGTATATTGGCTATTTAATTATAATCCGTTACATTGAATAAATATTTATTGGTCTTAACGAAAAATTTTAATGTTATGTATTATTTATAATATAATCACTTAGGCTGTGGCTGTTTATAAAGAATGTGACTGGTTTTTTTAACTTTGTTAGGTCAATGAAAGTTATCATTGCTTAATGAAAGAAATTATTCATACTATAATACATAATATAATCTATACATATAATAAAAATCTTAATTGAATCTGTACACTTCATATTTTCTGTATGTCTGTCTGTGATTATATTACGAGAAAACCACTGGACTAATTTAGATAAAATTTAATTAATATTTATTTTTAATTAAAATTTTATTAATAAATAAAATTTAATAAATTTAGGTATGATGATAGATGGTTATCCGGGTCAAAGTATACTTTTTACTGCGGGAAATATCACATTTTTAAGAAATCTTCACTAACCATTGAAAAGTTCCCAGGGAATGAACCCAAGTGGAAAGAGGTGAATCACTAGTCTATAGCTATACTATAATACTATAAAGAGGAAAGATTTGATTGTTTGTTTGTTTGCTTGCATTGAATAGGCTCCGTAACGTAATAATGAACTAATTTGAAAAATTTCACTGTTGGGAAGCTACACTATCACCAGGTGATGTAGCGTTTTTTAGGGATCCTTACTAAAACTCCAATAATGTAACCCAAGGTAGCTAAATCTAGGAACGAACTCGAGCGAAGCAAGAGTGAGTTGCTAGTTCATTATATAGTCTGTGGTAATTTAAAAAGTTTAATATAAAAAGTCACATTTCTTTATTTATTGCCTGCTCTTTTTTAATGATTGTACTGTAATCAGCTATAGACAACTCTATGGATGATTTTGAATTTTTAGAAAAACTTATAAGAGTTTGTACTGCCTTCAAAATGAGGTTATATAAGCTTCATTCCTCTTTTGACATAGATTTAAAATTAAATTAATTGTGTAAATTTTCAAAAACTTATGAAAAAATTAAAAAGCAAATTAAAAAAATTATATACACTAGAAAAATTTGTTGTTTTGTTTGATAATGAAAATTAACGTACTTATTATTCTAATTATGGAGATAATAGAACACCACAGATAATCTATGATTAGTGTTAATCTAAGGTTAATTATTATAGATTAGACGAGAACATGACAAAGTGTTACTCGACTAAAATGTGCCTAAATTATATTGACAGTTTGAATTTTTTTATAGTTAAAAAAATATTTAAAAAAAAATATGCCACAGATTATATTTGTGTCGATTTTTTTAAGCTGGCAGTATAATGTGGGTTTCATTATTTTAGTCTTCATTATCTTTAAGGAATCTACTAAATTAGAAAGAAACTTACCAAATAAGATTTATTGAATGAGGTCTGTCATACATTTAACACCTCTTTGGATGAGTTCCTTTTAATGTTTTTTTAATTTGCTATATGGCTGTGAATATACTTCATTAAGCCTTGCCTTAACAATTACATTATTTTATTCTGCTTATTATTAATTCTTGATGTAAAATATATTTTTTAAATTTTTTTTAATGTGTCCTGAGGTGAAAAATGTGTGACTTCACCTATGAGATGGAAATGGAAATAAAGTGATGGATGTATACATACCTTGTTTTAATAAAATTATTAAAAAAATAAATAACTGAAACAGAGTAAAGGTCATAAATAATAAAAAAATGAGAGAGACTACTTTTTTTTGTATAAATTTATTAAAACAGAGTATAAATAAAATTATACATATTTATCTGTGACTGTCATAATCCCAATTTAGGGTTAAGTTTTTGGCTTAACAAATATAAAGTACTGCCGAGCACTTGTCGATATGTCAGCTTATTATATATAAATGTATATATTAGATGTATGTTGTTCTACCATTAAAAGAATTGGGTGTTTGATGTAAATCTTATCTTTTTTTTATTTAATTTTAATTCATTTTTTAACTTATTTATTAAATACTTCTTCTAGATATTTTTTATTAATCTAGCAACACCATTGTTTAGGTTGTGTGTCTATTCTATGGAGGGTAGAGGTATAAGGAGTACAAGCTATGAGAGACAAGTTAAAAATGTGTCCATCTGTAAGAGAAAGACAACATTCCATACAATTCAAACACTCACCAGAATGGCGCTGTCGTACGAAAAACTTATATACTGTTGCAACTTGCAAATGAGTAAAGTGTACAGAGTTCAAAATATTCATAATTATATGAGAAAGTGCTCTGACCGTATATTTATTTTGAAAGTGCGCCAAAACTAAGCGGAAATGGTCGGCCATGTTTATTTCTCCATATTTTTCTTATTACGTTTGGCGCTTTCTTTAAAATATATCTTATGCTACCATTATTGTATCTGTTTTTACAGACTCTTATATATGCAGTACTCCTTTATCCCTACACTCCACAGTTTATTCAAAATATTTTGAACATAGCTAAATAGTAGCAAAAAGATTGGTGTTGTCATGCTTTAATTTTTCCAATTGTCAAACTCCCAATTGTTGCTAGCGTTGAAAAATTGACAGCTTGTAAGTTTTGAAATGTCATTACTTTTTTTTTCTAAATATAGTTTAGGCAAGTATTATAACATATTGTTATTGTACATAATGTGAACTGATTATTTTGTTTAGTCGAGGAGAAGAAAGAAGAAATAATTAATTATTCGAAATATTATATTGTTCCACATACATCATTTTGAAATGTTATGCTGTCTGTACACGATTGGGGTGTTGCCATATTAAAAATATTACTGTCATTAATAAAAAAAAAAAAAAAAAAATCTCTTCCATTAACAAGAGAATTGAATTGAATAAAATCTCTACATAGTATAAAAAAGTCGCTCCCTGCCATCTGTATCGTTAGATCTTTTAATCTACGCGACGGATTTTAATGCGCTTTTTATTAATATAAGAGTGATTCAAGAGGAAGTTTAAAATGTATATTAAAGAAAAATTTTCGTTTCTGAAAAATATACACTAATCGCTAAAACGTATCTCGCTAGTTTCTAAAATAAAAGTAGACAAGTTACTCGGCTATCTGCCATTGAAAGTTTCATTGAAAACTGATTCAGTAGTTTTGGAAATTAATTATAACTAACAAACAAACAAACAAGAATTATTAAAAGCCTTAATATTCATGAGCATTAAGTAATTTACAGACTTAAATGTTAATTTATTTGTATACATGAAGTTTTATTAGTACCAATGGTGTAAAGGTAGCATGGCATACCTTTCGATAAATTTTTATGCAGAATACAACGAAAATATGAAAAAAAACGTATATGTATGTTCCCTCGACTGAATCAAGTGTAAAAATATAGGAATTAGAAATGTTAGAATTGCGTTTTTAAGTAAAGCTAGATGAAGGGTGTGACCATGTTGACTTATTTAATTTAACATTACTGGCAACACTGTACATTTTTTTTTCAATAAACCATAGTGTAATTTAATGCAAGGAAAATTAGTTTAATATTTTTTTTTATATATTGTCCGAGATATGATTATTTTGTTTTGTATAGATTTTTTTATAATTATTAACAAGTGGATAATAACACCACATTAACGCTTAAGGCTGATGTTGAATGTGGTTGCGCCCTTTTTTAAATTAATCAATGTTACCGTTGGAGTGAAACTGTTGCAATTGTTAAAATTATCTTAAAAACATGGTATTTTGCTTTTATAAAAAAAATATGTATATCAAAAATCTCTTTTTTGTGTTACACATAACTATTGTATATATTCTGTGGCTTAAAGTTGAAATGGTTTCATCCAACTAATTGTACCGAGTACATACAAAGATGTTAAAATTGAAGTTACTTTCTTATAATTGATAATTTTATAGGTAATGGATATGACGGATTTCTTTTTTTAAATGGAGGGTGGGGATTACATTTTTTAAATGGTTTTTTTTATTATTTTTTCTACTTTGAATAAAAAAAAAATTAATACTCTTTTTCAATGTATGTTACTATCATATCAATTGAATATGGTTCACTCAAATGGGCTTTTTTGTTGGCTTGGTGTTTTTCATTTATTTTTCTCGGAAAGATGATGTCAATTATCTATAAAAGATTATCTTTATCAGAAAGTGCTTTAATTTGCAGATTGTTATGTATGAGGATATTGGCTGACATGACGATATTTAATTAAAATTATTTTTTATCTGTATATCTTTTTTTTTATTATCTTCAAAGTGAAGGCATAAAGATCTGATAGTTTCACATCATTTTTTAACATTCTGTACAGTTTAGGGTGTTTGTCTGTTTGTCTGTGCTCTTTATTTGTTTTTTTTTATTTTTTTTTGTTTTTGGCTGGTCGTCATGTCAGTGTTTAGGGTAGATTTTCATGTAGGTTATAGATAGTGAAGGTCGCGTGGCTCGAGATATATAATTGTGTATTATATATTATTTTGTAAGTAAAGTAATAAATTACAATTGATTTTGCTTAAATTGTCTATTTATTTTATTGACTCCTATTGAAAAAACTACGATATTGGGTCTACACTTTTTATTATATTGATATATCTTTTAAAGTTTAAAATAAAGATGAGATTAACCTTTTCTTTTATTTCTTGAATCAAAAGGATTTTTATGTTTGGTCCTTTAAGTACTGTCTAAATTACACGTTAATGGTAACACAGGAAAAACAAACAACAAACTTTGTTAACAAAGGTGGACTATTCCCTGAAAGAGATTTATGCCAGTCAAGCTGTGAATTTGAAACAAATTGGTGAGCGATATAGTGCAAGAAATAAATACATATTTATTTCATATTTATTACGGACAACCAACAAAAGATACATTTTTATTATACTATGTCATACTTATAATCTAACTTACAATATAAAAAATAATAAAAATAAAAAAAACACATGCATCTAAGTATAAATATAATAAAATTCTTACTGTATATTATTTATTTCCTTTTACTTTATTATCGATACAGAGAAAAAATCTATAGTTTTTTTTTAATTTTTGTATGTCTGTCAGAAAACGACTGAACAAAATTTGATGATATTTGGTACTGATTATGATAGCAACTTATTGGTTACCATTTTACTACGGGAAAATATCTCATCTTGGTGAAATATACACTAACGACAGCAGGGATGGATCAGAGGAGCGAAGGTGAGTACGTAAAATAAAATTCTAATGGAGTCGAATTTCCATTAAATATTTATTTGATTTTTTTATTGAAATAGTAATTTATCGATACAGGGGCTGAATCTATAGTCTTGGGAATGTTTGTCTGTCTGTGAACGCATAGACTAGAAAAATATTAAATAGAATTAAAAAAATTGAGATTATGAGAGCTGGATATTATCATACATGTTTTTCATCGACATGGTTACGACAATGTCAATAATAAACTCATCACTATCATTAAATTTACTTGTGACAATCTGTATAATAACGAAACAGAACGGCATCATATGTCTCTTTCCTACGCACTATTAATATCGTAAGTAAAAAAAGATAAACATATGCATTTCATTTCTTATTTTAGCCCGGCTTCCATGCTTTGTTATTGTTCCTAGATTTTTCCATTATCTGTCCTAGTCATTTAAAAAATAGAAAGTCTATAGATAGTCTGTGTACAAGTCTACAAGATGTTTAGATGACTTTGTCAATGTCATGGCAACACTGAATATATCAATAAAACAAATTGTCGATTTATAGGTTATGAAAATAAATAAATAACAGTTTTAACTGTAATAAATCAAAAAAGCTTTACAAGTTTACTTTTTACTTTAGTATAAATTTGATTAAAAGTGCGAAATGTCGGACTATGAAGAACCAGCGGCTAAAATCTCTAAGATAGATGTAAGTTTTTGTATTTGAATAAAGAAATAGTCGACGAAAACACGGATAATTTGGTTTATTTTTACTGTCTACTAATGATAATAAATAATATTAATATATCAAATTTTAAAAGACTTGACTTTGTATTTATTCATGTGTTAGCATACAAAGCAACATAATATCAATCCAAGCACTTATCCCTAATAGAATATATAAAAAATAAAATGCATTATACAGAAATCTAGATATATTTTCTACCTAAAAAAAGACATTTAAATCACAGATCTGCTGACAATAGTATGTTTTTTTTTCAGAAAGGACAAAAGGAAGAAGATGAAATGGACGAGGGTCAAGAAGAGTGGCTCAGTGAAGGTATACTCACAGATGATGATTATAATCCTGCTGTAAGTTAGTTTTTTTATATTTATATATGTTTTCTTTAATAAATATGGACAGTACATGAATCTTGATTAATATATATTGATACTTTAATTACATATCCCCTTACTCCTTTAACAAGAACTTTTTAAGGAGTCACTAAAATTGATATTATTTCAATAATAACTTAATTTTTCATTTCAAACATTCATGGGTGTTTAATGTTTATAATTATAATAGGTATGTATGTATTTAAAGTTTGCTTGTTTGTTTGGTTGAACTGCTAATCTCAGGAACTACTGTTCCGAATTGAAAAAATCTTTTTGTTTTGGATAGTTTGTTTACAAAAAACGGGAGAAAAATATTTGATTTTCAGCCTTTAGAACACAAGTAGAGCCGCGGGAAATTCTCTTTATATAAAATGTTAAATTAATAAAGCCTTCTCTCTAGTAAAAATTTTTTTTAGGGGGATCAAAGCAAAGTAGATTCAAATTTAAATTCTAGTCAAGACACTGCGTCTAGTCTTCATGAGGCAGACCTCAATGATGAGACCAAACATTCTATGAACATTGAAGAGACGTTGGATAATTTTCAGAACACTAACCAGGTACGGTAATTCATATTATCTTAAATGACATGTTTGGTACCAATGGTTGTTGGCTTGAGTCCCGCTGGGAGACATTTCTTGCTGGGAAACCTTTCTAGCGCGGATTCATACTTGATTTATAATTGAATATGCCATTTATTGTCTAAATATACACATAACTAATTGGTAATCTAAACCATTCTCAAATCCACTCAAATCGACTCGAATTATTCGAAATTTTTTGAATTATTCGATTTTTTTCGAATTATTCGTAGAATTTCGAATACTTCGAAAATTCGAATTATTCGATTCGAATTTCGAATCGTATATTATTATTCGATTTGATTCGATTCGAACGATATTCGCACACCCCTACCGAATACTATTGATATAGCTTCTCACTTTCCAGACGGAACTCCCAGAGGAACTTGGAGCGTTTCTAATAAGAAAGACGGATGGGAAAGTGGTAGACGATAAGAGAGATGAAAGTGAGTTAGATGAGTCCACGAAGCAGTCGGATGATGATGGACATGACACGGATGAGTTGTTGGTAAGTTGGATGTTTCAGGTCAGGTTCAGGTTCGATTCCCGGTTTGGTTTTGGGGTGTCAGTGGCGTCCAGCAAGCCAGCCAGGCGCATGAGGAGATGGCCAGCTCTGTTCAGCTATTTATTGTAACATTATGTTTGTTCGTCAAAATATTAATTGCTATTTTTTTAAAAGAGCAACTGTTGAGTTTTCGCCGGTTCTTCTCAGCAAAACAGCTTTCCGAGCCGGTGGTAGTTTACTCACAGACTTACAGACTGACATTTAATTTTAATAATGTAAAAATGACGATTCAAAAGAGCTTGTAAAAGTCTATTTGAATAAAGAATATTTTGATTTGATTGATGTAAAAAAAATTGTGTAGGAACGTTTGTGTACTAAGGGTTATTATTCGATCAACGATTTTTTAGAAGACAGTACGCCTTGGGAATGATGTGATCGCCGCCAGGCTATTTCAACATATACAATTATTGTTAATATACAATATAATTTAAAAAAAAGAATGAGATTAAGATAAAAAAAACATATTAGTCCCGCTGACTTTCTTTCGCCAGTTCTTCTCAGGTCAGAGGTTTCTTCTTTCCGCACTGCTGGTAGACTCATGACGTTCAGTAAGAAATAGTAACAATTTTTATGCTGAATAAAATATTTTGATTTGATTTGAAAATAGAGTGGGCTGTTGAAGCAATGCCACGGTTATTGATGTCTGCTTCAGTAGACTTGCCGTATTAAGAAGGTGGTATGCTTAGTGTGTGAGGGAGATCGCACATATGAGGTGTACTCTCTGTCCCTTTCTCTATCAAAGCTCAATAAGACAATTAGACAGTGGATGAGAGTACAGATGCCTGACCTGAAACCTACACCGATAAATTTTTTCCATAATATTATCAAAAACTGACTAATTGTATTGTATGAAAGTCATAAATACATTTTTTTATATAGATTTTTTTATAATAATTTTTAATTAAATAAAAAAAAAAATTTAATTGGTTTAGATGTGACGGAAGAAGAAAGAGAAGTTCATACCTTACATTATTTATCCAGTGGTTCGTAATGACAACACAAACGAGCAAAAGTTTAAAAATTGGCCTCTATCGATAATATTGTCTGTTTCAATAAGATTTTTCCAAAAATATTCAATATAAAGATTAGACTTAGATTTTTTTTATAAATATTATGAACTAGTGATTGACTTTGGCTCTGCTCGCTTTCAGCGTATGTTGGGAGGTGAAGACAACTCTAAGAAGGAACGTGTGAAGAAGTTGGATCACAAACGTACACACGAATCTCAGTCCAGTGATGAAGATGATGATGAATACATATTTGAGGTTATTTATTTTTTTTGTTTTTTTTTGTGTATATAATCTGTGGTCATATTTCTATGTCTGTTAGACTTGGGATGAGAATAAAAAATAAATATTATTTTTCGTTTCGGTATTAAGTACATTCTAATATTATAAAAAAATGTCTTTCCCGCGGCTTCACGCGCTTTCTAAAGGCAAGCCAAATAGCTCCCGTTTTTGCAAAATTTTTCATTGATGCTCCGCTCCTATTGGTCGTAGCGTGATATAATATAGCCTATAGCCTTCCTCGATAAACGAACTATCCAACACAAAAAGAATTTTTCAATTCGGAACAGTAGTTCCTGAGATTAGCGCGTTCAACCAAACAAACAAACTCTTCAGCTTTATAATATAAGTATAGATATATATTTTTTTTGTTACAGGGTGCAAAAGTATCAAGATTAAAAGTAGCAAAAAGTGCGATACTCAAAAAGTATCCCAGCAAGGCGGTTCCAGAGGAGACCAGCGATAGAGATGCTGATATGGTGAGTGGTGGCGAGCTCGCTTGGATAACCGAGTGATGCGGGTTCGAATCCGGGTCTCGCACCTCTGATATTTTCACGTGTGAATCATTTCTATCATGATTACCACTTGTCTTACGGTGAAGGAAAACATCGTTAGAAAACCTGCAGAACCTAGCGAGTTGTCGATAGACATGCTTAGTACACACTTGTCCAGTGTGGTGAACTATGGCCTTATCCCGATATTGAAGGGAGGGAGGCCCACGGGAAGGGAGGGATATTATTTCTCTCTTTCTCCCTCTCCCTCTTTCTCCCTCTCCCTCCTTCTTCCTCCTTCTCCCTTTCTTCTTCTCCCCCCTCTCACCCCTCTATTTCTCCCTCTTTTTGTCTCTCTCTCTCTTTCTGTTTTTGGTGCTATGGATGGTGATGATGCTATGGTGGATGAAGGTGCTATGTTTGAAAATTAAGCCTCTTAAAGGAGATTTATTTGTCTTTTATATCGTGAACCTTTGCTAGTGGGATTTCCTTAGTAAGACTATATATACGTTTTTGTACGTAACAAAAAAAAAACACTCGTAGGGACGAACCTAAACGGAGTAGGGTGAATTGCTAGTTTAAATAAATAAATATAAAAATATGTTGGGACATTTTTACAACAGCGCCATCTAGTTCTGTGGTAAGCTACTAGGCTTGTATTACGGATACCAGATAGTTGATATAATATTAACACTCATGATTAAAAAACAAACATTTGTGTTCAACAAATAAATACCCCCAGCGGGACTCTAACCGGCGACCGCTGGCGCAGAAAACAGGGTCACTACCAACTTAGCCAAACGTGTTGTCAGTATTTTTTTTGTTTTTCTTTTAATTATAAACTTGAGTATTTTAATAAGTTTATTTTTCTGTTTTACTTATTTTACAGTCTTCAGACGAGGGTCTCACAGTGAAGCGCATGTTTGGAGTGACCAGGAAAGGCAATGTTGCCTCCAAGAGTACGGCCAAGTCCAGTATAAATGCTCTGAAGACAACTACCAAGAAAGTTGTCAGCCTTCAGAAACCTAGTGGTAAGTTTAATGAAGCTCTGTGAAAAAAAAAGTGCGTGTGTACAAAGTACACATGTCAGAAGTGAAACTTGAATTTAAATTAAGGCTAACTCTTCCCCGTCTCTGAGCGCCTGGTACTATGGAGTTATTTTTTCGTTTCATCGAGTTTCAAATCACAACGATTCTAAAGAAGTTTCACTTCAAAAACAAATTTTCTGGGTGATGATGATGAGGATGATTTCACAAAATACCTTTGTGATATCATCATCATCAGCACTTTATAACGTCCCACCGCTGGGGGTGGGCCTCCCTCAGTACGAGGGGACCATAGTCCACCGCGCTGGCCTTGTGCGTGTTGAAATTTCATCCAAAAAAAAATTTCATCCAAATCAGTTCAGTCTTTCTTCTATGATTGAATAAAACTGCCTCGGTGGTGTAGTGGTTAGAGTGTGCGGTCGCACATCTGGAATTCCTGGGTTCGAGCCCCGGGTGGGCCAAGTTTAGTCAAATCAAATCAAATCAAAATATTTTATTCAGCATAAAAATTATTACAATTTCTTACTGAACGTCATGAGTCTACCACCAGTTCGGAAAGAAGAAACCTCTGACCTGAGAAGAACTGGCGAAAGAAACTCAGTAATTGAGTCTTTCTGTTTCGTAAGCTTCAGTAACAGTTCGGAGTTTGGAAGGTGAAGGCATGGTATCACATCCTGCGCCTTCACTCTCTGTCATTTCAAGACGTTCAAGTTTTTTAAAACTAATACCATTTTCATAGTTTCCATCTAATCTCTATACCAATTGATTTTTCATTGATGCTCCGCTCCTATTGGTCGTAGCGTGATGTAATATAGCCTATAGCCTTGCTCGATAAACGGACTATCCAACACAAAAAGAATGTTTCAATTCGGACCAGTAGTTCCTGAGATTAGCGCGTTCAACCAAACAAACAAACAAACTCTTCAGCTTTATAATATTAGTATAGATTAAACAATATTCTTAACTTCCTCCAGAGCAACCCAAACCGAAGACAGAAAAAATCCCAATAACATCCACCCCAATACCGAAGCCAGTCACTCAAACCAAGGTGGTTCGAGCTGAGCCCGAAGAGATCATTGATGAGGAGGAGTTCCTGGAAGATGAAGACCAGTTTGATCTAGACGAGGTAGGTAGTAGATTCTTTGGCCTTGTTACGAAGGATCCAAAGAAGGATAGGGGGTAGGGGGTAGCTAAGTAATTAATGTTTGAGAGAAATTAAGTAATTTTTTAAAGTCCATAGTAAAAGATATTAAAAGAGTGGTATTTTCTTTTTTTTCTCTTTATTATTTTTTTTTGTTATTTTATTTTAATTTTCTTAAGTTACTTTAACAAAAAAATTACTGTTACGGATATTCGATCCGACTCAAAATGTTTGGTTCTGTTCTATTATCGAGGGTTCGAGCCCCGCTGGGGGCATTCATTTGTTGAGCACTAATGTTTGTACTCCAATCATGCGTGTTTATATTTATAATATGTATGTAATTAAAGTTATATATGTGTAGTGTACTAACTATGTGGTATCCCTAACACAAGCCTCGTAGCTTACCACTGAACTAGATGGCGCTATATGTAACCCATTTACACTAAAGGGGAGTAGTTATTGCAGTTTTTTCACACATAACACAAATTCAATATCACCTTTCTTTGCAAGTCGGTCAAATATGTAACTAACACAAGAACCTCTCCATCCAGGAGTTGGAGTCGGATGAAGAGCATCAGCAGAACATCATGCGGCCGGAGCAGATGGACGAGGAGGTGCCCAGCGATGTGGACTCCCACGAAGATGAAGACAGCCTGTATGATGTATGTATGAGTCATACATTTTGGTTTTTATAAACTTTTTTCTTATTTGCCTTGCCTTTTCTTTTTGAAGTGAAACTTCTTTAGAATCGTTGTGATTTCAAACTCGATGAAACGAAAAAATAAGTCCATAGTACCAGGCGCTCAGAGACGGGGAGGAGTTAGCCTTAGTTAGATCTCGCCCACCGCGAGTCAGTGACATTTCTAAGGTCTAACTCGTGGGTGTGACCATCTCCCTCTCTCGACGAGCTTAGACGGGGTTATTTAGTATAAATATAAACGAGATTTAAAAATTAGTTTGCCAAAGAAGTTTTACTTCTGACATGTGTACTTTGTACACACACACGCACTTTTTTGTTTTTTTTTTGTGTTTCTTATTGTCAGGACAAGGTTCTTATGAAAGAAAAAATTAACAAAATTACACGGAAAATTAGAAAATTTAAGAAACTATGAAATGAACGACGTTTGATTGAACATAACAATTATTATTATGAATTAAACCTGCAAATAAATGGGCGGTGCAAAGTAAATATACAAAGCTCACAACACATACGTTTTTAATAAGATAAAAGTAGCCTATGTTACTCCTTATAACATACGCTATCTGCGAGTGAAAGTCCCGTCAAAATCGGTCCAACCGTTGAAGATATTACCCGGAACAAACAGACAGACAGACAAAAATGTTAAAAATTGATTTTTTATGCAAGTACCGTATATATACTTTTATATTATGCTTTTAGTGAAAAGCTGTTAATTTGAAATTAAAAACCGACACTCCAATTTTATTTATATGTACTGATTTTTTAAATTTTTACACATATAACATTATTATCGAATCTTTAGTTGTATAAATTTTGTCTTTCTGTGTCACCTTATAGTAAGAAAACGACTGGACGAGTTAATGTAATTTGTCTAATGATAGCTGGTTAAAAAATCTGGAAAATCTATCATCTGTTACAAAATCTCAACAACCGAGCCGAGCTAGGATCAGCCACTATAGCCAATTCAATCAAATCTAAATATTTTATTCAGCATAAAAATTGTAACAACTTCTTACTGAACGTCATGAGTCTACCACCAGTTCGGAAAGAAACCTCTGACCTGAGAAGAACTAGCGAAAGAAACTCAGCGGGACTGATATTAGTTTTTTCTTAATCTCACTCTTTTTTAAATTAAATTGCAAATTATGAATGTATGTATATTTCATACACAGGAACTGCCATCATCAGACTCAGACGATTTGAACGAGTGGTTCACAATTGACATCAGGTCGGAGAGGGCCGGAGACTACATACCACTGATGGGTTGGTATATCTTATCTATACTAATATTATAAAGCTGAAGAGTTTATTTGTTTGTTTGTTTGTTTGGTTAAACGTGGTAATCTCAAGAACTACTGGTTCGAATTTAAAAATTATTTTGTACTGGATAGTCCGTTTATCGAGGAAGGCTATAGGCTATATATAACATCACGCTACGACTAATAGGAGCGGAGCATCAATGAAAAATTGTTGCAAAACAGGAGAAAAATATTTCTTTGAATTTTCAGCCTTTAGAACGCGAGCGGAGCCGCGGGAAAGGTTAGTCTATAATATCTATAACACATAATAAGGATAAAGTCATTATATTTATATTTGATAATCTGTGACCGAGCTGTCAAGTAGATTTTTTATTTTATCGTAATGGCGCGAACGCGATATACGATTAATTGAATAAATTGATAACTAAAACTAATATAAGTTTAAGAATTCTTTATTAATTGTTAGATTTATGTGTGACAGTTTTTAGTATTGTTCTCTTATGCTTACAATATAATATTTATAAATGCGAAAAACACTCAGTGACTCATCACGAAATCTCAAAAACCGCTAAACGTATAAAGATGAAAATTGGCAGGGAGGTAGTTTATAAATAGTAGACGTCCTCTTAGAACGGATTTTGCGACAGGGTTGGATTAAGGTGTAAGGTCTCTCGCAATTTTGAATTAAAGCTGAAGCTGAAGCTTTAATTCAAAATTGCGAGAGACATTGAGAATTGAACTCAAAAAAATAATATCGCTAGAAAAACTAATATTTTCAATAACAATTACATTATTTTTGGTAGAAATTTATTTGAAAAATTAATAATTAAAAAATTACAATTTGTATTAATATATTCAATACTAATTCCAGGTAAAAAAGCCCACCAACTCCTCGAAGCTGAGAAGCAGAGTGTCTCCTCCCGTCTCCACACCCTGAAGCAGAGTGTGTCCGCTCTCAACAAGAGTAGTGCTCAGCAAGCGGAGATGCTGAGACGAGCCACCTTGCAGCTGGCAGAGCTGGATGCGGCATTGAAGGCTTAAATAGAAGAATAAACAAATATATTGGGACATTCTTACTTATTTAAAAATAAAGTTAATTTTACTTTGTTGATTATATTTGTATCTTGAATTGATTTTATTACAAAATATATAATTAACGTGAGTGAAGCGGGTGACACTAATTATACATAAAAACCTTTGTCTTGAATTAAAAAAAACCTATCTATTAAAAAATCTAATTTATTTGTTATTAGAAATTGACTCCTCACACCAAAGCAGAGTGTGTCCGCTCTGAACCTTGCAGCTAGCAGATCTAGATGTGGCATTGAAGGCTTAAATAGAAAAAAAAACGGCAAAGTGTGAGTCGTACTCTTGCACGAAGGGATCCGTCTTCAAAAGACATGAGTCTATTGTTTGGGAGCTTCATTTAAGGGTTCCGTCTTCAAAAAATCATGTCTTTTGTATGGGAGTAGTCTTTTGTTTGATTTGTTGTTACAGCAGCAACAGAATTTCAATTCTAACTATCATGGTTCATGAGATACAGCCTGGAGATTTAAGCGTACAGACGACGGGGAATGACTTTGTTTTATGCTATATAGAGATAAAAGCTATGTATGCCACCAAACACATTGTATGAGATATATGCAAATAAATATTTTATTACACTGTGGTAATTTGTTTTATTTTTAATATGTTAAACATTCGTGCCTTCTCATTATGAAAAAAGAAAATTAAATTACAATTTTGTCATAAGTTCAATTTTTGTATAAAATAATATAATGTTTTCCGACTGATTCCGGCCATGGCGGCCAATCTCAAAGAGATTGGCCGCAACTGCGCGGGATATATTATAGTGCAGACACAAGAGCACTCTCTGTTCCTATCACTCTCATACTCCGGTGGGACGACGTGAGATACCACCAGTGAGAGTTAGGTGCAAGACCGACGGCATTACGAACTCTTCAAGGCACGGAAGTGACTCCCCGCCAACTTCCCAACTCCGGTTACTTAGGATTACTGAACAAAGACTCAAACTTGGCCCGACCTGGGATTTGAACCCAGGACCTCTCGATGTATGACCGTACATGCTAGTTACTACACCAGCGAAGTGTAGTCTAGTCTAGCATCAAGAGTAGTGGAGGCACGTCGGTTTATCGTGACAATAGTTTCCATTTACGGCCGTGGCGTGACGATAGACTGGGGTTCAGTGCAACTAAGATAGAATATTATTCTGTCTCTTTTTATCCCACGTAATGCAAGCGTACTAAACCCTCATCACATTACTCGAATTTATTTCGTATTTCATAAATACCATTTAATTGTCACTTAAACGTCGTGCGCAGCTCCAGTCGATAGCAACGCACGTACGTACAGCGGCGTTGACGCGAAGCTTGGAAGTTGTCACACAAATCGTACAAATCTCTTACCACTGACATTGAACTTGTTGCTAGACCTGTTTTACTCGACCGTTATATTAAAAGAAAATATAATTACAATTTACAACGTCTCATAAGTATTCTCAAAAAAATCACAATTTTTACTTGAATTCAGCATTTTTCTTAGCATTTTATTATATGTATATATGAAACAATATTAGTTAATGGAACAGCCGAGTATTTTTGCAGATATTTTAATTATTATTGACATTATTTCTAAGCAACGCTGTTGTTTATATTAATAAAATAGAAGTGAGATCAGAATTAAGATTGTTATTAGTGAAAAATTACTAAAATGAGTGGAGATACGCTGTATGAACCGCCGAGACGGTATAATGTTTCCAAAATGCGAGTCCACGATTATTTATATGGTAAATATAAAATGATAATACATAAAAATTATGACTATAAGCACCTTATACTGCAGTACAGTTCGCGTCATGTAAAAAGAATGCTGGAAGAAAGTGGTGGGGGGTGTGTTTGCGCATCGGTACATTCGCATACGAAATTCCTAAGCCAATTCAATTTATTTTCGAACTAGCCTTTCGCTCACAATGTATATTGATTATTGGTACGTACATTGAAAAATATATTAGATAGAATGTCATTCAATAGAATTCTATTAATTAATAAAATATGTTTGATTCAGTGTAGAATGTTTAATATACTTACAAAAAATTAAATTATTTCGTTTAATATTTATTTATTATTATTAACTGCATTATTATCAGAATCTCTCTTTATAAAACAATATACGTCAAAAATATTTTTTCCCTATTTTTTATATAAAATCATTTCGTAATTAATAACTTTTGTGCGCGCGATGGTATTTTAAACTGACAAACCAATAGCGAGCCGAAAAGCATGCGTCGCGTGCCTCGCCGCCCCGCACCCCCTCTCTTACCACCAAATTGGCCGATAAATCGCCTCTGCGCAACTTGACAGCCAGCGTTCTTTTTACATGACGCGAATTATACAAACATTCGAGCTCAACAAATCAATGCCTTATGCGGGACTCGAACCCGCGATAACACAACTGAACCAAACATTTTGAGTAGGGTAGAATATCTGATTACATTTTTTTTGTTAAAGTAACAAGAAAATAAAAATAAAATAACAATAACAATAGCTACCCCCTTCCGCTTTACCCCCCTTTTGATCTCTCATAACAACAATACCTCCCCCCTTTCCCCTGAACCTACTACCAACCTTATATAGATCAAACGGGAAATGCTAGTATATAAAAAGTTCGAAGTGAGTCGAAACACGAATCTCAGAAACATTTGACATTATTTTCGATCATTATATACATCGATACTGATATATGTTTAACAATTCCGAGATGCATCACGAGAAAACCATTGGAGAGATTTTAGTGAAATTTTTATTATTAATTATCGCTATCTCTACGCAAAAATTCCTCCAAATATTATAATATCTTTTCAATAGACTCCGCATTCATCGTGTCCGGCGCGAGAGACTACGCGAGAACTGCTTTTAGAGCTGCCATGGCGTCCGCACAAGTGGTGAGCTAGGTTTTAATCTATACTAATATTATAAAGAAGTAAAGTTTGTTTATTTGTTAAATTGTAAGGGGTAATCTCGGGATCTACTGAACCGATTTTAAAAATTCTTTTACCAATAGAAAGCCACATTATTGCTGAGTGTCATAGGTTATATAAAAAAACGAAAAATAAAAAGGCTTTTACGTGGTAGTCCGTTTCGCAAAGTGAATCGGAGAAAAAACGGTCGAATGAAAGCGTTTCTACGAACGCTGCCTTAACTTTGAAAGATATATTTTTGAGTTCTAGAGAAAAGATGTGGAGCTTGAAAATGCCTACAAAAAAGTCAACGACAGCATATGTCTAACTTAAAAACACTATGTACTAAAAAGGATTATTAAAATTATGCCCAACGAAGTGGGCACAGGTCATATATTATAACTTTAAATTTGGCTCAAACTCAACATTAAAATATAATTTTAGTTTTATTTGGTGTTTCGTCTTTGTGTTTGTCTATGATCACGAGTCACGATTCATTCATTCGGGGGCTTTCATTTGTTAAAACTTGAATGTCTGTACTCCAGTCATGGGTAAAAATAATAAATATTATAAATATGTATGTATTTAAACTTATATATGTAGTATATCAACTATCTGGTATCCGTAACGCAAGCTTCCATCGTAGCTTACCACGGAACTAGATGGCTGTGCTGTGTGTAATAATGTCCCAACATATTTATTTAAAAAATATATTTTAATATCTTAGATTATATACATGTCATATAATCAAAGTTTAATATTTTCTCCTAGGTTATTCAACCAGTATACAAAACGATGTTTTCCGAACTACGGCAGTTCCCAAGAATGCAAGTTGGTGAGTTATCACCAGAGCTGAATTTAAGGGTTTGCAACCCTTTGCATAAGCTCGAACCCTATATTATATAAATAGAAACAATAGAAACTTATATAATAAGAATTTCCATTTGCTTGTCTATTTTTCAATTCGTTTAACGTGTTTACGGTCTGTTTGACCTCTGGCCTTTCTAGCTACAGGACCCTCTCAAATCTAATCAAATGAAATATCAATCTGAGGCACTGAACCTGAGACACAGGTTTTAAACTAATTCAGGTACATCCCAACGTACTGCTAGTCTCGGGACGTCCAAAAAAAATGTAAACGCTAATTTATATTTTAATCAAATAATTATGTAGGTAATTTTTAATGATAACAATAAAAAAAATCTCAGCTGAATGTTTCAAGTAGAAGCGTAGGTACTAACAATAGATGTAACTTACCTATTCATTCATTCATTCATCATTTATCATCAGCCCTTTTTTTTAAAGTCGTGCCTCAGGCCGTAGTCCACCGCGCTGGCCTAGTGCGCGTTGGCGGACTTCACATGTTTTTCGAAAACTTGCTAGATTTTCTCAGACATGCAGGTTTCCTCACGATGTTTTCCTTCACCGTAAGACAAGTGGTAATCATGATAGAAATGATTCGCACATGTAAATATCAGAGATGCGAGACCCGGATTCGAACCCGCATCACTCGGTTATTCAAGCGACCGCGATGGCGTTACCACTGGGCTACCACTGTCACTTACCTATTAAAAAATGTTAAAACAGAGAACCATGTCTTAACATTTTTTTATATTTATTAATACCAGTATATCACCCGAATTGTCGCCTCCCGCCGCACGTAGACCGCTCGTACGGCGCATACCTGAACAAGGTCCGCGCTGTCCAAAAACTTCCTGCCCCGGAGTTGGGAGGGAAGGACCGGTTTAAGTTCTCTGCAGCGTGAGTGTTTGTAGTATTCAGCCATTTATAACGTCTCACAGTTTAATGATGCTCCGTGAACAAAAAAAAATTTTGTGGGATAAAAACCTTTGTCATCATCATCATCAACCCTTTTTAACGTCCCACTGCTGGGCACGGGTCTCCCTCAGTACGAGGGGGATCAGGCCATAGTCCACCGCGCTGGCCTAGTGCGTGTTGGTGGACTTCACATGTCTTTGGAAAACTTGCTAGGTTCTCTCAGATATGCAAGTTTCCTCACGATGTTTTACGTCATGTAAGAAATGATTTGAACATGAAAATAAATGCAGTAATGCAAAGTGCGAAGCAGTGATTCGATTAATTATTAGGTCTATATTTTAAAACAGAAACCATTTAAATGGCTTTGATCAACTGTTTTTGGAAAATCCGCATGGAAGACCAAAATCGATGTTGTTTCTAAAGTTCAATAGAGTTCCACTCTCTACGTCCTGGCTTTTTCACTAAATAAGTTCTTACGAATTTTACAAACTTATCCATTCTAATTACGTTAACTCTACGTTAAGTCTACGTTCCACTAAACATATACGTCGAGAATCAAACTGCAGACCTTCAGTGTGAAACCAATCTAAGTTGATACCCCAATGAACGATTTATTTAATTTTTTAAATATCAGCCCAAAAAAACTACTGGCGATCAAAAGCACGAGTCCCGACTTCCATCCGCCCACGCCGATGATGACCCCTGGGCCCACGAAACCCAGAAGCAGAGGGACGCAGAGTGTGTATCGGTATGAAACTTGGTCTACTGATTTTCTTTTTTTTGTAAGCTATTGACAAGCTATGAGTTATATTATTATTACTATGGACAGTCCAACTCCTTGGCTTCCCTTCAATGCTCTGACCAAATGCGAGTTGGTAGGCTTCACATGTTATTTAATATTTGATTAATTGCTATGCTCTCTCAGACAGACACACAGTAATCACTACATACTCGTCGCGTCTGTTGGTATGTTTGTAGTTTCTTGCTGTTTTCACCAATAGATAGAGTGGTTCTCGAGGAAAGTTTTAGTGTACAATTTGTTGAGTTTTTGAATACTAGTTATGAATACTTTGAATTAACTAAAGAAACACGCGGCTTCGCTCGCTCTAAATGTAGGGACGAACACGAGCGTCGCAAGGGTGAGTCGCTTAGTTAATTAATAAATCTATACTAATATTATAAAGCTGAAGAGTTTGTTTGATTGTTTGGTTGTACGCTGAACGTGGTAATCTTAAAAACTACTGGTCCGAATTGGAAAATTCTTTTTGTGTTGGATAGTCCGTTTATCGAGGAAGGCTATAGGGTATATTACATCACACTGCGACCAATAGGAGCGGAGCATCAGTAAAAAATGTAGCAAAAACGGGAAGGGCCCGTTCTGCTACGTATACTCAGAAAAAATTTGGTTTCCACTCTTTAGACCGCATGCGAAGCCGCGGGAAATGCTAGTAACTAATATATGGAAGTTCTTTTTCAAGGGAGTCTTCAGCTCAGACGACTCCCTGGCAGCCGGACGCAAAACCCGCGGAGAGATGTGAGACAACACCGGAAGTTATGTATTTGGACAAGTTAGAGTGGGGTAAGCTTCTTTTTTACCTTTGCTTCTTTTCAGTAGAGAAGTAGTTATTGGAAATAATATAATCGAATTTATATTAAAATTATTTCGGTTTTTCGTATAGAATTTATTTTAAACAAAAAGAAAGAATTAAAGTAAAAGGCAAGGTAAAATATTAATTAATTTATTCGTGATCTTAATTACTAGCAGGAATTATACGTTAACTTTTTTTAGGGCTCAGAAGCCTTAAAATAAAAGATGGACGGCGGCAATCTTAAACACCGCCAACTACCCAAATCCGGAATATTACTAAGTCTTACTCAATAACTTAACTCTGATCGACCTGGGACTCGAACTCAGAACCTTCGGATATTTAGCCGTACATGCTAGCCACTGCACCACCGAGCTATCTTATATATACGACGTAACTACTAGGAAAAAGCTGAGCTTTGTGAGGGCTCGCGTAGTTTCTTTAACGGTTATTAATGTTACAGCGATGTTAACTCTTTGGTTTTCTAACGTTAAGATAACGCTAAGATGGCGGCGAGTACAATAACATTCTATCTAATGAACACGAAATTGTTCATGTTCATTTGCTTTAATAGTTATACAATTATATTTTTTTTGACGACACGTTTGGCTCAGTGGGTAGTGATCCTGCTTTCTGCGCCAGCGGTCGCGCGTTCGAGTCACGTTTGGGGCATTCATTTGTTGAGCACGTATGTTTGTACTCCAGTCATGGATGTTTATATTTATAATATGTATGTATTTAAACTTATATATGTGTAGTATATCAACCATCTAGTATCCATAACACAAGGCTCGTACCTTATCGTGGAACTAGATAGCGCTGTGTGTAAATGTCCCAACATATTTATTTATTTATTATTTATTTTTACAGATAACACATCTAGATATGAAGTTAAGTTACTATGTTAAAGCACAAATCTATAGGCGTGATAGTTTTTCAGTAAAGTCTACCACAAAGCGTTCAGATGGGATAGTGTTAGGTCTCGCTTCGCTCGCCCTAATTATTATACCTTTCTCATTCTAGGTCCTGGCTGTCCGTATCGTTTGGGTGATCTGCCGGCGGATTTTCATACTACAGAAATAATAAATAAGTGAGTTTAATACTCACTACAGTTCTCGAGACGTAAGCTCAGCTTTACACTTGTGTGAGTAATAGCTATAAGCCAATAGCCGCGCATCAAAAATCAGTTACAACGGGTTTAAACTAAGCTCGCAACGCGCTACGCCTTCAGCCGTACCTATCCGTACATTCCACGCACACAAATGCAAAGCTGAGTTTAAGGTGCTAGGTCTGTACTTCACCACTAGGTTCCTCTTAGTAAATCTATATACTACTTCAGGTCAAAAAGTCTATCCATGCGCTAATTTACATCCAAATCGGTCCATCTTTTTCTTTTCCCTTGATTTGTTTGTCTGTGACTGAATCAAGCGAAAAACACTTAACAAATTTTCATGAAATTTGTTATGATTCTTAAAACCAAGTCTTTACTAAAGAACAGAACCCTCAGCGAAGATGAGTTACACTTACAAGTTTAAAATATATAAGTCTTAACATCGTCAAAGAACTTGAAGTTCCATAACTGACACTTTTCATTTTTAAATCACACTTGGTTAAGGCGTCTGATGAAGAAAAAACATTAGTAATAATCAAAACATGATGGCTTTTACGAATGGTTATTACTATCAATTTCTTCTTCATCTTCTCCATTTTTCTTCACGAGGATGCGTCACGCGCGCAAGTGGTCGCAGCTGGTGGAGAAGGGTCGGTATCCGGGCTGGATGAAGAAGCGTGACGCGATCATCACTGATATAGAGACTAAGGACTGGATTTTTAGAGAAGCGGTAAGTATTGACATACGAATACGACACATTTGGCGCAGTTTGTAGTGAAACTACTTGCTGCACCAGCGGTCGCGGGTTCGAGTCCCGCTGGGGACTTTCATTTGTTGAGCAGGAATGTTTGCACTTCAGTCATCGCTGTTAATATTTTATCAAATCAAATTAAATGGGCTCAGTAGCGTTCGGCAACTGCATGGAACAACGACTATGTGGTTCGCTTCTGCAGACCTGCGACGCTCCATAATCACAGTCAGAGGGAGGTTTTCTTGAGTTTTAGTGTGTAATACTGGCTTCTTTTCAGCCTTTGAGTCCCAAATAACTAAGGTAAAGGCACCTAACTCCGAGGGGTTCTAAAAATGGCACCATATTCCGAGGTATTTAAACAAACAGTGATTTCAAGTGATTTACAAGTTCTTTTTGTGTGTAAGATACCATATTGAATTCATAATTTATCTGTTCGTGTTTATATGAGTAAAAGAGAGTGTTAATGTGTGTACATTTTAAAATAATGCGTAAACTTTGCGCTAGCAGCTGACTTGAACGCACGCTCCATACATTTTGGACCTTACGCACGTAAGTACTATGTTTTAGTAAATAGTGTTTTAGATGATATTTTAATGCTATATGAGTACATGTTTAGATTAAAATAGTAGGAGAGTTATATTTTTTTATTTAAAACACGTAACATTTGTGTATTTTTCTTAACAATTTAAGAGTAAATAAAGTTTAAAAATACCACGGCATTAGGTGCCAAATATTTCAGTTGGTTCCTAATGCCGATGTATACCACGGAATTGCGATTTCATAGACGTTTTCTTTTCCTTAAATTTTGATGGTAATTTTATAATTACAAAATTTACTGTTTTGGTTTTGATTAATTAAATGGCCAATAAATATAAAAATCTATTTCCGATGTATGTTTTGGCGTCAAACTCACTAATTATACACGATCAAAGATTATCTATTTAGGTACTTTATTAATTTATTATATGGAAAGACTAATAACATTAAACTGTATTATTAATGTATTTGATATATTTCTGTTTGTGTTCTATGTATTTTTTCTAAGATATTGCAATTAAAGATTCATTTATTTATAAAATATTGAAAAATCTCTTGGTTTTTAATAATCGGAGTTAAAAAATGAGATATGGTATTATAAAACGCTATTCCGATGTATGTAAGTCGGAATAAGGTTCTATGAGCACCTAATTTCGTGGTATTGACACAAGTAAAATACAGTGTGTTAATTATTAAAAAGTTCAGAAGAGTTTCCAGAAAACAATATTCAACAGTTAACAATCTCATTTATTGCTCTCTCAAATGTTTGTATTATAGTTCTTAGTACTCGAATCGCTGCCTATTTAACAAATTAAAAATCAATTATCATCACACATTGAAAAACTGCCTGTTACATTAATTATCTTACGCAGCCTTTATAGAAATTCATAAGGTATGGGCTCATAGTATTTTAAATATTGATATTATTATTATTTTTGTTGTAGGATAATGAAGCCAAAAGAACACACGGAAGAAGATCTCCGAAATGCTATTACAGCAATCAATGAGGGTAGTAGTGTATCTATTTGTAATATTATGAAGAAAACAAAAAATACTGTTAACGAATTAATTATATATAGTTACTAGTTACTCCTATGTTTTTTACATATTTACATAGTATAATATTATTAATCTAAATAAATTACATGTTGTGGTGTCATTTTACCATAAAAGACTGAAGACTGATTTAAAGACCACAGTAAATAAATAGACTTGATTTTTGAACACCATGTATTATTCTCCCCACCTCCATTTCTTTGTATTTTGAACACTCGGAATTAGGAACCAAATACATCGGAATTAGGATTTTTACATCGCAATTAGGTGCTCTCGACTTCTTCACATTTTTAATTAATTAAAGATAATATAAAATTTTCTATTGCTAAACTGTAAGTGTATTTCAAGAGTTAGATAAATAATACTTCTGATAAAAATAACGAATTCTGCAGAAAGATATAGTAAATGCTTAATATATAAAGTTCTTTCTAGTTTAGGTGAAAATACCGCGGAATTAGGTGCCTTTACCTTACCTATAGTGGTATACCTTAAGGCATTTCCCAACGTTAGAAAAAATGCATACTGATCAAACATATTACACTTTTTTGGGTTCTCAATCTGCGCTAAAATTTTACGTGAACAATTTATTTGAAATACATTTTTAACTCGATTATTAGTGGTCCTCCGAGTAGACAGTCCAGACAGTGGCAGCCATGGTAACGCACTCGCTTGGATAACCGAGTGATGCGGGTTCAAATCCGGGTCTCGCACCTCTAATATCATGTGCAAATCATTTCTATCATGATTACCACTTGTCATACGGTGAAGGAAAACATCGTGAGGAAACCTGCATGTCTGAGAAAACCTAGCAAGTTTTCGAAAGACATGTAAAGTCCGCCAACTCGCACTAGGCCAGCGCGGTGGACTATGGCCTGACCCCCCTCGTACTTAGGGAGGCCCACCCCCAGCAGTGGGACGTTAAAAATGGCTGATGATAATTAATGGTCCATCTTAGGAAATCGACGAGCTGCAATCTATACGTCAAGCGCTTCTACACAAGCTCCAAGCGGAACAAACGCACAAGTTCACAACACGTACTACCACGAAATTGGCAAAAATGTGGATGGATAAGAAAAGCAATATGGAGAAGAGGATAGAAACTATCCGACGCACCAGGGATAGAGGTCAATGTCTTCTTGAACATTCTAGATAATACTTTTTTAGGTTTACGCGAATATTTGACATTATAAATGAAGCTCTTTTCGGATTTTGACGCGGATTATTTTGATTATTGGTTCCCGACGTTTCGAATGCTTTACAGCGCACATGGTCGCGGGAGAGACTAAGGTATTTGACGTCTCAGGGGTTATATTTGTACTTACACAATTTACAAAAAATTCAACATGGCACCAAAGTACCTTATAAAATTTTAATTCCAAGCATTTTAATTTAAATGTGAAATTTTAAAATTTACTAATTATTATAAATATGGCATTATTAACTTATTTTAAGCATGGTCTTGAAGGGATGGAGGCCCACGTCTGTTAGTGGGACGTTCAAAAGGATTGAACTGACTGACATTTTATATCAGTCCCGCTGAGTTTCTTTCGCCAGTTCTTCTCAGGTCAGAGGTTTCTTCTTTCCGAACTGGTGGTAGACTCATGACGTTCAGTAAGAAATTGTAACAATTTTTATGCTGAATAAAATATTTCGTGTGACGCAGTTTGTAGTGACCCTACTTGATGCGCCATGCGGTCGCGGGTTCGAGTCCCTCTGGGGGCATTCATTTGTTGAGCACGAATGTTTGTACTCCAGTCATGGATGTTTATATTTATAATATATATATGTATTTAAACTTATATATGTGTAGTATATCAACCATCTGGTATCCGTAACACAAGGCTCGTACCTTACCGTGGAACTAGATAGTGCTGTGTGATGTCCCAACATATTTATTTATTTATTATTTATTTATTTTTGACAAATGCACAGAGCTTCGGAAGTTATCTTCAAATCAATCCCTGAGTCGGTCGCAATCAGCACGCGGTATAAGCTCGGCCTCGCTCGCAGTCGCCGCCGCCAGCTACGGGTACCAGGCTCGCAGGAGGCACGCGGAGATCACGTACGATGCGAACTTGATTGGTAAGTTACTTCTTTGTTTTTAAGTATAACAGATTTTCGCGGATTTGTAACTGATATTTATCCGATGTTTAATGTTCATCTGATAAGGGGCCATTCATTTATTACCTATTTTCGCTAGTTTTTGACCCCCTCCCCCCTATTATAAGAAAAAATAAGAATAGGCCGACACACCTCCCCCCCCCCTGTTTAATATTTATTACGTAAGAGTCTAAAGGAAAAAATGAATACGCGTTTGGTTTATTTTAATGTTTATTCTTCAAAGTAATAATTTTTTGAAATGTTTATTTGTAATTTTAAAGGTACCTTTCGCTCGGTTGCCCGCGCTTTTTCGAAGTGTAATTTTAACTTTGGACATTTTTTTGATCTTACGTAAGAACTATCGAGACCAAACACACAAACAAACTCTTCTCTTCTTCTTCTTCTTCTCTTTATTATATTAGTACAGATTTTAATATTGTAGTATTAGAAGACCACGCCCACCTCGCAGAGCCACCAGCCTGGCTCGAGCAGTGCGGGAGAAACCTCAAGAAGAGTTGCTCCGGAGGACACATCCCGCGGGATAAGACTCAGCTCTGCGAGAGAGAAACCAAGTGGAGTGAGCAGTTCTTGGAGACTTTGCATGAGGATTTGAAGAGTATGTGCTTTTCTGGTTTATTTCTCTATCAATGGAACGCTAATTATTTTTCTGAAATAAATTTAGACTAAGATACTCCTTATGACAACAGCTATCTGCCAGTGAAAGTTGCGTTAAAATGTGTTTACCCGTTTCAGAAATCAGCAGGAATAAACAGACTGACTGAAGAACTGACATTTTTTGTTATAAGTATATCAGTACATATAAATAAAATTGTGTGTTTGTTTTTTATTAACATCTTTTCACTAGATGCATGTCATCTTGACAACCTGTCTGTCTGTCCGTTTGTTCCGTCTAAACTCTGAAACGGCTGGACCCATTTTGACGGGACTTTCACTCGCAGATAGCTAATGTTATAAGGAGTAACTTAGACAACTTTTATTTTATTAGAATATTATAAAGACCGTTTAATTTATTTTAACTTACGCTCAGCGAAAATGACCGAGTTTGCTAGTAAATATTTTAACTTATCGTGTAACGTAAAATATTATATAGCATAAGAAATTAAATTTTTAATTAGAATTATTCAGAATAGTAACATATTTACAATTCTTTCATAAAGAGGCTCGTCTTGGAGCCGCATCAGCTTCAGCAGGTCCTCTCCGAGTCCTCAAACCTCGCCGCATCCAGACGACCCCCAGACCCTCGACCCCGGAGGTGGAGGCGGTGTCTGATGAAGAGGAAACCACTCATCAGTCAGCGTTGATGATGCAGAAAGTCTTAAAAGGTCGTGCTGTCCAGAATTTGGTGAGATTCGGTCATTGTATTTCCTAAAATTTGTTCTCACTAACCGTACCTATTGTTTGGGGCAGTTTGTAGTGACCCTACTTTCTTATGCCAGCGGTCGCGGGTTCGAGTCCCGCTGGGGGCATTCATTTGTTAAACTCGGATGTTTGTACTCCAGTCATGGATGTTTATATTCATAATATGTATGTATTTAAACTTATATATGTAGTATATCTACTATCTGCTATCCGTAACACAAGCTTGCGCTGCGTGTAATAATGTCCCAACATATATTTTTATTTTAATATGATTTTCTTTAAAAGATAGTGGTTGTTGAGGAATAACTAAACTTATGCTTCTAAACTATTAGTTTTTATTTTTGTACTCTATAAGGTCTTTTCTAGATGCTTCTTTGTTATAGTGAATGTAATTTCTTAAACCAATCTTATCTATATAAATAAAAATGAATTTGGCTAAGCGCAAAACTCGAGAATGGCTTGACAAAGGCTATTTTTTTCTTTGCATGTTCCTTACGGTACATGGACGGTTTAAAAAATAAAAGTTTGTAAAAAACGTATACTATAAGGGGTTATCTAGGGGCGAAACCGAGCGAAGCGAGGGCGAGTCGTTAGTAAAAAAGCAAATAAACGAACAAACATACAAAAATATTCCATAATAAACTTAGACCATCGTATAGATGTTTGAGGGTAAGACTAGAGCAGCAGAACTGACAGAAGAGTTGAAGACGACTCACGGCCTTCAGAAAGAAGATAGAGCTCGCATCGCTAAAGAAGAATCTAAAGCCAGAGAATATAATGCTGTCAGATCTGAAATGGAGCAAAAAGTAAGAAGAATATGTTTTGTTTCTTCTTCTGGTTTAGTTCTTCGTATATTACGCGTAGATCAGTTTATTTGTTTTTTGGGAAAAGAAGAAAACTTCGCATTTAAAAAAGGATTGATTTCGCGAATTTATTTTAATTTTTGGTTCCCGATTTTGAATGGCTTATAGCAATATATACATATAAATAAAATTGAAGTGTCTGTTTTTAATTTCAAATTAACAGTTTTTCAGTAAATGCATACGAAAGTATATATATACGATATAAAGAAAAAAAAACAAATTTTTCACATTTTTATCTGTCTGTCTGTTTGTTCCGCATAATCTCTGGAACGGCTGCACCGATTTTCACGAGACTTTGACTCGCAGATAGCTTATCTTATAAGGTATTATTTAGGCTACTTTTTAACCGACTTCAAAAAAGGAGGAGGTAGAAATTTTATTTATTTTAGGCTTTGCTGATGCTAAACTTAGGAACGAACCCGAACGAAGCGAGGGTTAGTCGCTAGTTTAAAATGAATTCGTTTAAAATCCGAAATGTGGTTTTATTTAAAATGTCAAATATTCGCGTAATTATAAGTGTTTTGTAAACAAGTTTCAATCCTTAAAACTGACAATTAAAAACTACTACTACTACTACTACTTAAAAATTACAAAATAGGAAGAAACGATATCAGCGCTGGTAGAAGAATTATGTGGTGGGGCAGTTTCTTCTGCGCTGGACTTCTTGGAGAAGGAGCTGAGAAGATTAAAGGAAGAAAGAAGACAGCATGCCTTCATTCTCATTGCCAGTGAGTATCAGAACAGGGTTTACGAAAGACAACTTTTTTTTGTTCTTTTTATGGTTTTATTTTGATTTTTGGCTCTCGGTGAAATTTGAATGCTTTACAAATTACAGCAATCATTGTCAAGGGAGAGTATTTCTAAGATGTTTTAAAGGTCCATTTTACATTTGTTACAAACAATATCTTCTCACAAATATTTTGAAAAATTCTAATAAATGACAATGTTAATAAATCTATTAATAATAAAAATAAATAAAATATGTTGGGACATTTACACACAGCACTATCTAGTTCCACGGTAAGGTACGAGCCTTGTGTTATGGATACTAGATGGTTGATATACTACACATATATAGGTTTAAATACATACATATTATAAATATAAACATCCATGACTGGAGTACAAACATTCGTGCTCAACAAATGTATGCCCCCAGCGGGACTCGAACCCGCGACCGCTTGCGCAGCAAGTAGGGTCACTACAAACTGCGCCACGCGTGTCGTATTTCTTTTTTGTTGAAGCAAGAAAGTTCAATTTTCTTAAAATAGAAAGAACTACTTGATTTTTATGTCATTCATTATTTATTCTATTCTTCTCATACCCAACCAATGTCAACCAGTTCGTGAGAAAACGATGCGAGAAGCAGCAGAAGCTGGACGAAGACAGAAAGAAGAACATCGCAGAAGAGAACATGACGAGATGTTTAAACGGGTATACTATATATATAATAACTTTTGAACTCATAGGAAAAAATAGAAAAGGACTTCGATCCGTGCGACAGAGCGTGGCCTTGTCTACTGATTGACCCTGGTTTCGCTTAGATTCATCCCTGGGTATGTTTTAGCGGTCAGCGATTACCAAACATATAATCAGTTGTAAAGTGTTGAATTTGCGTATTTTTTATACTTAACCCCTCGAGCGTTTCACGATACACCGTAAGATCATAAGAGAAAAGGCTCGAGGCGTCGACGGCTCCGCATATGCATCCTAATTTAAAAATAATTTAAAAATAAAAAAATATATATTACATCACTGCGAGATGAGGTCAGTTTTATTTGCTTATTAAATTATATAAATAGTTAGATAAACTCATAACGAAGCCGGGAAGGTATAATTTATACCATTTTAATATATACATATCAACGAATTCATCTTTTTCCGAAGGTCTACCCTATCTATCAAACGTCCTTGAAATTACGCCGATGCTTCGAGCCTTTTCGTAAAACGGAGGCCGACGCTCTAGGGGTTAAACCTTCCTTGACATACCTATAACAAAACAAAAATTCAAATCGGTTTAGCCATTATTAACAAAACGCAAATAGTTGAAAATTAATAATTATAAATTTTGTCAGAAATCAATAACCAGTAAAAATCAGTATACTTTGTCCATTTTGTTAATGGTTTTTTGACAGCTCACGCCCACGAAGTTTCGTATTTAATGGTTAGCCATTAAAGTTAAAATGTCATACACATTAATATTGTACTTCATGGACGGGCACCTCCCCCTTATTGCTGAGCCACACATAACGATTACTACGATTGTGCCACAGATTACAAATAATCGATAGAAATCAATGCTAATATGTAAATAAGGTGTAATATGTTATTTAATCAGGAAGAACACACAATATTTTAAGGTTGAAACTAATAAATTAAGACATTAACATTATGTAAAGTTTTACTTTCTTTTTATTATAATCATACAAAACAAAACAACTAAAATAGTTTAATTCCTTTTATAAATCTGATTCGTCACAATCATCATTTATATTAGATTTGTCCGATGAGGAGTCTTCAGTTATATTCATTATTAACTCTTGTGTGCATAAATTATCAAAATATGCAATGTCACGGCCCGAATCACATTATGATTCTCTTAGTTCTCTCCACCACACTTGATTTTTACGATAATAATATTTATTTTCATATTAATAAATATAAAAATAAATATTATTTTATACTTAAAAAAATAAGAGAAATCGATTATTACGTCCTTTTGTCATCAATATAGCTTGTCAGTCGGCGAGCTGTCAAAAAACCATTAACAAAATGGACAAACTATAATTTGTATTCTGGCGGAACAGAGTTTGGTAAGCTAGTTATAAATAGCATTAAGTTTGTCAATAACGTTACGATGCCACGGTACAGGTGTTAGGTGTGACCCAAGAGACGGTGGACGTCTACCTGCAGGAGATCGCTCGCGAGGCGGTCGAGCTCGCAGCGGAGAGCGGGGCGGTGCGGGCGGCGCGGGGGGCGGCAGGCGCCCTCGATCGAGACGCGGGGAGGGCTGTGTGAGTCAAATCAAATCAAATCAAAATATTTTATTCAGCATAAAAATTGTTACAATTTCTTACTGAACGTCATGAGTCTACCACCAGTTCGGAAAGAAACCTCTGACCTGAGAAGAACTGGCAAAAGAAACTCAGCGGGACTAATATTTTTTTTTTATCTTAATCTCATTCTTTTTTTTTTAAATTAAATTGTAAATTAACAATAATTTTATATGTTGAAATAGCCTGGCGGCGATCACATCATTGCCAAGGCGTACTGTCTTCTAAAAAGTCGTTTATCGAATAATAGCCTTTAGTACACAAACGTTCCTTCACAATTTTTTTAAATTTGGCAATAGAAGCTTTTTGAACGTTTTCTGGGATCCTGTTGTATAGGCGTATACATTGTCCATAAAAAGAATTATTAACTCGGCGTAAGCGAGTTACAGGCATTACAAGTTTGTTTGCTCCTAGTATTAATGCTATGCATGTCGCAATTCTTGGGAAATTCGTGTATATTTTTATGAACATACATAACTTTTCGTACACGTATTGGGAAGCGTTGATTGATCTCCCCAAAAATATGTGCATTTGCCTTATCGTGGTAAGAGGCCTAATAGCTGATCTCCCCAAAAATATGAAGTAAGAGGCCTAATAGCGTCCGGCAATACAGCCAAGCGCGAAACCAAGAAGCGTACAAGGATCATGCGTCTTGTAGTCTATACGCGAGACTTTTCTTGAAATTGTAATAGATACATTTTTTTTTTCAATTCTTTTAGACAATTCAGTAGCTTCAATATCACATTGAAATTATTAAAATGAATGTAATAAAGTTTAAAAATAACTTCTTATTTTTAAATTATCACAATGATTGTTTAGTAATAAATATGGATATGAATTTTTTTTAAATAATTCGAAAAGTTAAAAATCAAATTAGTCTACAACATTTTTAGATTAGGAAATAAAATATCATAGTATTTTCACTAAGGCAGTGGTAGCTCAATGGTAACGCGCTCGTTTGTATAACCGAGTGATGCGGTTTCGAATTCTAGTCTCATCATCAACCCTTTTTAACGTCCCACTGCTGGGGGTGGGCCTCCCTCAGTACGAGGGGGATCAGGCCATAGTCCACCGCGCTGGCCTAGTGCGAGTTAGCGGACTTCACATGTCTCTCGAAAACTAGCTAGGTTCTCTCAGACATGCAGGTTTCCTCACGATGTTTTCCTTCGCAGTACGACAAGAGGTAATCACGATAGAAATGATTCACACATGAAAATATCAGAGGTCTGAGTCTCGCTTGTCCAGCGCGATGGTCTATGGCCTAATACCCCTCGTATTAAAGGGAGGCACCACATCCAGCAGTGGAACGTTAAAAAAGAAGCTGAAGATAAGCATTTTAACTTCTCAGATCCACAGCAGAACAGAATGAGGTGGTAGCGGAACTGGTCCACCAGTTCCTGCTCCCAGCAGCACATAAAGAAGCATCTAGAAGTAAGGTGTCAGCGCTGCAAGCGGCTGGACTGTGCGCAGCGAGGAACGCCATATTTGGTATTCTGGATGATGGTGTTGAAAAAGAAGGTAATTGTTTATTATCTTCTTTAGAAAGTTTTGTTTTTAGTTTTATATATACTCTGTTTCCGCTCGGGTACGTTTGATTTTTTTTTTATTCTGAATTAGTGCTTAACTACGTTCCACCTGATGGTAAGTGGTAACGCAGTCGGAGATGGTAAGTCGCACTAATTCAGTAGCCACCTATTCACTCTTGCCTTGAAGACACCCATATTGTAATAGGACGGGAACAAACGCTTACGGGCTACGGGAACCTAGGAGCGCCTAGGTACGTTTATCGGTTAGTATGGATTTCTCAGACATAATTTTCCTGTAGTAAAAAGTACCCTATAGTTAAACCGAATAACCAGCTATCATTTAACACCAAATTTCATTAAAATCTGTCCAGTGATTTTCACGTGATGCGGTTAAAAATAGAGACAAAAATTCTAAAGACTACCTACATTGGGTCTCAGTACCATTATTAATAACTATTTCAATAAGATTTTCGCAATAAGAAAATATATTAAATGCCAGATACAACCAAGCTAGAATTTTTTTACTTATATGTATACTTAATATAAAGATAAATGTTTGATTTGTTTTAACTTAAAGAACATAAATGGTTTGTTTTGGTCATTTTTTTAATAGCGATTTACACGTCTGCAAAATGATTCCGTAGAAAGAACATGATAAATGCTCAATGCTACAAATTGTAGGTCCCCAAGCTAAATAAAAAAAACTATACCTGTGCCAGTTTAGCAGCGTTAGTGTATATGATTATATATATATATATATATATATATATATATATATATATATATATATATATATATATATATATATATATATATATATAAATAGCGTTATAAAATATGAAATTTAAAATAATCAGTTGTAGTACAAATCAAATGATTCGGGTTCAAATCCCAGTTCTCCCTACTTATTTATTACAACGAATTTTTCCGTGCGAATCATTTGGCAAAAATTTTCTGCGAGTTCTCGAAGAAAAATCTCAGTCTGCTCGCACTATACGCCAGTGTGGTGGACTATAGCATGATTCTCCTCGTATTGAAGGTCCATCCCCAGCAGTGGGACGTTAAAAACGGCTGAATACATGAAATTAAGACAATATCGATTTACGATTTTTTAGAAGACAGTACGCCTTGTCAATGATGAGATCGCCGCCAGGCTATTTCAACATATAGAATTATTGTTAGTTCACAATTTAATTTAAAAAAGAGAGATAAAAAAATGATATTAGTCTGGCTGAGTTTCTTTCGCCAGTTCTTCTCAGGTCAGAGGTTTCTTGTTTCCGAACTGGTAGTAGACTCATGACGTTCAGTAAGAAATTGTAACAATTTTTATGCTGAATAAAATATTTTGATTTGATTAGATATGTTTATTTCTCAGACAAATGCATACATTGCGGGAATCTCCTTGATATCGATTGTAACTGTCAGACTTGTTCGGTGCGAGTGAAGGCGGTGGACACCTCGTCGAGAGATGACCGTCGATGGAAACATGTTAGACGTTAGTTGCTTTGTTTTATTTAAAACTAGCTGACCCGTGCCCACTTCGTTGGGCATAATGTTAATAATTCTTTTTTAGTACAGAGTGTTTAAATAATTTAAATTATTTTATTAATATTAAAAATTAAACATTAAATTATCTATACTAATATTAAAAAAACTACTTTTTGTAACTTAAATATAAAAGTTAGACATTTGCTGTCGTTGACTTTTTTGTAGGCATTTTTAAGCTCCACATCTTTTCTCTAGAACTCAAAAATATATCTTTCATAGTTAAGGCAGCGTTCGTAAGAAACGCTTTCATTCGACCGTTTTTTCTCCGATTCACTTTGCAAAACGGACTACCACGTAAAAGCCTTTTTATTTTTCGGTTTTTTATATAACCTATGACACTCAGCAATAATGTGGCTTTCTATTGGTGAAAGAATTTTTAAAATCGGTTCAGTAGATCCCGAGATTACCCCTTACAATTTAACAAATAAACAAACTTTACTTCTTTATAATATTATAGTATAGATTAATATTTTAATTTTGATATTATTTTGTAAAATTGATAAAAATAAATAACAAAAATAATGCACAGAAATGTCGTTTAGGGTCAGTTCGTAGTGACCCTACTTGATGTGCCAACGGTCGCAAGTTCGATTTAATTTAATTTAATTTAAAAAAAAGAGTGAGAATACGATAAAAAAAAAATAGTCCCGCTGAGTTTCTTTCGCCAGTTCTTCTCAGGTCAGAGGTTTCTTTCCGAACTGGTGGTAGACTCATGACGTTCAGTAAGAAATTGTAACAATTTTTATACTGAATAAAATATTTTTAATTGATTTGATTTGATTTGATTCTCGCTACTTGCATTCATTTGTGTGATGAATACGAATGTTTTTACTCCAGTGTTGGGAGTTTATATATGTAATATGTATGTATTTAAAGTTATATATGTGTAGTGTATCAACTATCTGGTATCCGTAACACAAGCCTCGTTGCTAACCACGGAACTAGATGGTGCTGTGTGTTGATGTCCTAACATATTTTTATATATATTTTTGCACCAATTATTCTCCATGCAATCAAACAACTTTCCTTATAGGTTGATTGGTAGAGATAACTCCTAAGTCATAGTCAGACCGCCCTTGCACTACTTTTTTTTCATATATGCTTTGTTTATTGTATCCCTTTTTAGGTGTAATAACAGATTAAATAAAATTATTATTTAAAACAGGTCACGAGGTACCGGAAAAGTCTTTGGAGGAGAGATATCCGCTGTCGCACGAGATGCGCTGCATGCTGAATGCAATTGTAGATGATGGTGAGTCATCACTACACAGTATAAAACAAAGTCGCTTTCTCTGTCCCTATATCCCTATGTATGCTTAAATCTTTAAAACTACGCAACGGATTTTGATGCGGTTTTTTTTAATAGATAGAGTGATTCAAGAGGAAGGTTTATATATTTATTATATTTATTTTGTTTTAATTACAAAGTCGTCGAGATATCTCGATATCTCCGCAAGGAGGAGGAAGAGGTCGTGCGAGACATCTCCCGCGCGCTGCGGGAAGGAACAGAGATGCAGATAGAAGTGAGAGAAGCTATTGAGGAGTGTGAGTATAAAGACAAAAATATTGTTTGTATTTAACCCTTTTTAACGTCCCACTGCTGGGCGTGGGCCTCTATACGAGGGGGATCAGGCCATAAGCCACCGCGATTCGGCAAGTGCGGGTGGACTTAGCATGTCTTTCTAGAACTTGCTAGGTACTGTGAGACACCAGCTCGTAATATTGTTTTCTTGCACCCTAAAGGCTAGCCCAGCGGTAACGCGTCGCTTGGATAACCGAGTGATGCGGGTTCAAATCCGGGTCTCGCACCTCTGATATTTTCATGTGCGAATCATTTATATCATGATTACCACTTGTCTTACGGTGAAGGAAAACATCGTGAGGAAACCTGCTTGTCTGAGAAAACCGTACAAGTTTTCGAAAGGCATGTGAAGTCCGCCAACTCGCACTAGGCCAGCGCGGTGGACTATGGCCTGATCCCCCTCGTATTGAGGGAGGCCCGTGCCTAGGAGGGACGTTAAAAAGGGCTGATGATGATGATGATGATGATGAAAGGCTACAATAACAAGTAAATGTTAATCATATTGCAAATGATTCTCATATGTAAAAATCAGATGTGCGAGACCTGGGATTCGAACCCGCTTCACTCGATTTCCCAGCATGTGCACCACTATGTACTGAGCTATCACTCTCGTTTTCCTTAAATGTATCGATTATGAGCTGTCATTTGTAGAATAGATTGGGTTGTCTAATGGTTCTTTGAATGGTTACAAATTGTGAGGTCACAAGTTCTAGTCCCGGGATGATTGAGTAGTAGATAGCTTTTCATTTCCGAATTCGATTTTGACGGGACTTGACTGGCAAAACGCCGAATTTACAAAAAAAGTAGCGTTCCGTTAAAAAAACTGTGACCTTAAAAAGGCTTTCAGCCCAACTAACAAATTTTTCAATCATAATATTATTATTACTAATATTGTGATTTTGTTTTGTAAATAGTAATATCGCGGGCTACCGGCGAAATGACAACTATGAAGCGACCCGACTACCGACATTATATGAGACGCATTTACGGCGATGCCTTGGAAAGAAGCGAGCATTTTCGACCAGATACTACTTGTAAGGTTTTTTATATCTAAATAATCTTTTATATGTATATTTATATAAAACGTAAAATTAATTTTAATATTAGCCTTTCACGCGGCTCCGCTTGCGTTCTAAAGGCTGAAAATCAAAAGAAATATTTTTCTCCCGTTTTAGCAATATTTTTCATTGATGTTCTGTTCCTATTGGTCGTAGTGCGATGTAATATCCTCGATAAACGGAGTATCCATCAAAAAAAGAATTTTTCAATTCGGACCAGTAGTTCCTGAGATTAGCGCGTTCAACCAAACAAACTCTTCAGCTTTATAATATTAGTATAGATTAGCACAACATATGAGTATCAATACGAGAAAAGAAACAATAGCCGAAAAAAACGTTAGTAGATAGCGTTACATGTAATAAAGTTAATGTTAATAAAGTGTTATAAAAGATAATAAAAATACAATTTTTTAAGTGAACATTATATAAAAATAAAAAATAATAAATATGTTTTGACATTTTTACAACAGCGCCATCTAGTTTCGTGGTAAGCTACGAGGCTTGTGTTACGGATACCAGATAGTTGATACATTACATATCGTCGCTGTAGAATGAATATGATATGAATACCTCGTATTTCAAAAATGCATATTTTTTTTGTAAAAATATTATTTTTAATTTCCAATCCATCTTAGATTTACGCGAATATTAACTTAAATGAACAAATATTTTAGGTCCAAAACTCCTTCCTTCTGAGTTGAGAAGGATTAGAGAAGAAGAAGAAGCGAAGAAGGACCCGTACTGCCACTGTGAAGAGGACAACAGCAAAGTTAAAATCGTACCTGGTAATATTAATTTTAGGGTTTATCACAAAATTTAGGTATTTTATTAATATCTATAATTTAATTCCTAAGTCAGCTTGAAACGTTTAGCCTTAGCCTTTGAAACGTTGACTGAAATGGACTCATTTCAGTCAACGTTTCAAAGGCTACCAGAACCGTAAATACACAGTCTGGCCATAAATACTGTTACAATTAAAAATAAGAAAGATATCACATTTGAATTTGGAATCTTTCATTTTTATACGATTGCTCATTGTGTTTTCTAATTTTGGCGCCAATACATTTTATAATATGTATGGGTGGTATGTATAATATGGAATGGGTTGATAAAGAGAACCGAATCGCTGTGATAGCATTACACAAAGTTGGTATGGAGCCAAATGCAATTTTCAAAACTCTCCATACGCTTGGTATTAGTCAAATGTTTGTGTACCGGGCTATCAATAGGTACAATGAGACCTCCTCTGTTTGTGACAGAAAAAGATCTGGCCGTCCATGTAGTGTTCGTACGAAAAAGGTGGTCAAAGCAGTAAGGGAAAGAATTCGCAGAAATCCTGTCCGAAAGCAAAAGATTTTATCTCGGGAGATGAAGATAGCACCCAGAACCATGTCGCGTATTTTAAAACATGACTTAGGACTTGCAGCCTATAAGAGACACACTGGTCATTTTTTAACTGATAATTTAAAAAAGAAAAAACTACTGAAGCGGTACGCAAAGGGAGGCCACAGAAAAATTTTGTTTTGGATGAGAAAATCTTTACAATTGAGCAACATTTTAACAAACAAAATGACCGTATTTATGCTCAAACCTCTAAGGAAGCTTCCCAATTAGTCGGCATAGTGCAACGTGGGCATTACCCGACTTCAGTGATGGTTTGGTGGGGTGTTAGCTATGAAGGAGTGACTGAGCCATATTTTTGTGAAAAAGGTATAAAAACATCGGCACAAGTGTATCAAGATACCATTCTTGAGAAGGTAGTTAAGCCCCTTAACAACACCATGTTCAATAACCAAGCATGGTCTTTCCAACAAGACTCGGCGCCGGGTCATAAAGCTCGGTCCACGCAGTCTTGGTTAGAAGCGAACGTTTCGGACTTCATCAGAGCTGAAGACTGGCCGTCGTCTAGTCCCGATCTTAATCCGCTGTATTATGATTTATGGTCAGTTTTAGAGAGTACGGCTTGCTCTAAACGCCATGATAATTTGGAGTCCCTAAAACAATCCATACGATTGGCAGTGAAGAATTTTCCCATGGAAAGAGTGCGTGCTTCTATTGATAACTGGCCTCAACGTTTAAAGGACTGTATTGCAGCCAATGGAGACCACTTCGAATAAGCTTTTTATATTTTAAATTGTTTTATATTTATGTATAAAAGTAACACACTGTAAAAGTAATAAATATTATTTGCATTAAAAAAATTTTTTTTTCTTTGTGACAATATTTATGGCAAGACTAGGTATTTGAACTATAGGTACATACTTATTGTTCAGTACTTTTCAACGTCCCACTGCTGGGGGTGGGCCTCCCTCAGTACGAGGGCGATCAGGCCATAGTCCACCGCGCTGGCCTAGTGCGTGTTGGCGGACTGAGCATGTCGCACGAAAACTTGCTAGGTTCTCTCAGATATGCAGGTTTCCTCACGATGTTTTCTTTCACCGTAAGATAAGTGGTGATTCGACAATGTTGGAAATAACACATGAGATTATCAGATGTCCCGAGATGGAAAAATGGAATCCAAACCAATTTAAAAGAAAAAACATATTTTAATCAATCTAAAATTTATTTTTTCTAATATCGTAATATATGCTTATATTCAATAGACATTCCTCAAGAGAAATCGAACTTGCTTCCCTCTGAGCTGAGGATTTTGGAAGATTTTCGACGCTGCAAGTGCGACATTGCTACACCGAGACCAGTTACTATCGGTAATTGGTTTCACCTTCTCTTGAATGCTTTGTTGATTCTATTTATAACATTACTAGCGACCGATAAGTTTTGAGCGTACAAAGCGAAAAAAGTATCCTTTATGTAGACCCGAATAACCAGCTATCATCGTACAAAATTTCATCTAAATCAGTCCAGTGGTTTTCTCGTGACGTATCGACTAATTTTCTGAAATATGGTCTCTGTATCGACAATTGTGACTAGTTAAATAAGATTTTCCAAAAATTCAATTTACGGATTCGACTCAGTTGGAATTTTATTATATACTAGCCTTTCCCGCGGCTTCGCGCGCGTATAAACGCTGGAAACCAAATATCTCCCGTTTTTGCAACATTTTTCATTGATGCTCCGCTCCTATTGGTCGTAGCGTGATGTAATATAGCCCATAGCCTTCCTCGATAAACGGACTATCCAACACAAAAAGAATTTTTCAATTCGGACCAGTAGTTCCTGAGATTAGCGCGTTTAACCAAACAAACAAACAAATTCTTCAGCTTTATAATATTAGCATAGATGAAGAGTCGTTGCTAGCTTACAGTGTGAAGTTAGTCGTTAAATCTGCCATTAGTTAGTTTATATCGATTAAAAAAATTATTATTTATCGAATATTTTTTTCTCTAGAAAGTTCATCCACAGAAGAATACCCTGCTACAGAAGATTCTGACATCTTTGAAGAAGAGTACGAACAATAGTACAAATATATTTTATCATATTTTATTTTTCAATCTGTTTGTTGTTTTAAAGTAAAATAAAATTTTATGGAACGATTTTTGGCATTAATATATTTAATAAAAAAAAGTTACAATTTATATATTTTTTTTTGTTTTTGACAGTTCTATTTTTAAATAAAACACTTTTGTCATTTTTATAATCTTTTGTGTATATAATATATACATTTTATAAACATTTTGGTGTATCGAGAAAATACTATACTAGTTCGTTTCAACCACGGTCTAGAAAGAAGGTCTACTAGCATCAAGAGTAGTGGAGGTACGTCGGCTTATCGTGACAAAAGTTTCCATTTTCGGCCGTGGCGTGACGATAGACTTGGGTGCTGTACAACTAAGATACAATATTATTCTGTCTCTTTTAATCCCACGTAATGTCAGCGTACTATAGTTTGTCCATTTTGTTAATGGTTTTTTGACAGCTCGCCGATTGACAAGCTATAGTGATTACAAAAGGACGTAATAATCGATTTCTCTTATTTTTTTAAGTGTACAATAATATTTATTTTTATATTTATTAATATGAAAATAAATATTATTATCGTAAAAATCAAGTGTGGTGGAGAGAAATAAGAGAATCATAATGTGATTCGGGCAGTGACATTGCATATTTTGATAATTTATGCACACAAGAGGTAATAATTAATATAACTGAAGACTCCTCATCGGACAAATCTAATATAAATGATGATTCTGATGAATCATGTTAATAAAAGGAATTAAACTATTTTAGTTGTTTTATTTGTATGCCTTATACTAAGAAGAAAGTAAAACTTTACTATTAACTTTAATATTTTAATTTATTGGTTTAAATCTTAATTTTTTTTTTTGTCTTATTACATATACATATTACACCTTATTTACATATTAGCATTGATTTCTATCGATTATTTGTAATCTGTGGCACAATCGTAGTAATCGTTATGTGTGGCACAGCAATAAGGGAGAGGTGCCCGTCCATGAAGTACAATATTAATGGGTATGACATTTTAACTTTAATGGCTAACCAATAAATACGAAACTTCGTGGGCGTGAGCTGTCAAAAAACCATTAACAAAATGGACAAAGTATACACCCTCATCACATTACACGAATTTAATTCTTATTATTTATTATAGTTATTATTTCATATATACTATTCAATTGTCACTTAAACGGCGTGTTCAGTGTGCACTGCGCAGCTCCGGTCGATAGCAACGCTGTACAGCGGCATTGATGCGAAGCTTGGAAGTTGTCACACAAATTGTACAAATAACTTGTTACTGAAATTGAGCTTGTTCCTAGACCTGTTTTTTCTCGACCGTGCTACCAACACATAAATATAACAGCATTATAAAAAATATAAGAATCAATATAACCTGGATTATAATAATATAGTAAATGCATATAACATAATGTTTATAATTATAAAAACATTTAGAACATTTGTCATTGTTGTTTGAGTATAAAATAATTTTATTTATTTTACCACACAAATACATATACTAATAATAAAAAACATACTTATAAATTATTTTGGTAACGTTACAAAAAATAACAACTTATTACTTAGAGATAATGGGTTGAAATGGCTTAGAAACTGTTTAACCCGCAATATGGAATAGTCCGGGAGGTAGTGTCAAATTTAACGTTACCATTTTCTCTAGCCCAAAAGCCCCGGAGTCGCGCCAGCTGACATATATTTTAGTTCTCATACAAGTACTAACTATCAAAATAAGTTTATAGAGTCCATGCCAAAATCACCGTAAAAATTTGACACTACCTCCTGGACTAGAAGTTTTAAACGTAGTGTATATATATCTTAAAAATAACATATTTTGAGTATTAATTAAATTATTATTAGATAGATATATGTGACTATTATAATAATAAGATTATTTCTTACAATATAAATGACTTTACAATATTTTATCACATAATATGTATATAGTGCGCCTTTAATTTTACATAAATAACAAAAAAATATAAGTATGTATAACTTATAAATTGAGACGTGGCTAAAGTTTAACTTTAAAATGAAGGTAAGTCTCTATTAATTAAATATATTGACCAGTTATAAACTTGTTTTGTAATAAAATAATCACTTCAAAAAAATCTAAAAAGGTGCTAAAGCTCCTTACATTATTTGGTGATTTTAGTTTAACGATTTTAATGGAATTTTTTTAGGCATTGTGGCTAAGCACTGACTGCATCAAATATATAAGACAAATAAAACCTTAGGCTCTCCCATAATCATGATTGCTGTGAATCATCAAAATGTTGGGAATCTATAATTCAAATAAATTGGCGATGAAATTAAAAAAATATGGTTTCATTTTAAATATCAAGTATTTGCGTTAATGTAAGAAATCACTACATAGTATAAAACAAAGTCGCTTTCTCTGTCCCTATATCCCTATGTATGCTTAAATCTTTAAAACTACGCAACGGATTTTGATGCGGTTTTTTTTAATAGATAGAGTGATTCAAGAGCAAGGTTTATACACATAACAAGTGGAACCCGCGGCTTTGCCTGTGCTAAATCTAGGGAAGAGCCCGAGCGAAGCGAGGGCAAGTCGCTAGTTATTAAATAAAGTAATCAATTTCAAACGAATTATGGAGTCGGTGTATCTTAAACTATAGTACAGTTCTTGAGGCATAAGCTGAGCTTTGCATTTGTGTGAGTGATAGCTAATAGCCAATAGCCGCGCATTAAAAACCAGTTAAAACAGGTTTAAACCAATCTCGCAACGTCTATCCGTATCGTCGTGCCTATCCGTACACTGCACTCACACAAATGCAAAGCTGAGCTTATGCCTCGAGAACTGTACAAAGAATAACTATTATAAAGTTGCATACATAATATAATACATACGTAAGTGCGTCATAGCTAATATATTTTTTTATAATATAATTTTCTATGAATAGTCTTAAAATGTAAATTAAATAATTAATAGCATCTACTTTAGCATTTATTAGTGTTTTAATAATGTCCTCTCGACCGATTACGGCCACGGCAGCCAATCGCATTGAGACTAGCCAGTTGGCGGGAGATATTATAGTGCAGACACAAGTGCACTCTCTGTTCCTGTCACGCTCATACTCCGGTGGGACGACGTGAGACACCACCAGTGAGAGCTAAGGCGCAGGACCGAGAGCTTTACTTGCTGTCCGAAACACGGGGGTGATTCACCGCTAACTTCCCAACTCCGGGCTGTTACTGAGGCTTACTAAACAGAAAGACTCAATAACTAAACTTAGCCCGACCCGGGACTCGAACCCAGGACCTCCCGGTGTGCGACCGTTCATGCTAGCCACTTCACCACAGTAAATTTTAAATTGCTATAAGCCGATATTAGTGTGTACAGAACAATTTAACTTTCAAAACTATAAAAAAGTATACTAAGAATATAATATTACATATATTATATGAAAATAACCTTCTCTATCTGCAAAAATTGACAGATATTAGGAATTAAATTAAAATAAATATTTTACACAATATTTTTTTATAATATATATTTTAATAATATATATATTTTTATACACATATCAATTTTATACATGGATTTAATCATTATTGGTCGCTTAATTAGCCTTTTTTTTAAATATTTTTATTGTTCAAAATATCATAATTACAAACTTATAATTATAAAAAGTATTACAATATAGCAGTAAGCCCATTATATAAGTCGATGTTTTAAATTATATTAAATTGATATTATAATTATACATTTAAATTATAAGTCTATGCTTATAAGTGGAGACTTATAAAAAAATTTGTGTGTGTACTTATGTACACGCGTTAGAAGTTATACTTCTTTGGCATCATTAAATGATACATACTCATTTTCTCAATTAGCACCCCGAGAAACCTCGAAAATGACAGTCCATGTAATTGTTGAAAATAAATATCGTGAATATAGTTGCAAGTCCTCTAAACTGTTGACTGTTAGCTAACTTCTCCCGTGAGAATTTTGTGTCTCGCGCATCGTAAAATTTCACTCTCATCAATTTTTCATAACGCGCCTAAAGAAGTATAACTTCAAAATGAAAATACAAACTTAGCAATAGGCCGAAATTAAATTATACCGATTGCAATTACCTACTTAGCCGATCTAAATATTTTTGCTAATTTAACCTATGTACTTAATATTATAATTATAAAAGTCAAAAATTGTGTACTTTCTGTTAGCTCCTTCTGACGTATACAAGAGCTATGACGATCAGAATTAGTGGGTCCAAATCGAGCCTGGTGGAAGAGTTGCAGGCGTCTGCGTCGTTGCAGCTTTGAAGACAGCCATGGACATATCTAGAATATTTTAGATATAATTTTAATTACGACTTAGAAAGTAATTAAGCTAAAAAATCCTTATAATGGATTGTTTTTTAACCTAAAAGTTTAAAAAGCGCCTACTACAGCTTGTTTCTTTACCTTACTACGGCGAAGCCCAAAAAGGAGGATTATGGTGTTTATTTATTTATTTATTATTCGGAAGAAAAACAGTATTTAGTTACATATAAAACGAAAAAATAATCTTAACATACACTAATTAAGTCTTCACAAATTACATGTCATTATAGTTATAGTATGCTTAAATGTAAGATTTTAATAACGCTCGATCTGTCTGATCCGTCACCGGTAGGGATTGCAATCCGGTGTCATTTTCAGTCCGGCCGGATCCGGCTGAATTTTCGTCAATAAAAGCCGTCGGAATAAAAGCCGGCCAAAAAGCGAATATTATATTAACCAAATCAATATAATATTCGCTTTTTGGTTCAAAATCCACCCGCAGTAAGTTATTCAAGTAATTAATATAGGTAAGTAGTTTATAAAAAACCTAGCGGAACCCGCGGCTTCGCTCGCACCAAAAGTACAAAATACATGTTTGGCTATACCCTTTTACTTATAATGTACCAAAAATTGATTCCCCATTTACCATTTCATCCCTTTTGTTATGAGGACTACTCTATAGAACCAGTTATTCAGTTTTCTTGGCGTATAAGTAGTAGTAGTAGATAGACATATACCTACTATTACAAACTTTTTGTTGACTTTTTGAGAAAAGTATTACGTTTTCAAACATGTGCCAAAATAAACTGTAATTTATATCTAAAGCACTTAGGAATATTGATATCATCTTATATATATAAAAGAAAGTCGTGTTAGTTACACTATTTATAACTCAAGAACGGCTGAAGCGATTTGGCTGAAAGTTGGTGTGGAGGTAGCTTAGAACCAGGAGACCGACATAGGATACTTTTTATCCCGAGTGTCGTGACATAAAACGTCAAAGAGAATACAAGTCCGTCCAATAAAACGTGGTGTAACCGAAACGCATCTGACATGGAATAACAAAACACAAATGACAGCTAAACGCAATTTTGTCTATGGTTAATTATGATTGAAAATTTGATAATTATAAATTTTGTCATAAATCAATAATCAGTAATAATATTAGGTATTTGTATTCTGGCGGAACAGAGTTCTCCAGAATACAAGCCAGCCTTTTAACCTATTGCCTTACGAATAGGTTTTCAATAAAATACGAAACACGTCTTCTATCAATTCTGTTAAAGTATGTTCATGCAAAATTTAAAATAAATTGGAATCACACCATACAGACTTTGCCCCCGTTTTTCACTACCTTAGGCATAAAATTTCGGAAAATCCTTTCTAATCGGATAACTACGTCATACAAAAGATACACCCTTAAAGTTTCAGGTCTAGAGACAGATTACCAGTTTAGGCTGTGCGTTGATCCATCAGTCATTAAGGACAGACCATTTTGCAATCCAATGTTAAGATTAGGCAACGAGCAAACATTTAAAATTTAGTGGTGACTAGTGTAGGCTTATAGTTTAAATAGTAACATTTTAAGGTTGTAACGAGTAGCTCAGACCTCAGTGTTCCTAGATTTCACTTTCAAAGATAGATCAATTATTTTTTATTTATAAAGTAACTTTATAAAATCTAAACCTTACTTTACTGAAATGAGACCATTATAATTATTAAGGTATTCGAGAATACTAACAAACAAGTCTTATATTTATGTCAGACACCAACTCGCACGCATGAACACCACGCAGTACGTATTTAAAGTACCAACTCGTGCAAAGGGTCTATTATTTTGCCAAAAATTTGCTAACACCGGATCCGGTCGCCGGATCCGGTAATTTCTACCGGATCCGGTGAGCGTTAAATGATGCCGGATCCGCCGGATTACCGGATCCGGTTTTCCGGATTGCAATCCCTAGTCACCGGTAATGACTTCATCATCAAATCAAGATATTTTATTCAGCATTAAAATTTCTTACTGGACGTCATGAGTTCGTAAAGAAGAAACCTCTGACCTGAGAAGAACTGGCGAAAGAAACTCAGCGGGACTAATATTATTTTTTATCTTAATGTTTCTTTTTTCAAATTAAATGGAAAATTAACAATAATATCAGATCATTAGAGTATAAGATGGACAGGAATAAAGTATACCAATGTTTGCGAAAACTGTAGAGAATCCCCGTGACAATTATTGCTGTAAAACATTCGAAAAGTCGGAAACCTAAAATCCAAATAAATCTGAGACAAAATCCGAAAAGATAGTTTCATTTATATCTGTAGAGAATCTGATGCTGTGAGAAATAAATATGTTGGGACATTATTACACACAGCACCATCCAGTTCCGTGGTAAGCTACGAAGGAAGCTTGTGTTACGGATACCAGATAGTTGATATACCACTTATATAAGTTTAAATACATACATATTATAAATATAAACAGTAAACACCCATGACAGGAGTACAAACATTTATGCTCAACAAATGAATGCCCCCAGCGGGACTCGAACCCGCGACCGATGGCGCAGAAAGTAGGGTCACTACCAACTGAGCCAAACGAGTTGTCAAAGATAAATTAGCTAACTCACCTATCATTATAATAAAACCGCCCACAGTGTGACATACGGATGATTTCTGTGTCGGTCGTGGCTGTGCCCGAGTCCAGTCCACAGCCTCTCACAGTGATAGTTTCACCATTGTCATCTGCAAAGTGGATCGATAATATGTTAGACTAGTGAGTCTCCTTTCTCCGCTTGGATTCGTTGCCTAAATACGTTTTAACTAAAAACGTGTGTAAAAATTTCGGATAACCAGCTATAAACATACCAATTTCATCAAAATATGCACAGTTTTTTCTCGTCATGCAGTTACAGAACAAACAAAAATTGTAATAACTATAGATTCGAACTTGTCTTCAGCCCTTTTTTTAACCACTCACTGCTGGGCACAGGTCTTAGTACGAGGGGGTCAGGCCATAGTCCACCGCGCTGGCCTAGTGCGTGTTGGTGGACTTCACATGTCTTTCGAAAACTTGCAAGGTTTTCTCAGACATACAGAATTCCTCATGATGTTTTCCTTCACCGTAAGACATGTACCTAATCATGATAGAAATAATTCGCACGTAAAACATCAGAGGTTTCAGATTTGGCTACCACCAGACTGGGCTACCACTGCCTGTTGATTATTAAGAATAACAGATTATAAATTAATACTTACCGAAAACACCAGCTATTTTAATGCATGAAGTTGCTGGAAATAGCCCATCCCTCCCCTTTCTACCCCCCATGCAAGGCGACTCCAACATGTTGAGCGAGTGGTTGTTGTGGAAGGGGTCGTCACAAGGGGGGAAGCGGCCGTTCATCGACACACATTTGAAGCAGTCGATGCTTTGAACTAGAAAGACAAATCAGAATGGTATTTCGTGTTCATCCTACTGGTTCTAGGTTCGATATTCTAATATTTCCATGTGACTTAAAGCAAGCAAACTGTGTACTTTAAGTTGCAAATCTAAGTGGCGAAGTTCTCCAAAAATAAACATAATTACTATTAACTATTATAACATATATTAAGATTTTATTAAAAAAAGGACTAGTAGCTTTCTAATCGGAATGGAATCGATATTTGGTAGTGTTAGTGTACTATTAAATTAAATATCGATGAGTTACATCACTTGGTAACGTAGTGTTACCAAAATAATACTTTCATAGATTTACACGAATATTTGTCAATTTAAAAAAACTGTTCATTTTTATTTTTTCGCCGATTAATTAAGGTATTTTATTTTCTGATATTTCGTCGCTTTTTACTAAATATATTACATTTTTTTGTCTGTCTGTTCCGGTGAATTTCTGAAACGACTACACCGATTTTGATGGGACTTTCACTCGCAGATAGCTAATGTTATAAGGAGTAACTTAGTTTACTTTTATTTAAAAAAAAATATTACTCACCAATAGATATCCAAGACAAGAACACTATTGTAGATATAAAGATGGGTTTGTTCAGAAGCAGTTCCATGGCGGAGCTGTAAACAAAAAATATCACATTCAAGTAATCATTTCATTCATAGATACCGCATGCTTAACTTGTGTGCTTTGGAAAAAAGAAGGGAAGTAAAAGATCAAATTCTTTTTTACAAAATTATTAGAAACCATATCGATTGTATGCCGTTACAGAGATACTTTTTCTATAGTATTCTTTATAGTATTCTTTATTGCACTTTAAGAGAATATTATACAGACATTTTAATATAATTTTTGTATGCAATTTTAGGTGGACTTATCCCTAGAAGAGATCTCTTCCAGCCAACCTTTGTTCGTTAGAAATAGTGTTAATGAGCAGGTATAAAATGTGCACAAAGCTGATAGTCAAAGATAATTCGTTACTTAAATATTATACATAATTTCATACAATACATACAACATACCGTACATATACTACATACATACATACATACATACATACATACATACATACATACATACATACATACATACATACATACATACATACATACATACATACATACATACATACATACATACATACATACATACATACATACATACATACATACATACATACATACATACATACATACATACATACATACATACATACATACATACATACATACATACATACATACATACATACATACATACATACATACATACATACATACATACATACATACATACATACATACATACATACATACATACATACATACATACATACATACTACTAAATAAGGGATAATCTATATAATATTCCCTTTCATAGAACCAAATATGCCAAGAATTGTTTTTGCCATGATTTACTTAGTTTTAATAAAACTTTTTTTATTAAAAGCTCAAACTTGATGACACGTTTGGTTCAGTTAGCAGTGACCCTACTTTCTGCGCCAGCGGTCGCGGGTTCGTGTCCCGCTGGGGTCATACATTTGTTGAGCACGAATGTTTGTACTCCAGTCATGGGTGTTAATATTAATATTATGTATGTAATTAAAATGTATATGTGTAATATATCAACTATTATTCCGTAACTATTATTCCTCGTAGCTTACCCCGGAAATATTTAGATGGTGCTGTTGTAAAAATAATGTCCCAACATATTTAAATTTAGGGTTTCATTTTTTCAGGACTATTCTATGATTTGAGTACAAATAACAAGTTACAACTTGTGTGTAAACATAACTAAAACACACATGCTTTTTGTTATTTTTACACTGAAGTACCACCAGTAAGCATGGCATTTGGCAAGTTTATCGTGGGAAGCAAATCTATTAACGGGTATATGTGGGAAAAAGACCATATTGATTAAATAATTATGCTTATGAGATTTCGAAAAAAAACGCCTCATATTTGGTTCATATGTAATTTATAGCACACTAGTGACTTAACCTCGCTTCGCTCGGGTCCGTCCCTAGTACGAGCCGCGGTTTCTGCTAATTAAAATAATACTTTATCCAAAAAGAAGTTTTACAAGTTTTACAAAATAATTTATGTCAAAATAAAATGTCGTTAATAAGTGAATGCAGCATCTGTAGCTGAACTAAGATTTCGAATTCCCTCCAATAAAAAACACAGTTGAAATGCAAAAGTAATGTTTAGAACAAAGTTAACTACAAAATTAAACAAAAGTAAAAAACAAAATGTTGAAAACCAAAAATAAGAAAATCTAAAAGAAAAGTAGCCTAAGTTTCAACAATAGTTATAACGTTAGCTATCTGCAAGTAAAAGTCTCGTCTAAATTGGTCCAGCCGTTACAGAGATTAGCCGGAACAAACAGACAGACAGACAACATTTTTAAAAATGTTTTTGTATGTAAGTACCGTATAACGTACTTTTATAAGTATTTAGTGAATAGCTGTTAATTTGATATCAAAAACAGACACTTTAATTTTATTTATATTTATAGCGACTTTAATAAAGCCAGGTGTAACTCCAGGTTATTGACTATGAGTATACTAAATTTGATCAAAATCAGTAAAGCCGTTTTAATGAGAAAAAAAACAAACTTACACACAAAAGCTTTCATATTAACATTAGTACCATTTGATATTTTCTTAGGTTTACACGAATATTTGACATTATAAATGAAACTATCTTTTCTGCCAGTCAGTTTCAGACAGTCTCACCCATGTTTTGACATGACGTTTCCAATGCTTTACAGCAATCATGGTCACCATGATTGCTGTAATGCATTCGTAGCGTCGGGAACCAAAAGTCCAAATAAATCCGCGACAAAATCCGAAAAGATAGCTTCATTTATAATGTCGAATATTCGCGTAAACCTAAGCAAGAGTAGTAACATTGTCCCACTAAAACAATAACACAAACAGTGTATACTTTAACGATTGTTTTGATAGATACCAGAGAAATTCAACTACACATTACTAGCTATACCCGCGGCTCTACCTGCGTTCTTTTTTAATCTGTACTAATATTATAAAGCTGAAGAGTTTGTTTGTTTGGTTGAACGCGCTAATCTCAGGAACTACTGGTCCGAATTAAAAAAATATTTTTGTTTTGGATAGTCCGTTTATCGAGGGAGGCTATATGTTATATTACATCACTCTTCGACCAATAGGAGCGGAGCATTAATGAAAAATGTTGCAAAAACGGGAGAAAAATATTTCTTTTGATGTTTCAGCCTTAAGAACGCGAGCAGAGCCGCGGGAAAAGCAAGTTATATATGTATATATAGGTACATACATTAGCAAACCCGGCCCGCCTCGCTCGGTGTAAGTTGAAATAAATTAAACGGTTTTTGTAATATTCTAATAAAATAAACATTGATTTTTGTATAAGTACCATATTAATTATTATAAATGTATAATATTCATTTAGTGAAAAGCTGTTTATTTGAAATTACAAACAGACTCTTCAATTTCATTTATGTATATGTACTGATATTCTATTACTACTTGTATTTATTTTGTACTACCAGTGTGTCAGATACATGAGATATCACTATCACTACATAGTATAAAACAATGTCGCTTTCTCTGTCCCTATGTATGCTAAAATCTTTAAAACTACGCAACGGATTTTGATGCGGTTTTTTTGTAATAGATAGTGTTTCAAGAGGAAGGTTTATATGTATAACTAGCGGATCCCGCGGCTTTGCCTGTGCTAAATCTAGGGAAGAGCCCGAGCGAAGTGAGGGCGAGTCGCTAGTTGCAATATAAGTTATGTAGGGCGAGCTTATTAAATAAAAAAAGGCAAAAATATTTAATAATGAAGTTTAACGGTGTAATAAGCGAGGGTGGCGATATTAACTAAAATGGCAGTATAAAGTAAATCCGCAGATGGAAAGATTACAAAGACCTACGTAGCAACGCGCGTTATTAACACGCCTTTGTTAGCTTAATTCGTAATTACTGTTTAATTAAATATGGTAGTATTTAGGGCTTATCTGTATACAAAATGAAATTCAACGTAGAATCTGTACCTACATTTATTATATGTATTATACATATAAATTTAACGCGAGCGAAGCCGCGAGTTCCGCTAGTTAAAAACTTACAATTTCTAAAATAAAAATAGCTTAATATGTCTTTATAACATTAGCTATCTGCGAGTGAAAGTCCCGTCAAAATCGGTCAAGCCGTTTCAGAGATCAGCCGGAACAAACAGACAGACAGACAAACATTTTAAAATAGTTTTTTTATGTTAGTACCGAATACATATTGTATGACAGTTGCAGTGCAATTAGTGAAAAGCCAAAATGGCACCAAAGTACCTTATAAAATTATACATTTTAATTCCGAATTTTTTTAAATTTAATTGTATGAAAAATATGGCAATATCTATGCCATTTTAGATTAGATGGAGAAGATAGATAGCTTAAAAGGACTCATTTAATATGTTTTTAAAAGCTTCATTTATTTTATTTTCATACATTTAAATAACATATGTATCATACATAGATAGAAGATAGTAAATATCATCAAATAATCTAGCGACGTCTCTCACTTCACTCGGGCGCGCTTAGGAACTTATAAAAGACAAACGTACCTATAAAGATTTTTTGTGATAGGAATCTTCGAAGGATTCCCAGAGTTTTATCAAAATCGGATGAAAAGTGATTATAATATAACATTATATTATATTACTAAAACGTATACAAAACTTGAAAAATTATATACTAAAACCTTCCTCGAGAACCAATCTATCAATTGCTGAAAACAGCATGAAAATCGGTGCAGTAGTTTTTGAGTTTATCGCGGACAGACTTTGTTTTATATTATGTAGTGATATATAAACATGCTAAATGTAGTGAATATAAAGTGATATAAAGTGATAAATGTATTGAAAATGAAATTTAAAAGGGATGAAAAATATTTTTTCATCCCTTTTAACTTTCATTTCCACTACGGTGGAAATACAGTCGTTTTGATTTATATAGAATTAAAAGTACAACGTAATAATATTAATAACATCGAGCTAAGTTTTTATTAACTGAAGCTTATATCAGTCGAAATATTTATAATTAATCTTATGTTTAAAAATTTCGTGTCACAGTGTTTATTATCGAACTCCTCCGAAACGGCTTGACCGATTTTTAATGTCTTTTTTGTGTACATTTGGTCAATCTGAGGATAGGTCGTAGGCTATTTTTAATTCCGCATTCCGATAAGGGTGGACCTGGACTCCAGATTTTTTATATTTTTATTTTTACAACAAATTTTTATTTTTTATTATCTTACTAGCGACTCGCCCTCGCTTCGCTCGGGCTCTTCCCTAGATTTAGCACAGGCAAAGCCGCGGGATCCGCTAGTTATACATATAAACCTTCCTCTTGAATCACTCTATCTATTGGAAAAAACCGCATCAAAATCCGTTGCGTAGTTTTAAAGATTTAAGCGCACATAGGGATATAGGGACAGAAAAGGCGACTTTGTTTTATACTATGTAGTGATAGTGATGATGATAGTGATGATGATTGGTAGCATAAAATACACATAAACCCAAATTTTCAACCTTCTACCAACAATCCATATTAATTGTGATCATAAAGCGGACGAAGCCGCGGGAATTGCTAGTAGTTACATATTTATTTACTATTTTTTTCTATAATAATCTGATTTATAAAGAAATACTCCCTAAACCAAAGTTTTATTTAAACCCAAAATTTCCATATGCGAGCACAAATTAATTAATTTCTGATATTTAACTTAAAATGTAAGGAAAGCTATGAGAAATTAATTACGGCGATATCAAAGGAGACGTATAAATAGACTTTGCTTACCTTACAGGTGAGAGCCAATCAATAACTTCTGTCCGGAAGAATGAAGTAAACCTTTTAATACTTCTATTAAGTATACATTTTATTATAACATATTAAAATAATAATGTTAATTATTTAATAAAATAACTGCTCTAGTGTTTTCGGGCGCCTAATAAAATATCGACTGAAACCTGCAACTACGATTAGGTACTGAAAGGTTTTCAGTGGTGTTGCCAGTGCGGGGAGCTTTCGCTTTTACAATTTAGGGGAAATTTAATATTTACAATCGTTTATGATTTATTTATTTACCCACAAGTTTAGCATAAAACTTATTGAATAATTAATTAAAATCATGGAGAATGTTTGTATTACAAATACCTAAGTTTTATTTGCTATTTACGTCTTTTTAAGTCATCAGACGCATTCGCCGATTCGGCGCTTTTAATAATAGGTACCTAGCTACGTATATTTATTTGGATCAATGTTCATTTTTGTATGAAATTAATATGTAATTGAGCAATTATTCAGTGAGGTTTTATTTCTTTCTCACTCAAAAATATTATTTAATGATTACTATGAAATAGACTTTTTAAAATATAAGTAGATATGAACAAGAATAAGGTTAACAAGAATAAGGTTTTATAAATGAAACTATCTTTTCGGATTTTGTTGCGGTTTTATTACAGCAATCATGGTCCCGTGACCATACCCAATAATCCAACCAAAAATCCAAAAATCCAAAAAATTCACAATATTCGCGTAAACCTAAGAAAGTATTTTTTAGAGATTTTTTTAAATATGCACCTACTTCGTGAATATTGAAAACAGTCGATTGACCATAAGTGTCGTATTTTATTATAGGTATTTTTTGGAGACTGTTTAAATGATTTGTTTTATAAACTTTCAACACCTATTTCATTACCTTCAAATTTAATTTTAAGTCAAAGATCTCATCATCATTCAGAAACAAACTTCATTAAAATTAGTTCAGCAATTAAGAGTTTAAACGTAACAGACAGTCAAACAGATAGAGTTTCAAATTAATAATATTAGTTTGTTGGATATAAAAATAAAATAAAAATTCAATAAAAAATGATTTATTAATATATAAAATTTACTTTTTTAATATGCTACATTCATATTTATACACATTTATAATTAATTTACAACCTCTATAGTCCATTATTTTAAAAGGTTTATAAACTTTTAAAATGGCTTCTTTTTCTATATTACTATTGTGTACTTGCAGAAGATTTAATAAAACAAAATATTTTTCATCATTGCTGTCTAGAACTTGCATTAAAATGTTGCCATATTTAAAAGCTACATTTTGAATCCTAAATACTAAAAATTCTTCAGCAGGTAACACAAAATTTGAATTAGCTGCCAAATATCTCTCATGAAGCCATAGAGAAGTACTAGCACTTCGCTTCTTCACAAGTGCGCTAAGTCGGTATGACAAACCATCCTTTTTATACTTAACTTTTTTAGTTCTTTGGACATTTTCTTCAATACTTCTCCAACTCTCAGATGAACTTTTATTTTCCAATTTTACAATACTCAGTACAGACTTCTCGGGCTGAGAATTAATTATTTCTATATCATCATTACTCTTGGAACTATTTTTCTCTGTCTCACATTCACTTATTGAGGCACTCTGAGATGTTGTATTTGAACTAAAATGGCTTTCAAAATATGACTTAACTTTTTCTATTAATGGAAAACTTGTTTTTATTCTAAGGACATCTTCTTTATTTACTTCATCTGATATATCTAGGGACTCTGGAGATTTAATTGGTTTTAGTGTATCTTTTACAAATCTGCTGCTTGCTGTATTATGTTGAATGTGATTTATTTCCTTTTCAAATGATTTAATATAATTTGAAGTAATATTACATGATGTGGGCTTTGGAGATATGTTTTGAGTACATCTTAAAACTGGTGATTTGCTCCTATGTGTTTTGTTTATTGTTTGCTCCTTGTCATTGTTACAAATTTTGTTATTAAACAATTTTTTCCTCACTTTTGGTGAAGTCATGGGAGAAATATGCCTGAATTGTAGAATAGGGCTGGTTGACTGGTTCTCCTTAAAATTGCTGCTTCTGCTTCTATTTAATATTGGTGATTTATCAATATTTTTAGATTTATATGGAACAAAACGTCGCTGGGAGCTCGTCAAAACTGGTGACAAATCGATTTTAGGTGATTTATTTTTTAAATTTGATGGTTTATTTGAAATATTTTTATTGCTTTTTTCTAATTCATTACTGTCTATAAAGGTTATGTCAAGATTAGCTATGTTTTTAGGAACCTTACGTTTACTACTTACACGTTTTCTTTTTTTATAACATATAGTAGTGTCTGGTTTAATGTTTCCAACTTTTGAGTTATTTTCATAGTCGCTAGAATCGCTACTCCATATTATTTCTTCGGAGTTCTCCTGGGAGTTTAGCAAGTGAAATTTTGAAATAAAGTCATTCTCCAGATTCTGATTCTTCATTTTTGCACTACGTGTTTATTAATTATTTCTCACGATTAGTTATCACTTATCAAATCAATTATATTATAAGCAAATATTAAAAGTTAATAATATTATAATTATTTAGTATTTGTATTTCTATTTACCAATTTGACAGACTTCAAAAATTTTAAGTTGTTTTTTAAAATTTAAATTTATCCCCAATAGGGAAAGGCAAAGGACTAGGGATGGTAAAATCGATTCCGATTCTACCCGAGAATCGATTCTGTGGTCAAAAAGTTCGATTATTTAGACTCGATTCCCATTTATCAGAATCGATCTAGAATCGATTCTTAGTGATCGATTCTATAATTTATTTTAATGCCAGAATAATTACACGATAGAGTCTGGCTAATGAAAGCTGATACTGAAAAAGCGCGGCAAATTAAAAAAATATCAGCATGGCAGCCCTAAAGTAAAAAGGAAAGTTGGAACAACTCACTTTGATACTTTGACATTTATTTTTATTTTACTAGTGGATGCTTGCAATTTTGTCCGCGTTATGACGAGATTAATAGTAGCTTATAATTCGCGTCATGTAAAAAGAACGCTGGCTGTCAAGTTGCGCAGAGGCGATTTATCGGCCAATTTGGTGGTAAGACGCGGGGCGCGGGACGGCGAGGCACGCGCCGCATGCTTTCCGGCTCGCTATTGGTTTGTCAGTTCAAAATACCATCGTGCACATAAAATTTATTAATTACGAAATGGTTTTATATAAAAAATAGAGAAAAATATTTTTTACCTATATTGTTTTATGAAGAGAGAGTCTGATAATAATGCAGTTAAAATATATATTAACTGACTTAATTTAATTTTTTGTAATTATATTAAACATTCTACATTGAATCTAACATATTTTATGAATTAATAGAATTCTATTTAATAACGTTCTATCTAATATATTTTTCAATGTACCTAACAATGAACAATATACGTCGCGAGCGAAAGGCTAGTTCAAAAGTAAAAGAATAGGCTTAGTAATTTTGTGTGCGAATGTACCCATGCGCAAACACACCCCCCACCACTTTCCTCCAGCGTTCTTTTTACGTGACGCGAACTGTATAATATCAAACGTTGCTTTTTAATAAAATATAATATTTTATAAATTTGCATTTTATTGTACCTTTTACTTTATTAAACTAGTTTTATTTCTTAAAATTAAAAAATCTATAAAATTTTTAATTAAAAAAAATCTTACTCAGAATCGATTATTTATAAGAATCGATTCTTGAATCTGATTAATCGATTCTAAGAATCGAAATTTTTGAAAAAAGAATCGGTATCGAGAATCGATTCTTCAGATAATGTTTCCATCCCTACAAAGGACTCAAAAATTTTAAGTTTAACTTATTGCAAAGATTGTCATTTGTCAAATTATAAATAAATTATAAAGATAAGAAAGAAGGGTACATACAAATAAAATATATTATTTTATTTTGTTGAAAGCCATACAAAGAAATAATTATTTTTGCATGGATTTTTACAATTAAAATTGAAACTTGATATTAATTATATTGTAGTTTAAACAAAGTATTTACTACAATATTATTATGAATCTTTCAAATCCATCTGTACTATAATATGATCATTATTAAATTTAATATTTAAAATTTAATGATTACACAATATACACTATTTTTATTTGCAAAAAATTACGTAAAATAAGCTATTTAGTAACCATTAAAATACATAAAAAATTAAAACTTTAAATAAATTTGTTTATGTTTTTTATGTAGGCAGCACTGCTTTAACCTAAAAACTTTTGTTGGCACACTTGACACCATTCCGTGTTATTTTACTAACTTCACGTCAATGTGCTCTCAAAACAAATACGCAGAGTGTATGCTATATACAAATACGTGCGCTGATACGCTTTCATTGTTTATGACTTCAATTTGCGGCTACCAAAGCCTATTTCCTAGTGGAATCCTAGTAGATTCGCATTAGGGTTACTTTGAATTGTATAAACTTTATCCCAACCGAAGCCGGTTATCTCTAAGAGCATGGAGGTTGACCGCGTCGTATCCGATTCTGAAAACGTGGCGGCAGGCGAGAACGAAAAGACTATCGCAGATCAGGGAGCCGGTGACGCTACAACATCCCACCCGGAGAGACTGCGTCGTAAAAACAAGAAGTTCAATCGCAGCAACAGCAAGGAAGGCGCTACCCCGGTGACAACACCACTCCCGAAATATCGCAGTTGGAAGAATAGCCGACGACCAAGAAATGGACATGGCAGAGGCCTGCCTAAGAAAGGTGAGATTTCAGACTTTATAACTAAATTTACATATAAAAATATAAACTCAAACCGGCGCTAGAAAGTTCTGGAAAGCGTCCATTGCGTAAAAAGTAGCCATCTATTGTATATTTACATAATATTTGTTTACTACGCACCGGCGAACGGCTGCGGCATTTTAGATCACCCAAGGTCAACTTTAGTGTTATTTTGCGCAGTAGCCATTTATCCTCTATATATCCTTTTACGATTATTTATTATATATATATATATTTTAATCGTATTTTCAGTTCATTGACTCGTTATGCAACCGCTTGTAAACAACTTTCGTCGTCCAAGGCTATTTAGGACCTACGAGCTGATAAAGTAATGGAAATAGTAATTAAATGACCATCGAACATGTATTTAAGATATAATATATATTTTAAATTTAATAACAACTTCCGTGAGTGTATAGTTTAATTAGAATTACAAATTAGGCTAATGTTTGTTTTGAAACGTGTGTTATGTAAAAAAAACATGGCGATTGGCGCGTCTCTTTCAAGGTCAAGGTTATTATTGTTTTGCACCTTTGCGCCATATGTTGTTAAAATCGACAGATAAGTGCCGTTAAAATAAGCGGGTCTCTATAATATCTGTACCGAAAATAGCTGTTTCGATTTTGATGCAATTACTAGTCTAAATACGAGCGGAGCGGAGCATCAATGCAAGATGTTGCAAGAACGGGAAGTTAGTTCTGCAAGGTACCATACCGCTTGACTGAGAAAGAATTTGATTCCCGGTCTTTAGAACGCGTGCGAAGCTGTGGGAAAATCTAGTATGTTATAACATTTTTAGCGCGAGCGAAGCCGCAGCCGCTAGCAATAAATATAACCTATGTTACTCAGTTCAAAAAAAACAAAAAAAGGTTTCTAATGGCAATAGTATTCTTGAAACTGGTTCATTATTTTTGGAGTTTATTCGTTGCATACACAAATATAAATCTTTTCTCTTTATAATTAGTGTAGATTATGTACTTGAAGAAATTAAATTAAAGTAAACAATATTCAATTAGATTCAAGCAAGCACTTATGAACTGTTAATTTAATTGAAAGTGCGACGGTGTAGTCATTTGGGGACTGAGAATTAGTTAGACCTTGAAATATATTTTTTACCAATCATAAATCTACACATATTTTTTTAAGATCTTTATTATATTTTAAGGTGTCCTAATACAAGGAGGATCAGACCATACTTGCCTTTCGGAAATTTGCTAGGTTCTCTGTCAGCAGGTCTCCTCACAATGTTTTCCTTTACTGTTAAAGAAGGGGTAATCATACTGGAAATGGTACATGAATGAATTGCATACACACGTGAAAATATCATGCAATTCCTCCTGGGTTTGAACCTGGTTCACTCAGTTAAATAATTGGTACCACTTGGTTGGTACCGCTTATTATTTATTTATTTTAAATGTATACATAAACTTGACATATTATATACTAAAACCTTTCTCTTGAATTACTCTATCTATTTAAAGAACCGCATCAAAATCCGTTGTGTAGTTTTAAAGATCTAAGCATACATAGTGACAGACAGACAGCAGGAAGCGACTTTGTTTTATACTATGTAGTGATAAGCTTGTACTACATTTACTTTCAATCTTCAAGCTAGATATGAACTGATAAACGGGATGATATAAAAAAAATCCAAATTGAATTTGAAGTTTTAAGTTTTTTATTTTTTTAATCTCATTGCAATATGTATTCATTAATATCAATACAGAATCTTTATACGACTCGTTTGGCTCAGTTCACGTTTGGGGCATTCATTTGTTAAGCACGAATGTTTGTATCCAGTCATGGTTGTTTATATTTATGATATGTATGTATTTAAAAGTTATATACTATCTAGTATTCGTAACATCGTAGCTTACCACGGAACTTGATGGCGCTGTTGTAAGAATTTCCTAACATATTTATTTAATAGTTTTTAGAGTTTTTGCTTTTTTCTGTCTGTGATCTCATAACGAGAAAACTACTCGACTTATACTCGGTTATCCGCGTCAACATAAAGGATACTTTTAACTGCAGGAAAATATTTATAATAACCGTTAAGCTTATCTAAGTACAAAATGTTTTATTTTAAACTAGCAACTCCACCTCGCTTCGCTCGAGTTCGTCCCTAGATTTAGCGCGGGAGAAGCCGCGCGTACCGCTAGTTAAAATAAAAAAAATCTAAAATAGAAAGAGCCTAAGTTACTCCTTATAACATTAGCTATCTGCGAGTAAAAGTCCCGTGAAAATCAGTCCAGCCGTTTCAGAGATTAGCCGGAACAAACAGACAGACAAAAATTATTATTTTTTTAAATATGCACCTATAGACTAGCATTTCCCGCGACTTCTTCTTCTTCTTTATAAAAACCGGAAACCAAATTCTTTCTGAGTCGCGCGGTATGGTATCGCAGAACTAACGCCCTTCCCGTTTTTGCAACATTTTTCAATGATTCTCCGCTCCTATTGGTCAAAGCGTGATGTAATATAGCCTAAAAACTTACTCGATAAACTGACTAAAAGATTTTTTCTATTACAACCAGTAGTTGCTGAGATTAGCGCGTTCAACCAAACAAACAAACTCTTCAGCTTTATAATATTAGTATAGATATTGATTGGAGGAATATTAATAAGAAATAATAAAGTATTGTTGAAAACTCAATATTAAATATAAATGTAGGTATTTGGTGTTTGAGACCTGAATAGAAATAACGGCATTAACATTTATCATGTTTTTAATTTCAAGGTTGTTCTGATAATAATGATGTATTGCTTTGTTTTTGAATATTATGTTGAATTTTGTTAAAATTACTTAAATTGAAAAAAATAATGTGTCCCAGCGTTGGTAAGAAAATGAAGCGGGTTCAATTCCCAGGCGTTCCATGAAATTTTTTTAATTTTTGGTTACCTATATCTCATTTTTAACATGATTGCTCAATACAAACTAAAATATGCATAGGCAACTATCTATAAATATAATTTATAATTAAAGAGCCACAGCGTATAGCTTTTTCTCTATTAAACATACTAGCTACCTGGTGACCGCTGAAGTTACAATATGGACTGGGAAATGCAAACCAGTGTTCTGTTAAACATAAAATATGAATATTTTTGCCATTCATAAATAACTCCAGTTCAAGTTAAGCCAAGAAACGCACAGGGAGGAGCCACTTCGATGGGTGGTGTGTGGTGTGATGGCTTGCCAGATGACCGGGAAATCTGGGATTGTCCCGGGATATTGCGTCTTGTCCCATGTCCAGTAATTAGACCATATTGTCCCGGATTCCGAAAAAATTAATAGTTTAGTAACAAAATAAACTAACAACGAATAACAAGTCACACAGCTAAAACCTTTAAAAATAAAAAAAGCAAGATATTTTTACTATGATCTCGACCCGACACCGTTGACCTAGAATTGTCCCGGATTTGATAAGTTTCTATCTGGCAACGCTAGTGGTATGTACCCGGGTTGCGCCTGGTACTTCTCTGATATCAGAGTGGATTCTGGAGCAACTCCTTGGCACAAAGGCACCCCTTGGCTCTGCCGAAGCAGACCTGCTGGGCCCTCGGCGCGTCGTGGTTGAATGCGCAATCGATTCTGCGACGCCCCATTAAGACGGAGAATGTCTGTTGGCTTTTAGTGGGTAGTTTTGGTTGGTTCCTGGTAACCCCTTTAGTATAAATTTTTTTACTAACTTTGAATGTCTTATTTATTTCTAATCAAAAGCCTAAATAATAAGTGTTCTAGCTTTAAAATGATGTTGATGATGAATGATTGACGTCGTATTTCAGCCCCTTACAGCTCTTTTCACGCCTTGAAAAGTAGGTAGCCTATCTCCTTTCTCAGGCTCCAGACTATCTGTGTATCAAATTCTATTTAAATCGGTTCAGTAGTTTGTGCCTGAAAGTGCGATAGATAGTTTATTTCGCATTCAATTAATATTAGTAAGGATTAGGCTACTTATATCTATACAATATACATACGACTAATGAGAATTAGTAGCTGAGAAAAGATAAGGCATTTAAACGGATAGTAATAATAACTTATTAAATATATTCAATGTAAACTAAAGCGCTTTAAATAAATTCACTAATATGTTATCTGTTACGTAATATTTGTTTTCGCCATGCTACATTTTGTGGTACTACGCAGTTCCTTTATCTTAGGCTTGGCTTCGACTTAAAGATTAGATATAGGGCGCGATAATTCTTGTATATTTGAATTTTGAAGATTTCGAATGAATTCAATTTATAAGGTACTTACCTTTGATCGCGGCTTCACTTGCTTTTTACGTGCAGTTCAAGGTAACCTATGTCCGATCCTACAATCAAGTCCAGGGATTTAAGCGTGTAAAACTAACAGTTTATGTTATTACTAGCCTTTCCCGCGGGTCCGCTCGCGTTCTAAAGGCTGAGAATCAAAAGAAATATTTTTCTCTCGTTTTTGCAACATTTTTCATTGATGCTCTGCTCATATTTGTCGTAGCGTGATGTAATATAGCCTATAGCATTCCTCGATAAACGGACTATCCAACACAAAAATAATTTTTATTTCGGACCAGTTCCTGAGATTTTTACGCTGTATAAAATATTTTGATTTGATTGATGGTTCCACCATATGACTATGTATGGATAACTAACACCTGGAGTAGGAAAATTCCAATGTACATGATATAGAAATGTGCGCTGTAAACTATGGTCTGATTCGAACAGAAGTGAAATGCCGTCATTAGTATCCAAGACCGCCGCTAGGGATCTAATCTACTTTAACATTATAAAGCTGAAGAGTTAGTTTGTTTGGTTTAACGCGCTAATCTCAGGAACTACTGGTCCGAATTGAAAAATTCTCTTAGTGTTGGACAGTCCGTTTATCGAGGAACGCTATAGGCTATAGGCTATATTACATCACGCTACGACCAATAGGAGCGGATCATCAGTGAAAAATAATGCAAAAACGGGAGAAAAATATTTCTTTTGATTTTCAGTCTTTAGAACGCGAGCGGAGCCGCGGGAAAGGCTAGTCGCTAATAAATGTAAGACGTGGAACGAAAATAAGATTCCCTTGTATCTTTGAAACAATTTCCTCAAACCTCTATACAAAGTTCTAGTTTACATAACTATTTTTGTTTTTAATGGCTCGTCGTAGACAGCTAGCACTGTTCGTAATCCGTATACAATATAATGTCGCTATTTTTGTACCGGTGTCTCTCGGACTTTGTAAGGCCGGTTTAATATGATGGTTCCATAGTGTTTTTTTTTATTTTGTAGGTGTTTTCGTGGGATTTTCTTATTTTTTTACTTAAATAAACTTTTTCATACATGATGATGTACTCTCGACCGATTACGGCCACGGCGGCTAATCTTATTGAGGTTATCCATCTGCGCGGGAGATATTAGAGTGCACAAGTGTTCCTATCACTGTCATATTCCGGTGGGACGACTACTTGACACGACCAGTTAGAGCTAAGAATCGACGCGACACGTGCTCTTTGAAGTAGCTTAGTAAGGCTTACGAAATAGAAAGACTCGATAACTAAACTTTGCCCGACCTAGAACTCGAACCAAGGACCTCTCGGTATGCAACAGTACATGCCAGCCACTACACCATCGGAGCAGTTAAATAACATAAATATTATAAAATATAAACCCATGACTGGAGTACAAACATTGATGCTCAACAAATGAATGCTTCCAGCGGGACTCAAACCCAGGACCGTTATCAGTAAAATTTACCAAAAAATCTTAAATATTTGCGTAGATATAAGAAAATATTAAAGTATAACTTGATGGTTTAAATGTAATTTACACAGTTGCACTGCCCCGGAACAAATTTACTGTTAGTTACATACAGTGGCAGGCCGATAACAAAGAATGTACCAGTTATTTTCCGATCAAAATAAAGTTATTATTATTTTTACTTGCAGTAAACACCTTATTATTGGAATATAAAATAGCCTATAGCAGTGTTTCCCAAACCTTGTTTTGTCATGGCCCGGTAAATTTTATACTGCCCCTTCGTGACCCACTTAATATTTTAAACCCAAGGTTCATTAACTGCGATGCGTCCATCGATAGTAAGTTAGATTTTTTAAAACAAGGCGGGATCGTTGCGACCCGGTATTTTATTTTGATGGCCCGGTACCGGGTCGCGACCCGGCAAATGGGAAACACTGGCCTATAGCATTCTGCAGTAATTTCCAAAATAGTATGTAGTTGACCCTTTTTAACTTCCCACTGTTGAACACGGGTTTTCCTTCGGTATGACGGGCATCAGGCCATAGTCCAAAGTGTTTGTAACAAAACACCAAAACACCTCACGTTTTTTTAATAAATACCTATTATAGAACTAGCAAACCTGACTCGCTTCGCTGGGCGTAAGTCGACATAAATTAAACGTCTTTTATATATATTTTTATAAAATAAAATTAGCCTAAGGTACTCCTTATAACATAAGCTATCTGCGTGTGAAAGTCTATTTAAAATCGGTCCAGCCGTTTCAGAGATTAGCCGGAACAAACAAACAGACAATCAAAAAAGCCGTAACTTAGCTTCAAAGCTTACCAGACCATGGAGCTAGATGGTGCTTTGTCTCTACATATATTTATTTTATAATTTACCTACTTAGTACTTACTGCGTACAGTCATATTTTTTTGTCCATTGTTTCATTAAAATCATAAATAAAGTCGATGAAACACGTAGCTTCTGAGTCATAAGAAAACGTTGTGAATATATTTTTTGCTTGTTGTTTTGATAGCGAGAATGAATTTAGTAAAAATATTTCTTACAAATGTTAGATATTATTTTACGTGCCCATTCTAGCCCGTGGCTTCGCTTGCGAGTTATTGACAAACAGACGGAAATTGATCGGATTTAGGGTGCCTTTTCTATATATCAACTACTAGGTTTACCGTCAGCAAAAGCACGGGTTCCGCTAGTTAAAATAAATAAAATTTCTACCTTCTCCTGTTATGAAGTCGGTTAAGAAGTAGCCTAAGTTACGCCTTATAACATAAGCTAACTGCGAGTGAAAGTCCCGTCAAAATCGGTCCAGCCGTTTCAGATATTATTCGGAACAGACAGACAAAAATTTTAAAAATTGTTTTTTAATTGCTTATATCGTATATAATTTCATTATATGGATTTAGTGAAATGCTGTTAATTTGAAATTAAAAGAGACTCCAATCATTTATATGTATAGATGGAAAGATTATGCAAGGACGTCTGTTAAGCTAGAAAGGTCAAGTCTAGAAAGTTCAGCAGAATCACTCGTATTATATCTCAATATTTAGTGCTCATTTAGTGCTAATTTAATGCTGATAACAGATATTTAGTGCTGTGATAGGTGGACAAAAAATGAGAACACTGCTAACTTTTAATGTAAGCTAGCAGTACGTCTGTAAAGCTAGAAAGTTTAAGTCGGCGGATTCACTCGTTTTATATCTCAAAATTTAGTGCTCATTTAGTGCTAATTAAGTGCTGATAACAGATATTTGGTGCTGTGATAGGTGGACTAAAAATGAGAACACTGCTAACTTTTAATCAAGCTAGCAATGTACTATTCGTGACCGCGCTATGATACAGTTGAAGCGAGAGGCACATCAGCTAATAATTTAGTGCTTAATTAGTGCTGCCTGTACAAGCAAACAGATTTTTCGAAAAAAAAATTTCAGTTTTTAAGTATAGATTACTGCTGACATAACGACACGAGCAATACGAGTAGAGGGGAACATTTTCCTAATTTAAAAAAAATGTCTTAATTTTCATTTTTGTGTAGTTGATAAGTAATAGAATAAGTGTAAAAAAAATTTTAAAGCATTAATCATTAACTTCATAAAGAAATTTTTTTTTTAAATACTTTAAGTTTTAGGCCGCTAGACCAGCAGGTCCCCTTAAAAACTTTCCAAAAACAATTAATTCTAAAAATAAACGTAATAATATTTCTATCTTGCTACAGCGTATAAAATGAGCGCTATTTGCACATCTAAACTTTTTCTTACGATTTTTTCTTTATTTTTTTGATCATCATAAAGAACCCATGATCCATCTCTTCTTTTGCAAATTGCAACATAATGCCCTACTGGTTTCCAATCTATATGATGATCTTCGTTTTCTTTATCATCATCCTTTTCAACATTTCTAACGTTCTTCCTCCTCCTCACTTTTTTTCTTACATTCAAGCTTTGCGTTCTGGTTTTACGTGCAGTTGGAGGAAATTTTTTAAAAATCTTTGCTGTACTGGCAGCATTAATTGAGCACTATCTAATTAGTAACTCTTTTCAATTTCACCAATACCGATTTTAAAGTCATCTTTCAGCTCTATGATTGCTCGTGTCGTTATGTCAGCAGTAATCTATACTTAAAAACTGATTTTTTTTTTTTCGAAAAATCTGTTTGCTTGTACAGGCAGCACTAATTGAGCACTAAATTATTAGCTGATGTGCCTCTCGCTCCAACTGTATCATAGCGTGGTCACGAATAGTACACTGCTAGCTTGATTAAAAGTTAGCAGTGTTCTCATTTTTAGTCCACCTATCACAGCACCAAATATCTGTTATCAGCACTTAATTAGCACTAAATGAGCACTAAATTTTGAGATATAAAACGAGTGAATCCGCCGACTTAAACTTTCTAGCTTTACAGACGGACTGCTAGCTTACATTAAAAGTTAGCAGTGTTCTCATTTTTTGTCCACCTATCACAGCACTAAATATCTGTTATCAGCATTAAATTAGCACTAAATGAGCACTAAATTTTGAGATATAATACGAGTGATTCTGCTGAACTGTCTAGACTTGACCTTTCTAGCTTAACAGACGTTATGCAAGGCCTGGTTTAAAAATAAAATTATTTATGTAACATAATCTAGCAGTAGGTCTTTTATCGTCTCACTTCTAGGAACGGGTATCCTTTCATTACGGGGAGGGTTAGGCCATAGTTCACCACGTTGGACAAGTGTGGGCATTTATTTCTTAAACTTGCTAGGATATTTCTTCTTGCTAGATGATTTCCTTCACCATAAGACGGAACACCATGAGAACGGTAGATTGATTCCCATATGAAAATATCAGAGGTGCAAAACCCAGATTTCAACCCGCTTCATTCGGCTTCCCACAGGGGTACCACTACTCTTTTCGGTTATGTTAGGTAGTTGATAAACTAAAGATGAATTCATCTTTAGTTTATCAACTACCTCGTAAGCTACCTATAACACAAGCCTCCTAGCTTACAACGCAAGTAGTTGTGTTATTGTCCCGATATAAAATAAAATAAAAACGCATATAATTTCTAATTATGTGTATATCATTATATCATATCATTTTGAGGACATTTTAAGACGCTTAAGGTGTATCTTGACTTTTTTTACCGATTGCGTTCCTATATTTTTTTTCATAAATACATACATTTGACGTTTGGCTCAATTTTTAGTGACCCTATTTGCTGCGCCAGCGGTCGCGGGTTCGAGGCTGGGGGCATACATTGGTTGGGCACGAATGTTTGTACCCCAGTCATGGGTGTTTATATTTATAATATGTATTTATTTAAAGATAATATATGTGTAGTATATCAACTATATAATATCCGTAACACAAGCCTTGTAGCCTAACACGGAACTAGATAGTGCTGTGTGTATTAATGTACCAACATATTCATTTATTTATACGTGCTTATATGTGCATAGTGCTTATAATATTTGAAGCCTTGATTAAAAGCTGTCCTATAACCGTCCGTTGACCTATAACCGAGTTATTTATATTTGTACTGTAGGTGAACGAGGTTCAATGTTAGATATACGTTTCGTATGAAAAGAAGTTTTGCATACTAACTTTTACACGCGGATTTACCTTTTCTTTTGAAGAATAGATTCGTATTTATACATATTTTTGTAAGATATAGTTTATTGTTTAGGGCATTGTCAATGATGTAGGAGATATAGTACAACGCGCAACAACGCAGACACAAGTGCACTCTCTATTCCTGTCACTCTCATACTCTCGACACGACCAGTAACGTTTAAGAGTGAGGCACGGGAGTGACATCTCCTGACTGTTTCTGATGCTTACTAAACAGAAAGACTCAATAACTTGGCCAACCCAGGCATCGAATCCAGAACCTCTGGATGTGCGGCAATATATGCTAGCCACTTAAACACCGTGACAGTTTCTAAAAAGAGGTAAATTTAATGTAGAAGGTGGGTAAATGCAGCTATTAACTGACGTATTTTCTTCGTATCTTCTACGTTCTCCATGACATCGAAGTAATCTGGACTCAACTGAAGAAGGAAATTAAATTGAACTTTTCTCCATTCGTCAACAGGTGGTGCTGGTGGCAAAGGTGTGTGGGGAGCTCCCGGATCCGAACTCCTCGAGGAGTACGTGGAAGACGCCAACGACCCCAACTACGATTCTGAAGCAATCACCAACGGGGACGTCGAGTTCAAACAGGTCATAGTTGAGGCTGATCCCGAAGAGATCGTGGTATGTACAATTTAAAAAAATATATGGAATTTAGAAATGGAACGGTTGGTTGTGTGGCCGGATACCGGTTTTCGGATATCCGGTTAGCAGCAAAGTCCAAATGGAACTTCCTCAACTCGCACCTGGCCATCGTAAAAGACTATAGCCTTTTCTTTATCACATTGATAAAAGCCACGTTTTCAGCAGTGGGACGTTTAAAGAGCTGGATAATCATCCGCTCATCATTTAATCGGTACATCACTATTTTATATTAGTGATGTACCCGATCTTAAATAGCGAGGAAGGGATGATAAAAACAAAGACGTAGCTATTGTATGTGCCATATATGTAGGTGAAAACGTCCAACTTGGAAAATCGCCAGTGACCTGCATAAGTGCGGTAGGTCAGTTAAATTCGTCACATCTGGTATACTATTATGTCTATAAATATAATAAAATTCTAATTTAATCGAATCTGTTCATTGAATCTTTTTTTATATTATTATCTTATTGAATTCGACAATAATGACTAATTCAATAAGATAATTAAAAAAAAGATTCAAAATTCTTTTCAAATTTTTGTCCGCTGTTTGTTTGTGATCGCATCACGAGAAAATTACTGGACAGATAAAGGAAAATATCTTATCTCAGAAAAATGTATACTAACTTATGTATCTAGGGGACGAATGAGTCGTTAGTCTAAGTTAATATAACTCATTCGAAGTAACACCTTTAAAGTTACAACGACAATAATAACATACATACGTTGTCACAAACTTAAAGATATAAGTTGATCGACGACACGTTTGGCGCAGTTTGTAGTGATCCTATTTTCTTGCGCCAACGGTCGCGGGTTCGAGTCCCGCTGGGGGCGTTCATTTGTTAAACTCGAATGTTTGTGCTCTAGTCAAGCTTGTATATATTTATAATATGTATTTAAACTTATGTATGTAGTATATCAACTATCTGGTATCCGTAACACAAGCTTCGTAGCTTATCACGGAACTAGATGGCGCTGTGTGTAATAATGTCCCAACATATAGTCGTAGTCATCGAAATCCGCCATCTTGCGGCTGATGCGCGTGCGCATGTCGAGCATAATCAATGCGACGGGTCAATGACTATTGCATTGCGACAGTACGTTTGAGTTTAACCTAAAAAGAAACTTTAGGAGTCATCTCAATCGAGATTGTTCTCATTTGAGAGTACTTACTTCGATATAAATGTTTGTATCGGAAGATTTTTTTTTTGAGTTTAATCTAAAAAGAAACTTTAGTTAATAAGGATTTACTTCCCTTATACTATCATAATTTAAATAAAATTATTCACTCTATGTTACCGACCAATCTCCTTTGTGTCTTCTCCATTCTACGTGACATTGGCGAAATAATCTGTGCTCAACTGGCACGCTTTGAAGCCATCAACAATAGAATTGAATTGAATTGAAAGAAACTTTAGTAGTCATCTCAATCGAAAATATTCTCATTTGAGACTGACCTTATTTCGATATATGTTTGTATCGGACGATTTTATAGTATGACATTTTGTATGTATGTTTGTTTGTTTGTTTGTCTGTCTGTCACTCCTTCAGACTGTGCTAGGCTGATTTTGATGAAATTTAGTATACGTATAGATAAGGATCTGACGTAAGTAATACATAACCTGGCCTGATCCCCCTCGTACTGAGGGAGGTCCGTGCCCAGCAGTGGGACGTTAAAAAGAAAAAAAGGGCTGATGATGAATGCATAAGCTGTTGATGGTTAATGACTTGCCCACACTTTGCTGATATTTCCTTAAAAAATGTGTTATAACAGATTCAGATTAACTTCAAGTATTGTCTATTTAAAAAATGAGATCGGTCGAGACGATCAGAAAAGGATTGGTTTAGTTTGTAATGAACTTGTGCCGACGGTCGCGGGCTTGAATCCCGCTGTGGGCAATCATTAGTGTGATAAACACAAACGTTTGTTATCCAGTCACGGATTATATTTAGGACATAGTGGCTGATATTTTAATGAATGAAATATTTTTATGTGTGTCCTTGCGTTTGTTTCAGCGTAAATGTGAGCCGGTGATATTAGAGTACTTCGAGCATGGCGACACTAATGCCGCGGCAGAGGACTTCTTAGAGTTCGTCTCCGCTTCGAAGAGCCATTTGGTAAGATTGAATAAGTTTTTGATATAGATATATATTGTTTAAATATTATTCGACAATCCGTTTGGCTCAGTTTGTGCTGACAACTACTTGCTGCGCCAATTGTTCGCGGGTTCTAGTCTCGCTCGCATTCGTTCGTCATGTCAGTCATGGGTGTTTATCTATACTAATATTATAAAGCTGAAGAGTTTGTTTGTTTGTTTAGTTGAACGCGCTAATCTGTATATCTTCTCGATTTGTAAGTTGAATGGACGAAGGTGATATGTCGCAATATTCTAATTTATAGAAGATTGAGTTCAAAGTTTGTATAATGTATGAAGTTTGTATATAAAGTCGACGCGACGACACGTTTGGCGCAGATTGAGTGACTCAATGTTCTTGCGCCAGCGGTCGCGGGTTCGAGTCCCGCTGGTTCATTCGTTAAATTCGGATGCTTGTACTTCAGCCATGGGTGTTTATATTTATATTATGTATGAATTTATTTATCCGTTACACAAGCTTCCTTCGTAGCTTACCACGGAACAAGATGGCGCTGTGTGTAATAATGTCCCAACATATTTATTAAAAAAAATGTCTGAAGTGTAGTGAACTGAACTGTAATAGTCATAAATATGTCTGTTTTAATATTGAAAACTGTTTATAACACTCTATAACACCGATATCTATGCATAGAACAGAAAAATTCGAAAATGCTATGTACATACCACCTTCATACATTCATGTCTTGAATTATTTATTAATAGATTTAGCGAGACTGCGAGAGCGAAGCCGCGGGTTTCGCTAGTAAATGTATACAAAATACTATACACTTGTTTGGCTCAGTTGGTAACGACCCTACTGTGTGCGCCAGCGGTCGCGGGTTCGAGTCCCGCTGGGGTCATACATTTATTGAGCACGAATGTTTGTACTCCCAGTCATGGGTGTTTCTATTTATAATATGTATGTATTTAAAAGTTATATTATATGTAGTATATCAGCTATCTGGTATTCGTAACACAAGCATCGTAGCTTACCACGGAACTGGATGGCGCTGTGTGTAAGAATGTCCCAACATATACTAAAACTTTCCTCGAGATACACTCTATCTATTGGTGAAAACAGCATGAAAATCGGTGCAGTAGTTTTTGAGTTTATCGCGAACAGACAGACAGACGCGGTGGAGGACTTAGTTTTGTAATATGTAGTAATATTATTTCTTACATTTTCAAGGTGTGCGAGACAATTGTAGAGATAGCTTTGGACCACAAGCCGTCTCACTGTGAAATGGCCTCCGTTCTCATCTCAGACCTGTATGGGAGGATATTCTCCGCTAAAGACATAGCTACTGGTGAGTCATTACTCATTACTACGGGCTTACTAGTTTATATTTCAAATAAACGGTCCAAATCTGACATTCCTTTTTTGTTTTGCTGATAGTCAATTTTGTTCTCTAATTTCTTTCTAAAACATGCCAGTTTGTATCACCTTGCTGCTATCGCTTCGACGCTTTACGAGAGTGCGCTGTCAAAGCTTGATTTCACACTCTAATCCGATAAGCTTACCCAAAACCTCCAGATGGCTTACAGAGGCTGTGCTTGCCCAACTGCGGGATGCGGCGGGGTTCTAGGGTCCTAAAAGCCGAAAAAAAATTTAAAAAGAAAATCTAAAAAAATAAAAAAAAATTTTTTTAAAAAGAAACAAAAAAAGTCAGTCGGACCACGTTACATGCTAATGCATGTATCACTAGTTTTAAGTTTAATAATATAAAAATCCAAAAAATAAAAAAAAACAAAATTTTAATAAACAAAAGGCACGAGCGCTTAACGCCTGTGGATGAGAAAAAAAAACCAGATAGCGTATTGAGTGCGCCGTCAGATATATTTTTGTATACTTATATTATGGTCCACGTGCAGCGTTCGAGCACCTGCTGGAGAAGCTGCCGGACCTGGTGCTGGACACGCCTGACGCAGCCGTGCTGCTGTCCAACTTCGTGGCGCGCTGCGTCGCCGACGACTGCCTGCCGCCCAAGTTCGTGCACGCGCACGCGGACAGAGACCTCAACAGTACCGCCAGGTCTCTCTCTCTCTCCTCTTCTCTCATTTTATATCTATCTCCCTCTCTCTTTCGTTTTCTGTCTCTTGCATTAAAGCATTGGATATGTTGATAGGAAGTGGTTGTAGGATGATGAACGCAGTCACAGAAAATCGATCGCTCAGCGATCGCCCGGCAATATCGGCCATACCAAACATCATTGCCGGTAAGGCCGGGACAGTACTGCAATAGTCTTGTGTAGTTCGCGAACGAACTAGTTCGAAAGAGCGATCCCACAGACGAACTACGCGAACTAGTTCTCAGATCCCTCGCTCCTTAGTTCTTTAGTTCATTAGTAATCTGTGCCAACTGCTATGGATCCTTCTTCGAATTCAGCTGTCAAGTACTTCACAAACGATTAACGAACGAAACGAACGAAATCAAATCCCATTACGATAAAAAAGGTTTCAGCTATAATAGTAAAAATATTATAAAATATGTAAATTTTATTTTATTATAATATATATTTTATTTTATATACCTACAATTTTGTTACTTTTTTATTTATTTCTTATTTTTATTTATATACATACAAATATGTATATTAGATCTTATATTATTATTATTTTTTTACTGGATATGATATGGTTTTGTTAATAAATACTTTTTAAATAATATTACATATTAATTTTTTTGTAAACGCCTGAAATAAAAGTATATATTTTATTTATTTTTTATTTTATTTATTTACACTAATACATTTCGAGGTTCGAATCTATTTGGCTGTATGTGTGGGTACATTCGGTTGGACACTTTAAGAAAACTCTCATTCAAAACTTGAGCCATGCCGGAATCCGGATCGGGCGAACGATCTGTCTCGGATTTGAGAAAGGAACTAACGAACTAAAAGAACGACCTAGTTCGTTAAGGACCTGCTAAATTGACCTGATTTGAAACTATCTTTTCGGATTTTGTCGCGGATTTATCCTTTTTATTTACTTATTTTCTCAGTAACCAACTTTTGACTGTCTTGGACGTTTTATAACAATAAAATTTAGTGTTAGTATTTCTTTTTTTTAAATTGCTGTTTTTTTTCACAGACAAGCCATACACAGGGCAGAGACGTTGCTGTCGATGAAGCAGGGGCTCGTGAGGCTCGACAACATATGGGGTGTGGGTGGAGGTATCAGGTAAGGGAGGAATATAAGTATCACTACATAGTATAAAACAAACTCGCTTTTTCTGTCCCTATATCCCTTTGTACGCTTAAATCTTTAAAACTACGCAACGAATTTTGAAGCGGTTTTTTTTAACAGAGTGATTCAAGAGGAAGGTTTATATGCATAACTAGCGGAACCCGCGGCTTTGCCTGTGCTAAATCTAGGAAAAAGCCCAAGCGAAGCGAGGTCGAGTCGCTAGTATAATATAAATATGTTGGGACATTATTACACACAGCGCCATCTAGTTACCAGATAGTTGATATACTACATATATAAGTTTAAATACATACATATTATAAATATAAACACTCACGACTGGAGGACAACATTTGAGTTTATTTATGTTTGCGCATGGGTACATTCGCACACGAAATTACTAAGCCTTTTCGTTTATTTTTGGCTAGCCTTTCTCTCGCGACGTATATTGGTTATTGGTACATTGAAAAATATATTAGATAGAATGTCATTAAACAGAATTCTATTAATTAATAAAATATGTATATTTGATTCAGTGTAGAGTAATCTACTTAAAAAAAAATTAAATGATTCGTTTAATATATATTTTTTTAAATTATTAACTGCATTATTATCAGACTCTCTCTTTATAAAACAATATACGTCAAAAAATTTTTTCTCTAAATTAATATCTTTTGTGTGCGCGATGGTATTTCGAACGACGAACCAATAGCGAGCCGAAAGCATTCGGCGCGTGACTTACTTAGACTCTAGTTTGGGAGTCGGAGGCTTCAACAGGCTTATGTCAGTAAAATAAGTAAATAAAAAAATATTTATTATTATTATCATTATATAGGCTTTGTATTTTGTATAGTTTGTCCATTTTATTAATGGGTTTTTTGATAGCTCGACGACTAACAAGCTATTGTGATGTCAAAAGGACGTAATAATCGATATCTCTTATTTTTTTAAATGTAACATAATATTTATTTTTATATTTATTAATATAAAAATAAATATTATTATCGTAAAAATCAAGTGTGTGGAGAGAACTAAGAGAATCATAATGTCTGATTTGGACCGTGACATTGCATTTGATAATTTATGCACACAAGAGTTAATAATAATTAATATAACTGAAGACTCCTCATCGGACAAATCTAATATAAATGATGATTCTGACGAATCATATTAATAAAAGGAATTAAACTATTTTAGTTGTTTTATTTGTATGACCATAATAAGAAGATAGTAAAACTTTACATAATGTTAATGTTTTAATTTATTGGTTTCAACTAGTGATGCAACGAATACGAATACGAATATTCGTATTCGCCGAATAGTAGGTATTTACCGAATATTCATATTCGCCGAATATCATCACGAATATTAAAAACATAATATTTATTACCCAACCCAAATTACGTTTTGGCTGGCATCGTGTATCCGAATTCCGAACGCACCTACGCACTATATACTGTTTACGGGGATTACCCTAACATTGAATAAAAGGAGTTATTCTCAAGTTGTCAATTGTTACTTGTTTAAATAAGATTAGGTGCTCCTTACATGTAGTATTGTTTTATAGTACGTATTATTCGAGCTATTTTTTCTCTCTTGTGTGTAAAAATGTAAAGTCTTTGAAATAATTTCAAATTAAAATGACCTCTTTATTATTTATTGCCTTGTTGAATTATTCGTATTCGTATTCGCCGAATAGTACATTTGATATTCGTATTCGTATTCGTTAAAGTAGTATTCGTTGCATCACTAGTTTCAACCTTAAAATTTTGTTGTCTTCCATATTAAATAACATATTACACCTTATTTACATATTAGCATTTATTTCTATCGATTATTTGTAATCTGTGGCACAATCGTAGTAGAGATTATGTGTGACACAGCAATAAGGGGGCGGTGCCCGTCCATGAAGTACAATAATTTTTTTATGACATTTTAACTTTAACGGCTAACCATTAAATACGAACTTCGTGGGCATGAGCGGTCAAAAAACCATTAATAAAATGGACAAACTATAATGATTAAAGTAACATATTTTTTATAATCCTTGTCTTGCCCCCAGGCCGGTGAAGTCCCTCATCCGCCAGATCCAGCTCCTCATCAAGGAGTACCTGACATCGGACGACCTCGGCGAGGCCATGCGTTGCGTGCGCGAGCTCGAGGTGCCACACTTTCACCATGAACTTGTCTATGAGGTATGGTGTACCGGATTTTTTTTTTATTTTTTATAAAGAGAAAAATATAGGATAGGGTTTCGCTCCAAAAAAATTAAAACTTTCACTATGAACTTGTTTGTGAAGTATGTAACAGTGATTTTTTTTATTTGTTATAAAGAGAATAAATAAAAAATTTAATACCACTTAAGTAATTTAGCGAAACATTTTTTTTTTTAATTTAACTTTTATATGTAGTGTCATAAATTATTTTGATTATCTTTAAAACTGCTCTTTTTAAATTTATATTAAATTTATTTTAATTTTGGACACACGCACGTACACGCAAGCACACGCGCACACTAAACTATTGATTACCTCTGAATGAATATAAAGGACTATTTCAATTCAATTTGATTTTCTGAAAAGGTTTTATGTACAAGATTTGATTTAGAATTTTACTATATGTTTATATTAGGTTTATTTGTATGGTATTTTCTAGGGTAATATTAATTATTATTATTGTAGACAGCAGTAACGCGCTCGCATGAATAACCAAGTGATGCGGGTTCAAATCCGGGTCTCGCACCTCTGATATTTTCATGTGCAAATCATTTCTATCATGATTACCACTTGTGTTACGGTGAAGGAAAACATCGTGAGGAAACCTGCATGTTTGAGAGAACCTAGCAAGTTTTCGTAAGACATGTGAAATCCGCCAACACGCACTAGGCCAGCGCGGTGGACTATGACCTGATCCCCCTCGTATTGAGGGAGACCCGTGCCCAGTAGAGAGACGTTAAAAAAGTCTAATGATGATGATGATGATGATTGCAGACAGTCCTGCTAGCTGTGGAGGCGATCAACTCGAGTGTAGAAGAGCAGCTGTGCAGGTTCCTGGCAGAGTTGCAGCGGTGTGTCATAGTGTCTCCGGATCAGATGGACAGGGTGAGTGGGAGTCGAGTAATAGAGATAGTATTTGAGTAGAATTCAACTCTCTTTATGTCCCACTGTTGGGAGTGGGGGATAAACCATAGTCCACCATGCCATGATAATTAATGTGGGTTTTATTGAAAATTTTAATATTGGATTGGGTGATTGTGTATGTCTTTTTAAAAGGCTAAAAGCCGATCGTTTATGGCTTTTATTAATTGAAGATGTGAAATGATGGAGTGAATATGTCGCATTATGAACTTAATGAAATTACCAATAAAAATATTAAGACAAAACTAAAACATTATTTCCTTTGTATTATTATTTGTATTATTATTTAGATTAAATTATTAAATATTAAATAATATTTAATTCTAAATTATAACAATATTGTATATAATAATATAATATATTTAATATTAATAATGTAATAAAATATATTATAATGAATTATGTAAGTAACATTATACAAATCTAAGTGATTTACAATGTTAAATTTAATTAAAAAAAATATGTTAACTTTAATAATAATAAATAAATAAAAAAAATGCGTATATGTGGGTGTTAAAACAGTTTTACATATAAAAACAGACATATTTGTTGTCCCAACATAAATATTTATTTCATTAATAAATATTTATATTTTATAATAATTTGACGACACGTTTGGCTCAGTGGGTAGTGACCCTACTTTCTGCGCCAGCGGTCGCGGGTTCGAGTCCCGCTGGGGGCATACATTTGTTGAGCACGAATGTTTGTACTCTAGTCATGGGTGTTTATATTTATAATATGTATGTATTTAAACTTATATATGTGTAGTATATCAACCATCTAGTATCCATAACACAAGGCTCGTACCTTACCGTGGAACTAGATAGTGCTGTGTGTAAATGTCCCAACATATTTATTATATTTATTTATTTATTAATGTCTTGAATTAAAACTAAATCTTACCTATCCCAGGGTTTCCTGCGCGTGCTGGAGGACATGTCGGACATAGTGCTGGACGTGCCGCTGGCGTACATCATGCTGGACCGCTTCGTGGAGCGCTGCTCCTCGCGGCTGAGGCTCGGGGACGCCGTGCTGCAGAGGATGCCCACCAGGTGGGTGCTAGTGATGTGCGAGTATCGATAGTTTGGGTGTTCGAGTATCGATAAAACGAATTATTCGTTCCCAATCGGATATTTCATTCGGAAAATTGGAAATTTCGATTCATTTGAATGTTGCTGAATGATTAGTAAATTTCGGATTATTAGATTTTTTTTCGAATAATTCTATTTTTTTTCCGAATGTTAGTTTTAACGAATTTTCGAGTGTATTGAATTCAGGGTTTCTTATTTTCAATATTGAAATATAAATTTAACAGTCGATATACATTTTATTCAAACCATGAATTTTAGTTACACAAATTTATCGAAACTTTTCTAATTTTTCAAAAATTCGAGTAAATATTATTATTCGATTCGATTCGAACGATTTTCGCACACCCCTAATCGATAGTTTCACCATCGATAATTTTCATCTAAGACAACACTACTATCAATAGTATTGGTTGGTACTTTCTGCGCCAGCGGTCGCAAGTTCGAGTCCCGCTGGGAGCATTCATTTGTTAAGCCCAAATGTTTGTTCTGTATACTTTGTCCATTTTGTTAATGGTTTTTTGACAGCTCACGCCCACGAAGTTTCGTATCATTAAATACGTTAGCCATTAAAGTTAAAATGTCATATCCATTAATATTGTACTTCATGGACAGGCACCTCCCCCTTATTGCTGTGCCACACAAAACGATTACTACGATTGTGCCACAGATTACAAATAATCGATAGAAATCAATGCTAATATGTAAATAAGGTGTAATAATATGTTATTTAATAAGGAAGACAAAAAAATTTTTAACCAATAAATTAAAATATTAAAGTTAATAGTAAATAGTTTAATTCCTTCTATTAACATGATTCGTCAGAATCATCATTTATATTAGATTTGTCCGATGAGTCTTCAGTTATATTAATTATTAACTCTTGTGTGCATAAATTATCAAAATATGCAATGTCACGGCCCGAATCACATTATGATTCTCTTAGTTCTCTCCACCACACTTGATTTTTACGATAATAATATTTATTTTCATATTAATAAATATAAAAATAAATATTATTTTATACTTCAAAAAAAAGAGAAATCGATTATTACGTCCTTTTGTCATCACTATAGCTTGTCAGTCGGCGAGCTGTCAAAAAACCATTAACAAAATGGACAAACTATAATGTGTAACCATTAACTTTTACTTACATACTAATGTCAGTCTATTATTTTATTCTATACTAGCGACTCGCCCTCGCTTCGCTCGGGCTCTTCCCTAGATTTAGCACTGGTAAAGCCGCGGGATCTGCTAGTTATGCATATAAACCTTCCTCTTGAATCACTCTATCTATTAAAAAAAACCGCATCTAAATCCGTTGCGTAGTTTTAAAGATTTAAGCGCACATAGGGATATAGGGATATAGGGACAGAAAAGGCGACTTTGTTTTATACTATGTAGTGAAGTTTTCTTTTTTTTATTTATGTTGTCATGTCATAAGAATGTAGTGTTGCTTTTAATTAGGGCATCATTTAGTCTAGTATTTTTTGTCTTTTTTGTTGTACCCACTTTTGTATAAATGTATGCTCTGTTAGCAAGTTGGTAATAGCAACCTATGTAATAAATAAATAAATAAACTCCGTGGTAAGCTACAAGTGCAACGTTCTAATATAACTTTTTAAACTTTTGCGTTTCATAACTCCATATACGATATATATTATCGTACAATGGGACTTAACGCGTACTATATTTATTTATGTTTTATTATTATGAATAAAACGTTGTACATTTTAAACTGTAAAATTTCATTGATTTCACTGCTTTATTCATATGTATTTGTTTTTGTTTCCAGAGGACGCAAACGCTTCGTCTCAGAAGGCGACGGTGGTGCGATCAAAGACCACGCGCTAAAGTTGCGCGAGTAAACTCTCTACGCCTGCACGCACAGACATACATACACACATACATACAAACACATATTACACATACATATATATATAAATATATATAGCAGATATATTATAATGATATACATACCAGGTATGAGAAGTATACAGGTGGTTGGGCTTGGGGTTTTTGACTGGCGGGACAATTTAATTAACTTATGATTTATCCCAAAAATTAAGAGGTTTCATAATAAATAATTTTTATGTATATAATTTGATATACTGTTCAGTTTCGAGTTTTATATTATGCTATAGTTTTGGAAAAAAAATATTTAAAAAATGCCGTCCCCGGATCCATTCATAATCATTGGTTAAGTCGGTTTATTTTTCATCATATTTTTAATGTGAAACTTTTTTTTAATCACTCTGTATACATATATTTATATAGATATTATAGTATTTTATTATTATGGTGGTTCTTATTGCAGTTGAAAACAAAAGTTTATATCGTGAGTAAAGGAGATGATGCGTGCTTATGTATGTCTCTCTCCTTCAAACGCTTAAAATATTACCTTTCTAGTAATGAAATCGATTCTTGAGAACTAAGGAAACTTTGGATTCAATGGAGAATTGTATTATTAAATTATTTAAAAATCTATTAAACTCAATAAGAACCATCATAAATACAAACATTTATATATATAAAAAAAATGACAACCGACGGTGCGTTCCATAATAATTAATATTGTTAAGTAAAAACAGCAATACACACGTACAAAATGCGATGCAAGTGTTATATTATATAGTGAGTACTATTTTAATAGTATTTTTCTTTCTTAGATATTCTTTTTTTTTTTTTGTAAAAAAAGTACCATTTTATCTGTAGCTTTTTTGTTGCTGTATAATTGAATGTCTTTATGTCAAAGGAAGAAGTCATTTTTTAATTTTTCTAATTTTGAGTACTAACTCTTAAAGTTTTTCTATACTATCGTATTATAAGTAAAAATGTCGATGTCATAGAACTTATCTAATATTATATAAATTAAACTATCTTTTTAAATCTATATTCAATAGTATACGCTTAGAAATTCCTAACCTATTATATACAGTCTGTGACGTGCAAATGGCGCGAAAATGTCCTTCGACTTGTCAAAAATGGCGGCATTTTACAGTTAATTATTGCTTCTTTGGTAATATAGAATGAAAATGACGGCTATTTTGAATATGAATAATTTTATTCTTAATAAAAAATTAATGTGATTAGAAATATAATACTAAAAAATTTTACTAGTGAGGTGTTTTTCTGTCGAAGGTGTTACTGCGAAATGCCGCCATTTTATTTTTAATATTAAGTGTAATCATTTAATCAATGTTTTGACGATTTTGTATCGTCTAGTAGTTTAGGTGTTTTAAAATGTCTATTTTATGAGAATTATGTCGCAAATTTATTATAAAATACACTGTTTTTTTTTATATTCCATTTTTTTTAAATTTAAATGTTCTTTTTAATCTACATTGTGTTTGAGGATAACGTTTAATTAAAAAGTTTGTTTTTTATAGATAATAGCCGTGCCATGATATATATTTTTTTACAAACATATTATTATAAAAAGATCTCAAAAATAATAAATTTGCGATATAACTTGTCCTGCTAAAGTATAAAGCGGAATGGTTTTTTTTTTAATATAAGAAACAGGCAAAGATGTTTAACTTCTATGCCAAGAAATAAAATGAACAGCAATAGACTTATTGGAGTGTGTACAGTACAAACAGGAGTTTTGGTGTAGAAGTATTCTTTTTAATAATTATTATTTCTTCAGCCGGTGCCTGTTTTAAGAACTGATAATGTCGGAGTTGTTGTGTGGGTGTGTCTGGTTTATGTGAACGGGCGTTTCTTCATTTTTTTTTCTATATAATATTATAAAAAGCGATTTTTTTTTAATATTCTTTGTATCCTAAACGATTATATGTGTTATATATGTTACAGTAATAATGTTTTTGGTTATATCAATATTTGTCTTGTGAAATATAATTAAAGCTAATTAGTTAGTTTTAATTATATTTGCTGGTCTCTGTGAATATTGGCTGATTACAAATACTTTTGGATTTAAAAATAATTTTTTGATTGTAGTTTTAATTTAAAATTATATTGATTAGAAAAAATATGACAGTAGCATATACAAGGTATTGTTTTTTTTTTTGAATAATATATTTTGAAGTTCTCATTCAAAGTTAAAAAGCGCCCGATTATTCAGATTATTGTTTTAACTTTTGGTGGATTCTGTGTAATTTTATTATGATATTTTTTGTAACTGGCAACCGATTATAAAAAATCCATCATTTAGTAAAACAGATAAAAAATGACAAATTAATTTTTAAGTATGTTTGCCATGTTGCTTTTGCCACCAACTAATAAAAAAGTAATTAAAGAGTATAGCAGTCTCTTTCAAGCACGTAAATATAGAAAGAGACGTAATATGTTGGTGTAGAATAGTTTTAAAAGCATTTCTAACATGTACATATTTCTTTGAAGCGAATATTAAATAGATGTTCACTTTATTTTTGTTTAATTCATAACTTTATCTTTGTCCTTAGATATATTTTATTGATTAGTACAGATTTCTCAGAAATGATTTTTTTTCCGCAGTAAAAAGGGACCGCTATCATCATTCCTGATTGCATCAAAATCTGAGTAGTACTTTTCTCATTGTACAGTCCGGGACAACCAGATGAAAATTCTAACGATAGATTCAGTCTATATATAGATAATAACCACACAGTCAGTGGTAGCCCAGTGGTAACGCGGTCGCTTGCTAACCGAGTGATGCGGGTTCAAATCCGGGTCTCGCACCTCTGATATTTTCATGTGCGAATCATTTCTGTCATGATTACCACTTGTGTTACGGTGAAGGAAAACATAGTGAGGAAACCTGCATGTCTGAGAGAACCTAGCAAGTTTTCGAAAGACATGTGAAGTCCGCCAACATGCACTAGGCCAGCGCGGTGGACTATGGTCTGATCCCCCTCGTACTGAGGGAGGCCCGTGATTAAGTAGGTATACAATAAGGTTTTTACCCTTACAATGATTAAGTATAATAAGGTTTTTACCCTTACAATAAGGTTTTCCAAAAAAAATCATACTCCATTAGCATTTTTAGTGTTAACATTTTTTTTATTACATCTTTTTCCACAGAAACATTAAAAGTACTACACTAAATGATATTAGTTACATCCAGTATCTAATCACGTATGTACCTGAAAAAAAATGAACATTATTAAATCTTAAATTTAAACTATTATATACTTAGAAACTACCCTTGCTTCGTTTATATGCAGTTTTTTATCGAAATCCTAATAAAAAATAGCCCAAATTATTCCTTATAACAAAAACTAACTGTCAGTGAAAGTACCATCAAAATAGGTCCAGTCATTTCAGAATTAATTAGAACAAACCGAAATATTACAAATTTTCTTATAAATACCATCTACTTTATTTATAAAAAAGCTGTTATTTTGATTTTACAAACATTTCAACTAACATAGTCTGTACAATGAATATTTTTTTGGATAATCTTATTGAAATAGTGATTGTTAATGATACAAAGGCCAAATCTATAATTTAAATAAAAAAAAATTTTGGCGCAGTTTGTACTTCAGCGGTCGCGGGTTCGAGTCCCGCTGGGGGCATTCATTTGTTAAACTCGAATGTTTGTACTCCAGTCATGAGTGTTTATATTTATAATATGTATATTAAAATTTATATATGTAGTATATCAACTATCTGGTATCCGTAACACAAGCTTCCTTCGTAGCTTACCACGGAACTAGACGGTGCTGTGTGCTATAATGTCCCAACATATAAATTTATTTATAACTAGCCTTTCCCGCGGCTCCGATCGCGTTCTAAAGGCTGAAAATCAAAAGAAATATTTTCTCCCGTTTTTGCAACATTTTTCATTGATGCTCCGCTCCTATTGGTCGTAGCGTGATGTAATAGAGCCTATAGTCTTCCTCGAAAGACGGACTAGCGAACACAAAAAGAATTTTTCAATACGGACCAGTAGTTCCTGAGATTAGCGCGTTCAACCAAACAAACTCTTCAGCTTCATTATATTAGTATAGATTTTTTTTTAATGTTTTTTGTAAGTCTGTCTGTGATGGCATCACAAGAAAACCACTGGACCGATTTCGATGAAATTTGGTATGATGATAGCTGGTTATTCGAATCAACATATTATAAGAAATAATAATCTAAGAAAGTATTAAATCAACTCACTCTTAATATGTTAATTCTTATGATTGTTGTTCAGATCTTCTGCCGTAAACGTTCTGCGGTTCAGGAACATTTCTCATCTTAATCAAATTCACTACCAATGTGATGAGACCAACCACCAAGCTCACTCCCAAAATAATTCCTGATTCAGCTTTCATTTTACCTGTGAAAAATTATAAATAGATTTAAAACAAGCTTAAAAGACCCTATACCTCCAGTATAGGGTCAATGTAGTTCACGAAGTGGGGGGGTTCAGAAACGTCCGGCAATGCAGCCAGGCGCGAAGCCAAGAAATGTGTCCCACTTCAATAACAGTAATCTATACATATAAATAAAATTGAAGTGTCTGTTTTTTATTTTAAACTAGCGACCCGCCCTCGCTTCGCTCGGGCTCTTCCCTAGATTTATCACAGGCAAAGCCGCGGGATCCGCTAGTTATGCATATAAACCTTCCTCTTGAATTACTCTATCTATTAAATAAAACCGCATCAAAATCCGTTGCGTAGTTTTAAAGATCTAAGCATACAAAGGGATATAGAGACAGAGAAAGCGACTTTGTTTTATACTATGAAGTGATTAACAGCTTTTAACTAAACGCATAATATGAAAGTATTATACGGTTAACGGTACTTACATAAAAAAATCAATTTTTAAAATTTTTGTCTGTCTGTTGGTTCCGGGAAATCTCTGAAAAGTCTGGACCTATTTTGACGTGACTTTCACTAACAGATAGGTAATGTTATAAGGCGTAACTTGGCTACTTTTTAACCGACTTCAAAAAAGGAGGTGGTAGTAATTTTATTTATTTTAACTATGGTCGCTAGTCTATACATATTATGAATAAAATTAAAGTGTCTGTTTAAAATTTCAAATTAACAAAGATGCCAACATGAAAAATCAATTTTTAATTTTTTGTTTGTCTGTGTGTCTGTCTGTTTGTTCCGGCTAATCTCTGAAACGGCTGAACCGATTTTGACGGGACTTTCATTCGCAAATAGCTAATGTTATAAGGAGTAACAGAGGCTACTTTTAATATAGATAATTTATAATGTGGTGGCAAGTGCGACATGTACTATATGTGGAGCTACCCTTCGCCGTCATGGTAAAATGCGTAAGCGATCCTGCTACACCTCATTAACATAAAGGAGGATTTGTTGGATTTAAGTGGGTCATATTGAAATATAGCTAGTGAGTCAACTAAATAATAATAACGTTCATTCTTTAATCTAGTTATTTTTTTAAATCGTAAAGTAACCAAATAGGTATATCCGAAGTATTATTGAACACCGGCCGCCATTTTGATTTCGTTAACAAACTTCCGGTGCATGACGCAATAATTAAAAATGAAAAGAATAATATAAGTTCGCTTATTATGTGTTTCTATATGCGATGTCAATAACTAGTATTTATTTAACTCTTGAATGCGCAAAATTCTTATTTCGAGAAAATTGAGTTCAAAGTTTGTGTAATGTGTTAAGTGCCTGTAAATAAAATGGCGTAAAGTAAACTATAATATTCATAAAATATGGCTGTTTTAAGATTTTAAACGGTTTAAGCACCCATAATATCGACATCTATGCACAAAATAGCGAAATATCACCTTCATCTATTCACGTCTAAACATATTATTATACCTGGATATCCGCCATAAATAATCTTTTGTTAGAACAAGAATTTATGCGCATACGTAGCATAAAATCGTCAGGGTATTATAAATAGAACTAATCTAATTACGTCAAAGATAGTGAATTATAGTTAAATTTTATTTTACTTACCGATATTACAATGGATCGTTTGCAATATATAAATCGCTATGACAACGAAGTCGTATAACGTATTGATGAAACGGTATGAAAGAAAATGAAATATTACGGTCCTTGACCCTTGAGGTACTCCCTCTGTCACAGACTACAAAAGATTCATAAAAAAATATAATCATAAATGTTGTTAAGTAATTTATATTTAGGTCTTATTCAATGTTCTACTGCTCGGCGCAGGCCTCACTTCATTACGAGAGGGATCAGGTCATAGTCCTCCACTCTGGACAAGTGCGGGAATGACGGATCATAAATCATTTAATAAGTCATTTAACATTATCGATATAAAGATTTTTGTGTAGATGACTGTTTTCTAGACTAATATTGTGGTGTAATAAATATAATTAATTAAAAGATGAAGGTAATAATTTTATTTTAGTTTAGAATAAACTTACTTTATGAATTGGCAACACTAGTTGTGAATCTAGGGGATTTTTTATATAAGTTAGCTCATATCGACTTTTCTATATGGCATTTGCTCGGTGATAGTCGCACACGAAAAGTACCGTACTAGAATTGCAGTATGGTAAAGCTGTAGGTAAGACTACCAGTATAATAGATTATACACTTATAAAGTGTATAATCTATATTCTATGGGTAAGACAATAATTGGTTTTAATTAATTAAAGCTCTAAATTAAAAGTAAATATATAATGTGGACAAAATAAGATAAAGAAGTGATTATATTTGCTAGTTTTATATAAAATATTTATTGCGTCCGTACGCTAGTCTTTGTGAAGATTAAGGAAGGCCGCCATGTCCGGAATTTGTCTGAAGTTCATTTTTGTTTTAACCTTGCATCATTTAGTAAATAAGTTTGCTGATTTATTCAAAACGTTCATTTACATGAAAAGCCCTCCATCCATAGAATTCATTCTACACGATGTATTAGAAAACGCCATCTTATCAATTTTCTGATACAGCTGAGATATAAAAAAAGCAATAACAATATTTGCCCGACCCAAGACTTGAACCTAGGACATCTCTACCAGCAACATAACTAAATGGAACATTATTTTTTATTTTAGTTCAGAATCAGATAACATAATAACATAGTATAAAGAGAGAGAACAAAATTATGCTTTAAATGCTGTTTGTCAATTCTTTTGCCTATTAAGTTGGCAGTACTAGCTGTCAAATAAAAAAAATATAACAAAAATATTTTTGTCTTATACGCAGGTAGTCGAAACACGCAATAACGGTTTTAAAAGAAATAATAATAAATTATTATAAAAAATGAGCGTTCGTAAAGAAGAAGAAGAACAAAAGAGCGGCACAAGCCATAGTCTTGGCTTTGGTGTGGCTGTCGCAGCTATAGGAGTCGGGGTTGGGGCCGCTTTGTACTACTTCATGAATAAACGGCCAGAGATGCCAAATACCGCGGAATCGACCACTCGAGACTGGGATTGCGAGCCTGATCATACCTTGTGAGTATAAATTAGTAATAAAGTGTAAAGAAAAAGCTAAGTTTTGAATGGCTTTTTGGCTTGTACCTGTATCGCTTTCATCACCACACAGAGGCTTTGAACCTTGACGAAGAATGTTTCATTCTGTAATAACAGGTTTATTATACTACCAACTATATCATTATATGGACTGGGCAAAAGTAAAATGTACTTCAACCCACTTGTTTATTCTCATTTATTTATTATATAATTATTAAGATAACATTGTTAGTTCTTACCTTAATATACCTACATGTCCTTTTTTGTTGTTAAAAATTGATGATTTTACCTATTGACATTAATTATTTACTTTTTATTAAACTAAGTTCAAACTGTTATGCATATAAATTATATATAAAATGCAGTTTAATAATTCAAAATATTATTTAAATCTTTATATTTAAATTCATTAACTAATTGCATGCTTAATAATCATTTTTCGCTTTCATATTATTTAAAAACAAGGGATGAAGGAGAAGACATTCAAAGTTCTGAAAATTCATTCACAACTATTTCTGAGAATACCACAACTGACACTAGCATGAATGATAGTACCATTGATAGATGCGCTTGCTATGATAGCAATGGTGATAACTACATAACTAGTAGTGAAAGTGACTCAGACTCAATTCAATCCTACTCATCTTCTGATGACTCTGATAATGAAACCGAGTTATCGTCATCAAGCAATTCAGAGTTAGATTACTGGGGTAGAGAAACCCCTTTAATGCACAGAACAAGTAATTTTATAGAGGCATATACTCGCCATTTAGTTTCGGTTAGACCTAATAATAGGTAAGGATTATAGATTAGATATGACTACATATAATTTTTACTACATTATTAAAGTAATGATAAAATTTTATTTGCCATTTTGAGGTATTAATAAATAAAAAATCTTATTTTGTATTATAAATAGTAAATGTTGATAAAATAATAACCTTGTTTGCGTAAAGATTGAAAAACAATATGAAAAGTTAAAATTAGTGTCCATTTTATATACAAATATTATTTAATGTCTTCCAGAATTGATAATACACAGTTACGCAGGGATGAAGCTTTGTAAGAATTTGTTCATTTTTTGGTTTTGTATATTGTTTTTTTCTACTAATGTTATAATTAACAGGGTTTGTTGGTTTGTAGTTAAATTAATCATATAAATTCAGTAATACTAAACACAGTGCCATCAACTTGCTCGTACTGTGTTTGACTTGCAAATTCACCGGCACTTGCAGAGCAAGCTGGTGGCACTGAAGTCTGAACATTTTAATATGTATAATGTATATATATTATATATATTATTTTGAGGTTGATTAAATAATTTTAAGATTAGTGTACTAACTAATATGTGGCATCTATTAAGGACAATATAAATTACCTCAAATATTGTTTAAAGATTAATTTCATATTAGTAAAAATGATTGTTTAATCAGTTAGGCTAGATTTCTCAAAAATAAGATATTTTCTTAGTGTAAAATGCACCCTATAAGTTGGCCCGTATATCTCATACCTCAAAATCCATGTGGTGGATTTCTCATGATACAGTCACAGACAAACAAAAATTCATAAAACTATAAGTTGGGCCCCTGTATCGTTAATTATGACTATTTCTATAACATTTTCCAAAAATATTTAAATGGGTGAGAGATGGTTTAGGTTTTGTGACGTCACATTTCAATATCATAAGATATTGAACATAACTTTAATATTTCTAGAAGTATAATTGCAAAATATGTGACGTCACACTAGGGAGGGAGAGGGACTCACAAATGTGACCAACTGTGAAAAGGACGGGGGAGGGATCAAAAAATCACGAAATTAGTGGGACATACTTTATGGTTAGAATTTTATTATAAGTGTAGATTGAATTGAGTTTTAGAATGGGACCTTGATTTGGTTTTTCAAAGTGGTAGCTTAACTGAATTCTATATAATACTAGCTGTACCCGCGGCTTCGCTCGCGTTCATTTTTTTAATTGCTAATCAACCTCATTGGGTTGATCTGTAGGAAAAAGAATTGCCTAAAAAATAAAAAATAAAAATTTAGGGGTGGACTACCATATAATACCATATAACATTTAGGGGGATGAAAAATAGATGTTGGCCGATTCTCAGACCTACTCAATATGCTCACAAAATTTCATGAGAATCGGTCAAGCCGTTTTGGAGGAGTTCAAGTTCGAACCCCGTGACATGAGAATTTTATATATAAGTTGTACTATATATTGTTGAGAGTAGTTATTTTTTATTGCTTGTTTCTTCTCAGGTTGATTGTTTAACAGGCACATTTGTTATAGGCCGAGGGCTGGCTTTAAAATATAGAGTCATGCTTTATTGTAATTTTATTAAAAAAATATTTAGTAAAAAATTTTAATTTATTAAGCATTCTCTTATAATTAATATCGTTTGGTTTAATTTATAATAATTAATTATTATATGTAAACACTAGCAACTCGCCCTAGCTCCGTTCGGTTTAACTGTTAGTAGAGATATAACAGTAAAAAGTATCCTGTATGTTGACCCGGATAACTAATATTATTATTTAAATAATTAAAAGCGAAGTTTATTTTTCAACTATATACTTTTCAACCTAGTTCAAAAAGGGAAGGGGACGGTTTTCAATTTAGTTGCATGTTTTTTTATTTAGTTTCAGTATATGAAATGTATTTGTTAGTTATTTTTAAATTTTGTGTGTTTTAACTCGGTTTTTAAAAAGTTGTATTACTAAAACTTACAAAAAAAGTTTGAATGATTTTTTTTGTTTACTTAAAAGAACAGGTATATATATATATCATTACTCTCATCATAATATCTTTAATGACATCCAAAAATTATGAATTAAATGATCAAAAAAATTTGAACAATTACAATAAAATTTAAAAAATCATGACCATCAGCCGCAAACGCTCCTGGTCCCTCGAAGAGTGCTCGATCTGCTTCGACGTGATCCTCCGCGACCAGGAGGTGATGAGTCTCCCCTGCACCCACCACTTCCACTCAAAATGCATCATGCCCTGGATTCAGGAGCAGCAAACGTGTCCCAACTGCCGCAAACCCATAGATTAAAGGTGAGGCCTTTAGTTAATATCCTATAAACATTGCATATTTTGAAGTAAAACATTTTTAGGAGTGACTAAATGTTAAGTAAATACAATATTGGAAAAGTGAGTGTCGCGGAAGTGAAGGAGAAAATTATTAACTAATGAGTTACCTTTGCTTCGTTCTGATTCGTCCCCAGATACGTTTTAACTGTTACTATGGATTGATTCATCTGCCTCGGTGGTGTAACGGCTAGCATTTACGTTCGCTTACAAGGAGGTCCTGGGTTCGAGTCCCGGGTCGGGCCAAGTTTAGTTACTGAGTCTCCCTGTTTCGTAAATCTCAGTTACAGACCGGAGTTAGGAAGTTGACGGTGTTTCACCCCCGTGCCTCGGAAACACGTAAAGCCCTAAGTCCTGCGCCTTAACTCTTACTTCTCGAGTCGAGCAGTCGCCCCACCGGAATATGAGAGTGAATGGAATAGAGAATACATGGTATAATTTCGAATATTCGCGTAAACCTAAAAAAAGTATTGTACTTTGTTTGACGGATTTAATTAGATTTTGGTCTTTAGTCTTATTTAAATTATGCGGAAGTATTCTACTTTATACTAACAAGTATTATATTCCTGAAATAATTCCTGAAAATTTATATTAAAATCTTCATTTTCAGAACCTCGAGAAAGCTCACAGGAGGCTTAAGGGCGTGGCAGGACCAGCGTCCATGTCATCTTCACAGAAAATTTGACTGAAATCTAAAAAAATACATATAAAATCAACTTCATCTTGATTCTTTTTCTAGTCTAGACATTTTTTTAGATTTCTAGACAAATTTATACTATAAGACCTTCTAATGCACTAAAAATTAAAAAAAAAAATAGGGAGATAAGTTAGTGTCGATGATGTTATTACTAAATTCCTTGTACAATATTTTTAAATAATAAAATTTATTAATCTCTAGGTACTAAGTGTTGGTTGATTGTTTTTTCGCTATTTATTCGATATTTATTCGCTTGAATGAATTTAGTGTTGCCGAATTAAAATTTTCGTTTGTACTATTTCTTACATTTTTTTGAAGGTAACATTAGAAAGTTATTTTGCTTATTACTTTTCGCTCTAAAAACTAAATTAAATTGTATCTTCATTTATTTTGATATTATCTAAATACATAATAAAGTGATTAATTTTGTAGCGAAATAATAATTTTGATAATTTAAGTAATACTTGTTATTATAAAAAAATATAACATATCAATTGGTCTTAGAGTAATATTTTTGTATACTATAATGCTTTAACCGACTCGATAAAAGAAGGGTATGAAATAATCATATTCGAAGAATTGACAGTCAAAAAAGCATTCATCTCATAGACTATCTTCGGTTGCCAAAAGTGAGTTGATAATTTTAATATTTTTTCAATGTTTTTATTTTTCCGTCCCTATTTTTCCTTATTTTTTTTACTTTTTAGGTTTTAGTACTGTTTTCTTTTCTTTTTTTGTTTGACATTAAAATTTCTGTCAACTCTTGTTTTTTTTTTGTTTATGACAATTGGTGGCAAAGAACAAATGGCGTGATGCCTACATTTTTCTTATGAAAAATTGAATAGGAAATCAAATTGTAAGTTAATTTTATTTTAATTATGATGAAATGCTGCCCTTATATTTGTTTTAACTTATTTTGTATATGACAATGAAATGTATAGCAATAATTAATTAGTGTTTGATTAAAATTGTGATGAATATCGAATTTGCTCATTCTTTAATGCATAATAAATATCAATATAATATTTTAAAATTTGAGTTTTTATTTACCTAAAAATAACGTAATAAATATGTTGGGACATTTCTACACACAGCGCCATCTAGTTCCGTTTTAAGCTACGAGGCTTGTGTTACAGTTTCACGAGTGTAACTTAAAAATAGATTTACACAGATATGTACAGTTAGAAGTAACGATTTGAATAAATGCAGGGCCGCATTTAATGGTTATATATTCTCAGATCATCAATTAGGTATCTAGATTCTATTCGTTTAGAATAATTAAATAGTCTGTCTCCACTCTATTTTAATGTTTAATTCTATGAAAACAAGACAAATATTTTTTCTCATTAAAATGGCTTTATTTATTTCTTAAAGAAAATAAAATAAACAAAAACATACATTGAGGATGACAATAAATTGTTTACAGTCAGACATTCATATATACACTTAAATATTAAATATTATATACATCAAGAAAAAAGGTGAATAATTAATTTGAATTTCCATTTATATGGAGGCCTTTACTCCGGCTCTGGTAAATGTAAACGTAATAAATGACATTTTAATTTATTTTTTATGGCAAAGATATCGATTCTCAATCAGAAATGTACATATTTTGTAAAATATAGTTAAAATTAAATTTATTATGTTTGTTCTCTTTGCTGCTATTTTGTTATGTAAGTATTTTCATATACCAGATGTACTAGAGATTCGCCCTAGCTTCCGGTGGGCTCGTTCGTTCCCTAACAATTAGTAGGTAACTCTTAAGAAATTAGATATTTTCCTGCAGTAAAAAGTATTCTATATGTTGTTCAGGATATCATCATGTGAAATAATTTATTATTAAATAACAAAAAAAACTAAATTAATAAAATTTACAACACCTAATGTTAAAATTACTGATAATGGTGTAGTATTGGGTGGGGAGATGTTAAGGCCGATAGAATAGACTAAATTCCTAGGTATCATCATAAATTCGAAATTGCAGTGGAATCTCCATATTGAGGGGCTAGCGAAAAGGCTCAGCTCTGCAGCGTTCGCGGTAAAAAAATTAGACTTTATTACAGACGTAGATACAGCTCGCGTTACGTTATTGCCAAATTTAAATATACTTATTTAAGTTATTTTCATAGTCTTATGTCGTATGGAATCTAATTATGGGGTAATGCAGCTACCGTTAATACTATTTTTGTCCTGCAGAAAAGAGCTATTCGTGTCATATATATAGTTTAGGACCTAGACCTAGAGTATCATTAAGAGAAAAGTTTAAAGAAATAAAAATATTGACTGTTGCTTCCCAATACGTGTACGAGAATGTTATGCATGTTCATAAAAATATGTATACACGAATTTCCCAAGAATTGCGATATGCATAGCATTAATACTAGGAGCAAACAAACTTGTAATGCCTGTGACTCGCTTACGCCGAGTCAGCAATTCTTTTTATGGACAATGTATACGCTTATACAACAGGATCCCAGAAAACGTTCAAAAAGCTTCTATTGCCAAATTTAAAAAAAAATGTGAAAGAACGTTTGTGTACTAGAAGGCTATTATTCGATTAACGATTTTTTAGAAGGCAGTACGCCTTGGGAATGATGTGATCGCCGTCAGGCTATTTCAACATATACAATTATTGTTAATTTACAATTTAATTTAAAAAAAAGAGTGAGATTAAGATAAAAAAAAATATTAGTCCCGCTGAGTTTCTTTCGCCAGTTCTTCTCAGGTCAGAGGTTTCTTTCCGAACTGGTGGTAGACTCATGACATTCAGTAAGAAATTTTAACAATTTTTATGCTGAATAAAATATTTTGATTTGATTTGAAATATCATCAAAATCTTTCCACTATTTTTCTCGTGATATGATCACAGGTAGACGGAGATTCTAAAAACTATTTTGGCCTCTGTATTAATAATAATGATTATTTCAATAATTGTTTTCTACAAGGATGACACATTTTTTCCTTCATGAAATAAATGCTTGGTAATAAACAGTGGTAGCCATCAACAAATCTTTTCTATCATGATTACCACTTGTCTTACGGTGAAGGAAAACATCGTGAGGAAACCTGCATATCTGAGAAAATATAGCAAGTTTTCGAAAGACATGTGAAGTCCGCCAACATCCACTAGGCCAGCGCGGTGGACTATGGCCTGATCCCCCTTTTGTTGTAGGGAGGCCCGCACCCAGCAGTGAGACGTGAAAAAGGGCTGAATACATTTGTAACTAATGCTAGTTATGACTAAAAATAAAACGACAAATCAAACGAATAATTTGTTTGTAGTAATATCGCTTTATTTGTGTAAGAGTTTGGCGATACCGGTTCTTAGCACGGTCTAGAAAGAAGGTCTAGCATCAAGAGTAGTGTGGGTACGTCGGCTTATCGTGACAATAGTTTCTATTTACGGCCGTGGCGTGATGATAGACTGGGGTACTGTGCAACTAAGATAGAATATTATTCTTTCCCTTTTTTATCCCACGTAATGCAAGCGTATTAAACACTCATCACATTACTCGAATTAATTTCGTATTTCATAAATACCATTTAATTGTCACTTGTGCGCACTGCACACTTGCACAAGGCACTATTATAATTATATATATTATAATAAAAAATGTAATCTTAAATTATAATAAGTCATTTATATTCAGGCCTTATTCAATGTCCTACTGCTTGGCGCAGGCCCATCTTCATTACGAGGGGGATCAGGCCATAGTCCTGCACGTTGGACAAGTGCGGGAATGGCGGACCATAAATAATTTGATAAGTTATTTAACCTTAAAGATATAAAGATTTTTGTGTAGACGACTGTTTTTAGACTAATATTTTGGTATAATAAATATAATTAATTTAAAGATGAAGATATTAATTTTATTTTAGCTTCTAGAATAAAATTACTTTATGAATTGGCAACACTGGTTGTGAATCTAGGGGATTTTTTATATAAGTTCAAATTGACATGGCCTTTGCCTTTCCTATTTGGCATTTGCTGCCTGGGCCTGCTGGTCATAACTTATTACTTAATCAGTCATTAGTTCACAGAAGAGTACGTGTACAAGGCTCTATAGGTAAGACAATTGGTTACAATTAATAAAAGTTCTTAATTAAAAGTGAATATATAATGTGGAAAAAATAAGCTAAAGAAGTTATTATATTTGCTAGTTTTATATAAAATATTTATTGCGTACGTGGCTAGTCTTTGTGGAAGGCCGCCATGTCCGGAATTTGTCTGAAGTTCATTTTTGTTTTAACCTTGCATCATTTAGTAACTAACTTTGTAGTTTGTTGATTTGTTCAAAACGTTGATTCAAATGAAAATCGAAAGTCATTAGGTATTATTTATGTGGATCTTGCTCCATAACATATGCATAATCCACAGATTCTAGATCAGCACGATGTAATATGTATTACAGAAAGCTAATAGGCATGACGAAAGATTTTGAAATCCTCTTCCATAATATTGCTATACATTTACTAATTACAAAAAAAAACTTTATTTCGGTTATAAACTTAAATTTAAATAAGATTAAAGCCATTTTTCTAATATTTTTTAAACACGTCGCAAAAACAGCTCGCGGTGTCATGGCGTCGACTCTGACGTCACCGGTCACACCTAGCTAACATGTCATTTTGTGTCTACGCGTAGCGAAGAAAGTAAACAAAATATTAAATTAATTCGTGTTATAAAATTGAATTCCAAAGTTTATAAGTAGCGTGCAGTACCGCAGTGTAAAAACATATCAATAAAAATGCCCAACAAAGTGTTTTACATGTTCCTAAACAAGAAAATACCTAATAACTAATAAGAAATAAGTGGTTAAAGCTCGCGCGACGAGACACGACTAATCAGTTAATCACTAATTCACCACTTCATTTTTGTCAAGACCACTTTGATGTAAGTATGTTATCATATACTGATAAGTTATAAACTTAAAAATGCTTTTTTGATGCGAAATATTTAAAAAATTAAGGCTATAGAAAAAATAATTTATCGAGATTGTTTGTTTTGGTCTCGGCTATCATGCGTATTATAAATTTTAATCGTATACTTTTCTTTTTACAGTTGCCAAATGATATGGAAAAATAGTTTATTTTTATTTTTATTTGGGAAACAGTGTTTACAAATATTTATACAATAGTTTACAAAATGGTACCAAGACCAATATTTATATGGAGTATCATGTGATGGGGTCAGTATCACAAGTACATATGAAACCAGGATATACCTATGCCCCATAAATTTATATGCCAACCAGACAGGAAAACATCTATCACAACAGAGCAACCCTATATAGCTAAGAAACAAAGAATGTTGATTCTCGAAGAGTGTAAAATGTAATAACTATAGTTTATAGTTTGGTTAATATACAAGACTATCTTATTAAATAAAACAAATTAAAATGGATTTTTATTTTCTGTTCTAAATCTTTATATATAACAATGTATCCAACACATGGGTTTGCCAAAATTTAATAACACTTACGAAAACCTGACATAAATTGGTAAATAAATAAAATCTACATTTTTATTAGTGGAAAATTTTGGGTCAGCGATGCATAAGTAACATTTATTTAGACCACTTAGGTAAATTTGAATTTGGGCAAAGCATTTCGCTGGATTTCCCATTTTTAATATAATACAATGAGAATAGTTGTATGATAATAATAATGAGATTAGTTTTGTTAAGCATGAGTTGTAAAATATATATCTAGTTCTTGATTATATTAATTTGGTCATATCTAAGGTAATATTAGGTGAATTAAAAAAAATAAGGAAGTTTTCACGTTTCTAAACTAAGACGAGCAAAATTCCTTATTTGTTGTGAGGAAATCGCCCAACATTCATACATCAATACTAGGCAAATTTGAGATTACCTTAAATTTGAGAGACCTTAGTTGCTTGGTTGCATTGTTACAGTAGAGTGGAGTCGATAAATCACACGTGAAAGAATACCAAATCAATCAAAAAGCCTTGCAATTATTATCGTAGATGAATAATAAACATACGTATTCATAACAAAAACACAGCTGACTTGAAGTTTACCTTAGGCGTGACGTCACGCGCTGTGATTGGTGTTTTAGTCAAAATGGCCGATTGCTGTATTTTAATGTTTTATTTTATTAAAAATCTTAATAATCTCAATATTTTAAATAAAACTAAACCGGTATTTAAACTTTATTTAATATAAACTTTCCCCTAAAAACCTTTAATCGACTAGTTTTTGATACTGTCGTCATGCCTATTCTTTTGGCAGTGCTAGCTGAAAATAAAAAAAATATAACAAAAATATTTTTGTCTCATACGCAGGTAGTCGAAACACGCAATAACGGTTTTAAACGAAATAATAATAATAAATTATATAAAATGAACGTTCGCGAGGAAGAAGAAGAAGAAAATAGCGGCTCAAGCCATCTTGGCTTTGGTGTGGCTGTCGCAGCTATAGGAGTCGGGGTTGGGGCCGCTTTGTACTATTTCATGAAAAAACAGCCAGAGATGCCAAATACCGCGGGATCGAAAACTCGAGACTGGAATTACGAGCCTGATCATACCTTGTGAGTATAAATTAGTAATAAAGTGTAAAGAAAAAGCGAAGTTTTGAATGGCTTTTTGCTTGTACCTTTCATCACTAACAGAGTCTTTGAACCTTGACGAAGACTGTTTCATTCTGTAATAACAGGTTTGTTATTAATACTACCAACTATATCATTATATGGACTGGGCAAAAGTAAAATGTACCTACTTCGACCCATTTGCTTATTCTCATTTATTTACTTTGTTATGCTACTAATTAAGATAACATTATTAGTTCTTAACTAAATATAGCAATGATAGCAATAATGATAACTACACAACTAGTAGCAAAAGTGACTCAGACTCAACTCAATCCTACTCATCTTATGATGACTCTGATATCTAAACTGAGTTCTCATCATCAAGCGATTCAGAGTTAGGTTACTGAGGTAGAGAAACCCCTTTAGAACTCGCAACAAGTAATTTAATAGAGGCATATACTCGCAATTTAGTTTTGGTTAGACCTAATAATAGGTAAGGATTATAGATTAGATAGATGAATACATATAATTTTTACTGCATTTTTAACGTGACGATAAAATTTTATTTGCTGCCATTTTGAGGTATTAATAAACAGAATTTTTTTTTCATATCCTAAATAATAAGTGATTATAAAATAATAACGTAGTTTCCGTATAGATTGAAAAACAAAATGAAAAGACAAACTTAGTGTCCATTTTATATACAAATACTAGCGACTCGCCCTCGCTTTGCTCAGGCTCTTCCCAAGATTTAGCACAGGCAAAGCCGCGGGATCTGCTAGTTATGCATGTAAACCTTCCTCTTGAATCACTCTATCTATTAAAAAAAACCGCATCAAAATCCGTTGCGTAGTTTTAAAGATGTAAGCATACATAGGGATATAGGGACAGAGAAAGCGACTTTGTTTTATACTATGTAGTGATATTATTTAACATCTTCCCGAAATGATAATAGTAAGTATTTAAGTTAATTTTTTTGTTGTGTTTTATATACTGTTTTTTTACTAATGTTATAATTAACTGGGTTTATTGGTTTGTAGTTAAATTAATTTATATGTAATCAGTAATACTGAACACAGTGCCACTGACTTGCCTTACAAATTCACCGGCACCTACAGGACAAGCCGGTGGCACTGAATTATTGTTTTGAGGTACATTGAAATTAGTGTACTAACTTAAGTGGCATCTATTAAGGACAATATAAATTACCTCAAATATTGTTTAATGAAGTTTCAGATTTGATCAATGCATTGTTAATTTCATATTACCAAGTAAAAATGATTGCGTTTTATTTCTCAAAAATAAGGTATTTTGATGTTCCTACTGTAAAAGGTATCCTAGATATACGTTGGCTCTGATCTCTCATCACACCAAATTTCATTAAAATCCGTGTAAATCGCGGCCGCGAAGCAGGAAGAAATTTGACCGTTACTATACCATAGTATAAAGAGCTCTTTATACTATGATATCGCGGATTGGGCCGAAGTTGCCCTACTTTGTTCTCTCTTTATACTATGACTATACTGTATATTCTGTCACTCCCGTGTAAATTTTACGGTCGTTACTCAATATAAATTATTTTTAATTTTTTAAATAAGGTATGTTTAAACTACATGACAATGATAAGTAGGTATTACGCTAACTAATGTGTGAGCTTCGTTGGCTACAGTCGAAAAAAAACCAAAAACTAATTTAACAACGTAATTTATACTTCAGTCCCAGTCAAATGATATCTATTAACTTGAAGCATGTGTGCTTAACTAGCTATATACCTTTTATGGCATGGTTTAAGTCTTTATGATATTGTGAAATTGCAGATGTTCATTTTATGAAAGAAATTGTAAAACCCCAGTTGTGAACTTTCTAAGCATTTTTCAATATTTCTAAGTTTTAGTACTCATATTTTTTCTAAACGCTAATACGGGATATCTAAATCAAAATCAACACCAGGCTTTAGGAAAAAAATATTATAAATATAAAGTTATATTCCGTAATTCTAAACAATTTAATATAAATTTAAAAATATATTATAAATATGGCAATATTACTAACTTAATTTTAGTTAATATTAATATCATTATTACAGTTTTTTATAATATTTTTCATAAAAATATTATATACTTACTAGCTGTACCCGCGGCTTCGCCCGCGTTAATTTATTTAATTGCTAAAAAAATCGCGTTGGAAAAATAGGGGTTGATCGTAGAAGGGTGAAAATTTAGGATTGTATGTATTTTTGTATGTTGTATCATAAAAAAATAAAAACTAAAAATTTTGTCTAAAAAATTAAAAAAAAATTTAGGGGTGGACTACCCTTAACATTTAGGGGGATGAAAAATAGATGTTGGCCGATTCTCAGACCTACTCAATATGCTCACAAAATTTCATGAGAATCGGTCAAGCCGTTTCGGAGGAGTTCAAGTTCGAACCCCGTGACACGAGAATTTTATATATTAGATATACTTTATTAAATTACTATATTATATACTTTGGTGCCATTGTGAAATATTTTGTTAATTGTGGGTAGGCACTAGGCACTGTCTGTAACAAGTAAAAATCAAAATAAATTCCTGACAAAATCCGAAAAGATAGTTTCATTTATAATGTCAAATATTCGCGTAAACCTAAGAAAGTATTACTGATTATATACTTTAATCAACATAAATAATTCATTAAGTATTTTATCTCCTTCAAATATTTAATTTAAGCCGCGTACTTTATACAAAAATGTTTGTGACTACTGTCAGTAGGCAAAGGGGTCATTGTACGAATTTCTTCCGTTCCGCGGCCGTGCTTTAGTGGTTTTCTCATGATACAGTCACAGACAAACAAAAATTCAAAAAACTATAAGTTGGTTGGAAGGTGGGAAGTTGGTTTTTTTCCTTAGTTTTCTGACTGCCACATTTCAATATCTTATACTTTAATTAATATTTCTAGAAGTATAATTGCAAAATATGTGACGTCACACTAGGGAGGGAGAGGGACTCACAAATGTGACCAACTGTGACATGGACGTGGGGAGGGGTCCAAAAATCACCAAATTAGTGGGACATACTTTATGGTTAGAATTTTATTGTATGAACTTGTTTTTGGAATGGGGCTTTGATTTGGTGTTTCAAACTTGTAGCTTAACTGAATGTTACAAATAGAAATTTTCTTACGTTTGTTGCAACCGTAGTGGATCAAAAAAGGGGGTAAAAGGAATTCTGAAATTCCGGCGGACTTGTGTTAAATAAAAATATTCAGTATGTGTATATCTGGACCACTCAAATTGTGTATTTTGCTGGCATGGGGGATAGATCTGGGTTCGTGTCCCCTACAAACCAACGAGCGTTTCATCAGGTCTCCATGGACTCCATGCAAACACGACACGCTTAAACAGAAGCGATGGACTTCACCGAAATACCGATCCCGAGGTCGCCGAGATCATCGGAATTTGGGAAAGGGGTTGGCTTTAAACATATCTGCGACTGGGACATTTAGCAATCGCGTTTGACATGAAAGTGGTCATAAGCCAGTAGAGAGCTAAGCCCTTTACCACTAAAACTGGCATGGGTTACTCGCCTTTTAGGAGCCGCTTTTCCAGCGGTGGGGGAGAATTGTGTTCTAAACATGTCACAGGAACAGTAATAAATATTACCAAAGAAAACTTTTGCTCTATCTTGGCGTAAAAGTGAGTAAAACTTATGAGTGCAAACACACCAAGTTGCAGTTGTGGGCACGAGAAGAAGAAGAAGTGGTACATGAAATTTATAAATCGACTAGTGTTTATTTCCTGTGTTGACTCTTCAAATTCTTTTTTATGATTAGTTATATTATATGCGTTTGATTATTTATACTAATAATTATGTTTACTCTTTGTTACTTATTACAAATTATATTTGATTTTTAACGAATAAAATGCTCATTAAAGTACTCTGATGTTATACTTTTTAATATATATCTAATCACCATTTAAGGGGAATCTCTTTACCATAGGATAACAATTACCTTTTTTTTTCTTTTTTTCTTTTTATTTTAACGTTGGGAAATCCTGTTACGGATACCACCCGACTTCCCCTGGGGTGGTTATGTGGGACTCTCCGGCTAATGAGACCGGCATACCCACTAAAACCCAACTGCCCAACCCCTGCCGCCATGTGGGACGCCACGGGATCGCTTTCGCATACAACTGCGACGCCCCGACGGTTGGCCGAAGCCACCACCATGAAAAGAAGACTGTCAACCTAGACGAGGCTGCTCCCAAGACCACTCTCAAACACCAAACACAGCCCACCGAAGTGGACCATCAATCACCGACTGCAAAAGGCGGGGAGTGCGGCTAATGAGACCGGTCCTCCCACCCCTGCAGCCCCCACGACTACAGAAGGCGGGGAGTGCGGCTCATCACCGACCCTCCCCACCCCCTGCGGCCCCACCGGCTCCAGAGGCCAGGGAGTGCGGCTTATCACCAACACTCCCCGCCCCCTGCAGCCCTGCCGCCTCCGCCATCAAAGACGACGTCGGCGGCACCACTACACATGTCCGCCGAAGCGGACCCACCACACACGTCCGCCGAAGCGGACCCACCACAAACGCCCGCAAAGGGGCCCATCACAAACTCCCCGAAGGGACCACACCACAAAACGGTTGTAGAGGACAGGGACGCGACAACGCCGACAATCCCTCTCCTCTGCAACCCCACCACGTCCGCCATCCCACGGTGACGGTCCCGTCGGGCCGTGGAGGGTAGGGACGAGCGGCGCACCGTGATACCGGCACTCCTCTCCCCCCGCGGTCCACCTTACCGGCCGGCCACGATCCTGACTGAAAGAGCTGCCGGCCACCCTCACCAGTCGCAGAACCACCGAAGCAGTCCGTCGCAGCGGCCGCAACGTCTAAGCCGAAGCATCGACGAGCGGCCCCGCCAGGGAGGTGTCCGTTCACCGTGGCTACGGTGACGACACCCCCCCCCCCCCCTGTCCGGTTATTACCTACCGTTCGTGTTAATCTCATTACCGTTTATTACAAAAAACAAAGCCCTGTATCTTCAATACTAACGTCACATTACTGTACCTCTCTCATATTTACTTTATTTTCATTATATATTGTACAAAAAAATAACAAACAACACCATCAGGCGTAATATTTGATTCGTCAAAAAAAATGTTAAATATGCACGAAAAGAAATATTCACCCGGGAAGGTTTTCAATTTGGTTGCATGTTTTTTTATTTAATTATAGCATATGAAAGGTAGTTGTTGGTTATTTTAAATTTTGTGTATTTTCAACTTTTTAACTCAGTTAGTTGTTATATATACCTGTTTTTTTAGGAAAACAAAAAAAAATGATTCAAACTTTCTTAAGTAAGTTTTAGTAATAAAAGTTTTTTAAAATCTATGTAACATATATATATGTCACTACTCTCATCATAATATCTTTAATGACATCCACAAATAATGATTTAAATGATCAAAAAAATTTGAATAATAACAAAAAAGTCTTAAAAATCATGACCATCAGTCGCAACCGCTCCTGGTCCCTCGAAGAGTGTTCGATCTGCGTCGACGTGATCCTCCGCGACCAGAAGGTGATGAGTCTCCCCTGCACGCACCGATTCCACTCAAAATGCATCATGCGCTGGATTCAGACACACAAAACGTGTCCCAACTGCCGCAAACCTATACATTAAAGGTGAGGCCTTTAGTTAATCACTACATAGTATAAAACAAAGTCTCTTTCCCTGTCCCTATATCCCTATGTATGCTTAAATCTTTAAAACTACGCAACGGATTTTGATGCGGTTTTTTTATATGATAGAGTGATTCAAGAGGGTAGCATTTTTGTTCGTTCACAGGGAGGTCCTGGGTTCGAGTCCCGGGTCGGGCCATGTTTAGTTACTGAGTCGTCCTGTTTCGTAAGTCCCAGTTACAGCCCGGAGTTAGGAAGTTGGCGGTGTTTCACCCCCGTGCCTCGGAGAACACGTAAAGCCTTGAGTCCTGCGCCTTAACTACTTCTCGAGTCGAGCAGTCGCCCCACCGGAATATGAGAGTGAATGGAATAGAGAATACATGGTATAATGTCGAATATTCGCGTAAACCTAAGAAAGTATTATACTTTACTAGCGACTCGCCCTCGCTTCGCTCGGGCTCTTCCCTAGTTTTAGCACAGGCAAAGCCGTGGGATCCGCTAGTTATGCATATAAACCTTCCTCTTGAATCACTCTAACTATTAAAAAAAACCGCATCACAATCGTTGCGTAGTTTTAAAGATTTAAGCATACATAGGGATATAGGGACAGAGAAAGCGACTTTGTTTTATATTATGTAGTGATTTGACGGATTTATTTCGATTTTGGTCTTTAGTGTTATTTAAATTATATGAAACTATTCTACTGTATACGAACAAGTGTATGTATATAATTCCTGAACATGTTTATAAAAACCTTCATTTTCAGAACCTCGCGAAAATCACAGGAGGCTTAAGGGCGAGGCAGGACCAGCGTCCATGTCATCTTAACAGATGAATATCGAATTTGCTCATTTGTTAATGCATAATAAATATCCTATTATATTTAAAATTGCGTTTTTATTTCTCTAAAAATAGCTAATTAAATAAATATTATGTTGGGACATCTAGTTTAGTTACAGTTACACGAGTGTAACTTAAGAATAGATTAACACAGATATGTACTAGAAGTAACGATTTGACTAAATGCAGGGCCGCATTTATAATATTAAATAATAATATTTTAAGGTTATGTAATAGGCATTTAAAGGTTATATATTCTCTATAATTAGCTAGATTCTATTCGTTTAGAATAATTAAATTGTCTATCTCCACTCTATTTTAATGTTTAATTCTATGAAAATAAAACAAATATTTTTTTCTCATTAAAATGGCTTTATTTATTACTTAAAGAAAATAAAATAAACAAAAACAGATACATTGAGGATGACTAAAATATCTATCAGAAACCCTTAAGTGTAAATAAGTTGTTTACAGTCAGACATTCATATATACACTTAAATATTAAATATTATATACATCAAGAAAAAAGGTGAATAATTAATTTGAATTTCCATTTATATGGAGGCCTTTACTCCGGCTCTGGTAAATGTAAACGTAATAAATGACATTTTAATTTATTTTTTATGGCAAAGATATCGATTCTCAATCAGAAATGTACATATTTTGTAAAATATAGTTAAAATTAAATTTATTATGTTTGTTCTCTTTGCTGCTATTTTGTTATGTAAGTATTTTCATATACCAGATATACTAGAGATTCTAGCCCTAGATATAGCCCTAGCTCCCCGTGGGCTCGTTCGTTCCCTAACCATTAGTAGGTAATTCTGAGAAATTAGATATTTGTCTGTAGTAAAAAGTATTCTATATGTTATCCCGGATACCAAGCTATCATTATGCGAAATTTTATCAAAATCTATCCACTATTTTTCTCATGATACGATCAAAAACACACGAAGATTTTTATAAGTATTTTGGCCTCTGTATTTATAATAATGATTATTTCAATAATTGTTTTCTACAAGGATAACTCATTTTTTCCTTCATGAAATAAATGCTGGCTAATAAAAGACAGTGATAGCCCAGTGGTAACGCGCTCGCTTGTTTAACCGAGTGATGCAGATTCAAATCCGGGTCTCGCACCTCTGATATTTTCATGTGCAAATCATTTCTATCATGATTACCACTTGTTTTACGGTGAAGGAAAACATCGTGAGGAAATCTGCATATCTGAGAGAAGAGTAGCAAGTTCACGAAAGATATTCGTAAAGAGATTCTAGTGAAGTCCGCCAATCCGCACTAGGCCAGCTTTGTGGACTATGGCCTGTTTGATGTTTCCCCTCGTACAGAGGGAGGCTCGTGCCCAGCAGTGGGACGTTACAAAAGGCTGAATTAAATACAATACTGCACCTAAGTGATTATTATTATTTCAGTAACAGCTTTGGAAGCGAGACATTTGCCTCCCTCACGACAACTGCGAGGAGGATACCGCTTGTACGCCAGTAACCGTAGTTTCTGGCCGCCGCAGATACGCAATGATAGAATACGCGCATCGTCTGAAGAAAACTATCCGTTTAGAAGAAACGACAACATTAAAAAACTTACTGAAAACGCATTTATATTTTTGATGCGACCCACAATAAAGTTATATTTGGTCAGTGCGGAATAAGAAATGGGCATAAAAATGAAAAGCCTTTGTTGTTTCCACTTGGAAATTAAAAAAAACTAAATGGAATCGAAGGTCTAGACAATAAGTCAGAATGAATAATAGAATTTGAAATATATTTTTGTATAACGATTTATTGTTATTTATATTTTGATTAGCGACTCATTGTCACTTTGGCTTTTTAATGGTAAGTATGGATTTTTATAATATTTGCTAGTTTCCCGTAGAAAAAGTATCCTAGGTATATGTTGACCCGGATAACCAGCCACACCAAATTTATATACCGATAGACTGGGGTGCTGTGCAACTAAGATAGAATATTATTCTGTCTCTTTTTTATCCCACGTAATGCAAGAGTACTAAATCCTCATCACATTACAGTTCGCGTCACGTAAAAAGAACGCTGGAAGAAAGTGGTGGGGGGTGTGTTTGCGCATCGGTACATTCGCACACGAAATTCCTAAGCCTATTCTTTTATTTTTGAACTAGCCTTTCGCTCACGATGTATATTGATTATTGGTACGTACAATGAAAAATATATTAGATAGAATGACATTAAATAGAATTCTATTAAGTAATAAAATATGTTTGAATCAGTGTAGAATGTTTAATCTCTTTACAAAAAATTAAATTAATTCGTTTAATATATATTTTTTTAATTATTCACTGCATATCTCTCTCTTTTTCTAACTCTACGACTCTCTCTTTATAAAACAATATAGGACAAAAATATTTTTTCACTATTTTTTATATAAAATCATTTCGTAATTAATAACTTTTGTGTGCGCGATGGTATTTTAAACTGACAAACCAATAGCGAGCCGAAAAGCCTGCGACGCGTGCATTACCGCCCCGCACCCCGCGTCTTACCACCAAATTGGCCGATAAATCGCCTCTGCGCAATTTGACAGCCAGCGTTCTTTTTACATGACGCGAATTATACTCGAATTCATTTCGTATTTCATAAATACCATTTAATTGTCACTTAAAAGGCAGTGTGCAGGTGTGCAGTGCGCACTGCGCAGCTCCAGTCGACAGCAACGCTGTACAGCGGCGTTGACGCGAAGCTTGGAAGTTGTCACACAAATCCTACAATTTTTTTTACTACAGAAATTGAGCTTGTTGCTAGACCTGTTTTATTCGACTGTGGTTCTTATACTAATTTTTGCTGTATTTCATTTCCACCTTTTCTATTTCGTGACTTATAAAGTACTGACAAATAAGTGAAGTAGATGGCGTTGATTGAAATTGAATCGCGCTATCGTTACGTTCTACAACGATCTTATATTGCCATATGATATATTGTTCTATATAACCACAGTGATGTGTTCTTTATTATTTAATATTATGCCAAAAAATTTTTGACAGACAGCACTTTTGTGCGTCTTATAATACGTAACACATCTCGATATTAAGTTAAAATACTATGTTAAAGCACAAATCTAAAGGCGTGATAGTTTTTCAGTAAAGTGTACCACAAAATGCTCAGGTTGTGGGATAGTGTTAGGGCGAGCGAAGCGAGACTATTAAATTTTAATTAATTAAATATATATACCTAATTAAACTTATATACCTAATTAAATTTTAATTAATTTTATTTTCTAATTATCTGCTAGGATGTTGTAATTATTAATCTTAAACCTAGTTTCATAGTTTTAATTCATAGTATTAATTGAAACAATAATTCAACGACATGTTTGGCTCAGTTGGTAGTGACGGTGCCCCTGTACCCTGCTTTTTGCGCCAGCGGTCGCGGGTTCGAGTCCCGCTGGGGGAATTCATTTGTTGAGCACGAATGTTTGTACTCCATTCATGGTATATTTATTATATGTATATATTTAAAATTTATATATGTGTAGTATATCTACTATTTTGTATCCGTAACACAAGCTTACCACGGAACTAGATGACGCTGTGTGTTATAATGTCCCAACATAATATGTAAAAAATATTCTATGATACTTGTGTGGTTTTGGTTTTGTTATTTACTTTTAGTATTCAGAAATAAGATAATTTAGCATGTAGTGCTTACCTTCAAATGATATTACATACCCAGTGCATCATGCATGTAAGTACTTTTAAGTTATACGAATAATTAATGTAAAAACATTGGTATACCTAATAAATAAATAAATAAATACAAATGTCTAAGAGTCTGTAGCGGTTCCGCCCACTTATCACTCAATCACGCTTGTCGTGTCCACGGCACTGCTATTCGAAAATCGTAAACATTGTGATTTAGTAAGAAATTGTCAGCATTTTATTTATTTGTATACGGCTGTGATATTATTATAGACTAGCGAGTAACCCTCGCTTTGCTCGGGTTCGTCCCTTGGTTAAGCGTCAGTCAAGCCACGAGTTCCGCTAGTTAAGTAAATAAAATTTCCACCGGCTCCTCTTTTGAAGTCGGCTAAAAAGTAGCCTAAGTCACGCCTTATAACATTAGCTATCTGTGAGTGAGAGAGCCGTTTCAGAGATTACCCGGAACAAACAGACAGACAGACAAAAAATTAAAATATTGTTTTTTTGTTGCTAGTATCGTATATACTTTCATATGCATTTAGTGAAAACCTGTTAATTTGAAATTAAAAACAGACCCTTCAATTTTATTTATATATATATAGATGATGTCCTCCCGGTCGATTTCGGCCACGGCGGTCAATCTCATTGAGAATAGTCAACTGCAGGAGACAGTATAGTGAACGACTAACTAACTAAGTGTACTTTCTATCACTCTCATACACCGGTGGGACGACTGGAGACACGACCAGTGAGAGTCAAGACGCAGTCCGACCGACGTGACACGTGCTCTGTCTCGGCACATATCATACATACCCTTTCGCTTTACTAGCGCCATTCTGGTGATTTTTTGAACTGTTATTTACCGCTTACAATCTGTCAAGAAAGTCATGAAAAGAATGTTTTGGAACTACTGCTTTTCCTAATACTGGCAACACTGAATTATTGTCAAACAGCGAAACTCCACTCACATCGTAACTTTGTGGTTGATGTTTTACAATATTTTTGTGATATTCGAGTTTTTTCGTGTGACTGTTTGGCGTTTAAAGACAAAAAATGAATTGCCCTCCTTATTTTCCATGACAGACTGTACAGGTGGACACTGTTTCAACTTTGCTTCCATATAAGAAAGTACTCCTTACACTCTACACTCCATAGCCATTACGGAAAAAAAAGGCAAATCAATATCAAATAATTTTATTCTGGCAATAATAAATAACGATTACAATCAAAAATTTTTAAAACAAACCTGTTTATATAATAAAAAATATTGAAAATAATAATTTTACGATTTTCAATTTAATACAAACAAAATTTAATATATGGAGTTCTAACTATTTATGTCAAAAACCAAGTATATATACATATTTCATTAGTCTTATATAAAGAATTAAATTAAAAAAACACATAACCTTCACTTTTTTAATCTGTCAAAAATATATCAACAACCTCTCAGGCACGGTCGAGTAAAACAGGTCTAGCAACAAGCTCAATGTCAGTAGTAAGAGATTTGTACGATTTGTGTGACAACTTCCAAGCTTTACGCAAGCCGTTTAAGTGACAGTTAAATGGTATTTATGAAATACGAAATAAATTCGAGTAACGTGATGAGGGTTTAGTACGCTTGCATTACGTGTTATAAAAAAGAGACAGAATAATATTTTATCTCAGTTGCACAGCACCCCAGTCTATCGTCACGCCACGGCCGTAAATTGCAACTATTGTCACGATAAGCCGACCTACCCCCCACTACTCTTGATGCTAGACCTTCTTTCTAGACCGTGCTCACAGGTAATAAAACCGGCTTTCAAATCTACCTCCATACGTTTAGAATGCATAAAATTATATTATTAAAATAGTTAGTTTTAACGAATACCTATGGCGTTATGTTGGCAACGATGTTTTCCAGTTTTGCCACATTACCTAAGCTACCTCAAAGAAAGGGAATCACCCTTAAGAATGGTTTTAGTTAGATTTTTATATATTTACGTATTATTCGATTATTTCTAATGTTTTTGCGAATTTCACCCATTTTAATAAAACAACTTTTACAATGACTTTGACAGACAGGGGAGCCAACATAACGCCATTGGTACTATGCATTGAAACGAACTATACATAAAAAATATGTATATCGTGTCAAAATCAATCTATGACGAAAAACTAAAATCTAACTTAAAATTACACCAAACCCTCAAAAATATTACAAATTCGCACAGAAAAAAATAAATAAAAAAAAGCTCGAGTCAATAATAATGTCAAATCAGTGACGTGACGTAATAGCATTTTAAAATTCAAATATTCTTGTTAATGGTTTCAAAACGAACATATTTTCTATAGTATAATGTGACGTCCCTTATTAAACATATTATGACATAATTGGTTAAGCGTCAGATTTTGACATAGTCATGACATATTTCGTTATAGTCATAGCAAATTATGACGATAATTTGATTTATCAGGATTTAAGCCATTAACAAGATAGTTGAACTACAAAATTTTTTATAACATTTTTATATGTGTCAAGAGCGAATAATTGTATCAATAGAAAAACTTGTCATATGCATAAATAGTGATAGTTTATATTTTTTTAATTATTATTAGACATCGAATTGAAAATGATGACATTTGGCACAATAATACTTTTTTAATACCATACCAAAGTAGTTGGTAATACAAATTATTTTTAAATAATCACCATATTATATTTAAAAAAAAATTGGGACTTATCGATTTTTACATTTTACATCTTTGAAATAAACTTTTATCATTCCCATATTTCGATGTCTAACATAATTAAAAAAAAATATAACAAAATTAACACTTATTCGTTTAAAAAAAAAATATTAAATACGTACAATAAAGCTACCACCACACCCGCGTTCGACGCAAAATTTGTGCCTAGATGTGACAACGCCTTTATATTGAATGGACTTAAGCCATTTTTTGTATGTATCATCCAAAAAAATATTATTATTATGATACTAGCGATGCACCCTCGCGTTGTTCGAGTTCGTCCCTGCCAAAAAAACTTAGCACAATAAATGAAGGACTTTCATACAAACTTGCCAGTCCTTAGACCACCTTAATCCGGCCCTGTTGAAAATCCCTTCTTAGTGGACGTCCACTAACTATTAACTAACTCACTGCCAAATTACATCTTTATATGTAAGCGGTTTTCGATATTTCTTGATGAGTGAGTGAGTGAGTGAGTCAGTGTGTCACCTTTCGCTTTTATATATTTTTACAAAGTTTGTGACATGGACTTTTAATTCCGATTGCAAGATTTACATTAAATTATTTGTATGAACCAAAATTGAATTTAATTTTATTTTCAATATAAAAAAACAATAATAAAAAAAAACTGTTGCAATGCCGCCATTTTCAATTTCGGTATTTTTATAGTATTTATTATGGAAAGAAGTAGCATACAAAAAATGTATTTTTTTTTAATATTTTATACATTTAATAATATATGTATTTAAAAATAATATTTGTTTCAAAATTTCAACCAAAAATTTAACAATTTACTTAATTATATTATTTAAGCTTTATTTTTTATATATTTATTTGTATAAGTTAATTTAAAACAGGCAGCCATTATATTATTTACCTTAAGAATAACAAAATAATAATAAAAAAATCTTAATACACTATACCATTAAATTATTACTTTTATTGCTTCAGAATACTCTTTAAAGTTATATATAGGGCACCTTATTATATTAAATATATTAAAAATATTTAAATTAATAATATATATACTGTCTAGATTGGATCAATGAAATAGATAAAAAATCGTTCGCCTAATTTCCCAAATCTTAGGCCCCTTTTGAAAGGGGGCCTCGTAACTAATGTTATAGAAATATAAATTAACTAATAGCCAATTTTAAGCCAAAACGAAGTTAAAAAATACAAATACAAATTTTACTTTTCAGGCCCCCCAGTCTCGGGGGGCCTTGCATAAGCTATGTCATATTAACGTCTGTTCGTTCAATTAAATTTTTGAGAGACGTCGCATTTTTTACAATAAAAAAGGCACGCTAACAATATTGCAACTCGATTAAAATAAAAAAATCTAATTTTCGTTATTAATCCTCACTTGAAAGTACTAAAACGAGTTACAAATTTGTTCCTTGCACTTTGCAGTTGCAAAATTGAATATAAACACTACAATATTGTCACTGTTACAACCACATATGCTAGGAACAACATTGCAACTCGAAAAAATAAAAATAAAAAGCGTATTCTCCAGAAATCATCGTTCAAAATCACTAAAACGGGTTACAATTTTATTCATCGCATGTTGTAACGATAATAACAAGTAAGGATATGTCGCAAAATTCTAATTATCTAGGAAATTGCGTTCAAAGTTTGTGTAATGTATGAAGTTTGTATATAAAATAGTCATAAATATGGCTGTTTATTTAAAACTGTTCATACACACATATTGGCGCATCTAAACGGACAATATTTTTCTGCAATATGTGGCAGCAATAGAGAGGCCGGCGACATTGCAAGCGATAAGCAAGCGATTCTCAGCAGAACAGCTTTCCGAGCCGGTGGTAGTTTACTCACAGACTTACAGACTGACTTTTAATTTTGATAATGTAAAAATGACGATTCAAAAGAGCTTGTAAAAGTCTATTTGAATAAAGAATATTTTGATTTTGATTTGATTGATACCAACAATATTGCAGTACTGTCCCGGCCTTATCGGCAATCATGTTTGATATGGCCGCGTATAGCCGATATTGCCGGGCGATCGATTTTCTGTGATATTATATTGTTGTTTCGGTCGCTCTCTATTGTTATGGCATACGTATCCTTTTCTACGCGACTGAAGTTAGCTGTGCGTGACGCCGAGAATAATTGCTACATTCTGTGCTATCGTTGTTTTGTCAGTTGCTACGTTACTTTGACAATAAAATAATTGCAACACATTGCCCGGCCACATATTGCTCGGCCATTGTTGCAATATTTTGGTGATGGTACTGCAATTAGTTGCCAATATTGCAGCTACAAATATTGCCCTATCACCAACATCTATGCATAAAACAGCGAATATTCCAAAATACGTCATACCGCCTTCATACATTCACTTCTTCAACGACTATTATTTACAAGTTTGGAACGAACAGACAGTCAGGCGTCAGCGTGGTAATGCATACTGGCATTTTATATATATACAGTGAAACCTGGTTAAGTGAGACATCAAGGGACCTGCAATGTCGTTTCACTTATAGAGGTGTTCCACTTACCCAGTGTCTCAGATATCCAGGTATAAGTAAATATCTGTCTCATTTACAGAGGGTTCCATTGATAGAGGTTATTGACAGGTTATTTCAGTTATAAAGTAGCGATCAAACAAAACAATGTTTTCTCAGTTACAGAGGTTTATGTATATAAAATTTACTCCCTGTCTCAGTTATAGAGGCTTAGCTCGTCCCACTAACAGAGGTAATTCAGTGCCAAAGTGTTGGGACCTCAGCATGAGTTCCAGTTATGGAGGTTTCTCACTTATCCAGGTCCTACTTAACCAAGTTTCACTTTAATATTTATATATATACAAAAATATTTCATCTGTCGCGTGGCGCGGGCGTGGCGTGGCGGGAAACGTTGTGCTTATGGTTTTTAGTGTCATAGTGTAGGAGACAGCCCACTGCTCCGAAGTATCTGTAAATATAGACATAAATAAAAAAATAATCAGAATGTAATGTGATGGCTGTATTTGACCGTTGGAGGATATGTATTGACGTAGTGTGTGACGAAGTGGTATCTGAGTTATTTTATTGGTTCAGTGTATGGCTCGATATAATAGTAGCAATAGAAGCCTTATGCTTAAAGTAATAAGGTCGACGAAAGTGAATCTGGCGTCGACAATGTGTTAATAGGTAAATAACTATAAAAAATAAAACTACACTCGTACTAGATTTTGATAGAGTTCGTCCACATATAAAAATAAGCAATTATGTAAATGTTATCAGCCCTTTTTAACGTCCCACTGCTGGGGGTGGGCCTCCCTCAGTACGGCCTAGTGCGAGTTGGCGGACTGAACATGTCTTAGGAAAACTTGCAAGGTTTTCTCAGTCATGCAGGTTTCCTCACGATGTTTTCCTTCACCGTAAGACAAGTGGTAATTATGTGAGAAATGATTTGCACATGAATCAGAGGTGCGAGACCCGGATTTGAACCCGCATCACTTGGATATCCAAGCGAGCGCATAACCACTGGGCTACCACTGTCCTATAATTATGTAAATAACTATAGATAAAGAAGTAAGAAAAATAACTGCCCAGTTTTAATTAATTTCCCAAAGTCCCAACTTGGTCATAGAGTATTAATCCATTTTTGTCCCACAGCTGCGTGTGGGCTTCTCGCTTCTTCAAAGACAATTATAGACCACGCTGGCCAAGTGCGACCGGTCTGAGCATATCACACAAAATGAGATATTAATAATAGACAGTAGCAGCGCATTGGCAACATGCTCGCTTTACAAGTCGAATGAAACAGGATAAAATCCTCTGATATTCTCATGCGAGGGATCTTTCCATCATGATTACCATTTACTGCCTCGGTAGTGTAGTGGCTAGCATGTACGGTCATACATCGAGAGGTCCTGGGTTCGAATCCCAGGTCGGGCCAAGTTTAATTATTGAGTCTTTCTGTTTGGTAAGTCTCAGTAACAGCCCGGAGTTGGGAAGTTGGCGGTGAGTCACCCCCGTGCCGAGGCAGAGCACGTAAAGCCGTCGGTCCTGCGCCTTAACTCTCATTGGTCGAACAGTCGTCTCACCGGAGTATGAGATTGATAAGAACAGAGAGTGCACTTGTGTCTGCACTATAATATCTCCTGCGCAGTTAACTAGTCTCAATGAGATTGGCCGCCATGACCGGAATCGGTCGGAGAACATTATTATTATTAATATTATTACCATTTATCTTATGGTGAAGGAAAATAAGGAATCTTGTATCTGCCGTATTCGAGGCCTTAAAGTCTGCTATTTTACATGAATTGTCACTATGGAACAATGCAATTTTAATTCAATTACTTCACGACACGATACGACAGACACACCTCTATGTATTTACTAGCTATACCCGCGGCATCGCCCGCGTTCCTTTTTTTTAATTGCTAAAAAAATAGCGTTGGAAAAATAGGGGTTGATCGAAGGGTAGACAATTAGGGTTGTATGTATTTTTGACTGCTGTATCATAAAAAAATAATAACAAAAAAAATTGCCTAAAAATAAAATAAAAATTTGGGGTGATCCCACCCTTAAAATTTAGGGGTATGAAAAATAGATAGTAGCCGATTCTCAGACCTACCCGATAAGCACACAAAATTTTATCAAAATCGGTTCAGCCGTTTCGGAGGAGTATGGGAACGAACATTGTGACACGAGAATTTTATATATTAGAAGATATAATAGTAACAGGTTGTTCTATATTATGAACTAGCCTTTCCCGCGGCTTCGCTCGCGTCCTTAAGGCTGCAAACCAAATACCTCGCAGAGCTACCGGTGTTTTCTCCCGCTTCTGCAATATTTTTCATGGATGCTCTGCTCCTATTGGTCGTAGCGTGATGTAATATGGCCTATAGCCTTCCTCGATAAACGGACTATGCAACACGAAAAGAATTTTTCAATAATGACCAGTAGTTCCTGAGATTATCGCATTCAAACAAACAAACAAACTCTTCAGCTTTATAATATTAGTATAGATGTAGTAATAAGCCCAATAGGACTCCACTCACCCCTCATGCTCTAGGAAAAGGGCCTTCAACGCCCCGCGGGACCAGTAGGACATGGCGTAGGACAGCAGCTTCATGGATAGCGGGTTCACTCGCAGGAAGTTGCCGCAGAACACCACCTGTTCGTTCAAAAATTGGTTGTTTATTCGCATGCTATTTCACAATTTGACGGATTATTTATCAATACTATCGATAGTATCGTTATTTTTTAGGTAAAAAGTTAAGAATTTTGCAATACTATCGATACTATCGATGGTTGGTAGTATCGATAGTCATTGATTTTTCGATAGTATTGCTTTCTCAAGATAAGTAATATAGTGGGCCAAGTATGTAACAACACTATTATTAAATAAGTTTCATTATATTCGTAACAGTAAAAACGAATGTTTTTTCAATACTATCGATACTATTAATACTTTCGAATACATTACTATCGATTATATCGATAGTATCGCTGTCATCAATAAGTAAGTAAGCGATCGATATAATCGATAGTTACCATAATATTGTCATATGATGACATTATCGATATTCTGAATAGTTTTCGAGATCATTATCGATAGTATAACTATCGATGGTTTGGCAACACTAGATTATTCCAAAATATTACTGAACACTGACCCGTTCAAGTCGTTCATTCGAAGCGCAGAGTCGTGCAATGGAGCCGATATTGTTCGTGATGGTAACAAGCGTTGCACGCGCCAGGTCCGCTCGAGACACTCGCGCTCGTCTATCTGCTGAACACATGTGGCCGAAGCTGGGGGAAATATACATAAATTAATAAAGGAATGAATGAATGATTGAACGAATGAATGAATGATTGAACGAATGAATGAATGATTGAACGAATGAATGAAACGATAGGGCCGAATTGAGGATCTCTATGGGCTCTGGTGAATTGTTTGTTTTTCAATCAATTTACATCGTGCCTGTCACACAAATAAACGACCAGCGGGACTCGAACTCACTAAGATTGACACAACAAGAGAGTGACTATACAGGCTGAGCCAAATACCATCAATACAGATTACATATCTATAAAATAATCGTGAGGAAACCTATATTTAAAAGAGACATCCTCTGCATTGGAGCGTTAATAAAGACTTGAATATCATCTAATTGACACAGAATCGAACCCAGAACCTTCCTCACTACACCACTAATTCAGTTCATGTAAACTCACCTGCTAGCAACCAGATCACCCCTCAGCCCGAATCTCTCATAGTCCCCTCCGTAGATATCCCTGACCAGCTTGTCCACCGAGGTGTTGTCTCCGGAGGCAGCCAGCGCTATGGCCTCCTCGAAGCTGCTGCAGCCAGCCAGCAGGCAGCAAAGGCCCAGGAAGGTACCTCCACCTAGACTGATAAGTTACAACCATTTTAATATTATAATGAATAAGTTTGGTCATTCAAGTAAACGTGTATGTATAACATTTTATATCGATAACTAGCGACTCGCCCTCGCTTCGCTCGGGCTCTTCCCTAGATTTAGCACAGGCAAAGCCGCGGGATCCGCTAGTTATGCATATAAACCTTCCTCTTGAATCACTCTATCTATTAAAAAAAACCGCATCAAAATCCGTTGCGTAGTTTTAAAGATTTAAGCATACATAGGGATATAGGAACAGAGAAAGCGACTTTGTTTTGTACAATGTAGTGATAATCGCTATTTCAATAAAATTTTTCAAAATATATTTAATGAACAGATTCGAATAAGACTTTTAATATACATAATATGACGACACGTTTGGCTCAGTTGGTAGTGACCCTACTTTCTGCGCCAGCGGTCGCGGGTTCGAGTCCCGCTGGAGGCATTCATTTGTTTAACTCGGATGATTGTACTCCAGTCATGGGTGTTTATATTTATAATATGTATGTATTTAAATTTATATATGTAGTATATCAACTATCTGGTATCGGTAACACAAGCCTCGTAGCTTACCACGGAGCTAGATGGCGCTGTGTGTAATAATGTCTAAACATATTTATTTATTTATTATCACTACATCACTACATAGTATAAAATAAAGTCGCTTTCTCTGTCCCTATATCCCTATGTATGCTTAAATCTTTAAAACTACGCAACGGATTTTGAAGCGGTTTTTTTAATAGATATAGTGATTCAAGAGGAAGGTTTATATGCATAACTAGCGGATCCCGCGGCTTTGCCTGTGCTAAATCTAGGGAAGAGCCCGAGCGAAGCGAGGGCGAGTCGCTAGTTATTATTATTTATTTAATTATTTAATTTAATACCTGGTGCCGCTGACCCTGTAGTAGTCATTGGGAGCGTTCACCACCAACATTGAGACTCCACTGCCGATGTTCACCAACAGGAAGGGGTAAGGGTTGGAGAAGTCGAAGGGCTTGCGGACGTACTGGCTTAGTGCGGGTTCGAGGTAGGGTGGCTGGAAGAGAGAGAAAAATAATCAGAAAATTCTGACAGACGATAATGTAGCTTATTATTTGTGAATGCATTATCAAAATCAGATCAGTAATTTAATAATGAAAGTTAAAATGTAAAATTAAAAAAGATATTAGAAAATCTCATCTTACCAGTAAATCATTTTCGCAAAATGGTCATTAATAAACTCCTTTAACTTATCTATCTATTGATCAAAACTGTACTAAAATATGTACAGTATTAGAGATTAATACAGACAAACAAACATTTTTGAAAAATGGCTAATTATATGAAAAAAAACTAGAATAATTCCAAAAAAATAGAGTTCCTAAATCGAATCCCACCCAAATCTTCCAAAAAGGCTAAACCAAAACTGATTAAACTATTAACAACCAACTTACAGTATCTTTACTAGCTGAACCGTTCTCCGGTGGAGCCCAGTAGTAGCACTCTTGAGGGTTCATCGAGTCCACAAAGAGAACACCAGCTATTAGTGCATCTAGCTCATCTAGTTTGGATAAACGCATGTTGACTTCCTGTGAAAAAAAAACAATATTATAAATAAAATATGTACATTAGGGTGGCGCAAAAAAACAGACTACTTTTTTTCGAGTCTCGTGTGAAAAAATGTTAGTTTTTGATGATTTAAGAGCTCTCCAAAGGACAACTCAAAAAAATTTAATTTTTTTTAATCTGTCCTTTGGAGTGGGCTTCCCTTCACTACGAGGGGGATGAGGCCATAGTCCACCGCGCTGGCCTAGTGCGTGTTGGCGGACTTCACAAGTCTTTCGAAAACTTGCTAGGTTCTCTCAGACATGCAGATTTCCTCACGACGTTCTCCTTCACCATAACACAAGTGGTACTTGTACTAGATTTTGATAGTGTTCGTCCACATATAGAAATAAGCAATTATGGAAATGTTATCAGCCCTTTTTAACGTCCCACAGCTGGGGGTGGGCCTCCTTTCACTATGAGGGGGATCAGGCCATAGTCCACTACTCTGGACTAGTGCGGACAGACTTCACATGTCTTTGGAAAAGTTGCTAGGTTTTTTCAGACATGCAGGTTTCCCCACAATTTTCTCTTCACCATAAGACAAGTGGTAATCATGATAAAAATGATTCGCACATGACAATATCAGAGGTGCGAGACCCGGATTTGAACCCGCATCACTCGGATATCAACCTACCTTAATAAAATCCTCTTCGAACTTGTAAGCACCGCCACCAGTAGCGTATATGGTGTTGACCAAGGCAGCCATGCCTTTAGACCTGGCCAGCTGGAGGAACGCCCCAACTTCACTGGTTGGAAACCTGATGAAGTGGAGTGTGCCTCGCCTTCCTCGAATCGTTACGTTTTCCATCTACAATTGAATAAAACATATTCATATAATAAAATTTTGAGTCGAACAGTTAATTTAAGCTGAGGCAAATCTGGCGCAGATCGTTTGCCAAAAAATGAATACGAAGATGATATCGTAAAAAGAAGTGACCATATCAATATTCCCTAGAAAATACAAGTATTTCTCCATTATGACATCCCACTGCTGGACATGGGCCTCCCTATAATACGCGGAGGATTAGGTTATAGTCCACAGACAGCTGTTCTGTTAGACATGCAGGTTTCACTAAGTTTTCCTTCATCGTAAGACAAGTGGTAATCATGTAGTAAACGTTTCGCACATGAGAATATAAGAGCTGCAAGACCCGGGATTCGAACCCGCTTCAATTTGGTTTCCCAAGCGAAGTCGTACAATATATCTGTATTTTTTCCATATTATATTATGTTGGGACATTATTACAACAGCACAACTAGTTCCGTGGTAAGCTACGATGCTTGTGTTACGAATACCAGATATTTGGCATACTACACATATATACATTTTAAATATATTATACATATTATACATATATACCCATGACTGGAGTACAAACATTCGTGCTCAACAAATGAATGCCCTCAGCGGGACTCGAACCCGCTAACGCTGGCACTGAAAGTAGGGTCACTACCAACTGTGCCGAACCTGTCGCCATAAATGTCGTTGAAAATACACGATATTCTATATCATATTGATAGTGATAATCACAACTATGTCACTTTTTTTTAATTTAATTCTAACAGTTTATTTATACATGCTCTTAAGGACCGTGGCGTGATAGATAGCCTTTGACCTTCCTCAATACGATCTAATAATATAACGACGCGAATGTTTGTGTGAACGTTTGTTTCTATTTAACGCAAAAACTACTGAGCTAATTTTGACGAAACTTTATAGTAATATAGTTTATACATCTGAGTAACATATTATGGGTTATTAATATCTATACTTATAAATAAAATTGAAGTGTCTGTTTTTAATATCAAATTAACGGCTATTCACTAAATTTATATGAAATTATATATACGATACTAGCAACAAAAGAACAATTTTTAAAATTTTTGTCCGTCTGTTTGTCCCACCTAATCTCTGAAACGGCTGGACCGATTTTGACGTGACTTTAACTCGCAGGTAGCTAATGTTATAAGGCGTAACATAGACTACTTTTTAACTGACTTCAAAAAGGAGGAGGTAGAAATTCTACTAATTTTAACTAGCGGAACTCGTGGTTCCGCTGACGCTAAACCTAGTTTTAAATAAAAATCTTTAAGTAAAGAGATAAAGACTATGTCTAAAGAGACATCGAAAAATCCAAAAAATCTAAGCGAATCCACAAAAACAAGGCAGATTCATGAATATTTTATAAAATGACGTCAATTACCTTTTAAATAGCTGTTAATTAAATATTTCATATGTACACTACATTCATTAATCAACCTCGTTTTTTTAAGCAGGTTTTGAGGATTGTAATGTCGCGTTCAACCGAGCGTGGTTAGACAATAGAATTAATTTACTAATAAACGTACTATTACATTTCTGATGAGACTCATTTAAAATATAGTTCAGTTTATATCTCACTAGCAAACATTCCGTTTCGGTGAGCGTACGTTAAAATAAATTAAATTTTTTATAATAATATAAAAGTAGCCTAAGTTACTAAGAAAGTATCGTCAAAATCGATATTAATATGTTCTTTACATCTCTCATGTTCGGTAAGTAGATTCTTATTACCATTCAAATGGGGCTTGTAGGTGACTAATTAGCGCTCTAGGGTAATAATGTAGCTAAAAAAGCCCTACGGTGGTAAGTAAATAAAAAAAACACTTCTTTCTTTCAAAAAGTTCATCATGCATTCAGCCCAATGACCAAAGAGGTCGCTTTGCTATTCAGCCTTGTCTTCGTGTGAGTATAATAGTAATCAATTTTAAATATCGAACGGCGAAGCTCAATTTCGATATTGAAAAAAAAATTAAAAGTTCTTTACTTGATTCTTTTTAATGAAAAAAGGCGGGAATAGAAAACTTTTACTTTAAATATTGTTTGTTTTTGGTACCGGTAGGACGTTAGAAAAGGGTCAAAATCTCTCCACTCACTTTTCAAATTATTAAGAAATAAGAGAACTTAGCATGTAGTGTTTACCTTTAAATGATTTTTCATACCCTAAGTAATTTAATAAAAATACTTTTTGTTATACTAAGTAACTTATGTAAAATTGTAGACCTAAGGTAAGGTTTAAGGAGGACCTAATAAATAAAATAAAAAATATAAAATTCAAGTGCATGTGTACAAAGCTCACATGTCAGAAGTAAAACTTCTTTGGCAAACTAATTTTTAAATCTCGTTTATATTTATGCTAAATAACCCCGTCTAAGCTCGTTGAGAGAGGGAGATGGCGCGAAGGTCACACCCACGAGTTAGACAGAGTTAGAAATGTCACTGACTCGCGGTGGGCGAGATCTAACTAAGGCTAACTCTTCCCCGTCTCTGAGTGCCTGGTACTATGGACTTATGTTTTCGTTTCATCGAGTTTGAAATCAAAAACATATATATTTTTAAAACTAACCTGTAAATGAACATCTCGTCTGCCAGTCTTGCCATACGCGGAGTTCCTGGTCAGATACCTTCGTATGCTCTTCAGCACTTCCGTTTCCTTATCCAGCTCTCGTCTATTCGTCTCGCGGGGTTCGAAGTAGACGAGTTTTGTGAGGGTGCCACCTATGTCCATACCGAACCAGGGCATCGCTGTGGGCGGGATTTGTGTTTATTGTTTAATCGATTTTGAATAATCGATTCAAAATCGATTTTGAATAGATTAATGTTTGATAAAACGTGTATCGATTTATAACTTTAATAGCATTTTTTTTAATATATAATAGGCTACGGCTCCATTAACAATAATTTAAAATGTTAATAAGGTATTAGTGACGTACAAAACAAACATGTAGCACTTTTAAATTTTTTAGCTAATAATAGATAATAATAAAATTTTAAAATAACATCGATATCGATTATTATAAATATGAAAACTCTTTAGAATTACTTTTTTTTAATATTTGACTATTAGCTAAAGATGATACAACTGTACTTACGAGGTGCATTATTATCAGGAGGGGTGGGGGGTGCAGGTTCAACCATTTTGCGTACTTTGTCTAGGGGAGCAGTGTAAGGCGACCGTCTCGCTCGCTTCAATTGATTATTCCTAAAGAGGGATAGAGACAGATAAATAATAATAAGTAATATAATATAAAAGAACTAGCATCTCACCGTGACACCGCTTAGACCGCACCGCAGGTTTAAACCTAGATCTGTTTTAAGGGTATAGATTACACCGATACGACATATTTTCCCGCAATAAAAAGTATCATATTTGCCCGAATAACCAGCTATCAACGTACGAAATTTCATCAAATTATAAAGCTGAAGAGTTTGTTTGTTTGGTTGAACGCGCTAATCTCAGGAACTACTAATTCGATTTGAAAAATTCTTTTTGTGTCGGATAGTCCGTTTATCGAGGAAGGCTATAGGCTATATTATATCACGCTACGACCAATAGGAGCGGAGCATCAACGAAAAGTGTAGCAAAAACGGTAAGGGCTGGTGTTCTGCGAGGTATCATACCGCGCGACTCAGAAAGAATTTGGTTTACTTGGTTGGTCTTAAGAACGCGTGCGAAGCCGCGGGAAATGCTAGTTTATTATAATAAGTTATACTTCTGAAACAAAGGGGGAAAATATTATTATTGTATGTAAATGCATTTAGCTTTATAATAACAATGTAAGGTGACCTTTGAGGGCAATTAAATTATTATTTTTCATATAAAATAAAATATTGTTGTACGTAGGTAGTATGTTTATTTCTTTTTATTTTTATACTAGCGACACGCCCTCGCTTCGCTTGGGCTTTTTCCTAGATTTAGCACAGGCAAAGCCGCGGTATCCGCTAGTTATGCATATAAACCTTCCTCTTGAATCACTCTATCTATTAAAAAAACCGCATCAAAATTCGTTGTGTAGTTTTAAAGATTTAAGCGTACATAGGGATATAGGGACAGAGAAAGCGACTTTGTTTTATACTATGTAGTGATAGTGATAGTGATGTGTTGGATGTCGAGGTCCGTAGAATTGACGATGGATCGATGAAATAAAAGAGAGCCTTTGAAGAAGTGTTGTATTTCTTACTACTTTTATAATTAAACATATAATAATTACTAAATAAGCCGGAGATGCAAACCGATTGATTGACTGACCGAGTCCGAGAGGGAAGTGACAGAGAGAAGCGAGAACTATGATAGCATTACCAAAAACAATTATTGTCATAGATTACAAAATAAGGCATAGCACACAATATTGTTACATTACATTCTACACCCCCCCTTAATGGAACAATTTATATAATCAAAACATTTTCAAAATAAACTAATCTTATTCGGACTTGCTCGGTTCTATGACGACAAAAACTTAAAAATAATTAAATTAAGCCAAGCATATTTTTAAATTTATCTAATTTAGACTTAGGTAAAGGCTTTGTCAACAAATCTGCAATTTGTTCATCACTTTTTATATAATTTAATAATATTAAGTTTTGTGATAATTTATCTTGAACAAAATGGTATTTTATATCTATATGCTTTAAACGTTTTGAAATGCCACTGTTATTAGCAGCACAGATTGCAGACCTATTGTCTTCCAAAATTAAAACACAAAGTTCATTATTTGATAACAAAGATAATTCTGAAAACATATGTCTTAACCAACATGCTTCAGCTACACACTGACTCAGTGCTATATATTCAGCCTCAGTGGAAGAGAGAGAGACACATGTTTGTTTTCTACTACACCACAGTACTAAGTTATTAAAAACCATTAAACAATAACCCGAGGTTGATTTTCTACTAACTGTGTCGCCTCCCCAATCAGCATCCACATAGGCTTTTAAAGGATTTTTACAAACAATATTATTTATATTTTTCTTATATACTAATTTTATATCTAAGGTAGCTTTTATATACCTAAGCATATGTTTTAAATGTTTCCATAGGTCAGTACTAGCACAGTTTTGAAATCTACTTAATATACTTATTGATATTGATAAGTCAGGCCTAGTACCTAACATAGCATACATAATGCAACCTATTAATTTTCTACATCTATTTTCTATTTCTTGAGATTCAGAGCTTTCTCTTATTAAGAATAAACTGTTGAAATTAGGTTCTAATGGTACAGTCACACCTTTGCAATCTGACATATTAAATAAATGCAAAATATTTTTTAAGTATTCACACTGATCTATAGAAATAAATACATTATTTTGTATAATTCGAATACCTAAGTAATATGAAGCAAGACCTAAGTCCTTAATTTTAAAAGCTTTATTCATTTGTTGTTTCAAACATTCAACAATAGACTCATGAGAACTTATCACCAAAATATCATCTACATACTGTATAACAAATGATTTTATATTTTCATTTATTTTGAAGTATAAACACATATCAGTTTTAGATCTTATAAAATTTTGACTAATCATGAAATTACAGAAAGTATCATACCAGTACCTAGGTGCTTTCTTTAACCCATAAATAGCTTTCCTAAGTTTTCCTACTTTACCTGACTGATTATGACCCTCTGGTAAATATATATAGATATCCTCATTAATATAACTATGTAGAAAAGCACTACATATATCAAATTGATAGATATTCCAACCATAATAGGCAGCTATAGAAATTAAAATTCTTACTGTAGTTAAGTTGGTAACAGGTGAGTAAACTTCATCATATAATATACCTATCTGTTGAAAACCACGAGCAACTAAACGAGCTTTATAAACTTGTACTTTACCTTCACTGTTTTTCTTCCTTTTAAATACCCATTTTGTGTCTATAACATTTTCTTCTGGTGTTACTGATACTAGATCCCAAGTATGGTTTTCTTCCAAAGCTTTAAGCTCAGTTTGAACTGCTTCTTTCCATTTAGTAGACTCACTGGACTCCATAGCCTCTTGGTAGGACTGAGGTTCATTTTCTAAGTCTATCATATAAGCATAACTAAGGAAATCATTATCATACCTTTTTGGGTTGTTGAGTTTATTACGATCACGTAATATGATATCACCTGCTTGTCTTGAATTTGATGATGCACCAATTATATTAGTTTTAACCTCACCAGTATTCTCCGTAGAGATTTTACCTTCCTGAGAGTACTTTACTTCCGGAGAGTGTTTATTTACCTCTTTTGAGTCTTTTAATACCACCTGAGTGTGTTTTATTACCTCCTGAGAGTTTTTACTGCTCTGACTTTGTTTTTCCTCTTCAGCCTCTTCACTACTGGAAGATATGTCAGAGTCATTATTGCTATAACTTACCTGATTTTCCAGTGGACATTTCTCACCTTCTGGTAGAAAGATGACATCTCTCACCGTCTCAATTTTATCAGTATTAGAGAAATATACTCTATAGCCTTTAACATTGCTATCATAACCTACAAATATCCCAAATTTGGTTTTACCATCCAGTTTTCTTCGCTTTTCTTTAGGAATGTGTACAGAACACTGCATACCAAATTTCCTAAGAAAATTAATATTAAAAGATTTATTAAACCATACCTCATAAGGAGTTTTATTCTTAACTGGACTGGATCCACATCTATTCAAAGTAAAAACAACTGTGTTGACAGCTTCAGCCCAAAAGCGTTTAGACATTCCTACAATTAAAGTTCTAGCTGCTTCCATGATAGTTCTATTCTCGCGCTCTGCACGGCCATTTTGTTGAGGGGTATAAGCTACTGTTTTCTGATGGCAAATTCCTAAATTATCTAACATGATTTTAATATCATTATTACAAAATTCTAAGCCGTTATCAGTTCTAAAATATTTTATAGAATTACCTGTCTGATTTTGAATTAGCTGTATACAATTTTGTAAATGTAGTTTAACTTCATTTTTATGTTTGAGAAAATAAACAAATCTATAACCTGACATGTCATCCTTAAGCAACAAGAAATATTTGGAACCACCAATAGAATTGGATTCTATAGGGCCACATAAGTCAGCATGAATTAATTCACCTGGCACTGAAGACCTTGACTCACTGCTACTGTAAGTTACTCTGTGCTGTTTGCCTTCTAGACAAGACCTGCATGGAAACACGTTAGAATTCTTATAACTAATATTATGAAGATCAAGATAATTTTTAACATAATTATAATTTTGATGACAAAACTTTTCATGCCATTCAGTTAAACTAGATACATAGTTAGCACTAAGTGATTCTATTTTAAAAATTAATTTATATAATTTAGTATTTAACCTCTTAGCAATTGCTCTTACACTATTATGAGAATTTAAGATTTTACAAAAATTTTGATCACTTTTCATGAAATAACCTTTATCTAAACATTTACCAACAGAGAAAAGATTAGCTTTTAATGAGGGAACATACAACACATCTGACAACTTTGTTTCAATCCATTTTTTACCATTCCAGGATTCACACTGTATGTTACCGATACCTAATACATCTAAAGAGGTGCCGTCACCTATTTTCACTTTACGCTGAGAACTTTCACTTAACTTTGAGAACATAGACCGATCACAACACATATGTTCACTAGCACCGGAGTCTAGGATCCACTCGCTATATCCCGATGATGATGATGCAGCTGCAACTGCAGTCTCCTCGTCAGAAGCCAACATAAATGCATTGGTATTCTCTTTATACAACTTTTGTTTGTCTTTCTTTTGTTTAAACCAGCAGTTATTGATGGTATGATTATATTTTTTACAAAACTTACATTGTAATCTTGACTTGTGATTGTATGTTGAGTGAGGTTGCTTTTTCTTAGCCAACAATGCCTCGCTGGTCTCGCTTTCCTTGGATCTTGTTTCCTCTAAGTGTAGCCGGGCACTTAATTCATTCAGGGTCTGTCTATCCTCAGGTAGCGATTCCCAAGCTGAAATGAAGTGCCTGTATTCTATTGGCAAGCTCATTAATACTTTTGTGATAATCATTTTATCTGAGAGCATCTCTCCTCTTGCAATAATTTTGGATTTAATATTTTCAATTTTTGTAAGTAAATCTGTTATGCTTGTTTCATATGCAATGGCATAAAACTGCTGATAAAGTAAGTGTATACTTACATTTGAGTCTTGTTCATATATGGACAATAATTTGCACCACATCTGGCTGGCACTGTCACACGATAATACGTGTGGAATAACATGCTCGGTCATGCGATTTACCAATAACGCCATAGCTTTAGCATCTTTTTCAGTATTTTTCTCCTCCTTCATAAGGGTGCAATATAACCCCTTTGACTTTAATTGAAGCATAACTTGGAACTTCCATACGCTCCAGTTTTCTTCTCCCCGTAGTTTGATTTTGGAATCATCTTTGTCATTGTCCGCCATTATAACGTATAAAGATGCAATCGTACTTACTCTGAGCAAGTTCCGTGATATAAATTCACGTGTAAACGGGTGTTGTTCAAAGGTTTGTAAACCCACGCCGCCGCACCGGCACAACGTAGTATTATATCGACCTTTTCACGTCCACGTGTTCTGGGCCCATAACCTGTTGGATGTCGAGGTCCGTAGAATTGACGATGGATCGATGAAATAAAAGAGAGCCTTTGAAGAAGTGTTGTATTTCTTACTACTTTTATAATTAAACATATAATAATTACTAAATAAGCCGGAGATGCAAACCGATTGATTGACTGACCGAGTCCGAGAGGGAAGTGACAGAGAGAAGCGAGAACTATGATAGCATTACCAAAAACAATTATTGTCATAGATTACAAAATAAGGCATAGCACACAATATTGTTACATTACATTCTACATGATGTGTAAATCTATACATATAATAAAATTCGTACTGAGTCAGATCTGTACATTAAAAATAAAAAAAACCCTATTGAAATATTTCTTATTATCAATACAGTTGATGAATCTTTAGTTTTAAGAATTTTTGTGTTTGTCTGTCTGTTACCATATAACGAGAAAACACTAGCCTAATTTTGATGAAATTTGGCATGATGATAGCTGGTTATCCGGCAATATATAGGATTTTTGACGAGAAAATAATATCTCATATCTGATAAATGTATACTAAGTGTTAAAAAGGAACGTAGGGTGGAACCCGAGCGGAGTAAGGGTAACTGTCTAGTTAGTTATTTGTATATAGATAATATAAATATAAATAAATAAATATTTTAGGACATTTACACACAGCACTATCTAGTTCCACGGTAAGGTACGAGCCTTGTGTTATGGATACTAGATGGTTGATATACTACACATATATAAGTTTTAAATAAATACATATTATAAATATAATATGTTCTTATGTAGTTTTAGTTATTTACCTAATGAGAGTGTGTGAGGGCTTAGTGCCGCGCTCGGGCCGACAGGCCGCGAGGCAGCCTTCACAGCGGTGCAGGCGCATCTGTAAACAAAAAAAAATATATAAATAAGCTTAGAATATAGAGGGTCTGGGATTCGATACTCAGGCTGAGTCATAAATGTACATTTAAGAAAATCCTTAGTGACTTACTTTAGTCACATTTAATAGAGATGCAATAACTTAATGTGAATTGCTACAGTTTCGGAGTTGTTCCGCCTTCATGATGAAAAGGCTAGACGGATTTTGATTAAATTAAGCACAAGGATAAACTTTGACTATGGAAAAACACATATTGTAAGTAAACAACTAGAGACTTGTACGACATAAATGTTTACTAACTATAATTTCATCTTTATATATGTTACAGTTAAACCCGTTTTTAGATAGAACGCGTTTTCCCTAGTTTCCCTTTGACTAGTCATTTCTAGTTTTTACTAAATGCCTTTGTTAAAACTAGAAATGACTAGTCAAAACTACTAGATAGACTAGATTTGATTTTCAGATAAAACTATTTGTTTACTCAGTCTAACTAGCTGTCTAGTAAAGAAACTAATTTGGGATTGAAAATAAGATATAGTTTAAAAATATTTATTAAGAAGAAGATCTAGGGGACACAGAGTCATATGTACCTAGTAAAAATAATATTCTTACACTAAAGGAACAGTGATTAACAAACAGCTTCGTTTTGACGAGTCACCCAACTTTTATCATTAGGCCAAATTCTAATATTGGGAGGAAAAAGCGCGACAGGGAGCGAAACACGCCGATTTGATGAGTGTCCCAAATTAAACAATAACAGTTTCTAAAAATCCTATACTTCGAGAAAACACGATGGAAAACTGATAAAAACTTGTGGCATACCAAGTGAGTGGTACCTTCCGAGTGACCCCCACCCTTATTAACACTACAAAATTTGTATGATTATCTAAAAGTATGAGTGCGTATTTTGATAAAATGTATTAAAACTGTAACTGGGTCAGTCTTATCTACATCTATATGATAGCTGAACTGTTTGTTTGTTCGAACGCGATAATCTCAGTAACTTTTTAATAGTACGGTCAATTTAGACATCCGAGGTTACCAAAATTCGGACCCAGCTGAAAATTGGTAGGATTGTTCAAGACACCATCATAAATGAAACGTTAAAAGTCCTCATCGATCCGGCATCTGGAAAATATTTACTCGGGTTCAAGGGTTTTTTTTGTAACCTCACGCCTAGCTTTTAGTAACTCATAGAACATATTGTATATTGTGTACTTTTAAGACGTCTTAAACCTTAGTCTCTCCCAAGATGATGGCTGTAAAGTATTCGAAACGTTGGGAATCGTTGGGAATGTGTATATCCGAACCCATACTTTTCATTGCGCAGCCACTAGTAAAACCCAGTATATCAACAGTTAAACTATCAACGAATGTATATGTATTACATAAATATTACGAACAACCTCTAAATGCATCTCACGTAACATTCGGCGACATTATGTATTCTGCTTAAAAACTATTATTCAACATTGATACTGAGTGAACTACTTAGTGCAATAAAAATGGATGTAAAAAGTTTTAGACTGTATTTTTAGAAGGTCTTATTTGCAAATTCTGCTAGTTTGTACGTCCGTTTGGATCAAGTGGACTATCACTTATCAAACAGCGTCCGACGGCATACAGTTTTTATGATAATTATAACCTGACTCTCCTTCTGGAATTGGCTCCAGAGGAATCGACTTCTCAACGGTTAAGGATATAAGTATGGATTTGTATCCGTGCACCCCTTTTTATTGTCCCACTGCTGAGCACAGGGCTCGCTTCAATAATAGGAGGGCTAGGCCGTCCTATTATTCTCACTTTTCAAGTGGAAGTGGAAAGGAAGAGTGACAATCGGTGGACGCTCGGGTTCATCCCTAGCTTATTCCACGAGCGAATCCGCGGGTTCCGCTAGTTTATTTTAAATATAGAATTAACAGCTTAAAAATAGCTCCACCTACCCCCCCCCCCCCCTTCATCAATCCTTTACAACCCTTGATTAAAAAGTAGAAAATGTCCTTTTTCAACTATCTATGTACTAAATATCATTTAAATCAATTCAGTAGTTTACAGACAAACAGACAGAGTTACTTACGCATTTATAATAATTAGTTAGGATAAGCATGAGCTTTTTCAATACGTTAACCAATTAAGTTTAATCGAAATCATCTACGCAGCTGTCAAGATACATTAATTATTACATAAAATATTATTTACAGAATAACAGGAAATCAAAGTTTTTTTTATTTATTTATTACAGAATATATATAGTATTTAAATATTTGTATAATGTAACAACTTAATGGGTAGCATTTATTTCAACGTGTATATTATTTACTTAGCGTATATTTAATAGTAATTTTACAATTGTGTTTTTAAGAGCATAAAATATAACCTTATTTTATTATTAACATCGTGATAGCATCGTAAAAAATATATAATCTTAAGAATGTTTTTATTAATTTAAAAAAATTAAATACAGATAATAAAAGGGGGATCAAACTCCGCCATTTTCGCACGCTGTAATGACGTAACATGGCATCATCATGTCATCGATTGTAAAGATAAATGGCTGTTATATAGTCATAAATTTTAAATAAACAACTGCGTAAATTGTTAATAAGCAACTGAAAAATATTTTTTTATTATAAATGAATGCTTTACAGCAATCATGGTCATGGGAGTCTCTTCGAAAAGATAGTTTCGTTTGCGATTACAATCAGTACATAGAAATAAAATTGAAGTGTCTGTTTTTAATTTCAATATAACAGCTTTTCACTAAATGCTATTGAAAATATAATATATTAGATACTTACGTCTATATTACTCAATTTTTTTGCGGATTATTATTTACTGGCATTGGCTTGCGCAAGTCAGAACTTTATTAAAACTGAATAATCTTATTCATTTGAGACATTTGCAAAAAACTAAACCCCTCTTTTAGTTAATTGTTTATAACTTATGCAATTTTTGCAGACGGAACTTAATTTTTTCATATATTTTCTACATAATATTTCGTAATAAATGACACCTGGTTCATTTTTGCAGAGACTGCTGAACCAATAAAAAAAGTTAACCAAAAAGGCACTTGTTGATTAGACTATAGATAGGTTTTTCAAACACATAAACAAACAAACAAACACATTCGTAATTAACACAATCAATGTAAAAATTGACATAATTTAAATTTCTCAATTTCTATTGCGATACATAGAAAATATAACCTAACATTTATTAAACTAATATAGACTCTGTACCAAATAGTTAGAACTTATTATTGTTTGAGTAGACACTAAGGTAGATTATATTTGTTCTTCAGAAACTGGTTTTTCGTATAAATAATGCAAAAAGAACGGGACAGTTATGATGTGATATATGTGCGAGGTATACTTGACCTACATCTATCACTGCATATCTATACTAATACTAGCATTTCACGCGGCTTCGCACGCGTTCTAAAGACCGGAAACCAACTCTTTCTGAGTCGCTCGGTATGATACCTCGCAGAGCTAACGCCCGCCCTTCCCGTTTTTGCAACATTATTCATTGATGCTCCGCTCTTATTGGTCGTAGCGTGATGTATGTAATATAGCCTACAACCTCCCTCGATAAACAGACTATCCAAAACAAAAAAAAAATCAATATGGACCAATAGTTCCTGAGATTAGCGCGTTCAACCAACCAACCAACCAACCAACCAACCAAACAAACAAACTCTTCAGCTTTATAATATTAGTATAGATTATAAAGCTTTATGGTAAAAAGGGGACAAGCGGGCAGGAGGCTCACCTGATGGGAAGTGATCACCTCCGCCCATGGACATCTGCAAGCCTGGCTTGCAGATGCGTTGCCGGCCTTTCAGGAAAGGGAGTGAGGGAGGAGGGAGGACAAGAAGGACTTAACTTTGCTGTAAGAAATTAAAAAGCTGAAGGATAAATATAAAATGTAAATATATGTATGTGATGGGAAATTATCACACAGAACCATCTAGTTTCATGGTAAGCTACGAGGCTTGTGTTATGGATATCAGATAGTTGATACACTACACATATTATATAATTGACTAACACCCATGAATGTAGTACAACAACTTCTCATCACACAAATGATTGCCCCCAGCGGGACTCGAACACCCGACCACCGGCACTGCAAGTAGGCTCACTACTCACTGAGCCAATCGTATCGTCGGTTAAATTAATTTTGTCAAATAGTTTGCCCTATTTTCCTATAGATAATTTTAGTCCTAACGTGAAGAATAGTTTTAGAGAAGTAAACTTAATTAATGTACATATTTACATTACTAAGTTACATTACGTCCGAAGTATTCTAGAACAACGTATACATTAGAGGTCGTAAGTTCAAACATTGCATGAGGCGTCTATAAATACGTCAGCAGTCTACGATTACCACGTTTGGTCTAGTGTTGCAGTTGGAAAGGTCCGAGGTTCGAGACCTGGGTCAGGAAAAAATAATAACAAGTTCTTCTAAGCAATATGCATTACGCAGTTTTAGTGAAGTATTGGACATATAAAAACCTTTATCTTTCTGAATCAAAATCTGAATAAAAAATCGAGAAGTGAAGCCTACATTGTTCAATGTATAGAAGTTAAGGTTATTTCTTATCAGAGATGATACAGATATCCGACTACAGGCTTTATCCGGCGTGATACAGGATAGAACAGTAATTTCCGGCTGGAATTTTTAGGCCAAACTTCTATTCGTTACATCTCAACTTTTTATCGCGTTTAAAATTTCTAGTCACTACGTGGAATAAAACAAAGTCCCTTCCCGCTGTCTGTCTGTTCTTATGTATGCTTAGATCTTTAAAAAATTTCCTTAGATTTTTATGTGGTTAGAGTGATTCAAGAGGAAGGTTTATATGTATAACTAGGGGAAGCCGCGGCTTCGCTAGTGCTAATATATAATAAAATAAGGGCTGTTATGCTCATATTCTATTCAGCCATTTTATTTAATGTCCCACTGCTGGGCGCAGGCCTCCCTTAAATACGAAGGGGATCAGGCCATAGTCCCCCGCGCTGGCTGGTCTTTCGAAAACTTGCTAGATTCTCTCAGACATGCAGGTTTGATATTAAGTTAATTTTAACCGCATATTATAAGTTTAACTTTCAACATTTTATTGATCTTTGACATTAGAATGTATACAATGCGTATTACTTCGGTACATTTACATAAACAAAACTAACATATCGGACAATAAATACAGGATAACACGGATAGAAGTCGGTCAAAGAGTATTAAATATTTATAAGAGAGAAATTTTATTATTACTAGCGAATCATCATTGATCCGCTCGAACTCGTAATTTTTTATAGTTAGTATGAACTAACGACCTCGCTTCGCCCAAGTTCATCCCTGGACTTATCGTCAGCGAAGCCGCTAGTGATGTACTAAAACCTTCTTCGAGAACCACTCTTTCCATTGATGAAAACAGCATGAAAATCGGTGCTGTATTTTTAAGTTTATCACAAACAGACGGACACGCAGACGCGGCGGAGGACTTTGTTTTATAATATGTAGTGATGTCTCAGAGGTTTTTATTTTCTTGTTGACTTGGATAATCAACTATCGTCATACTAAATTTTAAAACGATTATAGTTCGTTTCATTGAACAGTACCTATGGCGTTATGTTGGCAGTGATGTTTTTCAGTTTTGTCACATCTACACTAATATTATAATCTATACTAATATTATAAACGCTAAATTTTGTAAGTATGGATGGATGTTTGTTACTCTCTCACGTAAAAACTACGGAATGGATTTTAATGAAATTTTGCAATAATATAGCTTATACATCAGAATATCACATAGGCTACAATTTATAAAGATATTGTGTGAATTGCGCAAAACTAAAAAATCTACCATATGCGAGCTATTCTGGCGTGCGCTGCCAAAACCGCTAGAGTTACACATATGTAATGTATGATGGAAATGTTTATCCTAAACAAGCGACTCACCCTCACTTCGTTCGGGTTCGTCCCTAGATTTAGCGCGAGCGAAACCGCGGGTTCCACTAGTTATAATACCTACCTCAAAAGCAAGGGATGATTTAAAATAGGCTAAGTCTATTGAGACGGGTACTGTACGAACAATTTATAATTATTAATACGGGTACTGGACAAATAATTTATTATTATTCGTACAGAAGTCGGAAATTACTTGAACACTTATTTAAATTTAATTTACTTATTTTTAGTCAGGTTTAATTCTATAAAACTTTTAATTATTCTTACATTTTCATAAAATAAAAATTAATTTAATTATATTACAACATACTATTTTTTTTACATTTTTTACACATCCAATATTCACAACAATAATCTTAACATTAATCCTTTATTGATACATTTGATGATTTGATAATGATGTAGAAGATCCAGGAGATCGTGATTTCTTCCTTTTTTTGATAGAATCTGGATGGCTGGATGCGGTAAAGCTGTGAGTATGGATGTCATAATTCCATAGCGTGTGTTCCACTAAGAACACACAACAATCATACTTACGTTTATTTAGAATAAAATAATTATAAAAAAAATATTAGTAATAAATTTAATCATAAAAAATAATAATATCCGTATGAATATATTCTATAAATATAAATATAATTTATTCGTCCAGTACCCGCACAAATAGTCACTTCGTACAAATTATAAGACTATTGTTTGCTTATGTTTACGCGGATTTCACTCATTATAATAAAACAACTTTTACAATGACTTTGATAGACAGGAGAGCCAACATAACGCCATAGGTACTATTCGTTAAAACGAATTATAGTGCAGGATAATCTATACTAATATTATAAAGCTGAAGAGTTTGTTTGTTTTGTTGAACGCGCTAATCTAAGGAACTACTGGTACGATTTGAATAATTCTTTTTGTGTTGGATAGTCCGTTTATCGAAGAGGGCTATAGGCTATATTACATCACGCCACGATCAATAGGAGCGGAGCATCAAAGAGAAATGTAGCAAAAACGGGAAGGGCGTTATTTTTACGAGATATCATACCACACGTCTCAAAAATAACTTTGTTTGTGGTCTTAAGAACGCGTGTAAAGCCGCGAGAAGTGCTAGTATGGCAAATCTGAAAAATCTTTGGGTACTAACATTCTATACAAAACGAAGGTAAACTAAGGACAAACCCAATAACATTTACGCATGTTTTCCTTAGATTTCAAAAAAAAAATATTATGCTCAAATTCATAGTCCAAATAGTTAACTGTCAAAAATTAAATCGTCAAATATCCGCAAATATCATTGTATCAGCTTACAATTTATCTACTTCGGAAATCGAACCCACGACCTTTAAAGTGTACTATTATCAATTTCTATACAGTTTATGTTTTGATAAGATAAGACGTTTTATCTTTTAACGTTTGTATCTTTTTAGTAATTACTTAATAATTTCAAATATAAAAAAACAGACACTATTATTTTACTACGTCTAAGAGGACAGTGAAGGAAAACATCGTGAGGAAACCTGCATGTCTGAGAAAACCTTTCGAAAAACAGGGTGAAATCTGCCAACCCGCATTTCACCAGTGTGGTGGACTATGGCCTAATTCTTCTCGTGTTGAAGGCACGCTCCCAGCAGTAGGGCGTTAAAAAGGGCTAAATATAAGAGAATCTAACTAGCTTCAGTCCGAGCCGTACACTGCTATGTTAAAAAGGAGTGGGCATCATGGAACTTGTTTTTTTTATGGTAAAAAGGGGGCAAACGGGCAGGAGGCTCACCTGATAGGAAGTGATCACCTCCGCCCATGGACATCTGCAAGCCTGGCTTGCAGATGCGTTGCCGGCCTTTTAGGAAAGGGAGGGAGGGGGGAGGGAGGGAAGAGGGAGGTGAGGAAAGGGGAGTGGGCCTCCCGGACGAAACGCGACAGCATAGCTGCCACTTCACGCCGGTCTTCTGTGAGAGAGTAGTACTATACGAGGCGTGCCGGCTCATTTGGCTGCTACCCGAAGGTAACAAGCATGGCACTACCACATAAACATACAGCGCCATCTAGTTCTATGCTATGGTAAGCTACGAGGCTTGTGTTACGGATACCGGATAGTCTATATATGTCATTCTATGTACATTCATACATATTATAAATTTCAACACCCATGACTGGAGTACAAACATTCTTGCTCAACTCACAAGTGAAGGCCCCCAGCGGGACTCAAACCCGCGAACGCTGACCGAACAACTAGGGTCACTAGTCACTACAAAATGAACCAAACGTGTTGTCATAATTACATAATATTATGATGAATTAATTACCGGTGGCAATACATAATTGCTTTATAAAAAAATAAAATAAGTAAGCAAGCAAAAACAGTAAATAAAAAAAACAAAGACAATTGTGTTTAAAAAAAAAACTTTAAACCTATTAAATTGAAATAATTGTTAAAATAGTAATCACAATACTTATTTTTGGTGTGTTCTTTTTTTCTCTACCTTATCTATACTAATAATATTATAAAGCTGAAGATTTTGTTTGTTTGTTTGTTGTTTAGTTTTACCGGTTAGTATAGATTTCCCAAAGATGTGATATTTTCCCGCAGTAAAAAGTATCCTAGGCTATATGTTAACCCGGATAACCTCCTATCCTAGGAGGATACTACCCCCTACTATCCTAAGCTATCCTCATACCAAATTTCATCAAAATCTATCAAGTAGTTTTCCCGTGATTTTGTACAGATTTTATTTTAAATTTTATTTAATTAGATTTAAAATTTATATTAAATATATATGAAATAAATTTTATGTTTTATAATAAATAGGTAATATTTTTATAATAATATGAAATAAATTTTATGTTTTATAATAAATAGGTAATTAAAAGTGCTAAAATACGTATGTATTTTTTGTCAAGAATACTTAAAAAAAAAAGACTGACGTTTTCGCGGTATTTTTTATTCACCAGACGTAAGATGGATTTAAATAATGTTTAAATAATTAAAAAAATATTTTAAATAATAAAACTCAAAAAGTAATTTATGTCTAGTAATTTCTGCACTTACCTGATGTATAGTGATAACTCCACTTTTTTCTGTCATTTTATTTTTATTACAGACACAAAACTAATATCACAGGTTGAATAAATAATTAAAAAAATAAATTTAAACCATAACACTAATCATCTTCAACATCCAAACTCAACAACTGTCCAACATTAAATAAATTCACTAATATATAATCAATTATTTTATAAAAAAATAAATTATAGTAAATAATTATGGCGGACACTTCTATTAGTATGCGAATATCAATTGAAAACATTTAGAAATCGAGTAACAGCTAACACGTCCGCGCGGTGTGACGGTCGCGTACCGAATGCGCGTTGGCGCGTTCGATTTTCAAAATATACGTACGAGTGTGTGCGCACGCGCAACTGATAACGATAGTAAAATCAGCAGGTCGTGTATTACGTGTGCATGGTAATTTTAAGTTAATTGATGACTTTTCGCCTATAATTAATAAAAATTAAATATGTTAAACATTCCCTGCGTTTATATTTCTTTTTAATTTATATTATTTTAATTTTTTATTTATAGGAAGAGGAAATTTTTAAATTATTAATATAGTTCAATTTCGTTATTCATACAAAAAGACGTTAGGGACAGAGTAGAAACCAAAATATACTATATTAACGAGACGTATAAACGGTTAGTCTAGTTTCTCGGAAATGAAAAACTTTCCCGGTGGAAAAAGTATCATATATGTTGACCCGGATACCGGAAACCACTGGACGATACGGATAGCTATCCGTAGGTACACCACATTTCATCAAAATCAGTCCAGTGGTTATCACATGATGCAGTCATAGACAGACACACAGACTATTCACAAAACTATAGATACGGCCTCTATTATAATAACGACTATTGCAAATTATATTTTCCAAAAAGTATTTAATGTGCAGATTTTGGGCTCAGTTAGTATTTTATTATAGGTATTAACAAAAATATTACTCTGGAGGGAGTGAAAAAAATATTAGAAAATATGAAAACTACTAGTTCCTTTCTTTTTAACAACCATTGTTTTGTATATGGTCTTCGATTTCTTTATTATCTACACGCTTTTCCCGCGGCTACGCTCGCGTTCTAAAGGCTGAAAATCAAAAGAAATATTTTTCTCCCGTTTTTTACAACATTTTTCATTGACGCTCCGCTCCTATTGGTCGTAGCGTGATGTAATATAGCCTATAGCCTTCCTCCATAAACAGACTATCCAACACAAAAAAAAAAACAATTCGGACCTGTAGTTCCTGAGATTAGCGCGTTCAACCAAACAAACAAACTCTTTAGCTTTATAATATTAGTATAGATTAACTGTAGATTGGTGATTTTCAACGTACGTGTGGACGGACAATCAAAGTGTACCCAATTCAATTGGCCAATCATATTGGCAAGCAAATATTATATGTATATATTTTTTTGTCTGTACGTGTCGTGACTTATTTTGTTACTAATTGAGCGGCACGAAAAGAAATTACTAATTATGATAAACTAATTATGATTATATAGACCCCCGAATTCAAATTAGTGATAATTAATAATTCGTGATCAATTCTAGAATTTTATCACTGTACTATATATTATGTCTATTGATAATAATACTATTTATCAATTTAACTGATAAAGTTGATAATTTAACAATGTTTGCGAAAATTTATATTTTTTGTTTCACTCAAATTCATGATAAGTGAGAGAGAAAGCTCGCGTAGCAGCAACAGACAACACATAAGGGGGCTCTTCAAATTACATTCTATTATATAAACTGGGTGATTCAAAAATATTGCTATTAATATATTTTGATTCATTCAATTTGATAATGACTGAGAGAGAAAGATTATGTATCAGGAATAGATATAAGAGGGTTTTTAACATTTATTTAAATAATATTAGGGCGAGTGAAGCGAGTCCTTACACTATCCCACAACCTGAGCATTTGTGGTACACTTAACTGAAAAACTATCACGCCTATAGATTTGTGCTTTAACATAGTAATTTAACTTCTAAAATCTAAATCTAGATGTGTTATCTGACAAAAAAAAATATAACCATAGAAAAAATAAACATTAACAACTGTCCCAAAAATGGTTAGAAAAACTACGCCAGCTTTTTGCCAGTTTACTTAAAACAGACAAACGCATTATTATAGTGAATCGACGTAACTTTCATTTAGATGAAGAGTGGAAAGAAGCTTTCTGTCATCAAAGGCGCCATTTTTATTTATTTTTTTCTTAATTTGTTACACGATGGAATAGGCATATTGTGTAGAAGACACTTACCGAACCAAACAAATTAGAATATATGTACAGTTCTTGAGGCATAAGGTCAGCTTTGCATTTGTGTGAGTGCAGTGTACGCATAGGCACGAGATATGGATAGACGTTGCGTGATTGGTTTAAACCCGTTTTAACTGGTTTTTGATGCCCGGCTTTTGGCTTTTAGCTATCACTCACACAAATGCAAAGCTGAGCTTATGCCTCGAGAACTGTACTGCCTTAAAGTGTCAAATGGCCATGACAGTTTCAGGTTGTTGTGAAAAATACGATAATTGCTAAAAATTAACTGGAAACCTATTTAATTTCTTAGATAAAATTCTAATAAACAAATATGTAATTAGTAAAAAAACTAATGTAAAACATTTTTTTAAGTTACAAGTTTTATCGTGAAATTTATGTCGTTATGTCTACTATACATATCATTATTATATTGTCGCGGAATATAGTGCGAACTCGTCATAATAGCACGCTTGTACCATGCTTTACAACAGCGAATGTCAATTTCTAACTTTTGACAATTAGATAACAAGAACAGTTTATTACAAATTTTAATGTGACAGAAAGAGATAACGCATTTTCAGGAACAATTTGGAAGTTACTAGAAACATTTTGAATTTTCGATACTAGAATGTTCTAAATTTACGCATATAAAAAGGCCGGCAGTGTGTCGAGAGTTCAGTTGACGTTCGGAGTTAAGTGAAGCTTACGAAGAGATACGAAATAGTGGAAAAGTGAAGAAAAGTACAGTGAATTATTCAAAAAGGTGGATTATAGTGCTCAGAGACTAAATTAAACTAGTGCTGTGTACAGACTGCGCGTGTAAATAAAACATCTTTAGTGCGAGAACGCTTTTAATTTCCGATCCCGAACCCGTAGTACGTAACAATTGGTGTCAGAAGTGGGATCGGAAATGCCGTTAGTACCGAGGCACGAGAAGGAAGGAGTCACTACACGCGCAATGGCAGAACAGCAAAGGGAAGATTCTGGCCCTAGTACATCGAGGGATGAGTCCGCGGCTCAACAGAGCACCACGCCAGACATGAACGCCCTCCTGCAACAAGAAGAACAGCTGCGCGCACTCCAAGAGGAGCACGCTTGCCGCCAGGAGAAACAGCTGCGCGCACTACAAGATGAGCAGGCTCGCCGCCAGGAGGAACAGCTGCGCGCACTCCAAGAGGAGCAGGCTCGCCGCCAAGAGGAACAGCTGCGCGCACTTCAAGAGGGCATTCACAAGAATGTCATACCCGCTCTTCAACGGCATACGGAAAGGGTGGAAACCGTTGAAAGAGAAGTTGAGGGAATAAAGACGACACTCGCCACACACGGTGAAGCTTTAGAGGAGTACAACTCAAACTCTCTAAGATGGAGAAGAGGATGGATTACTTGGAAACTCAGAAATTACCGCGTGGTGCCGACATTTGCTCGTCATCAGCAAAGATCTTTAAAGTCCCTTACTTCGACGGCAAATCTTCCTGGGCCGCATTCAAGATCCAGTTTGAGACGATCAAGGAGACAAGTGGATGGACCGATGATGAAGCCCGATCTGCCCTTACCGTCGCACTTAGAGAGGAGGCTCTGAATATATTGGAAGCTCTTTATGCTAGCGACCCCGTCAGAAAGATCACATACAGTGAGCTACTTAGCGCTTTAGAGTCTCGGTATGGTGATAGTCACCTGGAGCACGTGTACAGGGCTCAAATTAAAGACCGTACACAACGAGCCAATGAAACCCTGCAGCAGTGGTCCGTAGAGATTGAGAGGCTCGTACGGAAGGCATATCAATCCTCGCCATCCACCATAGAAACCATTCTTCTGCAGGCTTTTGTGGACGGGATTCGCGACTCAGAGGTACGTGCCGCTGTACGCCTAAGGCACCATATAAGTCTCAGGGAAGCTGTCGCTCATGCTCTAGAGATTGAAGCTGTGCGTCATGATTCAAGACCGAGGAGGGTGCAGCAAGCTACCACGAGAGGATTATCCAACCGGAGACGTCTTTTCAACCCAAAGTGCTACGAGTGCGGTGACCGGGGCCATCTTCGAAGTGACTGCCCTACAAGGAAAAATGATCGACTACAGTCAGATGTTGGTGTAACAAGCAGCGATCAAGTCAGAGGAGAATTGATCTCGGCCAGAGTTAGGACGCTGGCTGGATCTATAACTCCACCGATAGAAGTAAAACAGGCAGTAGATGGAAACACTTTGGTTGTACATGGTGCTATTAATGGAGTGACATGTAAACTGACACTGGATACCGGAGCTTCACGAACTGTCATTAATAACCGAAAGCTGAAACACATTGCGGACAGTAATTTGCAAGATAGAAGGCACATCATTCTTATGACAGCCACTGGTCAGCGCATACCTGTTTAGGGGAAAGAAAAATTGCTATAAAAATTGGGGACAACGTCTATTGGCATAGCGCAATAGTTGCAGATATCGTGGATGATTGCATCATTGGATTGGACTTTCTTCAAAATTATCAGTGTACGATTGACATGAAATATGGAGTTTTAAAGTGCAGAAATAGAGAAGTACCGATAAGTGGTGGAGTTAAGGGGAAAGTTTGTTGCTTAAGAGACACCGCTCTTCCACCAAGATCACAGACTCTAGTACCTGTCGCTATACCTCAGAACAAGTCAGGTAGTCAATGGTGCTGCGCTATCATAGAAAAGTGTGAAGATAAGAGCTCGTGGATCCCAGCAAGAGTTGTAGTAGGTAAAACTTCGACATCCATGGTTCCAGTGCTGAACACCAGTGACGCTACGCAAACTATTCAGAGAGGGGAAGTTGTGAGGACTTGCGAAGAGATAGCCTGGTTAAGCAGATGTCAACAGAATGAGAAGGTGCTTAACAAGGATAAGGAGCAAGCAATAAAACTTTTAGAAGACTGCAAAGATCATCTCACAAGTTCACAGAAGACAAAAGCTGAAAATTTACTTTACCAATATTCAGATTTGTTCTCGAAACATGATGGCGATATTGGAAGAACCAGTTTGGTGAAGCACAAAATTAATACTGGTGACGTAGCGCCTATTCGACAACGACCAAGACGAATTCCATGGGCTAAGGAGAAAGAGGTTGACGACATGATCGAGGACATGAGAAAGAATGACATCATCGAACAATCTACTAGTCCTTGGTGTTCTCCAGTAGTACTTGTAAGGAAGAAGGATGGATCTACAAGGTTTTGCATCGATTACCGCAGACTCAACGATGTAACCAAAAAGGACAGTTATCCCCTGCCTCGAATCGACGACACCTTAGACATTCTTAGTGGTATGAAATGGTTTTCAACTCTCGATTTAAAGAGTGGGTATTGGCAAGTGGACATGGACCCCGTGGATAAGGAGAAAACTGCGTTTTCAACTGGAAAAGGGTTGTGGCAGTTTAAGGTTATGCCGTTCGGGTTATGCAATGCACCAGCAACATTCGAGAGGTTAATGGAACGTGTACTCGCTGGATTACTAGGAGCAGCCTGCCTTGTTTACCTGGATGACATAATTATTGTGGGACGTGACTTCGAAGACCATCTTAAGAAACTCGAAGCAGTACTCGATAAACTAAGGGAAGCTAATCTAAAGTTAAGTCCGAAGAAGTGCTTATTCTTCAGAAAACAAGTAAATTACCTTGGACACGTAGTTTCGGAAAACGGAGTAGAAACGGATCCTGGGAAAATCACCGCTGTGAAAAATTGGCCGACCCCTAAAGACAAGACGCAAGTGAGAGCATTTCTAGGATTGTGCTCCTACTATCGACGATTTGTGAAAGGGTTTTCTGACATCGCCAAACCACTTCATAAACTAACCGAGGAGAAGAGACCTTTCGTATGGGACAAGAATTGTGAATCGGCCTTTCAAGAACTGAAGAAACATCTTTGCCAAACACCGATCCTTGGGTATCCAGACACAAAAGGAGAGTTTATTGTCGACACTGATGCTAGCAATATCGGTATTGGAGGTGTATTGTCCCAGCGGAAGGGTGATCAGGAGGTGGTTATCGCATATTTCAGTAAGTCACTCTCTAAACCGGAAAAAAATTATTGCGTTACTCGAAGAGAGCTACTTGCTGTAGTAAAAACCTTACAGCATTTTAAGAAATACTTGCTTGGACGCAAATTTTTAGTAAGAACCGATCACGCTGCCCTGAAATGGTTATTGGAATTCAAGGACCCCGAAGGACAGGTAGCGCGATGGATTGAACAACTTCAAGAGTTTCAGATTGAAATAGAACATCGTGGGGGTAAAACACACATTAACGCCGATGCCCTATCTCGAAGACCATGCGAGGAACACTGCAAGCACTGTCACAGACAGGAGGTAAAAGAGCTAGAATCTATTAAAATTATAAGAACAGATTCGATAGATGAACGTTGGAGCGATGATGCCATGAAGAGAGCACAAGAAGAAGACCGAGACATACGACCGATCATGGAATGGTTAAGTAGTGGTAGACCAAAACCTAAGTGGACTGACATAGCACAGTATAGTACCGCTACGAAAAGTTTGTGGGCACAATGGGACAGTTTGTTGTTACACAATGGAGTATTGTGCCGGAAATGGGAGAAGACACGTGGAAATGATAGCCATCTCCAACTAGTGGTTCCTAAAATAAAAGTATCCGAGATACTTCGAGTCTACCATGATGGTTCTTCTGGTGGACACTTAGGGGTAAGAAGAACGTTAATCAAGATCAAGGAGCGATTTTATTGGTTGCATTGTCGAGATGATGTCGAGGACTGGTGTCGGAAATGTGTACAATGTGCCTCTGTCAAAGGCCCGCAAACCAGAAGTCGAGGGGCAATGAAATTATACAATGTTGGGCCACCTTGGGAGAGAATCGCAATAGACGTAGCAGGACCATTTCCGATTACTAACTCCGGGAACCGATACATTTTAGTTATAATGGACTATTTCACGAAATGGCCTGAAGCATTCGCCATACCAAATCAAGAAGCTGTTACTGTTGCAAATAAATTGGTCAAAGAGGTATTTTGCAGATTTGGTGTCCCATTAGAAATGCACAGTGATCAAGGAAGAAACTTCGAATCACAGGTGTTTCAAGAACTGTGTAAAATCATGGGGGTGCACAAAACTAGAACTACGCCTTGTCACCCACAGTCCGATGGAATGGTGGAGAGGTTTAATCAAACTTTAGAACGACATCTAGCCAAGGTTGTAGATAGTCATCAAAAGGATTGGGACGAGTACATATCACTGTTTCTACTATCTTACCGGACAGCATTACATGAAAGCATTGCAATGACACCTGCCTTTGCCAATTTCGGAAGAGAATTACGACTACCAGCGGATCTGTTAAGTGGTTGCCCGCCGGATACTCCCAGTTGCATAACCGAATATGCCAGTGAACTAAGAGCGAAGATGATTGGTGTCCATGAGCAGATACGAGATGCAGGACTACAAGCAAGTGAACGCATGAAAACTCATTATGACCGGAAGGCGACAGGAACGAACTTCGAGAAAGGCTCATTGGTATGGCTGCATAACCCGGTGAGACGAAAGGGTAAATCGCCAAAGCTACAACCCAGTTGGGAGGGGCCTTATAAGGTTATAACGAAAATTAACGACGTCACTTTCCGAATTCAACGTACATCTAGAAGCCCGGCTAAAATCGTGCATGTGGACCGATTAGCCAAGTATCACGGCAACAACGATGCTCGAGACGAGCATGTCTTAGGAGGGGGTAATGTCGCGGAATATAGTGCGAACTCGTCATAATAGCACGCTTGTACCATGCTTTACAACAGCGAATGTCAATTTCTAACTTTTGACAATTAGATAACAAGAACAGTTTATTACAAATTTTAATGTGACAGAAAGAGATAACGCATTTTCAGGAACAATTTGGAAGTTACTAGAAACATTTTGAATTTTCGATACTAGAATGTTCTAAATTTACGCATATAAAAAGGCCGGCAGTGTGTCGAGAGTTCAGTTGACGTTCGGAGTTAAGTGAAGCTTACGAAGAGATACGAAATAGTGGAAAAGTGAAGAAAAGTACAGTGAATTATTCAAAAAGGTGGATTATAGTGCTCAGAGACTAAATTAAACTAGTGCTGTGTACAGACTGCGCGTGTAAATAAAACATCTTTAGTGCGAGAACGCTTTTAATTTCCGATCCCGAACCCGTAGTACGTAACAATATTTACTGCCTCGGTGGTGTATACGGTCATATATTGAGAGATCCTGGGTTTGAGTCTCGGATCGGGCCAAGTTTAGCTATTGAGTCTTTCTGATTAAGCTCAGTAACCGCTTGGAGTTGTCCAAAATATGTTCATTGATTTTGTATTGATTCGGTCACAAACACGCAGACAGACAGACGGACAACAATTCTAAAAAACTCTAAATTCGGCTTCTGTATCCGTAACAGAGCGTATAAAAGATGCCATCCCGCACTTTGACCAACGAGGTTAATTATGCCCCGATCTTTTAAATGAAGGGAAGTCCATGCCCAGCAGTGAGATTAAAAAAATATATCATCATCATCATCCTCTTCTAACGTCCCACAGCTGGGCACGGGCCAGCAAGGGTACGAGGGGGATCAGGCCATAGTCCACCGCGCTGGCCCAGTGCGTATTGGCGGACTTCACATGTCTTTCGAAAAACTTGCTAGGTAGACACGCAGGTTTCCTCACGATGTTTTCCTTCACCGTAAGACAAGTGGTGATCAATGAATGCTACATGTCGCACATGAAAATATCAGAGGTGCGAGACCCGGATTTGAACCCGCATCACTCGGTTATTCAAGCGAGCGCGTTACCGCTGGGCTACCACTGCCCCAAAAAAATATATAGAAATACGTTATACGAGTTCATACAAAAAGCCGACATTGCCCGGGTATTTACAAGAATCAATTAACAAGTAACACACCTTCTGCAATCCAATTATTATATATACGATAATTTATTTGTACATATTATTCGACGGCACTTTTATTAGGCTGTTGGCACGTCTGTTTGAAAAAAAAACTAATCTAGCGTGAGCGAAGCCGCGGGTTTCGCTAGTTATACATATAAACCTTCCTCTTGAATCACTCTATCTATTAAAAAACTATTACTCGTATGCCATGACAGTTGACATTGTGCGCGCAATGACAATTAAATCGACAAATACATACCGATCGGTGCAAAGTAAATATATATAACTGACTAGCTTTACCCACGGCTTCGCCCGCGTTCATTTATTAAATTGCTAATCAACCTCATTGGGTTGATCCGTAGGATGCCTGAAAGTTTCTTAAAAATTACTCTAGCTATTTCAGAACCCATTGTTAATACAAACAATTTTTTAATTTGTCGTAAAAAATATTTTTTTTAATAAAAAGTATCCTATGTTACTTCTAATACCTCCAAGAATATGTGTACAAAGTGTCATGATGATCGGTTGAGTAGTTTTCGCGTGAAAGCGTAACAAACAAACTTACATTCACATTTATAATATTAGTGGGGATAACTAATCCACCCCGTACCAAGTGTTAACACGTACGATTCTTATAATACAACTTACGTATTTCCCAAATTACAGTATTCAATATTCATTATAATTTATTGAATGAACATGAAATCATATTTATTTATTTATTTATTAACAAAAAAAAATTTATTTAAATGTAACATTGTAAACCTCTCAGATTTATGGTATGTTTCTTAAATAAATCATTATATATATTAAGTACATTATTATTGTTAAATATATTACATTGATATTATATACAATATTGTGATAATTTAAAATATTGTAAATTATATTTGCTTTGTATATATAGTTAAGTTTATTTGTAATTTCCTTTATTGTAAATATTTTTTTATTAAATTAGGTATTTTATTTAATATTAAATAATTTAATCTATTTAATTATAGAAAAAAATAATGTTTTAGTTTTGACTTAATATTTTTATTGGTAATTTCATTAATTAAATTTAAATAATATGTATTCGTTGCCCTCTCAGTTTTTGCACATAAGCGATTTTGCGCCATCGCTCTGGTAAAGTATATACAAGTTAAAATAAAATAAAGTAATTGTATACAGATAACAAAAACGCGATTTTTAACACTTGTCTGATTATTTTTAGGGTTCTGATACAAAGCCAAGGTCCATCACACTGAAATTGTTAAGAAATATTAGTGCAAGATTGCTTTTCAGTCTCAAATTTAGATGCTCTCGAATCGTCCATAAATAAACCGACCCGGGCCTCGAATTCAGGACCTTACGATGTATAACCGTACACGCTAACCAACACATCGAGTGGGTTCCTTACTGTCGTCACGAAATACTATAAGTAAGGTTTAGTCTTTTTTTTTTTTTTTTTTTTTTATGTATTATAGGCACACGCTTGACCACTATCACACCTGATGGAAGGTGATGATGCGGTCTAAGGTGGGACGCGCATGCCTAGAAGGTGCCTATTCACTTTAGCTTTAAAGCTACCCAAATTGTACGTGTCAGGAAACACAGATCTCGGAAGAGCAAATCAAAGGCTTACAAGCAACCATTAAAGAATTCCATTATCCACTATCAGACTGGCTCTGATGATGGATCCACTATCCTGGCTTCATCATCAGATCTGATAGATATTCTCACCCAGAACCAACCTCATAATGAATCTCTATGCTATAGGACTAAAGGAGTAACATACATACCAAAGTTATTTGTTTTTTTTTTCAAAAACGAAACATATTTTTTTGATAGGTATAATTCACTAGCATTTCCCACGGCTTCGCACGCGTTCTACAGACCTTTAACCAAATTCTTTCTGAGTCGCGCGGTAAGAACTAACGCCGGCCCTTCCTTTTTTGCAACATTTTTCTTGGATGCTCCGCTCCTATTGGTCGTAGCGGGATGTAATATAGCCTATGGCCTTCCTCGATAAACGGACTATCCAACACAAAAAGAATTTTTCAAATCGAACCAGTAGTTCCTGAGATTAGCACGTTTAATCAAACAAACAAACTCTTCTGCTTTATAATATTAATAATATAGATAATATAAAACAACCTGTAACTATTACTATAAATATAAATACATAGAGGTGTGTCTGTCGTGAGCAAATATAAGACTGTAGGTCAAAAATATTGATCTATGCTAAATTGACACAAACTATTTATGACAACACCATTATATCTATTTACTTTTGACGTCTTAAATCGTACAATATGATAATAACTTAAGTACTCGTATATTTATAGCTTTACTAGCGACTCGCCCTTGGTTCGCTTGGGCTCTTCCCTAGATTTAGCACAGTCAAAGCCGCGGGATCTGCTAGTTATGCATATAAACCTTCCTCTTGAATCACTCTATCTATTCAAAAAAACCGCATCAAAATCCGTTGCGTAGTTTTAAATATCTAAGCATACATAGGGGCAGACAGACAGCGGGAAGCGACTTTGTTTTATACTATGTAGTGATTACTACAGCGGTTGCCCAGTGGAAGCGCGATCGCTTGGATAATTGAGTCAAGCGGGTTCTTATCAGAGTCTCACACCTCTGATGATTACTTGTCTTACGGTGAAGGAAAACATCGTGAGGAAACCTACATGTCTGAGAGAACCTAGCAAGTTTTCGAAAGACATGCGAAGTCTGCCTGGCCGGTGATGGACTTTGGCCTGATCCCCTTTGTATTGAATACACACAGTAACGCGAGCAGAACTGCGTGCTAAAACTAGTACAATTAAAATAACTAACTTCCCTATTATTATGTACATAAAACAAATAAAAGTTGTTTATTTCAAACCCATAAGCTGTAAGGAAAATTGATTGTTTTTGTTTCCTTAACATAGTTTAAATATGGCGTTGGGAACAACCACCCAACAATTTCATGGGGTTTATAAGCGATTCTTCGGATCCCCTATTAAGACGGGGGAGGTTCCATAGGGTTAAAGTGAGTAGTACTGGTTCAGTTCAGTGAGTCCCATATCTATACTAATATTATAAGCCTGGAAAGTTTCTTTGTTTGGTTGAACGCGCTAATCTCAGGAACTGCTGGTTCGATTTGTAAATTCTTTTTGTGTTGGATAGTCCGTTTATCGAGGAAGGCTATAGGCTATATTATACGCTATATCACGCTACGACCAATATGAGCGGAGCATCAATAAAAAATGTTGTAAAAACGGGAAGGGCGGGCGTTATTTCTGCGAGGTATCATACCGCGCGACTCAGAAATTTGGTTTCCGGTCTTTAGAACGCGTGCGAAGCTGCGGGAAATGCTAAATACAGGTGGTATGAGTAAATGAATTTCTACCAAAACAAAGGAAAATATTAATAAAAAAGTTACTATTATCGATGCAGAGTTTAATTTTTAGAAGTTTTGTCTGTCTCTCTGTCTGTTCGCACAACGAGAAAACCACTGGACAGATTTTAATGTTGATATGATGATAGCTATTCGGGTCAATATATAAGTGATACAGGACTTTTTTACTGCAGTAGCGATAGAGGAACGTGAGTGGAGCAAGGGCGAGAGTAGTATATAACGTTAAATATTGAGGAAACTAATAGTAATAATAATAAATGAACAAATAAACTTCCCTCAATTAACGCCTGAAACCCATTACGTTCGTAAAATGACGTCTGTAGGAAGAACATGAGGTATTTATGTATGAAATGCATAAAATTTTACACGTAAATCACTACATAGTACATAGTATAAAACAAAGTCGCTTTATCTGTCCCTATATCCCTTTGTACACATAAATCTTTAAAACTACGCAACGGATTTTGATGCGGTTTTTCTTAATAGATAGAGTGATTCAAGAGGAAGGTTTATATGCATAACTAGCGGAACCCGCGGCTTTGCCTGTGCTAAATCTAGGGATGAGCCCGAGCGAAGCGAGGCCGAGTCGCTAGTATCTTTATATGTATATAAAAATCTACTGTGCGTGTATGTGATTGAACTCCTCCTAAACGACTGGACCGATTTTGATGAAATGTTTTGTGTGTATTCGAGTGGCTTCGAGAATGGTTTAGATTTACAATTCGATCTTCTACAAAATGTACTTTTTGAATAAATTAGGAGCTTGGGAACGCATTAGGAGAAAACTACTATACCCGGAATTATAATTCGATTCCACATTTGACATTAGCTAATGTCATTTTGTGAAATAATGATACCACATATAACAGTGTAGTGATGAACACAAAAATCGATAAACAATCGCGATTTATGTTTATGTAATCATAATATTAGTGTGCCAATTAAAGACTAAATTATTGATTTTTATTTAAATAAATACATAATTATTCGTAATAATTATTTATTAATTAGTAACCACTGCTTTATTTTATAAAAAGTTAATATTTTTGTTTTTTATATTAAAAACAAAACTTATAATAAAAGAGACGAGATAGATAGTTTTCTGTATTGGCAACCAGTGCGCGCTCGTGCAGCTATCGCCATTTTGTTTATCTTGTCATTCGGCTTCATAGTTCATTATACCAGTCTGGCTGCACGAATATTCTTTCATTGCGCATCGATATTTTGTTGGGTTTTTGTTAAAATTACGAACCAGATATGGTTAAAGCTACGCTTTTAGAACTGATTCCACATAACGAGTCTTTTAATAAGTACGCTGTAGACAAAAAAGCAGCACAACATGGGATCACGGTTTTAAGACTGCCCCCTTACCATTGCGAGTTGAACTCTATCGAATTGATATGGGCGCAGGTAAAGGGGCAAGTAGCTCAAAATAATAAAACCTTCAAATTGACGGACCTGAGAAATTTATTTGAGGAAGGAATTCAAAAAATTACGGCTACCGAATGGTCTAAATGCATATCCCATGTTGTCAAAGAAGAGGAAAAAATGAGTAGGCTAGATATGTTAATTGACAATATCACAGACACATTTATAATAAATGTTACAGAAAGTGTCAGCGATAGCGATGACTGCGACGATTTATAAAATAAAATAAAATATTACCATAATACATCAGCTATTTGTTTTATTTCTCATGTTCCTTCATGATCACATTTTTTTATTTATTCCACACACAATTATTAAAGAAAACTCTCAGATTCTTAATAAAATTAATCGTCATAACTAAATTATCCGTTCAGAAATATTTAATTTCCTGATATACTTAGTTTCTATTAAAGTAGTAGTTGTTTAGATATACTACTATAAACGAGAGGAATCGATCCGGAAATATTCCATTTCCGTATCGAATAATTTCGCAACGTCACTATTTAGTACTTGTCATAACGTTGCAACACTGAAACTGTCAAATCTGGAATCGAATTAAAATTCCGAGTATAGACGTATTTTGGTGATATTCGACTCAGTTAGAATTTAATTATTTGTATAGATTTTTGGATACTATAAAGATTATTCTTCATAACTTCGCCTTTATTAAAAACTATTACCGCCTTTATTATAAACGCCTTTATTAAACTTCGTTTTTATATCAGATTCGGTTACGGATACATTTATTCGGACATCCGATAATTTCGGTTACTTATTCTTTTTAAATTCTAATATTCGATAGACCGTTTCTACATACGTCATACGTATTATATAACACAAACTACTGAACTAGTTTCAGGACAGTAACATACATATTGGAAGGATCGAGTCAGAGGCCAGCCGTATTTGACACGTGGGCATGCAAGGGATGGGATACCTGAAATATAGGATAGGATGAAGAAAAATGGTAATTACAGTTGACCTGTTAGAACAGCCCTAGTTATTGTGGCCTTCTTCGGTAGACCTGCCATCGTGATTGACTACGTAAATGATTCTGCGACACCCCATTATGAAAGGTTATATCGTCGCTGTAGAATGAATACCTCGTATGCCAAAAATGCATTTTTTTTTGTAAAAATCAAAAGAAAACCACGTATTTTATATTGCGACCAAACCGTGAACCCAATACATGACTACTGGTGCCATATTTGGAATAAAACGAAAATCTCTTGATTAAAAAAACATGGACAAAATGAACCATTATTTTTGTTTTCTATAATCCTGTCCTTTCCTGTAAAGTTTGGATTGGACTGAACAAACGAGGTTATCTTTCTACAGCGACGATATAAGGGTTTTAGGGGGTAGACAGTAGTACTGACTTTTCTAACCGGTGAGTACAACATAACACACACAAATGAACCGAAACATAGTTATTATAACCTTTTTTCACTGGTCAATGGTATGTATAATGGTAATTAATAATTATCATCCTATCGATTTTGAGAGTAAAAGAAATAGAGGCAGCACTATTTACTTATTATTAAATACTGCGCAGCTGTCACTATAACATTAGCTACATTAAGGTGCTCCTAAACGGGCTATATTTTCTGCAATATGTAGCTCCAATAAAGTGGCCGGCAACATTGCAAGCAATACCAGCAATATTGCAGTACTGTCCCGGCCATATCGGTCATATGTTTGGTATGGCCGATATTATGCGATACTATTTTCTGCGATATTGCCCGACCAGTCCTATTGTTGTTTCGGTCGCTCTCTATTGTTATGGCATACGTGTCCTTTTCTACGCGACTGAAGTTAGCTGTGAGTGACGCCGAGAATAATTGCTACATTCTGTGCTATTGTTGTTTTGTCAGTTGCTACGTTACCTTGACAATAATATAATTGCAACACATTGCCCGGCCACATATTGCTTGGCCATTGTTGCAATATTTTGGTGATGGACCTGCAATTAGTTGCCAATAATGCAGCCAGAAATATTGCCCGTTTAGGGGAACCATTAGGCAAACCCGGTCAGACGGTCAATTATAGTATCGTAATTATAGTAAGTTGTGTATCCCATAAGACTACCTAACTAAGAGAGTTGATTAAGACTTACCTAACAGCATCCCTGCGCGTTAACGCTTGGTGTTGAGATAAAGGTCATCACTTGTACAGTGTCGTCACCTACCACCCATACTTCGTGCTGTAACAAACAGACATACAGATTTTACATTTTACTTATACGAACGTCCCACTGTTGGGCGTGGGCTGCCCTTCTATTCGAGTTATTTCGTGTAATAATTGCTTTATATAGTATGCGTCAAGTTGGAATTTGTCTTCACGATATTTGCCTTCACCGTAAGACAAATGGTAATCATGTTAGAAATGATTCGCACCTAAAAATATATAGAGGTGCGAGACCCGGATTTGAACCCGCATCACTCGGTTATCCAAGCGAGTGTTTTTTACCACTGGTTCTTCCTGGTTTTTTACCTCTGCTGGTTATCTTTGGTTCGACTTAACGTCACATATCGACACTACTCTTTTAAAGAGGTATATTTATGTTTTAATATATACAATATCCATCTATATAAATAAAATTGAAGTGTCTGTTTTTAATTTCAAATTAACAATGCAAATGAATGTATAAACGGTACTAGCATACAAAAATTATTTTTTAAATTTTTGTGTCTGTATGTTTGTTCAAAAAAATTGTTTTTTTATGTATTTAGTGTTTAGTTACTTAGTTAGTAACTAAACACTAGTTAGTTAGTTTTTAAACTGTTAAATAAAACAGATTATATATGTACTGAGTCCTGATAGATATAGATGGTTATTGGTAACTCTACATAGGTAAAGCCGCAAAGCAAATGCTAACTAGTAGCAGTCTCAAAAGACTTAAGATCAACGATAAGGCCTTCTAAAAATAAATCATTGTAGTCTAATATATCCTGCCTACCATTTTCCTTCTTACGAACCACATTTGAATAAATATTAATAGCTCTAACAAGCTTATCTTAATCATGACGTGTTATTTCGTGGAACGGATTTTACATTAGTTTATAATACTCATGACATGATTAAAAATTTAATGCAGCGGTACTTCATTGGTAGTGTGCTTGTTTAGGAAAAAAATGCAGCGGGTTCGAATACACTGTACTTCTATCGGTCGAATGTTGAGTACATCTCATCAAACTGCCTCTGGTGTAGTGGCTGGCATGTACAGTCCCACACCAAGAGGTTCTGGGTTCGAGTCCCAAGTCGGGAAAAGTTTAGTTGTAGATACTTTCTGTTCTGTAAGCCTCAGTAACAGCCCGGGTAATCTTTGGAACTAATTGTTAATATTTATATGTGTTTTTAAGGTTATATATGTGTAGTGTATCAACTATCTGGTATCGGTAACAAAAGCCTTGTAGCTAGCCACGGAACTAGATGGTGCTGTGTTAGTGTACCAATATATTTATTTATATTTTTATTTATTGACTTAAAAACCCATTAGTGATGGAATTAAGTAAATTCCATCACTAATAGGATTTAACACTTGCCCTGAGTTCTCTAGGCTAATTTTCGTTTTAATAAACATGTTTACTGTCAGAAATCATTGAAAAAGTGATTCATAAACTCATGAAAATCTCACAATGAAATATAAGTTAAAGGTACACCTAAGCGAAGTGATTAGAAGTCACTAGTATGCTTTAAATTATACCCAGAGAAAAGAAAACAAAATTGTAATTGAGTTGCATCTGTACAAAAAAACATTTTTTGGAAAAATTTTAATAAAAAGGCCATTATTATTGATACATCAATTATCATAATAAATAATTAACAGAATAAAGAGGTCATCACATTCATTAAGATCTACATATTGGATGTGTCATAGCTCGTGTCATAGGTCTCTTGATATATTTATTTTTAATTTCAAAAGATGTAAAAAGTCTAATTATATACTTAAAAAATAATAATGGTATTAATTTAATTCATTTTCTATTGATTGTCTTCCATTTAAAACTTCTAACATTATGAAAAATTTAAGGATACAAAAATTGAAACATTATACATATTATATAATATCTTTTCAAACTTCTTAAACTTCTGGAAGGAAAGAATCAAATCTAACAACTGTATTTCGCAAAATCACCTCGTAAGCCAGTCATTATCTCAAAGTTAAGATAACGATGAAAAAACGTCATAATATATAACTTGAGGAAAACTGGTTTAAAGATACAGTTAATTGGAATGAATTTTAATAAAAAACAACTGAAATAAGTATACTGTGTATGGCGCGAGAAAAATATAGTACCTACCGTAAATCATATCGTGTTTATCTGACATAGACTTCGCATTAACATATTTATTTATTTCAGTCACCCATTTAATTGACTTTAATTATGCCGCAGTGTGTAAATAATAGTCTTATTAAACCTGTCGGTTCCGCATAAATGCTTAGGAGAAGTAGGCCGTTTATACGAATTGCAACCTACTAAAATATTGCATAAAAGGCATAAGTTTGCACTTAAATTATGGCTAAAATAAAATGTTTAACTATTTCACTTACCGACTGTAATAATAAGAAAAGTCTTTTACATAAAATAACGATAATTCACTGTGTAATTAATGTAAAAATAAGAAAATTCTTAGTAAAACGTGATAACTGAGTTGAGACTACTCAATGAACGGTTCTCGCCACAGAATAATAATTAATAATGTCAATTGCAATTTGCAGTAGAGATAAAATATTTTTACTTAAACATCACTACGCTGTCAAATTCGTTCTAAAACTGAGTTTGATTCAAAATCTAGTAGGTTCAAAATTACTTTAAAGTCTGTTCAAAAGATTCAAATCAAAATTGATTAAGATTTAAAGTAGAACAGAATATGATAAAAATCTGCGCAATTTTTACATCATGAAAGTAATTTGTTTGTTGGTAATTTGTACATAAAAAGCCATGAATAATATAAAAAAAAAGTCCAATATCTATAAGATTTTATAAAATAAATAATCCGAGCCATAGTTTCAGAAGCTGCCACGATCGCAGTGATGCATATTATTATAATATAATATAATTACCAGATGAAATAGGCATATTATATTATTGTGAAATGTCAGTAACATAATGTACAATTAATGATTTGTTTACCACTAGCAACTGGGAATTAAATAAATAACAAATGAATATGTTTATATTCTTAATGGGGCTAACATTGCCATCAATTTACAGCGTATATTACACGTCTTATATTAATTTATATTAATTAACAAACAAACCATGCAACATTTAGTGCAAACAACGTATCTGAAGAGAAAGAAATAAAGATGTGTAACTCAGCTCAGAGCCGGTTCAAATATTCAGCTCACAGCAACTTGAGCCGTGAGCTGCGACTCAGTTGCCAGATAAACGGTTCACAGCTCACCAAACAGCTCACTTGAGTCACTATTACCTAGTATAGTATTATGTGATCTGTGCTATTAGCATAGAGTATATTGCTACATATATCGAACCGCGCTAGCAATAGTCAATTAATATCCAAAATATTAGCTACTTACCATAATAAATTACGTATATTTGTAATATTAATACATTATTATTTATAACTGGGATTGGTGCCGAGGTCGGCCCTTGCTACGTCGACCAGTGTTGGTCCATTGTAGCTCCCTTAAGGTGAAATTAAAGTTCTCCGCTTAGTCCTGTTGCTTCCAGGAACTTCCAGATTTTCTGAGCGGAGAGCTTCTGTATCTCTTCCGGTTGCATGATATGTTGCCCCAGAAAGACACTTCTGCGGTGCATGAGTGGTCCGCAAGAGCAGAGGATGTATTAATACATACGACATACGATTATGCATACGATTTATTAAAACTGAAAATAATTTATTCAAATAGACTTTTACAAGCACTTTTGAATCGTTAATAATTTTACATTTTAAATTTAATTAAATGTCAGTGTAGTCAGTTTGTATTGTAATAATATACTTATAAAATAATATTAAATTCTAGCTTTAAAGATTTAATATAAATAACTAGCTTTCGCCCGCGTCTTCGCTTGCGTGGTACAGGCTCCTATGGTAATATATATAAATATTATAATATAAAACTATGGTACCTACGTTAATTAAAGTAACGTTAAAAAAGTAAAACAAACTCACTTTAGCATTTAATAATTATATATAAATTATAATAATAAATATAAATATGCATGAAATTAACATTCCCCTATAATTGTGTAAAAACGAAAATATATCACTATTCACTATAATAACTTCGAAACGCTGCTTTATTACATATTTTATAATTGAGTTACATCATACATGTCATTTGTTTGAACCGCGTCATAACTGAGCTGTAGATCTATAAGTAGTCAAAAGTACCCAATAACAATTGAGCTGAACTGTGAGCCGGTTCGCAGCTCCAGCTCAAGCATATGACTCATGAGCTGAACCGCAGCTCATAAAAAGTCATTGAGTTACACATGCCTGGAAAGAAAGAAATTACCAAACGATAGGATATGTTAGACAAAGAAAACAATAACTTTAGAGTGAGATAGATATACTAAGTTCACGAACACGAATCACGATTCACGACGAATCGTTCACGAATCACGATTAGAAATGGCGTCTTCGTGAGTTGTCCTTTTCGCACAAGATATTCTCATTTTATTACAATCAAAACAAGCTTAAAGTGTTTACAAAACTTCTTAAATGATGTCGTGTTCTAAGTTATAGCATTTACTGTTACGTTTGAATTAAATTAGGTTATTTGAAACAATGTCTTATACTGGGCGAGGCGTTACGATATATCTAAAAAGTATCATTCCCTCGTCCAGGCGTAATATTTGCGCGGTTTAGTGCAAGTGGTTTTACTATAAAGTGAAAATGGACAAAAAAAGTAAAAAGAAAACAGTGGCAAAGAGAAAAAGTGATGAACCGGTGGAAAGTGAAAAGAAACAAAAGATGGTGAACCGCGTGAAAAATGAAGAAGAAAAAAATAAAGATACCGTGCAAGTTAGCCAAGTAGTGGAGGTTCCTCTAGAGCAGGGTCAGCAGATCGTCCACACAGGACAGCTGGTCGAAGGGAACTTCGAACAACCTGTTTTTGTTAACGTGAAGGGAGAACCAGTACAGCTAGGACCTAACACAGTGATCCTCTATGAACAGAGTGGGAACCCCTCGAATTTTGCGTTTGGGGGCATGTGGACCATGGATTCGTCTGGGAGAATTGTTATGGCGGAAACTATATATGATGTAAAAGGTGACCCAGAAGAGGAAGGCACTACTTTTGTTCAAAATGCAACAGAAGTAAATAATGTAAGTTTGACTATTGCCTTTACTTTTGTTGTTTCTAAATGTAGATTTTAATATATTTTGTCATATTTTTAATCCAAATAATAAGGACAAAAGTTTTATTATGAATGTGTTTGTGACAATATATTGTTATTGTTTAAATTATTACTAGTGAATGTAAGTCACAAGTAAAAAACCAATATTCTGGTAGACTTTTACAACTTTTCATTTGTTACGTTCATTCAAAACTGACTTACATACTGGTAGAACTGGTAAGATACTTAACAATTGGCCTTAACTAAAAACTAACTAAATTACAAAACTGTTATAAATATAATGTAATTTTTACATTTAAGTTAAGCCACATGTGACATACATGATAAAATATATTTGTATATTTAATAAGCAATAAGCATTTTAACTAATAGCCCCTAACAAATATTATCAATAAAAAACCTTGTACTTGCTGCTGTATAATAATAAATGGTGAGACATTTTTTTGTTTGTTCTTATGCAAAAACTACATAGGATGCTGTAATAGAACAGGGTCAGAGTCTCATAAAATGCTAGTAGCATAAGCTGCTAATGCTAGTATGCCAATAAAAGGGGATTGAATATGTATTTCATTTATTGTACAAGATGTTATCATCATAAAAACATAATTTTAATGTAAATTTTTCAGCAAACTGTGGAGGAAACTACCAACACGTACCAACAGTTTGAAATCAGTAACAATGCGCAGGTGGAAGGTCAGGAGTATGAAGTGGCAATTATTGAAAATCCAGGAGAATCAAATGAAAGGTGATAATTTATATTTTTAGCTACAGATTAACTTGATAATGTGATGTAGTGGCTAGAGCATGTACGGTCGCACACCGGGAGGTCCTGGGGTTGAGTCCCGGGTCAGGCCAAGTTTAGTTATTAAGTCTTTGTTTCGTAAGCCTCAGTAACAGCTAGGAGCTGGGAAGTTGGCTGTGTTTACCCCGTGCCTCGGAGAGCATGTAAAGCTGTCAGTCCTGCGCCTTAACTGTCACTGGTTGTGTCGAGCAGTTGTCCCACCGGAATATGACAGTGACAGGGAATAGAGAGTGCACTTGTGCACTATTATATCTGTTCCGAATTTTCGTCTGTTTTTATGTCTGTGACCATATCATGAGAAATCCACTGGATTGATTTCAATGAAATTTGGTTATTTGGGTCAACATAAAGGGATAGTTTTTACTGTGGTAAAATTTACTGATAAATCTATACTTACTGGTAAAACATATTTAGGAATGAATCCAAGTGAAGCAATTGTGGGTGACTTGTTGGGACATAAATTATTTTTAAATGGAACACAAGCAAGTCACATTTGCTTTAAAAAATTGGAAATCATTCCCACGGGCTTTATAGATTTTTTATAAATAAAGAAGTTCTAGTGTCCCATACTTAGTGTGCAGGACAATAAATAGATTTAATTATTTGTAAATAGACATAGATTTATTTAAGTATAGTTTATATAATAGTTTATAGAATAATAACATAGATTTAATATGTATATATCAAAAATAACATAGATTAGAATAGATATAAATAAATACATTTAGTAGGCTCAGACAAGTTCAAACATGTTTAGTATTCAAGGCCAAATAGAAAAGGGATAGATAGAAAATAGAGCGAGAGGGAAATAGTTTTTAATAAATTAGCTCGTTCCCGACCCTACTACTGCGATAACACAGTCAGGTATAAATAGAGCGGGTCGGCCCAGTGAGTTCATTCAGTATCCAGCCTTACTTGTGAATAGTAATAATAGTAAAAAGAAAAATAAAGTGAAGAATCAGCAAGCCAGGAATTTAATTTGAACAACCCCTGCTCCCCAATCCAGCGCACTGGTGTGCATACTGCACACTTAGCCAGAGTGGAGGACTATGGACTGATCCTCTTCATATTGAGGGGAAGAGTGGGCCTAGCAGTGGGACGATAAAAAGGGCTGAATGCAACAATACAATATGCACTCATTTTTTTTAATTTCCAGGTCAGAGGCACAAGTGATATTAACAGAGGCTCAGTTAGTGGCAACAGGTGCAGCAGCTGTGCGCTGGTTGAACCAGAAATGTGACTATGTTGTGAGAAAGTTACAGCTCAATTATGGTGAGTTATGGTGGTCTAATAACCATAGTAAAAAATCAAAACATTTGAAATATTATTTTTGTTTACATTGCCAAATTCATGCATGCATTGCATTACAATAAGCTATAAATTCCCAGTCCTCTCGGGACTGTCCATATTATGAACATTTTAACTATTACTATAAATTTTCAGATATGAAATGATTGCATTAAAAAGTGTCCTTTATTAAAACAGAATAATGAGCTAGCATAATACCAAATTTAATTGAAATCTATCCAGTAAACATTATAAAAACTATACATTCCGACTTTTTTCCGTTTCCGGTGGTCTTGAAGTAAACACGTACGTCAACGTCCTCCGCAATTAAAAACCAAAAAAAGTGTAATCAGTGCTAAATAGTGACGTTTTTATGCATAATCCATCAAAGGTGGCAGTGACAAATAATATTGGATAATAATCAAAGTGCAAAACATAAAGCTAAGAGAATAAAGAAACTTAATAAAATCGAACAAAAATAACCTAACAAATTTGCAAATCATCACAACAGTGCTACCAACGAAATTGTCAAACACCTGACACTGACAGTTACAGGGTGACCAACATTACAATATTTATAACCATCGAAACAGTATAATTGCCAGAACAAAAAACTAATATTACCCTAAATAATGGATAAAAGTATGGAATTGCTGCTGTCAAGACTAGACGAAAAATTAAAACAACAAACCAAAATTATAACGACGGCAGTAACAAAAAACGTAATGGAGGCAATAGATGAGAGATTAAAAACAATAACGGAGGAAAATACTAAACTCAAAGCCAAAATTTCTACATTGGAGCATAAACTTAACATAATAGAACTGGAAAAAAGGAAATATAACCTGGTCTTTTTCGGAATTGAGGAGTCTGGTAAATCTGAAGCAGAGATGGTAGATTATATAAAGGACATAATAATCGAAACGGGAACACACATAGATAGTCATGAAATTAAAAAGATATACAGAATTGGCAAAAACAACAATAAAAGTCGCCCCCTCGTAGTCACCATCGCATCCTTATGGAAAAAACATATTATATTGAAAAATAAGGCCGATCTTCCACTAGGTGTGAATGTCAAAGAGGATTACACTAAAGAAATACTTGAAAAACGAAAAGAGCTTCGGCCACAGCTTGAAGAGGAAAGGAGAAAGGGAAATATCGCTTTTCTTAAACACGACAAGCTGATAGTGAAAAAACCAGCTGACAAAACGAGAGATAAAAGAAAGAGGGAAGATTCGGGCTCACCCAACTCATCATCTCAAAAGAAAATAAACTCAAAAGAATCCTCAAAACCAGCATATTCCAAGAGTTTGTCAAAAGAAATTACAAAACCTAATCTTCTTACATATATTGAACGAGGCAGAACAGTCTCACTATCTGAAATCTCAAAAAACTTGTAAAGACCACCGGCACCTGGAAGAAAATCAAAACTAATACCACAGCATTACCAAAACCAACCTTTGAAAAAAGCACCCCAAGCCGGTTGGTCACCGTGGGGCAAGACGACCACTACCCTCCAACAAATAAAAACGCACAGAACAATATAAATAAAAATAACCCTAACCATGCTAACCAAAGCAATATTACAAAGTCAAGAAGAGAACAAGGCCTTCAAATATGCACATTCAATGTAAGATCCCTATCAACAAAAGAAAGAATTTTAGAACTAAATAATACAATAGATAAAATGAAATGGGATATCATAGGACTCGCAGAAGTAAGAAAGGTAGGATATTCAATTGAAGAACATAAAGACTACATATTTTGCTACATAGGAGAAACACTGGGACACCATGGCGTGGGCTTCATAATAAAGAAATTTTTAAAGAGCAATATTCTAAGCTTTGTGGGGATATCAGAGAGAGTGGCTCTGCTAAAATTGAACTTCAACGAGGGGCCTCTATCAGTGATCCAAGTATACTCTCCCACAGAGAGTTCCAGTGAAGAAGAAATTACAAAATTCTACACAGACCTAATAAGAGCGCAAGAACTGGCTGATAAAAACAAATTAATAATCGGAGATTTCAATGCTAAAATAGGACAACCTAAACCACATGAAAATCTTGTAATGGGCAAATATGGTTATGGCACAAGGAACACCAGAGGTGAACGCCTAATACAATATGCAAATGAAAATAAATTGGCAGTGATGAACACATATTTCAACAAGAAAAGTTCTAGAAAATGGACATGGATATCACCAGATCATAAAACAAAAAACGAAATTGATTTTATACTAAGCCCAAACCCAAAATCTGTAACAAATGTAGAAGTACTGAACATAATGGACTTTCCGTCTGACCACAGGATTGTGAGATGCTCTCTAAAAATTCAAAAACCTAAAATTAGCCGAAGAACATTTAAAACCAGGCCAAACAAATTGAAGTCCACACTTGAAAGGAACAAATACATACAAAACCTAACAAGTAACCTGCCAGTATTAGAGGAATTTCTAAAGAAATATAATACTGTACAATCCTTCAGTGACATACTGGAAGAAAAAATCACAACAAGCCTTAAAATGGATGACAATGTTAATAAAAACCACAAAGAAAAGATAATTAGTGAACATACACGAAATTTGATATGTAGAAGAACTACACTTATGCTAATGAAGAACAAGTCCAAAGAAATGAGAGAGGAACTGAAGAATTTGTTTAAACAAACTAACAAATCAATTAAAAAAGATTATGCTAACCATAGAAGAGTAATTATAGAAAAAAATATGTCTTATTTCCGTAGTTCAAAAAAAGCGTTTAGAGAACTATATACCCACAAAAATTGGATACAAAGTCTGAAAAATGAAAACAAAGATAGAGAAGGTATAATAGAATGTGCAACGGCTTATTATACATCTCTTTACAAAAAACCTCCACAGGACATGGCACAAGATGTTGAAAGAGATAATACTAATATAACTGGAGAATATATAACAGAAACACTGTTAGACCCAATAACAAAAAGAGAAATAATGACCCAAATAAATCAACTTAAACCAGAGAAGAGCCCAGGCGAAGATAACATCACAAATGAAGCCCTAAAAATTGGAGCGCCAGTCCTGGCTGCATACCTAGCTGAACTTTTTAACTTAGTACTGGAAAAAGAAGAAGTACCATCGCAATGGAGCAAATCAAATATAATATTGCTGTATAAAAAAGGGAATCCGCTCGACATCAGCAACTACAGGCCTATCAGCTTAATATCAACAATATACAAACTCTTTGCATCAATCATCCTAAAAAGAATTGCACCAGATATAGACAAAAATCAGCCAATAGAACAGGCAGGGTTCAGGCCGCACTACTCAACAATAGACCACATTCATACAATAGAACAAATAATAGAGAAATATAAAGAATTTAATAAACCACTCTACATAGCTTTTGTGGACTATTCCAAAGCATTCGACAGCATAGTGCACACATCTATATGGACTGCTTTAAGAAATAATAATGTGAACAAAACATATATAAATATAATAAAAAACATCTATTCTAAAAGTGTCAGTAGAGTAAAATTAGAAAGACAGGGGAAGGAATTTACAATAGGTAGAGGGGTGAGGCAGGGTGACCCGCTGTCTCCAAAGCTATTCATAGCCGTACTTGAAGACATTTTCAAAAACATTAATTGGGAAAATAAAGGCATATGGATACTTAACGATAAATTAACACATCTAAGGTTTGCAGATGACATTGTTCTTTTCAGTGAAAATGCGAGAGATTTAGAAGCAATGCTACAAAGATTAAACTCTGAAAGTAAAAAAATCGGCTTACATATGAACGCATCAAAAACTAAGATAATGTCAAACAGTCAAAAAAGAACAATCACAGTAGAGGAAACCCCAATAGAATATACAAATGAATATGTGTACCTAGGTAAATTAGTGTCCTTTGAAGCAAGTAGCAACGAGAACGAAATAGACAGACGAATAAGTACATCTTGGAAGAAATATTGGGCCCAAAAAGAAATTTTAAAAGGAAATTACAGCATCAATATAAAAAAGACTATAATGGATTCTTGCATTCTCCCAAGCCTAACTTACGCTAGCCAGACATGGGTCTTCACTGAAAAAGTAAAAAACAAAATTTTATCTTGTCAACATGCAATGGAGCGCAGTATACTAAAACTAAGAAAAATCCAAAAAATTAGACATGCAGACATCCGCTCGAAAACTAAATTAATAGACGCTCTTCATTTTAGCCTGAAACAAAAGTGGAACTGGGCAGGGCACTTGTCAAGATATAAAGATAAAAGGTGGACTCATAAAATAACAAAATGGCAAGGACCAAAAGGCAAAAGAAATGTAGGAAGACAAAAAAAGAGATGGGCAGATGACATAATTAACATAGCTGGAACAAGTTGGATGCAAACAGCCATGGATAGGGAAAGGTGGAAGGAAATGGAGGAGGCTTTTACCCATAAGGGGGCCACTTAACAAAAAATAATAACAATATTAATAATAATTTAACTTTTATTTGTAACATTGTAACGTTTGTTTGTAACATTGTTAAGTGGAAAAATAAAGCTATAATAATAATAATAATAATACATTCCGACATTGTATTGATAATAATGATGAATATGATAAGATTTTTCAAAAAATATTCAAAAATTTCTATACTAATATTATAAAGAGGAAAGACTTATATGTAAGTATGTTTGTAACGAATTGGCTCAAAAAGTACTGGACTGATTTTAAAAATTCTTTTACCATTTGAATGCTACATTATCACTGATTAATATAGGCTATTTTAATTGCAAGAAATAAATAAGGATCCCTACTAAAACTACAATAATGTTACCCAAGGTGTAAAAACAGTGTCTATAAAATATCTTTCATCGCATGCGCTGCGAAAACTATTGATGATAGAACAAAAAAATGTTTCACAATATTAAAGAACATATATATAATATAATAAATGTCTACGGGAAGGTCGGGCGTTATTTCTGCGAGGTATCATACCGCGCGACTCAGAAAGAATTGGTGTAATAAAGGATTTATAAATAAAATAAAAATAAAAGAATTTAAATCTTTTGAACGCGAGCGAAGCCGCGGGAGATGCTAGTACATTATGATGATGATGATGATGATTTTTTTTATTGATAAAAAAATAATAGAAAATGTTTACCAGAATAATTATTTTCTTTATATCCCTAATACCTTAAATAACTTAAAATTAATATTTTTATAATAAGGAACTTTGTTTCTATCCGGTGTCCCACAATACCAGTTTTAATTTAATTTATTAATTTTAATTGCAGTTTTGATTTTTTATATTTCAGATGCGGGTGTAAAACTCCTTCACTCACAGTCAGGGTGTATACAGTGTGTGTATCTAACAACGCCCAGCATGCAAGTCGCTTTCAATGCAATACCACAATTTCTCTGTATAGAAACAGGTAAGTTTGGCTTGGTTTGTAGTGACCTGTGCAGTGGTAGGGGGTTCAAGTCCCACTGGGGCATTCATTTTGTTGAGCACATTTCTTTATTACTTTGTAATCTTCCAAACGGCTGAAGCTGCTAGAACACCAGTTCACTGTCTTTAAACAGCAGTATTGGTTTAATCAAAATGGTGGAATTTTGGTGGGGAAGTGTGAATCCCAAAATTTTTTTACTTATTAATTATTAAACTTATTGAGTTGGGTGTATAAATAAAAGGCGATTACTGAAATATATGTAAGTTGTATGTTTAATTATAATTTTTTTTTTCCAGGCATAGAATTTAATTGCCCAATCCCAACAGTGGGCAACTCGTCCAACAGCATCAGTGTCAAACACAATGTAACATTGTTTTTGGCAGAGGATGGCAACGGCAAATCTGTCATAATAAGTGCAGGTAATATCATCATCATCAGCCCTTTTTAATGTCCCACTGCTGGGCACGGGCCTCCCTCAGTACAAGGGGGATATATACTAATAAAAATTGTACATACAAGTCACTCTCCATATAAAATAAAGATGACATCTTTGGCTCAGTTTGTTGTGACATGATGCGAGCAGTCACGGGTTCAAATCCCATTAACGGCAGTAATTTGTAGAGTACAACTGTTTGTACTCCAGTTTAAATGGCTTCTTTTAAAGCCTTAGAGATTATGATAATACCCATACATCAGTATTTTTTTTATTTTTATATAATTACTAGCGACTCACCCTCGCTTTGCTCGGGTTTGTCTCTAGGTAGCCCCTTTGGCAATCCTACTATTTAATACTGTGAATCCAGTCTTTTTGTGGAATTAATTAAAATAAAACCGGCCAATCTCGAACGTGACTCTTCCAATCGACTTGACATTGGCGAAATAATTTGTGCTCAACTAGCACGCATTGAAGCCAAAAAACCAAATAATTGAATTGAATTGGCATAAAATTTTTATAAACTTTGAATGTCTTACTTATTTATACATAACAACATGCTTGTACTGTCAACACTGAAAAAATGATTTTAAATCCGCTATTTAATGAATTCATTTATTACAAAAAATGTGATAAATAAAGAACCGTTTGACCGATTTTGTGCAAACTTCACATAAACCATCTACTAAATAGTCCGAACAAAGCCTAAACATTTGGTTTGATAGGTGAGCCCGTTCTTGAGTTATAAAATTACAATGAAAAGTGGCATTGATTTTTATATATATAGATTATTTTTTTTTTAGGTATATCAACTCTGATCGGAGAGGATTTGACGTGGTTGTTAGAAACGTTCAAGTCGTGCAATCCCGCGTGGCGACAGGTGCGGTGTGTTGTATGCGACCCCACCAAATCCCAAGAGGTAAGGGATGGTCTCAGAAAATATGACCTAAGGGACTGTTTTCAAAGTACTCTAGTGTGCTTAGAAATAATTTAAATGGTTTTTATATTATTTCCTAATAAAATAAAAGTAGCCAAAGTTACTCCTTATAACATCACCTATCTCTGATTGAAAGTCTCATCAAAATCAGTCCATCCATTTCAGAGATTAGCTGGAACAAACAGACAGACAAAAGTTTTGAAAATTAATTTTATGACGACGTATATAGTTTCACATGCATTTAGTGAAAAGCTGTTAATTTGAAATAAAAAACAGACTATCCAATTTTATTTATGATATAAGATATGCATTATAAAACAAAGTTTGAACTTATTGAATCTATAAAACTAAAAAATGCTAGTTTTTATCCGACTTCACCAGAAGGAGGGTTATGTATTTTTAGTGTAAGTATATATATTGCCTTGGCACGCTATATAGTCTAAATGGTTTGATGGATTTTAGGTTGAGAGGTGTCATTAGATTTCGCCTCGATTGATGATTGCAAAATTAAATGGCTGATTTTTTGCGACATATTTCATTGTTTTATTTTTTTTTAAATATTTTTTTATTATTTTTTTAATTCTATGCAGTGTTTCTAATTATAGACCTGTGGTTCATTTATATAATATTTTATTTATATGTATCATATTTTTTTGTTTTTAATGTGTGTCACTATACTCATCACCATCTAAGAAGTCGGATTTGACATCTGTCAAATGTATGAAAGTAAATCACAAAATTCCTTTCTTTGGAATTATTACCATAAATATGTATATTACCACATGATATATGTATCGTAATTGAAAAAAGTTTTAAGCAATTGTGCAGCTCTAACTTTGAAGAAATAAATAATATTTTGTGCCCGCCGTTACACGGCAAGTTGTTGAATTTTGATGAAGTGTCAAATCCGACTTCTTAGATTGTGACGAGTATAGTAAAGTTTATTTTTGAAGTGAAACTTCTTTAGAATCGTTGTGATTTCAAACTCGATGAAACGAAAAAATAAGTCCAGAGTATCAGGCGCTCAGAGACGGGGAAGAGATAGCCTTAATTTAAATTCAAGTTTTACTTCTGACATGTGTACTTTGTACACACGCGCTTTTAATTTTTTTTCTCTACCTTCTCCAGGAGGTACGCGCAGCTTTCCCCACTGCGCACGTGTCGTGCTCCGTGTGGCAGGCGGCGAGGGCCGCGGCGCGTCTCGCAGCGGAGGCGGGGGCCCTCGGGGGCCCGGGGGCCTCGGCCGGGGGGCCCGCCGCGGCGGACGTGGCTGCGCGGTGTAAGACCTACGCGCTGGCTCTGCTGAGGGGCGATCATACTCCTGCGCAGTTGCAGGTATGTAATAGTCCCACTGCTGGGACTAACACATCACTCCATAGGATCCCAGGGAAATCGAGGGCAACTCTCAAAATTTATATATTATGTTGTTGATATATTTTCTAAAACTGACAAAGCTTTTACATATAAAAATCATCATCTCATGTGGATGAGCTGATGATGGAAGGTAAAATTCCTCAACTGTCATTTTTTATGTGTTTTCACCCATTTCCTCCGTCAATTGTGGGCCGATTTCAATTTCAAAATTTATTTTTTGTTTGGTAGGGTATACTTTCAAGATGTTCTCATTGTCACCAAGTCAGGGTCTTGGCTTGTGAAGATGTCATCGTTCACTTTTGTTAGTTAAGTGTGAGTTGGTGGGATTGAAAACTTGCTAGATTCTCTAGGTTTTATAAAGGCCCAACATATTTATTTATTATTATTATTTTCATCCCTGTCTTCGACTGTATAAAATACAATCGGTATAAAAAAATAAATATCCCGTCCCAGCTCAGCTAGGAAAGAAGATATTTATCATCCTATTCTTAATTATTCAGTGCCTGTATTTTTATGTAATTTATAAACAAATGTGGTATTATTTATGACTCTTCAAGGTAAATATTATTTGCTAACACTTTGTGTACTATTGTCGAAGAGTGGATAGCGGCTTGTTTCTTATTATTATTATTATTATTTATTTATTATTATTCGAATTTTTATTATTCTGATTATAATACATGTTTTTCAGGTGTTGAAGCGCAGCATAATAGGGACGGGCGCGGGCACGCTGCGGCTGTGGGAGTTACTGACGCGCGGTGGCGGCGCCGTGGCCCGCCTCGACCAGTGGCTAGAGCAGGACAACTATACCAACATACTGCACAAGGTGAGGGGGGGGGTATACAAACAGCCTGTGTAAGGTGAGGGGGGGACTATACAAACAGCCTGTATAAGAGGGGGGGGGGGACATCAACATTCTGTATAAGGTGGGTGTTAGGGGGAGAGTTGAGGTCAACAACGCCAACATACTGCAAAATGTGAGGGGGGGGGGGCACGATATACTGTTCTTAGTGAGGGGGGAGAGGGTTTTCGAGGCAAGTATACCACCATACTAACATACCGTAAAAGGTGTTGTTATATTTTTTTCTGAAAAAGGTTTATTAATTTAACTAATACATATTATGTATATAACATTTCTTTCTTATTTAAACGAAAATTGATGATCTGTATGGAAAAGTTTAGAATTAAAAGTGTAGATTGAACACCAAATCACACTACCATTTTTGACTTTGACATTTATTTTGATGGACTTTTCCCTACTTTGAGAATAAGTCTCACAGAAGATCGACGTGAAGTGGCAGCTATGCTGTCGCGTTTCGTCCGGTGAGTGAGAGTCCGGGAGGCTCACTCCCCATCACTCCTACCTTCCTCCCTCCTACGTCCTTCTCTCTTCCCTCTCTCCTCCCTCTTCCCTCCCTCTCTTTCCTAAAAGGCCGGCAACGCCTTCGGAATGGACATCTGCAAGCCCTGCAGTGTTGCAGATGTCCATGGGCGGAGGTGATCACTTCCCATCAGGTGAGCCTCCTGCCCGTTTGCCCCCTTTGTACTATAATAAAAAAAATTTTTTGATTCCAGGGTCTAGAGCGTCTAGTGGCAAAGTTCCAAAGTATAGTGCGAAGTCAGATGCAACCGGACGAGTTCGTGTCGCTGTTCTTCAACGTTGCCAACCAGCTGGAGGAGGAGCGGCGTAACTTCGCGCTCAGCAGGCTGAGGGTGAGTTGATGATGGTCTATAATAATAACTAGCTTTTCCCGTGGCTTCGCACGCGTTCTGAGGACCGGGAACCAAATTCTTTCTGAGTCTGCGCTAAACGTGTCGTCATCAATGTCCAGATTTGACTTAGAAATTTATTATATTATGTATAGATTATAGGTTCTGCAATGCAAAATAGGCAAAATTTTCTCTTTCCTTTCTTCCCTTTCTCCCATGACCATTATTTGTAAAGTATTCAAAATGGAAGCCAAAAGATCCCGCGGCTTTGCTCGCGCTAAATCTAGGGATGAACCCGAGCGAAGTTAGGGCGAGTCGCTTGTTTACTTACAAACTTTCGCGTTTATAATATTAGTATAGATATTTTTTTTAATTACAGGACACAGAAACGTTGAAACAGTCTCCGACAGATACAATAACACAGTATGCCTACAACCTGATGAACCACCAGACTAAGTTGGCGCAGAAGTGTCTAGACGATAGGGTTGGCAGGTGATTGAATTTTATTTAATAAATAAATAGTTCCATGGTACGAGGCTCGTGTTACGGATACCAGATAGTTGATATACTACGTATATAACTTTTAAATACATACATATTATAAATATATACACCCATGACTGGAGAACAAACATTCGTGCTCAACAAATGAATGCCCCCAGTGGGACTCGAATCCGCGACCGCAGGCGTAGAAAGAAGGTCACTACCAACTGAGCCAAACGTTAAAAAGAGCTAAAATTCATTATATAGTCCAATAGGACATAGTTATGCAAACCAGAACCAACCAACAGAATGGAAAAAGTCATTCTATGATCTGATATGATCGATTTTCATAAAAACTGTATACAAAGTTTGTATAAACCTCTTTCCCAAAAATACCTTTATAATATTATAGAATATGTAGATAGCTTTGATCTTTTTAGCATATATAAATCACGCAATTTTGGACCTATCTGTGTACTTAACTCAATTTAACCACCTTTGTGGGTTGGTTCTGGGCCTCAAGTCTGCTATTTTACAAGAATTGTCATTATGGAACAATGCAATTTTAATTCAATTACCATTGGTCCAAAATTTCGTAGTCTACTAAATTTACAATGGTCGATCAATGGTCTTTTCATTGAATTGTAAAAGCGTTCGTAAAAACGTTTATTTAGGCTAAGTTCGATTATATATGTTTTCAATTTATGTTTTAAAGACTAAGCATTATGTAAAAGCATCATAAAGGCCAAAAAGATAGATCAACACACTACGCAATACATTTGATCATTGACTTGTCATTATGTACGGGACTACCAATTATATGCAAATGTGTCATTGGAGTGTCAGTGAAACACCATCGGAAAACCATTGAATTAGTAGACTACCAAAGTTGCAAAAAGTAGCAATTACGATGTCAGTGATAGAAAACTGTAATGGCGCATAGGCTTCGCTCTGGGCATTTGACACTGAATAAGTTTAAATTTCTATTGAGGAAGAGCTCGACAGCTAATTGTAGTACTTGTGATATCGTATAGGATGTACAACATATTTTAGTGGAGTGCACCCGAAGCGAAGCTTTGCGAAATAATTTAATTAGAAATTATTATTTTAATGTCAAAGATGTTGGTAAATTTAATTGCATACTATCTACTCCTATAACAGAACAAGCTAAATTAGTTTTTCATTATAATATGGTTAAAATGTTTAAATAAGATTAGTAGTTGAATATATGTTATTGTGATACAATAGGTCTGGCATAATCTTTAAAGATTCAAAGACCTTTAAATCATATAGAAATAAAAAAAAAAAAGATAGACAACTGTGACACCATTGTAATAGCAGACTTGAGGTTCTGGTCTGCATAACTATGTCCAATAGTAAGCAACTCTCTTTCCGCCAGAAGACATAGCAGCGCCGCCATCTGCAAGTACGGAACGTCTACCCAAGAGTGCTCTTGTCTCTTTAGCAAGGTGTTCCGGTTACCCTGCAGGCATATCCTCATGCTGACCACCGAGCTGAAGGTATGTAGTGCTGGTGATGGTGAGGATGAAGAGTCCAGAGGAGGGTCTAGCTTAGTGATGAGCAGATCCTCATCACTAAGCTAAAGGTATCTAGTGCTGATAGTGATGAGAGTCCCAGGGGTGAGGGTTTGAAAGGGGGGTGAAGGTGATGATTATCGTCCTCATGCTCACCACCGAGCTGAAGGTATGTAGTGCTGGTGATGGTGGTGATGAAGAGTCCAAGGGAGGGTTGAAAAGGGCTCTGTCCAGGAGTTGATGGGGACATCCTCATCACTAAGGCCATTCATTTATTACGTACGACAATTTAGAGGGGGATCATGTCTTATGTTTTCTTACAAGGGTGTGGGAGGAAGTCTCGATAGTTCTTACGTAAGATCAAAAAAATGTGCAAAGTTAATTATACTATGAAAAAGCGCAGGCAACCGCAAGAAAGGTACTGTAACTTTAAAACTACAAATAAACATTTCAAAAAATTGATACTTTGAAAAATAAACATTAAAATAAACCAAACGTGTATTAAGTTTTTCTTTTAGACTCTTTCGTAATAAATATTAAACAGGGGGGGATTGGGTCGGCCTATTGTTATTTTTTCTTATAATAGGGGGGGGGGGTTGGTTTTAGGTGGTAAAAACTAGCGAAAATAGTCTTACGTAATAAATGAATGGCCCCTAAGCTAAAGGTATCTAGTGTTTGTAGTGATGAGAGTCCTAGGGGCGAGGGTTTAAATAGGGGGTGAAGGTGATGATTATCGTCATCTTGCTCAGCACCGAGTTGAAGGTATGTATGTATGGGTTTGAAAGGTGGCGGTCTAGGTGATGATGATCGTCCTCTTGCTCCATCAAATCTTTCCTGAAAATGCGTTGTCTCTCTCTGACACATTAAAATTTGCAATAAACTGTTCTTGTTTACTAATTGTCAAAAGTTATAAATTGACATTCGCTGTTGTAAGGCATGGTACAAGCGTGCTATTATGACGGCACTCTATTCCCCGACAATATATATTTTTTAATATTTCAGGTGAAGACGCACATACCGTTCGAGCCTCGGTGGACGGTCCAGCATTGCTTATTCGGCTGCGAAAACGCGACCAACGCCGCGGGGAATAATACAGCTAGTGAGTAATGATGGGTCATGCTGATGAAAATAATGATGGTCTACTATGAGTAGATTAATTTTTTAAGTGCGGTGGAATCAAAGTGAAAATCCAAAAAATCCTCCTTGATTTTTTGGACATTAAATTGAATTCCGTCTGGAATGGGGGCATAAGCTGGGAAGAGAGTGGAGGAGAAGGTGGCGAAGGGGGGATTAGTGTGGTGAAAAAGGGGGATGGAGGGAAGAAAGAAAATATGAGGGACAATTGCACTATAGTCGTGTCACTTATATGGTCACGGTTACGTGCGACGGTCAATGTGTGACAAGGACGGAATACAGAATGAAAGTTCTATAGTTTTTGTTTCTTTTTATTTTCCATCTGTTGACATTTATTTTAATTAAGATTTCTTTCTAATACCATGCTTTTGTAAAATAGGGTTTTTTAATCTGTTTTTGGTCACTGACTCTTGGAGTCAGTTTTACGGTTTGAGGTTCAATTACGGGACTGTTTTTGACGAGTTCAGGATTGCTTGGACTGAATGACTCATGGGTTACATTATGATATCAAAATCTAAACCAAAGTTCCCTTTAACGATAACCGTTATTATTTTGGTGTAATGACCCGTTTTTTTTTTATATCTGGTTAATGAACGAGCGTTAAATTAATCATTAATTAACTATTTTTTTATACATTTTCAGCAACTGGTACAACTTTCATGGAACAAGTTGTGGTGGAGACAGACGGACGGCAGACGTTACAGCAACCGCAACAAATACACCAGGTATAGTAGTCATTATATATCTTTACTAATATTATAAAGCTGAAGAGTTTGTTTGTTTGGTTGAACGCACTAATTTCAAATCAAATCAAATATTCTTTTTTAAAATAAACTTTTACAAGCCCTTTTGAATCGTCATTTTTACATTATTAAAATTAAATGTCAGTTTGTAAGTTTGTGAGTAAGCTACTGGTGCGATTTGAAAAATTCTTTTCGTGTTAGATAGTCCGTTTATCGAGCAAGGCTATAGGCCATGAATTATAGGCCAAGGCTATATATATTACATCACGCTACGACCAATAGGAGCGGAGCATCAATGAAAAATATTGCAAAACGGGAAGGGCGTTAGTTCTGCGAGGTACCATACCGCGCGACTTAGAAAGAATTTGGTTTCCGGTCTTTAGAACGCGTGCGAAGCCGCGGGAAATGTTAGTACAAATTAATAAGGGAGTTGTAGGCATACAAAAACAATATGGATTATTATAAAATGCATATAAAAGTTTTTATGTGACTTATAAAAAAAAACTATTTTCTAAAATGTTTGTCTATATGTTTGTTCTGGCTAATATTATGTTGTGACGTCATTGTAAATACAATATGGCGGACTATCATTTTTATGCAAGTCCATGATTTATATATTATCAAGAGAATAAAGAGCGAAACGCAATAAGCAAAGTGACGTCATTGTAAATCCAATATGGCGTCCCAAAGATTTTGTATTCTATTCCTTGTAATAATTTAGTGTAATATTATAATGTATTGTAATGATCTTCTCAGGTGGGTGGTGTGAGGCAACAGCAGTACGTGTTGGCCACGGCCGGGCAGCCCGCCACTCCCGTCTCACAGGTGAGTGGAGAGAGAGAGAGAAGAAGAGAGAGAGAGAGATGGAGAATAAATATTAATTTATTTTACGTTTGTTAGTTTGGTCCAGTCGTTTTGGAGATTAATTGGAGCAAACTGACAGACTAATGACTTTTTGTTATATTATGTATGATATGTTTTCATTTTGACATTGCAGGCACTTAATTTTATTTATCTGTGTAGATAAAAATGTTTTTATGCATATACTTTCTTATATTTACACATATATTTTGATTTCAAGAATATAATATAAAATAAAAATATTTTCTAATAGTGCTTCAATCTAAAGCTATTTATTTATAATTTAGGTATTTTCATATACAAAATTTCCGTGACATAATGTGAGTCCAGGATGAACGCTTAGTTATCCGGTCCTGACGATTTTTGTAACATTATTAAAAAAAATGTGCGATCTTATGTTATAGGTTAGTTTTTATCCTGTTTATTACTTTTTTTATGGAAAAATTAAACATAAATTTAATTTATTAAAATATATAAAAGAAACTAAATCACTACATAGTATAAAACAAAGTCGCTTTCTCTGTCCCTATATCCCTATGTATGCTTAAATCTTTAAAACTACGCAACTGATTTTGATGCGGTTTTTTTTAATAGATAGAGTGATTCAAGAGGAAGGTTTATATGCATAACTAGCGGGTCCCGCGGCTTTGCCTGTGCTAAACCTAGGGAAGAGCCCTAGGGAAGTGAGGGCGAGTCGCTAGTTTATTATAAAATAAATTTTATTCTGTTATCAGTTCGGTGAAGGTCGATTTAGGTTCGGATCTTAGACTATGAAGGGTTCCAAAGAGATTTTTAAAACACAATCATATTATTCACTGAATTATCAACAGTTAGTACACAACGTATTATTTTACTGTTCCAGGTGATATTCTGTGGAGGAGGAGTGGGGGGAGTGGGTACGGTAGGGGGAGTGGGGGGAGCGGCCCCCGTCATCACTTCGGTGCTACCCCCCGGCGGGGCAGTGCTCACCCCCCATCACGCGCTACATCACTAACCCTGAGGGGGAGGGGTATAATTAACTTGGGGGAGGGGGGATTAAGAGGGCAAGATGGGCACTACAGTCTAATAATCCATACAGACGGCTAACTAGGGGGCATGTGTGGGGGCACACTAAATGGAGGAGGCACTGTATGGGAGAGGTGGGGGTACCTACAAGGGGGAGGGGAGTTCAATACAGTCTACTGATTATAGACAATATTACAGACATACCATGAAAGTCAGATTTTGAGTCAGCATGTATGATTTATGATGAATTTGCCATAATTATTTGAAATTATGGAACTATGCACCATGTTTTTTTTCACAACCCAAAAATATTTGACCTTTGAAATGAAAGTATATTTTTGGATTTTTCCGCGGATTTATTTTGATTTTTGGTTCCTAGTACAGACCTAATAACAGCTATACAATGCCTTTGAGACGTCAAATACCTTAGTCTCTCGTGACCATGATTGCTGTAAAGCATTCGAATCGTCGGAAACCAAAAATCTAAATAAATCCGCGACTAATAAAAATATAGTTTTATTTATTTAAATAGTTTTTTTTAAATGAAAGGTGTCTGTATTAATATTTATACGGCGTTGAGGCGTCTAACCCTTGTTAGGATTACTCTACGACCAATATTACAGGATGTTAGATTTTGTTTTTTTTAATATAATACATTTCTCGAGTTTTGGTCATTGGAAACCCCCTTTTTTCTAGTTGTAGGGGTTTATTTTACTTATCCCAAAAAAAAATTCTGGTGTTTACAATTTTGTTGGATGAAATATTTTTTATATATATAGCCGCGCGTATTGCCAGTAATCAAAAATGACAATTTCAATAAGATTATCCAAAAAACATTCAATATACTAAGTAATTTTATAATATTATGTATATATAAAGATATCTAACGTCCTGTAATACTTGGATGGAATGCTGTAGGTCTGTGTGTAATATACTAATTCATACTAAAGTTGTATATAATATGGAGTGTGATAGAACTAAATGTGAGGTCAAATTATGTTTTAAAATAATTTACAAAATATTATTGTTTGTATTTAAAAAATGATAGAAAACTTCGAGAAAATGACGGTATTTTCGGGAAAAAATTAAAATATTTCATATATCTAGGCGCCTGAAAATTTTTTATATTTTTTTAAAACTGCATTTGATAACATTTTTTTTTAAAAAAAAGGTCCCAAACGGTCAAATTATGAAAAAGTTCAAGCATTTTCAAAAAAAGAATCAAATCAAAAATTAGTAATTTTTTTGAGGAGGAAAAAAAATTGAAAAAAATCTGAACATAGTCTTTCAGGGGGTAGAAAAGATAGGAAATTTTGTAGCGAAATCGAAGGGGATCAGGTAAAAAAAAATGTCGATTTGGCATGGAATTACCCATATATAATTTCATTTATTGGTTTACAAATGTCTCTGTATCGCAAATTGAAAATACATATTAGCTTAAACACAAATTAATGTAGGTACTATTTTGTACTTCACAATTATTTTGCTTTTTTATATAATATGTGTTTCAAAAGACAGTATATTACCCTTATTCATATGTGTATATATTTTTTTTCTATTTTTTAGTATTTCTGTCTGTAGGGAAAAATTGAAAATAATAGCTTAAACACTTAGTCCGGGAGGTAGTGTCACATTTGACCGGAGCATTTTGGCATGGCTTTTGTTTTTTTGTATAGTCAGTTGTTCCAACGCTTATTAATAAATGAGTTATCAGATGGCCCAAAATCGGGGCATAAGATGAGAAAATGCCAGGAAAGTTGATAGTAAAAAAATTTTTTTTTGGACTATTTTGGCAAAGATGAAAAAGTATAAATATTAAAAAAAGTGTCAGCTGTATCATGTACGTGACAAAATATGTTAGCTGATCTGATATTATACTTCATAAACAAACTTTGAAAGTCAAGCTAACAGGTTGTGCCTAGTTAAAATTCCAGCTGACATAAATTATTATGATTATAGAATTATAATCTTTGATATATACAATTTTCAGCTTTGCCAAAATGCTACAAGTTTTTCTGATTTTTTGACATGTTCACATGATCAGCTAACATATTTTGTCACGTACATGATACAGCTGACACTTTTTTTAAGATCTACAATTCATAAACTAAATTATTTATACTTTTTCATCATTGCCAAAATAGTCCAAGAATATTATTTTTTCATCTACGTTAACATTTTCTCTAGCCCAAAAGCCCCGGAGTCGCGCCAGCTGACATATATTTTAGTTCTCATACAAGTACTAACTATCAAAATAAGTTCATAGAGTCCATGCCAAAATCACCGTAAAATTTTGACACTACCTCCCGGACTAACTAAATCTGGCTACTATGTTTGATTTCACTTTTTTTTGGTAGACTCCATCTATATATATACTTTAGTATGAGTTAAAAGGGACTTTGGATAGTAAAAACAATGATTTAGAAGAATTTTGTAAATTATTTATAATCTGTTTATTTTTTATTAAAATACCGTTTTATTAAAAATAAAACATCGTATATAGCTGTCTCTCTCATACATGGTGTAAGCAACGGTATATTTAAACAAGAATAATAGGTTATAATGCTTCTATTTTAATTAATGAGTACTTTATAAGTTATTATGGGATGTGCGATTCATAAATAGCGAAAAATGGAATATTTGTATGATTATTATTGTTTCTTATATTATGTATGTATTTAAAAATTTATATATGTAATATATCAACTATCTGGTATCCGTAACACAAGCCTCGTAGCTTACCACGGAACTAGATGGCGCTGTGTGTAATAATGTCCCAACATATTTATTTATTTCATTTATTTTGCATTAAAAGTATGTAATTCGAGTTTTTGTTTATGGCTTCAAAGCCAGTTTATTATGTTGGTAACACACAGCGCCATCTAGTTCCGTGGTAAGCTACGAGGCTTGTGTTACGAATTCAAGATAGTTGATATGCTGCATATATATATAACTAAGTACAGTTGGCGTCACGTAAAAAGAACGCTGGAAGAAAGTGGTGGGGGGTGTGTTTGCGCATCGGTACATTCGCATACGAAATTACTAAGCCTATTCTTTTATTTTTGAACTAGCCTTTCGCTCACGATGTATATTGATTTTGGTAGGTACATTCAAAAATATATTAGATAGAATGTCATTTAATAGAATTCTATTATTTAATAAAATATGTTTGATTCAGTGTAGAATGTTTAATCTACTTACAAAAAATTAAATTAATTGCATTATTATCAGACTCTATCTTTATAAAAAAATATACGTCAAAAAAAATGACTATTTGTTATATAAAATCATTTCGTAATTAATAAATTTTGTGTTCGCGATGGTATTTTAAACTGACAAACCAATAGCTCTCCGGGCGCATGCGGCGCGTGCCCTCCCCCCGCGCCCCGCGTCTCACCACCAAATTGTCCGATAAATCGCCTCTGCGCAACTTGACAGCCAGCGTTCTTTTTACATGACGCGAATTATACATACATATTATAAATATAAACGTCCATTATGGATACCAGACGTTAGATATTTGCTTTTTTGGCGATTTTTTTAAGTTATAGTGCGATTGATTTATTGATTATTTCTAGATTATGAATGATGAAGTCATATCATAATTTTATGTGCTATCTGAATAAGTGGATTTAATGCTCATTAATTTAAATAGGGGTTTAGGGTTCCGTTGTTAAAGTAAGGAACCCTTAGAATAAGTTTTTGTTATATATAGTCTATAATGTAAATACGTTTTGTAATAAAGTAATACTTCTTGATACTTGGTGTTTGATTTTTGTGTTTTTTAGTTTTTTTGACTTTCCCTCAAACTTAAATTTTATTTGAAACTATCTTTTCGGATTTTGTCGTGGATTTATTATGATTTTTGGTTCTCGACGTTTCCAAATGCTGTACAGCAATCATGGTCACGGGAGAGCATTCGAAACGTCGGGAACCAAAAATCATAATAAATCCGCGACAAAATCTGAAAAGATAGTTTCATTTATAATGTCAAATATTCGCGTAAACCTAAGAAAGTATTAAATTTTATTTTTTATATGGTAAAGATTTATGAATATAATATAGCGCTTCACCCTTACTTCGCTCGGGGTCGTCTTTGTATACGTTTCAGAGTTTCCCGCAGTAAAAAGTACAGCTATCTTCATACCAAATTTCATCAAAATGTGTCTACTAGTTTTTTCGTGATACAGTCATAGACACAAAAATACTAAAAAATATAGATTCGGTATGAAATATAATATAATGATCATTTTAATAAGAGCTTCAAAAAAACGTTTAATGTACATATTCGACTTAGTAGTAAAATAATATGTATAGACTAGAATAAGTTTTAACTTATTTATGTCATTAGCAAAAAGATAATTAAAAATATATTTTATTTTTAAATATAAAAATGAAAAAGTATTCCGATACCGGGAATCGAACCCGAGCCTCCTGGGTGAGAGCCAGGTATCCTAGCCACTAGACCATATCGGATGATAGTTGTAGAACGAAATGTGTGAAAACCATCTAATAAATACTTCGTTTTAAATATATAATACTAGTAGTATACCCTTGCCTCGCTCGTTTTTGTCTGTTTTAGTTATTTTTTGATACGTTTTAATAGATAGTGAAAAATAAAAAATATAAATAGGTAAAAATTAATGTTGCTTAGCGCGAAACTCGAAAATGGCTTTGGGTATGTAAAAAAAATTGAAAAAAAAATCAAAATTTGTAAAAAATATATACGAAAGGGGGTAGGCTAGAGGCGAACACGAGTGAAGCCAGGGTCAGTCGCTAGTTTATAATACATATGTAGTAACTGTATATAAATATCGTGCTAGACAAGGAAATGTCAGTTCATTCTCGACTCGTATGTCTCACTTTGCTTGCTGTGGCAACGGTCGCGGGTTCGAGTCCCGCTGGGGGCATTCATTTGTATGGTGGGCACGAATGTTTGTACTCCAGTCATGTGTGTTTATATTTATAATATGTAGATATGTATTTATAGTTATATATGTGTAGTGTATCAACTATCTGGTATCCGTAACACAAGCCTCGTAGCTTTCCACGGAACTAGATGGCGCTGATTTTTATTTTATTTATCTATTATTGTATGTTTGTGATTGAATTACTATAGAAAAAAGGAGAGGGCGTATTAAAAGGAAACAAGTAGATAAAATTACAAATGACTTTATTAAAAACAATCATTGTCTTATTTCTAAAACTTTTAAATGTGCTAAATTAGGTACAACTTTGAATCTTATTGTTAAATTTCTGTGAGATCAATGAAAAAGTGCCACTTCCTCAAAGGTAATTATTATTTTTTATTTTCTAACTAGTGACTACCTTCGTCTTGAGTGATGATAGTTGATTATTAACATAAAGGATAGTTTTTCTGCGGAAAAATATATAATTTCTGATAAATCTATACTGACAATGTATTAAAGCGAGGGTACATCACTATTACAACATGTAAACTCATGACATTGACGATTGTTTGTATTTTAAAGCCATTTATAACAAGAAAATTGAATTGATTTCAAAACAAATTAATAATTCTGGCAGAAATGGCCAACAACTTTGAGTTAACTACAATAATGCTACATATTTATTAAACAAATCTATTTGCTCCTTATCTTCTGCTATTTTGTACACTTGTATATCGCCTTCTGGTGTTAGAAGTGCCTGTGGAAGGAATAATCATAACATTAAATGAAAGTTAGGACATCAACACACAGCGCCATCTTGTTCCGTGGTAAGTTACGATGCTTGTGTTACGGATACCAGATAGTTGATACACTACTCAGATATAACTTTAAATACATACATATTTGATATTATAAATATAAACACCCATGACTGGAGTACAAGCATTTGTGCTTACAAAAGAATGCCTCCAGAGAGATTCGAACCCGCGACCGCTGGCACAGCAAGTTATTATGAACTGAAAAACTCAGAAAAGTTATCAATCATCAATAGGAAGAAATATCAATTGTATTAAAAATCTATCTATATTTAGATATATATTGATCTTTTCATTTTCGATATACATTTCAGGATGTCATTGGGAACTTGCAAGCAATTGTATCCCAAATAATGTAATGTAATGTATATGTTATAGGAACTGTACGTTTTTCCGGGATAAAAGTAACCTACATAATATTATGTGTTATTTCAGACTAGTCTATTGCTGCGCCCATCCAAAACCATTGACATTGATTGATTGTAGTGAACAGAAACAGTTGATCTCGTTTTTTTCGGTGTCCGAGTTTATCGATACTGTGGCGCCGTAGAAAATCTTGGCCAGGGCGCCGCTACTCCTAGCGCTGGCTCTGCTTATGGGCCAAGAGCTGGCACCATTTTTTGGGTAGGTATTTGAGGCACGCTGAAAACTTGTCACATACCTCTCCTATTATATCCCAACACGGAATTGCAGACCTGGCTGGTGAGTAGTGGGGCTAAATCAATATGTGACAAGTTTTCAGCTTGCCTCAAATACCTACCCAAAAAATGGCGCCAGCTCTCCTACAATTATACCTCCCACACAACTTCTTTTCAGCTTACTCCTCCAAGTTAAATGTGCTTAAAGAAGATTTACTTCAAAAACAACTTACCAAGTTCCTCTCACTACTGACACAAGCGGTAGCTGCGCACGCGCACAACACCTTCGAGTCGCTGTTCTTTAGGTCCCATATTAGGGCATTATGTCGGTACACCGCTACGATGCTTAAGGGCTGAGTGTGACACAAACTGAGTATTGGAGACTGGGGGACAAACATAACAGTACATATAAATAAAATTAAAGTGTCTGTTTTTAATTTTAAATTAACAGCTTTTCACTATATGTAGTCCAGTAAAAATAGCCTGCAACTTACAGGAGCTTATGCATACCACTGATAAAGCCATAATGGTGGCCGAGTTTTGGGCTGACTCATTGTAACAATTGCCATCGATTCGATAAGAAGAAGAAAATAGCCATATTTTTGGTCAACCTTTGGTTTCCGATTCAATATTTTTTTTATCTCACTAACTAAGCATAAAATCACAAAATGCTTACAGATCCAGGTGGAGCTTCAAGCTCAGTTTCAAAACAAAGTTTTTAGCCGATATCTCGAAAACTATGCACTTTAGAGCAAAAGTTACTGAAATTATTATTGTAGAGTATAAAATTTCACATCTTTTATTTCCAGTTAACTTTTTTGTAAAACTTACGGTTTACGATTTATGGCCCATTTAATGAACCGGTATTTCTGTCTCGGCCGACAATCTCTCCGACACCGATTAATCAATAAATGCATGTTCGGAAAGGAGTTCGGAAAGAATCGGAAATTTAGTGCGAGGTTGAACAAAAAAATCGGCTATTTTTACTGGCCTATATTATTAGCTGTAAAACTAATAACAATAATATTAGACGAAATAACATACCTTAAACTCCTTATTCGATTCAAAGTGAGACGTTTCAGCTGCAACGGTGCCAAGGAACCTGCCTATGTGGTCCGTTGGATACTTATCTATAGTCGATGTTGGGTCGTTCCTAAAAAAAAGCATTCAGATGATCTTTATCTATACACTAGCATTTGCCGCGGCTTCGCACGCGTTCTAATGACCGGAAACCAATTTTTTTCTGAGTCGTGCGGTATGGTACCTCGCAGAACTAACTTCGGTCCTTCCCGTTTTTGCAACATTTTTCATTGATGCTCCGCTCCTATTGGTCGTAGCGTGATGTAATATGTTTAAAAAACGGGAAGGGCGGGTGTTAGTTCTAGTTCTACTTAGTTCCGAAGTATCATACCGCGCGACTCAAAAAGAATTTGGTTACCGATCTTTAGAACGCGTATATCTATTTGCCTAGAACCGACTAAAATGCTCACCTACAGTCCAACGTAAGTAGAACTCTGAGATCTAGAAGAGAGCACAAACTGACGGTCCCACAGTCGCTGGCCGCTAGAAAGTGTGGCAGATTGTTTGGGGACGTTTCTAAGCTGGTTATCGATGACGCGCTATCTGAAATTGGTTTTAGTTTCACGTAGTTAAGGTCGAAATTCATTAATCAGCCATAAACTGAGTACAAACATTAGTGATTATCACACAACTAGATGCACCTAGCGAGACTCGAAGCCGCGACCCAGACACAGGAAGTAGGGCCACTATAAACTGAGCCAAATGTGTCGTTATTATTTAATATCACTTGCGACTGACCCTTGCTTCTCTCGGTTTCATCCCTAGATACGATTTAACGGTAAGTGGATGTGGACAGGGAATGTGAGAATAACCCACAGCAGAACCCTTCGCCGCAATGGGACGTTACGCTTTCGCACTCAACCGTAACGCCCTTGTAACTTAAACTACAACTAATACATTATACAGCTCACATAATACAAAAAAAGCGTCATTCAAATCGGACCAGCTGTTTTCGAGTTATAGCGAGACTAACGAAAAGCAATTAGTTTTATATTTAGAGATTGGGATTAAATAATAGATAATTAATACTTACTGGCAACATTGAGTCTTTTTATTATTATAGTACCCAACCTTCGTCTACAACACAGTACTTCTCCATAATTTTTCCCCACCAAAAAATTATCCACATTATTCAAATTCATTATTTTTAAATGACAACATTCGATACCATCCCAAACAGAACTTTCTACCATAATCCTTTTATTTTTCACGCTGGCAGCACTATCCGGCCTGTCAGACTTTGACAGTGACTTTTGGCGGGAAAGTGATTTTATGAAATTTTTCTCTTGTCTTTTACTTAGTAATCTCTTTTTAGCTGAATTTAAATTAAAATCCGTTTCCGGTTCTATACTATTTATTTTTATATCTAAATATTCCGATAAATTAGTTGTTTGACTTCTTTCTAAATACATTTTCGACCAAAACGCTTTGCCAATGTCATTTGTTGGGTTTTTTGTTTTTTCATATATTATCGACCATGTTGTTAAAACACCATTTCGTTGTAAACTGCATAGCTGTAAACGAATTAAAAAAAATATCTGCACTCATACAACACAATTTATACATAATGTATAAAATTGGTTTTAAATCGGATGGTCTCGGGTTCAAATCGAGGATTAGTATTTTAAATGAAACTATCTTTTGAGACATGGTCTCTCCCGTGACCATGATTGCTGTAAAGCATTCGAAACGTCGGGAAGCAAAAATCCAAATAAATCGACAATCGATAAAACCCGAAAAGATAGTTTCATTTATAATGTCAAATATTCGCGTAAACCTAAGAAAGTAACGAGTATTAGTACGTCTAAGTCTTGCTAAGTTTTTGTTTTTGTGTTTGTTTCTGACCATTTAAATTCTGTTACGGAAATCGACCCGAAGTTCTTAATATATAAAGTTTAACTCTTACCTGACGTATAATTTTCCTTCCCGTCACCATATTCATCGCTGTGTGTTCTCCTAAAAACTCCAAACCAACAACACCGTCTATACTTTCATTATTACATATATTGAAGCCACTACTTGTATATGCGCTTGCTTGAAAAGAGCAGCCATATTCCTGAATAAAAAAATATTTCGTTAATGGAACCAAATAAAGGAGTTCCAATATATTTTTTTTCTTTTACAGTTACTTCTCTATCTCTCAATCTCTCTTTCTGTTTCTTTTTCTTTGTCAGAACTCCCTGTTTTTGTCTAAAGTCGATAAAGTTGATATATTACCTGTTTTTGATCAATCAAATGACTATTTTTATTGTTCCATTCCCGATCCTTTTCAGTTTGTGTTAAATTTTTTGTTTGGCTTGAGTTAATTTCTACCATTTTAGTAGAATTTTCATCTATAACACTACACCATGTTGCCTCTTCGGATAAATCCCATAGATGTATAGATCTACATAAAATATACATAATATTAAATAAGGGATATATACTATAAAACTATTAAATGACTGACTCTTATTTAAGGTTTATTCTCTAGATATGTTTTAACGGTTAGGATTGATTTTTCTGAGACGTGGTATTGTTCAGCAGTAAAAAGTATCCTTAACAATAACCCGGATAACTAGTTATAATTATACGAAATTTAATTAAAATCTGTCCTGTGGTTTTTGTCAAACAGACAAACAAAAATTGTAAAAACTATATATTAGGCCTCTGTATCGATAATAATGACTATTTCAATATAGAATAGATTAATTATACATCAAATCTTACCCATCCTCCAAAGCTGCAACAAAATAACCATCCGTACCTCCGCTGAGTCTTCCAATTTTTACATTATCTGTAGCTATTAGATATTTTAACGGCTCTCGTTTCGTTATACTCAAATCCCACATACACATAACACATTTTTGAATGGCAACACTCTTTATACTAGACTTTTCGTGTATAGACATTATTAAATTATTCTTAGTTTCTGAAAATATCGCCCCAATAATTTTTGAATCTTTCAAAAATGAGGCTTTTTCTTCCAATCTATCTGTAGATATTGAAACATAGCCATTGCTAAATGGAATTTTTGACGTTTTAACAATATTAGACATCTCACTGCTGCCCGCGTTAATATTTAAAATATTACTAACGCGGCTTTCGATATTTTTTAAAAACTTTTTTAATCTTTTCACATTATATGTATTATCCTTTAATTTTAATTCGTAGCTTTGATATGGCAACATTGCGTCTACGCCAACTCCATTTTTTTGTTCTAAATATATTCTGAGAGGATTGCTTTTGTAACTATCACTTATTACATCATTTTCATTTGATTCATTTGTAAAAAAGGTAAATTGTTCTAAATCTTTATCTTTTTCCACTAATCTTTCATTCAAATAAATATCATTATTTGAAAATTCCACAGGATTTTGAGTCCATTTTGTTTCATGTAAAATCTCATCTGTTTGAACCTCTTCAGTAATACCATCATCATAGGTCTGTACAGCTGTCTGTTTGTAATTTAATCTGCCAAATGTTGCCATATATAAATCATATGGTATTGGTGCCATTTGGAACAAATTGTATGACATTTCGTGCAGTGTTACCATGCTTAAAATTATTTGGGCTCTTTGTTTTAATTTTTCGAATATTCGTTTCTTCCGTCGATTTTCTTTTGATTTTGTAAAATCTATAAATAATGGCCTATAAAAGAAAAGTACAGGCTAATAACAGCGTCGTTCGAAACTCTTTAAGCAGTAACTACTAACTTGTAACATTCATTTAATTAAGGTACTAGAAAAAGCTTCACCTCTCTAAAACATCAACATGTATAGTTTTCATACTAGACAAACCACTAGACATGTCCTGGAACCCCTCATCAACAAGGGAAACCTTCTTCCTCTCATCATCAGCTCGAGCCTGCTCCTCTTCTAAGTCCTCCGTGATAAAATCCATGGGCTTTGATTTGGTAGCAGATCTGGGATCACGTAATTCGAAGTTGCCTGGCAAATTTTTATGTATATATTTAATAATTCTGATAAGATGAATTATTAAACATGCTTTTGACAAACTTTATGTTGCAGTGGTACACCAAAAGCGTGTAAAATTCAAATCTGAGTCTTGCCTCTGATATTTTCATGTGTGAATCTTGTCTTACAGTGAAGGAAAACTTCGTGAGGAAACCTGCATGGTGGACTGCACCTTGAACACGAGGGTTATCAAGCCATAGTCTACCACGCTACCCAAGTGGAAGTTGATGGAATGCACATGTCTTCCGAAAACCTACTAAGTTACACTTAAAAGTGCAGTTCTTGAATGCCTTCACAATGTTTTGCTTCGCCGTAAGACAAAAACTTATTAAGTTTTCGTAATTGATAAATGATAAGACAATACGTACTTTTAATAGTCGTATTAATTTGAAGCTTTGCTATAGTTATGAATATCTATAAAGGTGTTAAAATTGGATTAAAGTTCTCTCTATTTCTTACCAGAGTCTAACATTCTTTCTTCTTTGGAATTATCCTCGTTTTCTACACTATTATTATCATTTCTATCACTTTTATCATTAGTATTATCATTATTATCATCATCATTATCATCACTATTATACTCATTATCATCATCAGCGTCGCTAGTCGTTGCTTCGTCACTTTTAGTCTCACTTTGATAAGAATCGAAATCAGATTCGTAGCTTTCGAAGTCATCCTCATAACTGACTTCTTCATCACTTGATTTCTCTTTTTTTTTCTATAACAAACACAAAACTTAAGAAACCTTATATATTTCTATACCGTTTTTAACGACTTGTTGAAGATTTTTAAGGGAATTATATTTATCGTTCACATTTTTATAATCATATATGAATATAAACATATTATGAATATAAACATCCATGACTGGAGTATAGACAATCGTGCCGGTGGCGGTCGCAGGTTCGAGTCTCGCTGAGGGCATACATGAGCACGAATGTTTTTACTCCAGCCATGTGTGTTTAGGTACGTATATTTATAATATTATGTATTTGAAAGTTATATGTAGTATATCCCAACATATTTATTTATACATAACACAAAAAATCCATGGATGGTTAAGGGGTTAGAACTGTTTGCGTATCTTACATTAAATAAATAAAATATATACAACATTAGATTGTTACCTGTTTCTTTTCTTCATTTAAATCTACAAAAAACGCTTTGGACTGAGCTTTTAACTGCTTCGTTAAATTCAACATCTCCGTGTTATTCTCAACCACTTCTGGAGTAAGTACTTTTATTTCTTCATCCTCTAGCGTTCTAGTTTTAGTTCTTTTTCTTTGCGGCAAATTTTTCACATCCACATTAATACTACTAAGAACTTTTTTGTTTAACTCTTCCTTTTTATCTGTTTTCTTTTTTATCTGTGAATCATCTTTCACTGAATCTTTTTTAGCTTTATCTCTTTTAATAACTTCTCCCATTGCCAAATCTTTTCTTTTTGTTGGTGGAGAATTAACTGTTACATTGAATGGAACTTTTTTACTCGTATTATTGGCTTGCTTTGTTGAAGATCTTGCTGAGTTTGTTGTTTTTATGTCACTTTTAGTTTTTAAGCTTCTGTTACTCACAGATGATGGAGAAGATTTGAGTAGATCCTTCATTGGAGATACATAATTATTTTTCACAGCCGCTTGCGCCTTTTTAGGGGCTTTGACTTGGCTATTTTTAGCATAAACATCAGCGGCAGTAGATTTTTGTATGAAATTGCGAGGTGTGGACACACTGTAGATGCTTTTCTTAAGCTTGTCTTCTGGTTTTTTGGTAGAAAGATCATCTTTGGATGTTTCTCGTTTCATTTTTTTATCTACCGTCTTTTTTGTGGTCTGCATCGTTTGCTAGTTGTTATAGCCGCTAAGAGGCTGTAAAAATTTTAAAAAATGTGTACTAAAATTGCTAGAATGTGCGGGTCTGACATTAGAATATTAGTTTTATTTTAAGTTTTAACACAATATGTAAATAATATTTTCATTACAAGTAATATATAATAAACATCCGTCTATCTATAATAAATTATTTTATTAACTGCATAAATTGGTATTTTATAGTAGGTACATATTTCTACGAACCATAGTCCCTAAGTATTTAATATACATACAGTCAAGAAATGTTGACTGTCTTTTTGTTCCGGTTGATTTCTGCTGGACCTATTTTGACGGTACTTGCACTGGCTTAATAATAGCTGAAGCTATAAGGAGGAGCTTAGACTACTTTCGTTAAAAAAGGAATAAGGACTTTGTTCAAAAAATTAAAACGCATTACGGAAGGAACTTGAGCGAAGAGATTTGCTGGCATCTTCTTTAAAAGAAATATTGTTAAACGTAATTTAAAAAAAACAATTATTTATTATTTTTTTAGAATTTTCCACAGAATATTTCAAAGTAAAAGAAGACAATTTATTTAATTTGGAATCAAAATTATTATTTCAGGCATTCTAAGAAATACTGTAAGCAAGATTTTAGGTATTAAAAAAACAAACATTCGTCTCTTTTACTCATACCTATTGTCTTTGTCTTACATAAAAAAATAGAAAGATATCGATCTAAGACTTAATATAAACAAAAATTATTATATTACATATTATTTTTTTTATATTACATATTATTATTATTATTTATATTACTAAGACTTAATATAAACAAAAATTAACATACCAACGTTATATGTAGGTCACCATTTTTTAACTAAAATTTACAAAAAATCACAAAATTAATAACCACAAACACGTATATTAAAACAAATTATCTAATTTTACACTTTTTTTCACATAACTATTTATTTTATAAATAATTTCACTTTAAAATTGTTTAGTTACGTTTGTCGTGACAAATGTGACGGTGTGTATAATTCGTTGCTATGACTACATCATAATAGGACTTGAGAATATCTTTACCTATTATAATAATACTAAGAATTACCGCGGCTCCGCCCGCGTTCTAATCACTATTAAAGAATAGGGATTGGTTAAACAATATAAGTGTAATAATAGAAGTTTGAAAATTTACAGAATATAAGTATTTTTGATGCCAAGTCATAAAAAATCTAAAAAAAGTATTAAAAAATCTTTCTTTTTTGATGTCGGTTAAAAATAGTCTACGATCTATTCTCAGACCTACCAAATATATACAAAAAAAGTATAATTAATAAAAAATCGGTCAAGCCGTTTCGGAGGAGTTCGATAACAAACACTGTGACACGAGATTTTTATGTAATAGACTCGGCTCCGCTTGAGTTCGGACTTCGGCCCTAGATATATTTTAACGGTTAGTATAGTTTTCTCGGAAACTAGATATTTTCCCGTAGTCCCTCTCTCTCTCTCTCTCTTCTATGTTGACGGTTGACCTGAATAACTATTGCTATATTGTAATAGCTATACCGTCACAAACAAAAAAATATTTAAAAACTAGATATACATATGTTCCCGACGTTTCGAATGCTGTACAGTGTACAGCAAAATCAAAAATAAATCCGGGACAAAATCCGAAAAGATAGTTTCATTTATAATGACAAATATTCGCGTAAACCTAAGAAAGTATTATAGGTTCAGTAGTTTGTATTGCTAATGTATTTCTAGAAGATAAGTTTTTTTAAATAATATTTAGCTAACTTCAAAAAAGAAGGAAGATCTCAATGCGTTGGAAATTGGTATACACTGAACCCATTTGAGAAAATCTTTTTTTGTTACAAAGGTACTTAGGTAAGCCTACTTTTATAAAGTTTGAGAGCACCAATTAAATTTTAATGAAATCGGTCAAGCAGTTTTCGAAAAATCAACAAAAATCTAATAAAAATTGTATGTAAATCGATCGAATTTTCGTTTCTTCCGAACCGTCGCGTCGCTGTCTTTTCGTTTAGTTGAACTACCTATATTACTAATAAGTATAGTTTTTGGTCAGTTTTTGTTTTTCTTTTAGAAAATAATTATTAATGTAGGGAATTTTATTATCTAAATACCTATAACATTTACATTAAAACAAATGAATAAATATTGTACAGCGCCATCTACTGACTCCTAAATAAACTAATCTCTATGAAAATACCTTGTCGAAAATTAAAAATAAATCAACTAGATGGCGCTGTTTAAAAGTTTTAAATTTCGAATTTAAAACGGTGATAATTTCCGGTCTCCACTTTAAAAGTTGACATAAGTGTAATCTTTTAAAGTGGAGACCGGACCTAACTATTTTATACAACTTACTGTCTATTTACTGCTATAAGTTATATTAAAATTCAACTCGCAAATCTTGTTAATTACTAATTAGTTAACTTTGTAGCTGCAATCGGCTTCTTACAAATAAGCTAGCTCTGAAAAGAGCCGTTTGAGTCATATTATGAAACAATAAAGGTCATCTCTGAAAAAAAGTGATGCGATCACAAACATACAGACAGACAAAAATTCTAAAATCGGCCTCTGTATAGATAATAATGACTATTTCAATACGATTTTCTAAAAAAATATTTGCTGTAGTTAAAATAAACAGCGCTTGTAATAGATTTGTGACGTCACACCACATGAGGTACCGTAATTTAAATTAATTTCACACTATTTAATACAATCCCCCTTTTACGAAATTTTTTTTACAAACTTTGAATGTCTTATTTATTTATATCTAATCAAACGCCTAAAAAATGTTTCAAGCTTCCACCTTCACTACATAGTATAAAACAAAGTCGCTTTCTCTGTCCCTATATCCCTATGTATGCTTAAATCTTTAAAACTACGCAACGGATTTTGATTTTATATGCGTAACTAGCGGATCCCGCGGCTTTGCCTATGCTAAATCTAGGGAAGAGCCCGCGCGAATTCAAAATAAATCTTTGCCCTTTTTCAACTCCTTACAGCTCTTTTTTCACCTTAAAAAGTAGCCATGTCCTTTCTCAGGCTTTAGACTATTCTGTGTAACAACTTTCATTTAAATCGATTCAGTAGTTTTTGCGTGAAGGCGCGACAGACAGACAGACAGAGTTACTTTCGCATTTATAGTATTAGTAAGGTTTTATAAAAAAATATAGATTTTTTAGATTTGATATATATAAAACAGTAAATACAACAGTATCTATATAAAACATTGTTTTTACAGTCCATACGACGAAAGATGAGACTTGACGAGAGCGTCAGTAGCAAGGGATTTGCACTTAAGTCGTGTTAGTAAGAGTTATGTATAATTAATTTCAAGTCTTATCTTTCGTGGTACGAACTGTACCAAAATGTATAAAAAATATTGGTTAATAAAACAAAAAATAGTCATAAAGGAAATGTAATTTAATTATTATTTACTTATACTTGATAAATAATACAATATGCGAACAGATTGATGTTCAATAAATATTATATATACGACGCCAAGCATCACCTACTTTACCCCAACTGGACGATGGAAATCGAACTGGTAACTTTAGGGGTTTAGTTTACAAGCCAGCGACAATAGTGGCTGGATCCTCTACTCCTTCTTTGATCTTCCTCAGGAATAGAACAGCTTCACGACCATCAACCAGCCTGTGATCATAAGTCAACGCTATGTACATCATTGGCCTGATCACCACTTGCCCATTCAAAGCTATAGGCCTTTCGAAGATTCCGTGCATCCCCAAAATACCAGATTGTGGTGGGTTCACGATAGGCGTCCCCAAAAGAGATCCAAAGACTCCCCCATTACTGATCGTGAAGGTACCGCCGTCCATTTCTTCAATCGTCAGTCTCCCCATCCTCGCTTTTTCAGCCAAACCGGCGATAGTCAGTTCGATGTCTGCGTAAGACATGGACTGTACGTTTCTAACGACTGGTACGACCAGGCCTTTAGGTGTTGCCACTGCTACTGATATGTCCACATAATCACGGTAAACTATTTCGTTGCCGTCGATCACAGCGTTTACTACAGGCTGATCCATCAATGCGTTGGCGGCAGCTTTCACGAATGGGGACATCAAACCCAATTTTACTCCAAATTTCTTGGTGAAGGCATCTAAATGTTTCTTTCGGAACGCCATAATATGTGACATGTCTATTTCGTTGAAGGTTGTCAGTAAAGCGTTTGTATTTTGTGCTTCCTTCAACCGCTCGGCGATACGTTGTCGCATCCTGTTCATCTTGACGCGCTGTTCGCTGCGAGTCCCTACTATTTCCTTGCTATAATCGGCTGGAGGAACTTTTACTGAAGCAGTTTCGATTGCTTGGGCGTGACGGATAGCGGCTACTGGGATTGAGGAGACGGGGGCTGCGGGTGGTGGGGTTGCAGGTTTGGGGGGAGCTTTGGGAGCTTGAGGTGGGGGTGGTGGAGGGGCAGCAGCTGGTGGAGGTGCAGCAGCTGCTGGAGGAGCAGCAGTTTGCGGAGGTGGTGGGGGTGGGGGTGTATCCACTTTTTTTTCCGGGGCTGGAGCCGCTTCCTTTTTGGGTGCACCACTTGTTATTTCTAGCCTGAAAAGCTTTTGACCGGCCTTCACTGTGTCACCGTCATTGACGTACAGTTCCTTAATAATACCATTATCTGGCGCCATGACTGGAATGGCTGTTTTGTCGGTTTCAATTTCCAAAACCACTTCATCTGCTGCAACAGCGTCTCCAACTTTCTTGTCTAACTTCACATCTCCTTCTGATACGGAGTCAGGGAAGGCTGGGGTGACCACATCCTGATCAGCAAGGAGTGGGTTGGTGAAGTGAATGGTGGCGACCTGGTTGTGGGCAGCCAGGACCCTGGGTTTGAGGAGTTGGGTCCCGGGAGACACAGCGCCACAGATCTTGGGCACCTCAGACGACCGGAACCTGAGACCTTGGCCTTGTCTCCGGTATATGGTCTGTAAGTGTTTAGAGCAGCGCCGCAACATTTTGTTTTGTCGTTTTCACTCTGGAAAGAGAAAATGAACAGATCATTAAAATATTCTTTATAGCAATTTAATTTGGTTTTAAATACAGTAGGGAGATAATAACAAATAGATGTTTGTTCCGGCTAATCTTTAAAACGACTGGACCGATTTTGACGGGACTTTCACAGATAACTAATGTTAAGGAGTATAAGGAGTAACTTAGACTACTTTTATTTTGTTAGACAATTATAAAAAAACCTTTTAATCATTCTAAACTATGCCAAAACAGAATTAAAAAAGGAGGCAATAATAATATGTAAAGTAAATTAAAGTTTAATTTAACTAGACACCTATTCGTAGTCAGTTAGTGTATGAGTTTGAATAAGATTAGAAATGAAAGTATTATTACAACCTTCTTAAGTAGGTCATGGGAAATTATAATTTTACTTGTCAAATGGTTCAGTATGGTATTGTGTATTTCGAAAGTGGTCACAGGTTCCATTCTCAAACACAATGGATATTTTGTGAAATGAAATATGTTGGGACATTATTACACACAGCGCCATCTAGTTCCGTTGTAAACTACGAAGGAAGCTTGTGATATGGATACCAGATAGTTAATATACTACATATATTAGTTTATATACATACATACTATAAATATAACCACCCTTGACTGGATTACAAACATATTAGTTTAACAAATGAATGCCGGGACTCGAACCCGCAACCACTGACGCAAGAAAATAGAGTAAGGGATAAATGTGCCAGCTGACCTGGACATTACTTTTTACTTGTGTGTATCATGCTTTATATTTATTTAATTCATAACCACAAAATGGAAAATAGAACAAAAATTTATATATAATAAAACATTAGAAGATCATTAAAAAGACGAATTATTTACTAATTTTATCTGTCTGTCTAACACCTTACCTAATCTTGGTATTTAGTTTAAAATCTCTCACAACATGGTTTATTATTGCTCCTACAAGTACCTAAGAGTGAAAATTTTAGTAAATATCCTTATTCAGAACCCACTTGAAAATATCAGTGGTGCAAGTGTTTCAACAAGCATCACTTGTATTTAACCGACTATAAAAAAGGAGTAGGTTTATTGTATATATTTTTTTATGTATGTTCACCGATTTCTCCACCAACTGTGGGCAGATTTAAAAATGTTTATTTTGTTCGGTAGCCCCCTCGGAACTATTGTCACCAAGTCAGAATCTAATGATGGGATCCCAGAGAAATCGAGGACAACTCTCGAAATTTATAGGCATCTATTATGTATTTAATATATTTTCTAAAACTGATGAAGCATTTGCATCTCAAAATCATCATCTCATGTGGATGAGCTGATGATGGAAAATAAACTTCCTTAATGGTTATTTTTTATGTGTTTTCATTCCAAGCAAGTTTCCACTTGTATTCAAATAACAATAAAAAAACGTAAGCTCAACTTGTCATAAGTTCAAGGTTATATTTTTAGTAACCCAATTAAATATGTGCATTTTATATGTTATGTCAATTGAGTTATCAAATAAAATTGGATTTTGTTTACATATTCGTAATCATTTTGATAAGATAATGTAAATGCTGTGTTTATTATGAATATGAATAGATTATGAATTATTTTTTATTATTATTAGCTATTATTAATATACATTCACTTTCTGCACTAATATTACCTATAAAGAGAAAATAAGAGTTTTTTTTAATTTGTAATGGATTAATTAAAAAAATCTGTACAGATGAAAGGTACACTATCTGCAAGCACCATGAGTGATTTGGCTTTTGCCATTACTTTCAAAAAAATCTGAGATCCCTATAAAATAGCAATCATTTAGTAGAAAATTAAATAACAAAAGTTCTCCTAAAACAAAAAGGGTGAGTCAGTAGTGAAAAATATACTAAGCTAGACTGAAAAAGTCCTGCATTTCTAAATAAGCAAGCTGCCAAATAAAGTTAGGTCTCGAGAATTATAAAATAATAAAAAAAAAATATGTAAGGCTGTATCTTTAATATTTTTCTTTATTTTATAATTGCAACTTTTAAACTTTTAATTAAAAATTTGTTTGATATAGGTTTTTTCTAATATTTATTTTGTGTAATCAATGATTATTATCTATATTCAATAAATTACAAAAAAAATGTTTTTTAATGCATTTTATTACAAACAGCAGTAAAAAAATATCATTTTTATTAGTAAATAGAATGAAATTTATACTATCATTCCTTTTACTTCTTAATGCAATTGATAATCAGTTGCTTTGTAAACTTTAAATGTCAATCACATCAACTTAGTCATGATAAATAAAATATATGTTACTCCAAGTGGTATTAGTAATTGAGTGACAATTTTATTTGTAATATCTGGTTTAACACATTTACTTTGCATTTCTAATTTACGAAAACATATATGTTACTTGATTTAGGTATTATGAAATATATTTCATAACTTAGACATTAAACATTTTCATATAAAAACTCTTCTTTAATATAACTTTATGCAAAATAAAAAGCATATATTTTTAAATCTGATTGTTACTCAACAAAGTGACAATTCTGCCAAATAACAACTGTTATTAAAGATTATTGAAAAATCATCTATTATCAAAAAAATTAGAAGAAATGGTTAAACAATTTATAAACAACAAAAAAATGAGGTTGCCTCAAACATATGTGCCAATATTGAAGGTTATTATACAATCTGTTAATATGTTAGTGATAATAACGAATTCTTACCTTAGTTGAAGTAAACAAGCTCTAGCACAGACCGATAAGTTATTTTCGGACAAAAATGTTACATAAGCTAAAGTCTCATGACACAGGTGCTCTGGGATCGATAGATTTTAAGAAATTAAAGAAACCATTGCCAAAAATTAAAATGCTTGCACATATAATGGAACTAATACTTCACTTTTAATAAATACGCTGCTTTGTAGTAAATATAAGGGCCCAAGGTCTACATGAATTCGAATTCGAGTCTTCTTGCCTTCAAATCAAGTTGGCGGCGCCTGTCATGTGGCTAAGGAGAAGAGCTGCGTTTTGTTGTTACATCATACATGTTAATCAAAAGGTATTTTTCAAGAAAAAAATCATCAATTATTAAATATAACTAAATTATATATTATGTTATTATATTAATGTATTACAAATATGTATCTAGTTATTAGCTTTAGTAATTAAAATATTATTTTTTTAAGTAATGATTTTCATTTTGCGTTTCGTTTTTGCTTTTATTATTCAGGTAATATACATTATCTGTGGGTAACTGGAAACAGATTTATATCATAGATGAATAAAAAATTTATTTAATCAACAATTATTGAAGTTTGAAATTAATTATTGAATAAAATTAGTTATATTTATAATGATTAAAATAATAAATAAAAGAGTCTCCATTCTCGTTATCATGATTGCTGTACAGTATTCGAATTCGAAACGTCGAGACCAAAAATCTAAATAAATCCGCAAAAAATCCAAAAAGATAGTTTTATTTATAATGTCAAATATTCGCGTAAACCTTAGAAACTATTGTCATAAAAAAAAATACAACTAATATGAAGAAGTGTTTAACTTAACTACTCGCTACTAGATGGCGTTGAAAAATTGAAATTTGCGAATGAAGTTAATAAGTGTAAACTTAGAATAATAAAGTATCTAAGAGTGTAAAATTACTTTTACATTTCTTTGAATATATACATTTTAAAACATACTTGTTTATTTTATTTAAAAACCAAATAAGCAAAATGAATATCCTGATTAGCGACTCACTCTCGCTCTGCTCGGGTTCGACCCAAGATACGTTTTAAAGGTTAGTAGGTAGGTATTTCTCAGATATGTGGTATTTTAAAAGGTATCCTATATATTGACCCGGATTCATTCCAAATTTCATCAAAATCTAAGTTTTTAAAGAGGGTTTTAGGGAGATTATTGGTCCCGCTGATTTTCTTTTGCCAGTTCTTCTCAGGTCAGAGGTTTCTTCTTTCCGAACTGGTGGTAGACTCATGACGTTCAGTAAGAAATTACAACAATTTTTATGCTGAATAAAATATTTTGATTTGATTTAAGAATTTGATTTGATTTAAAAATTACGCACAGATAGAAATTTTTGAATAATCCATGCTACAGATAAAATTTTAATAACTATAGATTTGGTCATTATATCGATAATCAAGAAATAGTAATTTAATATGAATTTCCAAAAAGTATTTAACGTTAGACGTCGACTCATTTAGAATATTATTTTATGAAAAGAAAAAATGATTTAGAATAAATTTTACATTTATCATTAAAAGAAAGTATTATAAGCTCTTTCATATAAGATTTAGAATCGCCTTTTTAACCTACAAAAGCAAAAATGCGTTTTCAATGCACCTTTCTTCGAAGTCGGTAAACCTGCCAAATCCACGAAATGTACGAATTATGACGTCACCTAACTTAGGGTTGGCACTTAATAATTTCTTATTTTGTAATTTTATTACAATTATTAGTATAAAAAGTGATGTCTTTTGTTTGTTTGTACGTGTTTATATCTAGAACTTCTGGTGAATTGCTTTTTTATATTTATGGATATAAAGTTTCTAGTAAAGGACAGAGTTAGGTACGAGTTACATCACATAAAATTTGATTGGATGCTGTATTATTCTATTTTAGTTTTTTTTAAGTTAAAAGATGGCGTCGAATCAGTTAATTTTTTATGTGTTCTTAAATGTGTTAAAAATAGTAAAATGTAAGCAAAACGCAGTAAAAGTACTTTGCAAGTAATAATTAAAATAAAAACTTGAGAGGTGCCAAGGGACACCCGGATGGAACGAAGTTCCTTTCGATTAATAAGTGAAGGAATTATAATTATTTTTTATAAACCGGATGTCCGTCATCTTGGATTTAAAAATGGACCTTATTTTCGCAATCAGCACCCCGAGAAACCTCGAAAATGACACCCATGTCATTATTGAAAAAAAACCGGATGTCCGCCATCTTGGATTTGAAAATGGACCTCATTTTCGCAATCAGCACCCCGAGAACCCTCGAAAATGACACCCATGTAATTATTGAAAAAAAACCGGATATCCGCCATCTTGGATTTGAAAATAGACCTCATTTTCGCAATCAGCACCCCGAGAACCCTCGAAAATGACACCCATGTAATTATTGAAAAAAACCGGATGTCCGCCATCTTGGATTTGAAAATAGACCTCATTTTCGCAATCAGCACCCCGAGAAACCTCGAAATTGACACCCATTTTATTGTTGAAAAAAAAAACTAAAATGTGTTAGGTTATTTTCTTACTATAGCAAAAAGTGTCGTGACAACTTTTCGTAAGAATTTTTTCCGTCCCTTTCACAACGCGCAATAAGGAACTTCGTTCCAAATCTCGTTTGGCTCAGTTGATACTGTTACGACCGCAGTCGCGGGTTCAAGTTCCGCTGGACTTTCTATTCATTTGTGTAAAACCATGAATCATGGTCCATGATGTTTTTACTTTAGTCATGGGTGTTTATATTTATAAAGTTATATAAGTCTAGTAAATCAACTATCTGGTATCCATAACACGAGCCTCGTAGCTTACCATGGAACTAGATGGCGCTGTGTGTTGTCCCTAAAGAAATCAAGTCTAGAAAATCAAGAACTAAATGCTTTAGTTATAAATAAAATTTGGTATTGTTCTTAAATATTTGCGTCCTCAAATTTTCAATAATAATAATAATAGTGGCTTGTAAAATACAATTATTTGCGACAGCCCTACGAATAGGTGTTTTTCGGTGATTTGGCACCTCTACGATTCTGTGGTATGCCACGAACGATGAATGTGCGAGAAAATAAAAACTATAAGGTTAACTTGTGATTTTGTTTGGTATTATACTATTAAATGGATAAAAGAATATCTAAAAAAGAATTATAAACCAACCAACAAATAATAAAAATATTGTCAGTCTGTTTTGTTTGTAATGTCAGAAAACAAGATTTTTATTAAATCACTAATAAGAATTACACAATTTTAAAATGTTAAGGGCCAGTTTCACCAGTTTCTGATAAATTTTCAGTTAGTAACCTGTCACTTAACACTAACTAACAGATAACGGTTGCTGATATATTTTTTCTGTTTCACCATTAAACTACCTGATAAACTAACCGGCAGATACATTACAAGCCACTTACTATTTTACAGAACGGCAACGTCGCTTTTTTGCGTTTCATTACACAGACGCATATGATCGCTATTTAAAATCTAGTTTGAAAACTAAAATATTTTAATTATTTTTTTTATTTAAAATAAGATACATTTTACTTTTTAATCTTCTTGAATATAATTTTGTTATAATGTGATGAAAAGTAATTAAATCGATGGTAAATGTTATTATGATTACAAGTTTGCGTTCTAAATTAGCGTAAAATGAACCCATGGATGTCATAATTATTTCGACTTTCGCGCTTTTTTGTTGTATGTTATATTTAATAGACGCTTAATTGAACTTGTGTGAAATCAGTTTTTCATTATTTAAAAATGAATTAACAAAAGCGTGAAAGAAGTGTGAATTTCTCTCAAGTTGAAACTGAGCTATTAATTTCACTTGTGGAGAATAAAAAAATATTATTGAAAATTAAAAAAAGCGATGCTTCAACTTGGCAAGAAAAAGAAAAAGCCTGTTGTAAAAGTCGGTTGTGGTCTTTATATCACTTTCTATTAACGTATGAATATTTTGTACAGACCTTTTGGTAAGACGGTATCGAATTCTAAAATCTTCATCATCGAGCAATATAAAATAATTTGGTCTAGAGCGGATTACTCTATTCCTATGAGGTCGCGAAATATGTTTATAATATTCATCAAATTTGTCTTTTAAAAATTCATACAAATCCATCTTGTGGCTGCAGACTACTATAAAGAGTATGATATTATTATCAAAAATAAATGACAGATATTTTTATTCGCCAGGAATGGAATCGAATTCGAATCATTTTAGTTATCTACCAGATACCACCTTGATTCGGCTGATAAATTACCGGTCACTTTAACTGCCAGATACCACTATTCAAGACTTGTGAAACCGGAATTTGTAGTTTATCCGTCAGATAAGTTCCGGATACGCTATCAGGGACTTTATCAGAAACTGGTGAAACTGGCCCTTAAGATGGTTAATTTTAACCGTTTGACAAGACTTTCAATGGCAAATAGCTGATTTTTGTAAGGATTTCGGCAACTTCAAACGAAACGTTTAGCGCAGTTTGTAGTGATGTCCCAACATAATTCTTTATTTAATTAAAGAGAAAGAATTAGGGTTCCTCGAGAAAAGAAAAGAAAACTTATTTAAAAATAATTTAAGCTTTCCAAATACAACGTTTCGAATACCAAAGTAAACAAGTAAAGCCGCGGTTTAATGTTAGTTGGTTTATAAACAAAGGAACTCTTAACATAAATTTAATTTATAGTTTTGCTAAAACCGGACTTGCAATAAAGTTGTTTTAGACAAAAGTAAACTGTAAACACTTTAAAGTTAGGTCTCTTTTTAAATGTATCTAAGAACAGGTGGTCGCAAACGCTTCGATGTTCTGTAAATAAGGTAAGTTATCCACTCAATGCAGTGGTATCCCAGCGGTGACGCGATCGCTTGGATAACTGAGTGATGTGGGTTCAAATCCGGGTCTCGCACCTCTGTTATTTTCATGTGCGAATCATTTCTATCATGATTACCACTTGTCTTACGGTGAATGAAAACATCGGGAGGAAACCTGCATGTCTGAGAAAATCTAACCAGTTTTCGAAAGAAAGATGAGATATTTTTCTATTCTAAAAAGTGTATATATGATATATATGATATATCCATCCAAATCTGTCCAGTGGTTTTCTTTGTGGTGCCGTCACAGACAGACAGAGGAAATTCTAATATTTATAAATTGGGCCTTGATAATAAGTAATGGCTATTTCAATTAGTTTTTAAAAATAATTAATGTACAGATTTTATACTTTAGATACTCAGTATAATGTACATATATATTATAAACTAGTGACTCACCCTCGCTTCGCTCCGGTTCGTCTCTAGATTAGCGCGAAGCCGCGGGTTCCGATAGTAAATGTATACAAAAACCTGACAAATCATATACTAAAACCTTCCTCGAGAACCACTTTATCTATTGGTGAAAACGGCTCGAAAATTGGTTCAGCAGTTTTTGAGTTTATCGCGAACAGACAGACGCGGCGGAGGACTTTGTTTAGCTGACAACTTTGTTTTATAATATGTAGTGATGGCACTCCTAGAAGCCACTAAACAAAAGAATTAAATGAATTCTTAAACAAATACATAATCTTTAGCAATTGTACTCATTTTTAAAGTCGGTAAAACATATTATAGTATAGCTTGAATGTGAAGGGCCACCTGATAATTCGCAAAATACGTACAGACGTAACAAATTTTGTTTTGTACATTTCTTTTTACATTTTTGATAACATTCTGTGTAACGTATTGAGGGTCGAATTATGACTAATTTAATCCCTAGACTTTGCTTAAACTTTACTTCAAACAGCTAGAAAAGAGGGTTATAGGCAAATTAAAATCAAATCAAAATATGCTTTATTCAAATCGACATTTGTAAACTTTTTTGAATAAATCCATATGTATATTCTATTGAATCAGGTCTACCAACCAACCCCTCTTATATCCACCCCGTCCACCTTTGCGTTCTCGTTCATCATCAGCCCTTTTTAACGTCCCACTGCTGGGTACGGGCCTTCCTCAGTACGAGGGGGGTCAGGTTGTAATCCACCGCACTGGTCTAGTGCGTGTTGGCGGATTTCACATGGCTTTCGAAAACTTGATAGGTTTTCTCAAACACGCAGGTTTCCTCACAATGTTTTCCTACACCGTAAGACAATTAGTAATCATGATATAAATGAGTCGCACATGAGATCAGAGGTGCGAGACCCGGATTTGAACCCGCATCACTCGGTTATCCAAGCGAGCCACTGGGATACTACTGTCCTAATGCATTCTCATTAGCGTCCGGCAATTCGGCCGGGCGCGAAGCTAAGACGCGAACACGGAGGTGGCCCACTTCGGTTGGCGATGTGTCATGTGGATTGCTCCTGGTACTTCTCTGGATAGCAGAGTGGGCTGTGGAGCAACCCCTTGGGTATGTGATGATATATATGTGACTAGCATTTCCCGCGGCTTCGCACGCGTTCTAAAGACCGGAAAGACCGGTCTGAGTCGCGCGGTATGGTACCTCGCAGAACTAATGCCCGTCCATCCCGTTTTTGCAACATTTTACATTTATGCTCCGCTCCTATTGGTCGTAGCGTGATGTAATATAGCCAGTAGTTCCTGAGATTAGCGCGTTCAACCAAACAAACAAACAAACTCTTCAGCTTTATAATATTAGTATAGATTTGTGATTCTTCGGCAGAGGTGCTGGACCATCGGGGCGTTGGGGTTAATTGTGTAAGCAATCCTGCGACACCCCATTACGACGGAGGTGGTTCCCTTGTACTGTAGATAGTACTGATTTTCATTCATCCGGTGAGATCCACATATTCACCTATATATATGCAGATGGTATGCGTAGAACTTTCCCAAAACTACAAATTCGTATCTATAGCCATTCTAAATTTCATCCAAATCGGTCCACCAGTTTAAGAGTGAATAAGTAACAGACATACAAAATTTTATCACCAAGTGTTTTAAAACTTTTAAATAAATGATATTATTCTTATTCTATTACATAATTTTTCTTTTTAAAAATAAACGTAAGTGATGTCAATCTTCACTACACTCTCAATATATCACGTCGGTTCTCTTAAAATTAATTTTAGCACTCTGCTCTAATATCGACAGGCCCAGATTTCATTTGATGTAAACTTACAAAATGTTTCGTTTACACTACCTTGTATTGTAGAAAAACTAGCTATTTATCTGAAATATTTTCTCAGTTTTATTTACTATAGTATGCATGAACTATAGATGTAAGCCTTCCTCTTGAATCATTATCAATTGATAAAAACCGCACTAAAATGCGTCGCATAGTTTAAAAGATCTAAGTGTACAGACGGCGGGGAGCGACTTTGTTTTATACTATGTAAAGATAGATAATTCTTTAAAATATAGATTAAAAATTTTGTAGATAATAATTTAAAAAAAAATACTGTATATAATGTATATAATGTGCAGCAATAATTCCCAATTTACCCAACTCCGAAATAATTGGAGCCATTTTTTTGACAAATACTTTCAGCTGTTCCTTATACGATTTTTAAAATAAAATATGACGCAAAATCTACAGAAGAAAGTCTAAAAGAACTAAGAAAACTAAGCTAGCTTCTAACATTCACCGTTTTGCGAGACGATATAAAATAAGGGTCAAAGTGGTTGTAAAGGCATGCGCATGCGCAACTAATAAGTAGGTACCTACTGACTAAAGTTCATATGTCACTAAAAGTCAAATCGTATTGGGCCATCGGTGCATACTATAAGATGGCAAATTATGGCATTTTCGTATTTTTATTTTAATGTTAGACTCAGTCGGTCGTGACCCTACTGTCTGCGCCAGCGGTCGCGGGTTCGAGTCCCGCTAGAGGCATTCATTTGTTAAGCACGAATGTTTATACTCCAGTTATGGGTGTTTATATTTATATTATGTATGTATTTAAAATTTATATGTGTATCAGCTATCTGGTATCCGTAGCACAAGCCTTGTAGCTTACCACGGAACTAGATGGCGCTGTTATAATAATGTCCCAACATATTTATTTATTTAATATACTGGTGAAAAAAAATTATAAACAGACAATTTATTATATTACAATTTATTTAATATACCTACTACAGATACATAAATATTTTATTTATATATAACCTACTAAAATAAAATTAGGATTCGGCTCAAAAAAAAATTAAAACGCACCTTCAGACGAACTCTAGCAAAACGAGAGTAGTATTATTTAATATTATGTATCATCTTATATTCGCATAACATGGTCAGTGTTACGAGTTATCAGAAATTATTTAATAAATAAACAGTGCTATAATTTTTCTCTTAAATGGCCTTCTTGTTTTTGATAACGCAAATTAGTCGTAAATATAATTTATATGTACCTAATTAATTCATTACATACATATAAATTATAATTGACTGGTTCCGTGGTACACATACAGGCGTCCTGGGTTCGAGTCCTGGGTCGGGCTTAGTTTAGTCATTGAATCTTTTTGTTTAGTAAGCCTCAGTAACTAAAAGAGATGGTGGTGTTTCACGCCCGTGCCGAGGAAGACAGAGCATTTGAAGTCGTCAGTCTTGCGACTTAACTCTATTATATCTCCTACTAGAGACTCGCCCTCAATTCGCTCGGACTCTTCCCTAGATTTAGCACAGGCAAAGCCGCGGGATTCGCTAGTTATGCATATAAACCTTCCTCTTGAATCACTCTATCTATTAAAAAAACCCGCATCAAAATCCGTTGCGTAGTTTTAAAGATTTAAGCATACATAGGGATATAGAGACAGAGAAAGCGACTTTGTTTTATACTATGTAGTGAAGCAGATGACTTGAATTAATGAGATAGGCCGACGTAGTCGCCAATGGACGTACAGTCCTGCACATTATCTATATAATCGTATATAAAAGGCGGTGTGTGTTCGTATGCTCCTTATATACGTCGAAACCGCTGGACTGGATCCTGTGAAATTTCGTAGTGATCGGATCAACAGAACTTTTCTTTTGCTTCAAGAGAGTGTGAGAGTTGTACTGTCGTTCTTCTATTGTGTTCATAACCAGAGCACATCTATGAAATAAGTAAAAATAAGCCTCACAAGTATATTACCGATGGGTTCTGAAGGGGCTGGGGCGTTCTTAAAGAAATTTTTCAGGCAATCTATATAGATTAGCAGAGAGTGATCGTATGAAGTTCAATAACGATTGAAAATAATAACGCGGGCGAAACCGCGGGTTTAATTTAGCTTTTTAATGTTGTTGTTCACTGTCCATCAAGCTGCCAAATGCGGTAGATAGATATGTATAAATAAAAATATTCTTGTATGAATAAAGCATAATTTATCCCAGATTGGTCAATGAGGGCAAATCTTTTTCAATGTCTTCATATTCATTAGGCAAAGGATATGTGTCAAACTGACTCAGACGGATTGATAATCAATTTGAATTTAAAATCATTTGCGTTTTGATATACTCTCTGGGATACAGATTCTCATGGCATATAATAAAAAAATATATATTACAAAAAATATACGCAATTAGAAAAATCTTTTTTGATCGGCTTTTCAAACCCTTCATTTTGATCCAGGTAACGCTACACTCTACAGGTTAGAAAAAAAAACAAATTAGCGCTTTAAATTTTTGTGATTTCTTCATAAAGTCTTTTTTTAATTTATAAAAAATAGTAGGTAAATGTGTATGCCAAAATACAAAAAAAAATTGACCTTTGCCTTTCCCTATTTGGGGTAAATTTAAAAACAACAACAACAAAATTTTTGACATTGACATTTATTTTGGCGGGCTTCGTCTTCAGTTCAGATATTTTAGACTTTTTGACATATCAGTTATACATCAGTACAATAAATAAAATTGAAGTGTCTGTTTTTAATTTCAAATTAACAGCTTTTCACTAAATGCATATGTAAGTTCATACGGTTCATACAAATCATTTTTTTAAATTTTATGTTTATCTCTAAAATGACTGGACCGATTTTGACGGGACTTTCACTCGCAGATAGCTAATGTAATAAGGAGTAACTTAGGCTATTTGTATTTTATTAGAAAATTATAAAAAAAACGTTTAATTTATTTTAACTTACGCCCTGCAAAGCGGGTCGGGTTTGCTAGTTACTCATGAAAAGACAGAAGGTACCTGCAACAACCATGAACAACACTGAGACGCAACCACTGATCCAAATAGTATGTATATTCAAAGCAAATAAACTTAAAAAGTCATTTTTAGAAATATGCTTAGAACTATTTATTTAGGAAACTGGGAGTGCGTTGACAAAATGGCTACCTGGGCGGGCTGTCGAGGATGATGAGGTTTTAATTTCAAACTAGCTTGTGTTTATTCTTTTATAATAAGTCATTGACTGTCAAGGTCCTAGGTTCAAGTCTCGGACGAATCTGCTACGTTTTTATTACGTCCAGGACTCGAACCTAGGACTCGATTACATATTAATTACTGGACTAATTTTGATGAAATGTGGTGTGATGATAGCTGGTTATCCGGGTTTGCAAATGTTTTCGTGAATTTCGTCTCGTGATGCGTTCACAGACAGACATAGAAAAATTGCAAAGGCTATAGATTCAATTAGATTTTTCAAACAGTATTTATTATGTACGGATTTGTCTCATTTACAATTTATTATATGTACATATATACGAGGCTACGACGATAACACGAGTGTTCAAGGAAACATTCATCACTACATACATAGTATCACTACATAGTATAAAACAAAGTCGCTTCCGGCTGTCTGTCCCTATGTATGCTTAGATCTTTAAAACTACGCAACGGATTTTGATGCGGTTTTTTTAATAGATAGAGTGATTCAAGAGGAAGGTTAAAGTGTATAATATACTAGCGGAACCCGCGGCTTCGCTCGCTCTAAATCTAAGTAGCTAGTAAATACATAAGCCCATGTCAAGTTAGCACGCAGACAAATCTGGGGCAAGTCTCTAGTATGAGTTATTATTATTTCGCCATAGGATTAGATGTCATCTATATGTAGAGCTTTTAATGGGAGACAAAAAATGAAGTGTCTCAATTATTTGTATAGGGTTGAGGGTTCTGCACAAATTTTTAATAAGTAAATAACTATAATTATTATACCAAACCTTTGTTTTATATAATTTTGGTGTACGTGTATGTTCGTAATTCTCTTCCAAACGGCTTGACCGATTTTGATGATATTTTTTGAGTATACAGGAAGTCTTGGAAGGTCACTATTATAATATAGGAATGCCTAGTTATTATGTAGGTATTGCTAGACTAGAAAATTGGATTATAAATAGAATATGTTCTATTTCTAAATTAATGTTATTTATTAGTAACTACGACTCGCCCTCGTTTGGCTCGGGCTTGACCCTAGATTTAGCGCTAGTAAAGCCGCGGTTTCCGCTAGTTAAACATAAACATATACCTAAACATAAACCTTCCTCTTCAATCACTCTATCTGTTAATAAGAACCGCATCAAAATCCGTTGTTCCGTAATTTTCGGTCCAAAATCCGTAATTTTAAAGATCTATGCATACATAGGGACATACAGACAGCGAGAAGCGACTTCGTTAATAAAATAAAATAAACCTTGACTTGAATGTCCTTTTTAGTGATTGTCAGTCAAAGCGTTTTTCACTGTGCTCTACGGTGCCCTAAATCGTATTAATTCTAAGAGACGTATGACAAAAAATGGAGCAGTCAAGTGGAATACTATTGATTCCTTCGCAAGGATGAATACTTTCCCCTTGTTTCTTTTCTTTGTTCGTTTTACACATTGACAGTGGGTTTTAGAGTTCAGGTTCGAATCCTGTGTAGGGCAAATTTTGTTTACCTTGTTACACGAGGCACATGGGGTAAAATACCACCGACTTATTACTAACTCTGGGATATTAGATACAAAAACATGAGAAGGAGACCTGCATATCAAAAGGCATGTAAGGTCCGCGAACAGGGTTTTGTCCATCGTGGTGGACAATGGGCTGATCCCCTTCGTAATGAAAGAAGACCCACACCCAGCGATGGGACGTTATATAAATTACATATTATATGTTCGTTTTAACTACTTCCTAGAGATATTACACCGCAGTAATCCTATATGTTGACCAGAAACTCAACTAAATTTCATCAAAATCTGATCAGTTTTCTCGTGGTGTGTTCCCAGATAGAGTCAGAAATTAAGAAGAGAAAGAACTATAAAAGGCTTCTGTATCAATAATAATAATAAATTTCAATAAGACTTTTCAAAAAATATTTATTTTACAGATTTGATTTAGTTATAATTTTATTATATCTATAAACTAGCATTTCCCGCGGCTTCGCACGCGTTCTTAGGGCTGGAAACCAAATTATTTCTCAGTCGCACGGTATGGTACCTCGCAGAACTAACTCACGCTCTTCCCGTTTTTGTAACATTTTTCATTGAACTTCGCTCCTATAATTGGTCGTAGTGTGATGTAATATAGCCTACCTCGATAAAATATGGACTATCCAACACAAAAAGAATTTTTCAATTCGGACCAATAGTTCCTGAGATTAGCGCGTTCAACCAAACAAACTCTTCAGCTTTATAATATACTAGCGACTCGCCCTCGCTTCGCTCGGGCTCTTCCCTAGATTTAGCACAGGCAAAGCCGCGGGATCGCCTAGTTATGCATATAAACCTTCCTCTTGAATCACTCTATCTATTGGAAAAAAACCGCATCAAAATCCGTTATGTAGTTTTAAAGATTTAAGCGCACATAGGGATATAGGGATATAGGGATATAGGGACAGAAAAGGCGACTTTCTTTTATACTATGTAGTGATGATGAGATGAAGTAGTTTTATTATCATTCATCATTAGTGTTTCAGTTTTATTATACCTATAGATTATACGATTCCGACTTAAAAGAGAGGAGGTAACGATTCTAATTCTAAACGTGAGCAAAGCCGCGGGCAAAATGTAGTACAATATTAAATATATTGCATTCCCACATGAAATAAATAGCTATACAGATAGTTCATTCAAAATCATTTTGTAAAGAATGTAAATCCTATTGTAAAGCGCGGGAAAATTTGTTTATTATTCAATTGGGGTTAGTTGTCAAATTGCCACCGTATGACTTTTCTATTGTATTTTTAATTTTTTATCTATGGTCTATTTGTTATTGTTTGAGGGATGTGAATTCGGGGCTTTTCGCTTTATATATTTATTTCATTTGTTACAGAGAAAAAATTATATGCAAACTGAAATGCTTAGTTATATATGTATATTTATATTGTATAGATACTTAATTAAAAAACATAATTTTTTTATCAACTATTCAATACGTAATTGGTACCTACCTAATACATTAATCGATACCTTAGTTCGCAAATCGGCTAACTCCTTTTCAATATTTTTTTCAAAGGCTACCAAAATCAAGAAATACAATAATACTTATTGAATTGAATAAATTCGGAACAATATTTTGTTAATAATTAACGTAATATTCTTAATTAATCTAAAAATTTCATTTTGTACGAGTTTGTAACACTCATTATTGAAATAATAACGATTTTAGTGGCCCCTTAAAAAGTTCACGTTAACGGAGTTAGCTGATTTGCGAATTAAGGTATCATTTTATAAAATGTAAGTTAGTTTCGCTATCGGTTTGTCTTTTACGTTTTCAAGCCAAACTGCAGGACCAATTTAAATGAATTTTTGACAAAAAAAATTGTATAGAGATAGTTGAGAACTTGGAGATGGGCTTAAAAGGGTGAAATAGGGGTTGGAAGTTTGTAGAGGAAACCTAAGGATTTTTTCCTAAAATACTCGCGTGATAACCATTTTTTTTACATAATATAATAAGTATTTAAAACTATTATATTATGACAAAAATGTTTACGGTTTTAAAGTCTCTTGAAGTTAATAGATAAAGTTAATAGTAAATAAGGTCTGTGTTAAGACATACGACATACCTACATATGAGAACGACAAGTATGTCTTCTATGGAATCAATGACTTGAGAAAAAAGTGGTCAAGCCTATGTACTGCCAGTATTCCACTTTCTTACTGTATATAGATGCTGCTAACTACCTCGGTGGGGTAGTGGCTAGCTTGTTCGGTCATTCATCGAGAGGTCCTGGGTTCGAGTCTCGGGTCGGGCCAAGTTAAGTTATTGAGTCTTTCCGTTTAGTAAGCCTCAGTAACCGCCCGGAGTTCGGAAGTTGGCGGTGCGTCACCCACGTGCCTCTGAAAGCACGTGTCGCGTCATTCCTGCGCCTTAGCTCTCACTGGTCGTGACGGAGTCGTCCGACCGGAGTATGAGAGAATCAAGAATAGAGAGTGCACTTGTGTCTGCACTATAATATCTCCTGCGCAGTTGGCCAGTCCAATGAGATATTCCGCCGTGGCCGGAATCGGTCGGAGAACATTATTATTATTATTAGATGTTGCTTTTATTATGTACATAGAGATTCGCTTCAGTCGGGTTCGTTCCTAGAAACGTTTTTCGTTGTTCGCATTAGTATAGTTTTCTAAGAGATGAGAATAGTTTCCGACATTAAAAAGTATTCCATATATTGACCCAGATTACTAGCTATCACCATACCAAATTTCAGTGAAATCTGTCCAGTGGTTTAATGGTTTTTTTTTTTATGGTAAAAAGGGGGCAAACGGGCAGGAGGCGCACCTGATGGGAAGTGATCACCTCCGCCCATGGACATCTGCAAGCCAGGCTTGCAGATGCGTTGCCGGCCTTTCAGGAAAGGGAGGGATGGAAGAGGGAGGGAAGTGGGAGGGAGGAGGGAACGAAGGTGGAGGATGAAGGGAAGAGGGAGGGGGGAAGGAGAGTGGGCCTCCTGGACTCTCACTCACCGGACGAAACGCGACAGCATAGCTGCCACTTCACGCCGGTCTTCTGTGAGAGAGTGGTACTATACGGGGCGTGCCGGCCCATTCGGTTGCTACCCGAAGGTGACAAACTATTGATTCGACGTCTGATCATCATAATAAAAAACAATATTTTAATTACATTTTCCTTAAAATATACAATGTACAAACTGTCAGGCAGAAAAAAAAATTAAAATATCTATGATAAAGAACTATTTCAATAACATTTTCCAAAAAATGTTCAATGAACCGATTCAACTAAATTTTAATTTTAATATATGTATAGAGTAGAGACATTTATCGTATACTAGCTGACCCGTGCCCACTTCGTTGGGCGTAATGTTAATAATCCTTTTTAGTACAGTGTTTAAATAATTTAAATTATTTTATTAATATTAAAAATTAAAAATTAGATTATCTATACTAATATTAAAAAAACTACTTTTTGTAACTTAAATATAAAAGTTAGACATATGCTGTCGTTGACTTTTTTGTAGGCATTTTCAAGCTTCACATCTTTTCTCTAGAACTCAAAAATGTATCTTTCATAGTTAAGGCAGCGTTCGTAAGAAACGCTTTCATTCGACCGTTTTTTCTCCGATTCATTTTGCAAAACGGACTACCACGTAAAAGCCTTTTTACTTTTCAATTTTTTATACAACCTATGACACTCAGCAATAATTTGGCTTTCTATTGGTGAAAGAATTTTTAAAATCGGTTCAGTAGATCCCGAGATTACCCCTTACAACTTAACACATAAACAAACTTTACTTCTTTATAGTATTACTAGCGACTCGCCCTCGCTTCGCTCGGGCTCTTCCCTAGATTTAGCACAGGCAAAGCCGCGGGATCGCCTAGTTATGCATATAAACCTTCCTCTTGAATCACTCTATCTATTAAAAAAAACCGCATCAAAATCCGTTGCGTAGTTTTAAAGATTTAAGCGCACATAGGGATATAGGGATATAGGGACAGAAAAGGCGACTTTGTTTTATACTATGTAGTGATGTAGTGATGATAGTATAGATAAAAACACGCAAACAAATAGACTATCAAGTATCAATATTATTAAATCAAGTCCCATTAAAATCCACCTAGTAATTCTTATATAATATTAAACATAAACGGCTTTTTATATAGACAGAAAAAACTAGATGTAAAACAGCTATTAATCTCTATGAGTTGCCAAAGAATCGAACCTGCACTAAATATAGTCACTGAATATATCAGAACCAAGATAAACCAGTCGTTCCCAGAAAACACGTTCATTGTTTTGCATAGACAGATGTTTTACAATTGGCACATGTTGTACGGATGCGGATATTTTTCTTAGAGAAATTTTGTTTTAGTTTCACTTAGAATGTGGATGTAACTAAATACATAGCTTTATCCTATGACTTTTAACGTATATTTGAGAAGAATACTTCTAGAAGTAGTCTAGTTCAAAGTAAAAATCGCTTATTTTTCTACTACCTTCGATTGTTTTTAAATTGACGTTCATCCCTTAAACTTAAAACCTCCCTAACTCAGTTAATTTTGCAACAAAAGCAAAAAAAGGCATAGAACCTTTTGTATGTTAAATATTAAGATCTTATAAATTAAACATTATTGTCTAACTTTTACCGTTTTCGAGTAATTATGATAAAAAACTTTTGATACATTTTTTTCACCCTTGACGGGGGTTGCAGACACGGAAACCTTCATTCATTGTTTTTATATCATCAAAATGATATAATGTAGTATCAAAAATGACTGGACTATTAGAATACGATAACTTTTTTATATATTACCTATATATATTTGTAATTTTCTGGTGGTCGATCAATATGAAGCTGTATGTGAAATCCTGTAGACATTGCAATAAGTTGGTGCTGATCTGATGATGGAGCCAGGATGGATGGTGGAACTCTTGAATTGCTACTGATAAAACCATGGATTTTGGGCACATTTGATTCGTTTGATAATATTATAGTTTTACTAGTCAATAGTATGTTTTTACTGGTTTTGTATCTAATAAAAACTTTAATATTTCGTCTGAATTATAGTTTTATTTGCATAACTAGCATTTCTCGCGGCTTCGCACGCGTTTTAAAGACTGCAGTAAACTTTTATTATTTTTCTAAAATAAAAATAGTAGTAATAATATCAGCTATCTGCCAGTGAAAGTCTTGTCAAAATTAATCCAGCCGTTACGGAAATTAGCCGTAACCAACAAATAGAATATACTTCTAAATTATACGCTGAGCGTATAATATAATAAATTAAAAAAAAATAATCAAATTGTTAAAATAAAAAAAGCACTGTATGCGAATAAAGTCACAGTATAAATCTAGTACACAATACATATTTATGTCTTATGGGTTTTATTTTCTATAGTTATCTAAGCTGGTTAGACGACTCTGCGGTCTGTTTGTAGTGCGTGGGATCTCGAATAAGGCATCGACCTAATTTGCACCAGTTCATATTCACACTGTAACAAAACTATTTACTACAAGCGGTATTTACATATAAACTAGCTGTACCCGAGGCTTCGCCCGCGTTCATTTTTTTAATTGCTAATCAACCTCATTGGGTTGATCTGTAGGAAAGAAAAATTGTCTAAAAAATAAAAAAAAAATTTAGGGGTGGACTACCCTTAACGTTAACGGGATGAAAAATAGATGTTGGCCGATTCTCAGACCTACTCAATATGCTCACAAAATTTCATGAGAATCGGTCAAGCCGTTTCGGAGGAGTTCAAGTTCGAACCCCGTGACACGAGAATTTTATATATTAGAAGATAAATATAGTATGTTGGGACGTTACTACATACAGCACCATCTAGTTCCGTGGTAAGCTACAAAGGAAGCTTGTGTTACGGATACCAGATAGTTGATATACTACATACATAAGTTTTAAATACATACATATTATTAATATAAACACCCATGACTGAAGTACAAACATCCGACTTGAACCCGCGACCGCTGGCGTAAGAAAGTAGGGTCACTACAAACTGCGCGAAACGTGTTGTCATTAACTTCCCTAGTTAGTCACTACTCCAAAACGACTGGTCTGATTTGAATAAAACTTTTGGAAGAATGATAGACAAAAATAGAGAAAACCCAAACAAAAAAGAGCTTGAAAATGAAAAAGTTAAGAGATAATACTTTCTTAGGTTTACGCGAATATATGACATTGTAAATGAAACTAACTTTTCGGATTTTGTCGCGGATTTATATGGATTTTTTATTCTCGACGTTTCGAAAGCTTTACAGCAATCGTGGTCACGGGAGAGACAAGAGAAGTTAAGAGATAAGTCAAACTGAAGTGCCTGTTTGTAATTTCAAATAAACAGCTTTTCACTATATGAATATGAAAATATAATATACGGTATATCAAAAATTCATTTTTTTACATTTTTGTCGATCTGTTTGTTCGGGTAATCTCTGAAACGGCTGAACCGATTTTGACGGCACTTCCACTCGCAGCTAGCTAATGTTATAATGAGTAACTTAGGCTAATTTTATTTTATTGGAATTATAAAAATTGTTTATTTTAACTTACGCAGAGGGTTTACTATAATAGTTTATAGTGAACCATATATCCAATCCATACAACAATAAATACAATAATAAAAAATCGCCAAGTTATTATAACATAGTTAATTAAATTTTTCAATTAAAGTTCAGTTATGAATTAGCGTGTAAAATCCTATCATAATACTATATTTTTTTTAATTCTTTATAGTTTATGTACTATATCTTGGCAACAGCTGAGCTTTGTAGTTTTTTTTGTATTTTCGGAAAAGTTATAAAAATAGTGTTCCTTTAGATATATTCAAAAAGCAGACCGTTTTCTAAAAATAAATTTCATCCAAATCGATTAAGACGTTTCGGAGATACGAAAAAAATGTATAAATATTATACATATGCAAGAACAACAATTTACAAGAATTTAATATTATGAGATAAGATAATATACGTGTTTAACATTTAGGCCTTTAATGATGTCATAGCTTTCAACTTTAGACTTTACTGAACTGTAGAGAATTTTATGTTTTGAGAAATGCATTTACGCATACGAGTTTAATGCCAAGTTTAATCGTAATCTGATAAATAAGCTTCAGTGCGAGAAAAGCCGCGGGTAGTTTATTAACATCGAATCAACAGCCTAAAAAGTAAGTTTCAAGCCCCCTTTTCAACCCCTTAAATCACTTTTTCGCCTTAAAAAGTAGCATATGTCCTTTCTCAGGCTCTAGGTTACCTGTGTATCTAATTTTATTTAAATATGTTCAGTATTTTTGGCATGAAAGTGTGACAAACAGACAGACAGACAGAGTTACTTTCGCATTTATTATATTAGTAAGGAAGTATGGATTAGAAGCAAGTGGGAATGAATTTATCATTTACATTAACTTAAAGACAATTATATAATTTTTGAACGTCTGTGCCAAAATACATTCAGTATTAAAAGTTCGCTTTAATACGCAACATTGTAAGCACTATTGGGTGATAAAATAAAATAAGAATGTTGACTTGTTGGGTGAGTAATATAGTATAAAGTCCAAATTAATTTTGAAGGTTTCGAATCTGCTACCATTGAGATAGTATACTGAGCCAGACTCCATACTATGTCACATAAAGTATTTTTTTTTACAGCACCATCTAGTTCCGTGGTAAGCTACGCGGCTTGTGTTACGGATACCAGATAATTGATATACTAAGGTAAAGGCACCTAACTCCGAGGGGTTCTAAAAATGGCACCATATTCCGAGGTATTTAAACAAACAGTGATTTCAAGTGATTTACAAGTTCATTTTGTGTGTAAGATACCATATTGAATTCATAATTTATCTGTTCGTGTTTATATGAGTAAAAGAGTGTGTTAATGTGTGTACATTTTAAAATAATGCGTAAATTTTGTGCTAGCAGCTGACTTGAACGCACGCTCCATACATTTTGGACCTTACGCACGTAAGTACTATGTTTTACTAAATAGTGTTTTAGATGACATTTTAATGCTATATGAGTACATGTTTAGATTAAAATAGTAGAAGAGTTATATTTTTTATTTAAAACACGTAACATTTGTGTATTTTTCTTAACAATTTAAGAGGAAATAAAGTTTAAAAATACCACGGCATTAGGTGCCAAATATTTTAGTTGGTTCCTAATGCCGATGTATACCACGGAATTGCGATTTCATAGACGTTTTCTTTTCTTTAAATTTTGATGGTAATTTTATAATTACAAAATTTACTGTTTTGGTTTTGATTAATTAAATGGCCAATAAATATAAAAATCTATTTCCGATGTATGTTTTGGCATCAAACTCACTAATTATACATGATCAAAGATTACCTATTTAGGTACTTTATTAATTTATTATATGGAAAGACTAATAACATTAAACTGTATTATTAATGTATTTGATATATTTCTGTTTGTGTTCTATGTATTTTTCGAAGATATTGCAATTAAAGATTCATTTATTTATAAAATATTGAAAAATCTCTTGGTTTTTAATAATCGGAGTTAAAAAATGTGATATGGTATTATAAAACACTATTCCGATGTATGTAAGTCTGAATAAGGTTCTATGAGCACCTAATTTCGTGGTATTGACACAAGTAAAGTACAGTGTGTTAATTATTAAAAAGTTCAGAAGAGTTTCCAGAAAACAATATTCAACAGTTAACAATCTCATTTATTGCTCTCTCAAATGTTTGTATTATAGTTCTTAGTAATCGAATCGCTGCCTATTTAACAAATTAAAAATCAATTATCATGACACATTGAAAAACTGCCTGTTGCATTATCTTACGCAGCTTTTATAGAAATTCATAAGGTATGGGCTCATAGTATTTTAAATATTGATATTATTATTTTTTTGTTGTAGGATAATGAAGCCAAAAGAATACACGGAGGAAGATTTCCGAAATGCTATTACAGCAATCAATGAGGGTAGTAGTGTATCTATTTGTAATGAAGAAAACAAAAAATACTGTTAACGAATTAATTATATATAGTTACTAGTTACTCCTATGTTTTTTACATCTTTACTTAGAATAATTATTATTCTAAATATATTACATATTGTGGTGTCATTTGATTTAAAGACCACAGTAAATAAATAGACTTGATTTTTGAACACCATGTATTATTCTCCCCACCTCCATTTCTTTGTATTTTGAACACTCGGAATTAGGAACCAAATACATCGGAATTAGGATTTTTACATCGCAATTAGGTGCTCTCGACTTCTTCACATTTTTAATTAATTAAAGATAATATAAAATTTTCTATTGCTAAACTGTAAGTGTATTTCAAGAGTTAGATAAATAAATCTTCTGATAAAAATAGCGAATTCTGCAGAAAGATATAGTAAATGCTTAATATATAAAGTTCTTTCTAGTTTAGGTGAAAATACCGCGGAATTAGGTGCCTTTACCTTACACATATACATTTTTAAGTACATACGTAATATAACATAAAACAAACATTCGTGTTCAACAAATGAATGCCCCCAGCGGGACTCGAACCCGCGACCGCTGGCGCAGTAGGGTCACTACCAACTGAGCCAAACGTGTCGTCAAGTATATAAATAAATAGTATTTATTAAATCAGTACATATAAATAAAATTGAAGTTTTTATTTTTAATTTCAAATTATGTCACTAAATGCATAATATGAAAGTATATACGGTACTTACTACTTACATCAAAAATCAATTTTAAAAATTTTCGTCAGTCTTTTCAGACAGGCGGACAAAAGTCTATTTGTTGCGGCTAATCTCTGAAACGGATGGACCGATTTTGACGGAAATTTCACTCGCAGATAGCTAATGTAATATAGAATAACTTAGGTTACTTTTATTTTATTAAAAATTTATATAAACTGACTCATTTATTTTCATTTACGCCCAGCGAAGCTGTTATATTGTTAATTTTATTTCCTAGTATGAAATATGATTAACGAGTGACCTTCTAACATGACTTTTACAAGAGGATAACATCAAAGGAGATCACTTGATTTATCGGAATAAGCTGTAAACAGTATTTAACCGTTCATCTCGTAAACTATTTCTATGAATACTTTTCATTTTCCATTGTAAAGTAAATTATGTATAAATGTATAAAAACTTTCGCATAAATAGTCTATATGTACTTCTATATCTATACTAATATTATAAACGCGAAAGTTTGTAAGTATGGATGAATGGATGTTTGTTACTCTTTCACGTAAAAACTACTGAATGGATTTTAATGAAACTTTACAATAATATAGCTTACACATTAGAACATCACATAAGCTATAATTTATAAAGATATACTAGTGGAACCCGCGGCTTCGCTCAAGCTCAACCTAGTGAGCCTCTAGTATGTACATATTAGTAGAGCTAAAAGGAACATTTTGATGCATTAAAATGGCTCGTCCCTTTTGAACGACCTGTCCACGTGTTCTACAACAAAACCCATGTGCTTTCTGCGGCTGCATTACACTCACTATATAGCTAAATATTTTTATACGGTATTCATTCTCAAAAGCATTCGTAAGAAATAATTTAAATTTAAAATAATATATTTATTCATTGAGAGTTTAACGTATGTTATAAATATTGTAGCAATACTTAATCATATATTTACATTTTATATATTCAAAATGGCACTCATGTGTGTAACCATCTTTAAACAGGTAAGAAAAGACGGGCGAAAGCAAAGTTTTTTTTTAATCGCGATCATACGATGACCACGCTGGCACTGGCAGTATCGGCTGAATGCCCATTCAGAGTAGACGTGTTTGACTTTGACAGTTGACATCGCGCCAAAATTACGAAAACGTTTTGACATTTAGTAAAAGTTAAATTAAATATATTTATTTTGGTTTAATTTTAATGTGTTGGTGATTTTTGTGTATGAGTGTGTGGAAAAATTGCATATTATATAAGTGGACTTTGAAAGCTGAATTGTGGAAAGGTAACTTTTTTTCTTCAATGCTGTATGCACTAAGGACACATTTTTTACAGTCTTTTTATTTTTTATAATATTTTTTTCTGATCTGATATTAAAGTGAAAATAAAAAGACTTATGCTAATTTATTATATAAAATATGAGCTTTATATTAACTTAACGTGAAATTAATATTATATAGGTAAGTTTATTCATTATTATTATATAAAAAAAGATAACAAAATAAATTAAAAAATGGCTTACTTGTAAACAAATAATGCAGTTTGTAAAATATTAACACAGTTCAATTATCATAACCACATACATAACAACTGTTAGGTGATCAAGTGTAGTCTCAGCTTATATAGCATCAAAAACATTTATTTAACTCTGAATGTCAAGTCTCAAGTTTGTTTTTGATACAGATACACTATATGAAATTTAATTTCTATTTATTGTAAATAATAATAAATGCATTAAAAAATAGCGCTTAAATTTTATTTCTAGGTATATCTGAAAAACTAATAAAATAATTCAAAAATGTGAACTAACGCCCGTCCTTCCCGTTTTTGCAATATTTTTCATGAATATCCCGCTCCTATTGGTCGTAGCGTGATGTAATATAGAGACTTCCTCAATAAACGGACTATCCAACACAAAAAAATTTACAATTCGGACCAATAGTTCCTGAGATTTTTTTTTCTTTTTTATACTTTGTTTTATTTTATTTTTATCTGAAAAACTAATATAATAATTCAAAAATGTTCCATTGGAAGATATTTATTACTAGGTGCTTAATACTGTTTGCACTTTTAAAAATTATTTACCTAAATAAAATAACAATAACAACAACAAGGTATTAAATAGTTATAAATTGAAGCTATCAATTTGGATTTTGTTTCGTCACAAAAATATTTGTCACAAAATATAATACCAAAAAGCTAACAAAATAATAAAATTTAAAAGGTATCTGAGGTTTATGACTTTTGACATTGACTTAAAAAAAATAAGTTGTCCTTTCTATATAAGTAATTGTAGATAAGTAAGTTATTAAATAAATATTTAAATTACTACATGAATAACGAATACTATGAAATTTAATAATGTGACTGGCAAATATTAAAAAAAAATGGAACTAAAACAATAATTTTCTAAATCATTATTTATGTCCTCCAAAAATTAAGACCTGCGTTCAATATTAAGAGGGGTTTAAGGGGTGAAAAAGAAAAAAAGTTGTCTCTACATTAGTATAAAACAAAGTCGCTCCCCGCCGTCTGTACGTTCAGATCTTTTAAACTACGCGACGGATTTTAATGTGGTTTCAATCAATAGATAGAGGAATTCAAGATGAAGGTTTATATGTGTAATTCATGTATATTATAGTACAAAAAAGCCGAGCAAATGTCTAATTTCTTAGATAGATCTCACTAATCGTTCAAACGTTTGGTAGCTTTTTTTATAATTAAGAAAAACAAAGTAGTAATGATAAAACAACAATTAAGACAGACATTTGAAAAGTGAAGCACTGCCAAAGCCATAATATTTGTTTAAACCTACTTATATAATACGCATAAGTAGGTACTTAAGTTAATTAGCTCATTAGAGATCACACCTAATTATTAATTAAAATTGAGTACAAAAATAAGAAGGAAGGAAAACTGTAGTACCAACATTAATTAAAGTATAATATGTACGTTGAAACGGCCGGTAAACCCGACAGACTTTCCTGTCTAAAAAATTTTAGACAAGTGCGATCCCGGGACCTCTGGATGTGACCGTACATGTCAGCCACTACACTATCCAAGCAGTAGTACACAAACAACAAATAGCAATGATTAGACAATATTTAGGTATTTTGGTATAATGATATTAGATATATTATAGCCTTCCTCAAAAAACAAGCTTTCTAATATAAAAATATATTTTTAAATCGGATTATCAGTTCCTGAGAATAGCGCGGACAAACAAACTAACAAACTGCCTCTGTATATTAGCATAGATAGATAAGCATTTATGTGATGATATAGAATTTTTTTTTACGAAAATGACAATCATTAAAAATTTCGTTTAAGGAAATGTGTTTAATGTGTAAAAAATATGAATTGTCATATAATTGCACATAAATTACACATAGTTTTTTTTTCTTATTACAAAAACAATGACGTAAAGTTAAAATTTAAGAATAAACAATGTAATAATAAAAATCTTATCTTTTTTTCCGTTATATAAATCAAATGAATGTGAGTCAATTCAAAATATTTGTTGTCAAATCTCACATTAAATATTTTTTGGAAAATATTATTGATAGTAGTAGTTTTTAAGATTTTTATTTGTCTTTCTGTGACAATATCACAAGAGAACTACTTTACAGATTTTGTTGAAATTTGGTATGATAGCTGGTTATCCGGTCAACATAAAGGATACTTTTTACTGCGGGAAAATATCACACCTATGCGAAATTAAAAAAAAATAACCATTAAAAAGTTTTTAGACAAAACCTAAGCGGAGCGAGGGTGAATCGCTAGTTAATATATATACATAATTTAAATTAAATGTCTGTCTGTGAGGAAGTTACCACCGGCTCAGAACTCGGAAGGCAGTTCTAAACCAACGAAGAAAGTCAACAGTTGCTCTTTTGAAATAATATTTGATAACAATATTGCAATAATACGTAATAATCATCTATTTATCCTACGTGAGACACAACCAGACATTAATCCCACACATTTACATCACAGTATTCCGTTATGGTGTAATAAGCTTTATTTATAAATACATCTATACTAATATTATAAAGCTGAAGAGTTTGTTTGTTTGTTTGTTTGTTTGTTTGGTTGGTTGAACGTGCTAATCTCAGGAACGACGGGTTCGAATCGAATAATTATTTTTGTGTTGGACAGTCCGTTTATCGAGGAAGGCTATATTACATCACGCTACGACCAATAGAAGCGGAGCATTAATGAAAATGTTGAAAAAACGGCAGAAAAATATTTCTTTTGATTTTCAGCCTTTAAAACGCGAGCGGAGCCGCGGGAAAGGCTAGTTCAATATATATTTTGTTAATTTTAGATATAACTTGTTTAAAAGGCCAAGTTTTTGGTGACGACAGTAAAATACATACCTTTGTTTAACCAAAATTATTATTTATTTTTTTAAAGGATAACTACTTTTTAACTAAATTACCTATATATTATTCGGCACATTGGAAATATTAGTGACTGTGGTACATTGAAAAATGTTATTGACCGATTATACTGACTATACTTGTCTCGAGAAAACAACATTTATAAGCAATTACCGAATAACTACCGCTACTATATTATCGCCTGCAATTTGTCATAATATTACAATTTTTAAAACAAATTCAAGAAATTCATACCTCGTCAGCATGGATTTGAGATATTTTCTTCATTATAAACTACCTATATTATCGGTCGGGTCAACACATAGTTATTGTTGACCGAATAATAAGCTATTATCATTCCTAATTTTATTATAGTCGGTTCAGTTGTTTTTCCGTGATGCCTTCACAAAAGAAGTAAAAGAAGAAGAGTCAGCCAAGACAGAGTCTGCTGTCGGCGTCACAAGTTTAAAAAAAATCTAAAAAACTATAGATTAGGCCTCTATTTCTATATAATAACACTACATATTTAAATTTGATTTTCCAAAAAAAATCCATGTACAGATTAAACTTATAATTTTATAATAAGCCAAATAATAAGAATATGAATGGCGTAATTAAAAAAAACATAAATGTCAAAATCAATTATCAATTAGCTTGTGAAAATGGCGCTATTTATTATCTATGCACTTGACAACGTGTGGTTGTCACCTCTCCATGTGAGAGGGTGATGTCAAAGAATATTTCTTTCTATTAAACAGATATATTATTTTATTAATGAAGTAATTGACCTATTTAATTAAAAAAAGATCGCCAGAGTAAAAAATGCGTTATAAACATGAAAAACGGGCTGTTTCGTGTTAAAATAATTTTTCAAATCGGATTACCAGTTCTTGAGATAAGCGCGGACAAACAAACTTATAAACTCTGCTTGTGTAGGTATTAGAAAAAAAATGTTTTTACAAAAATGCAATTGGTATATCCCATACCATACATACATATAAGTTAAACACATAACCCTCTTCTGAACTTCACCACAGTCTGTTGTCACCTCTTCATGTGAAAAGGTGACGTCAAAGAATATTTCTTTCTATTAAACAGATACTATTATTTATTAGAAAAGTAATTATTATTAAAATACAATAAATTATTAAAATACACGCTTGAATAAGAAACGCACTATAAAGATAAGTAAATAATAACGGTATGAACTACAGATCCGAATTAAAATAATATTTTTTGTTGGATAGTCCGCTAATCGAGGAAGGCTTTATTCCACCACCCTACAACCAATAGGAGCGAAGCATCAATGAAAAATGTTGCGAAAACGGGAGAAAAATATTTCTTCTGATTTTCAGTGTTTAGAACGCGAGCGAAGGAAAGCCTAGTTATATTATAAAACAATTTCCCTCGCGATTATCTCAAAAAATACTGCACCGATTTTCATGATGTTTTCACCAATGGATAGAGTGAGAGAGATTTTAGTATATAACTAGCAAAATCCGCGGTTTAGCTCGATCAGATATATCAGACAGAAAATGAATCAAGTTCGACAATACAGTGTGGCTTTAGAACTACGAGGTATTTAGTAATGATGACGCGATGACGCGTTTTGATACAACGATTAGGTATAATAATATATACTTATTTGTCACTCAATTACTACTCGATTTACGTACGTACTAGACTATTTTTTGCCTTTAATCGCAGTTTAAAAGGAAAACCGCAAACACAGCTATGTATGATCTATATTAGCATTTCCTGTATCATCAGTATAGGTACATATAAATAAAATTGGAGTGTCTGTTTTTAATTTAATATTAACAGCTTTTCACTAAATGCATATGAAGGTATATACGATACTTTTCTGTCTGTTTGTTCCGGCTGATCTCTCAAACGGTTGGACCGATTTTGACGGGACTTTTACTCGCAGATAGCTAATGTTTAAGGAGCAACTTGGCTACTTTTATTTTATTCGAAAATTATTAAAACCGTCTAATTTATTTTAACTTACGCCCAGCAAATGGGGTTTTCAATATATTTTTTACTGATAGCACGAAAGCTCGACAAAAGCTGTTAAGGTCCACGCGCACTATGCGTAACTGCACTGCAGCGGAACGATGCGACACGGCACGGCAAATTATTCTATGTATGAAAGAGTTTTTTTTTAAATGGTATGAGACATAACGCACTACACGGCAGCCACGCGACGCGGCGCAGCCGCTTAGTACGCTGCAGTGCAGTTACGCCTAGTGCGCGCGGACCTTTAAAGAAATGAAAACCTTTTTAATTTATTGGGAAATACAATTACGCTTACCATTAATATACATACAGGTGTGAGGTGGCTCTGTGGTATACAACATCAGCCAGTAGTAGTTCTAATACGCGCCACGAAAGATGAGACTGATGATGACGAACGTCAAGTCTCATCTTTCGTGGCGTAGCGGGGGGTTTTCAGGTAAAGTCGTGTTAGTAACAGTTATGTATAATTAATTTCAATATCTATTTAGGGATGTTTCGATGACCTTTGAAATAAGGTGTATAGCAATGTTATATTAAAATTATTACCTATTATTCGTCTTCTGCGCAAATCATACCACGTGGTTTGACAAGTCTCATCTTTCGTGGAGCGGTCTATACTACCCCCTAAAACCCAGCAGAACCTCCCCATCTTAATCGGGCTTCGGGTCACTTATGCACTGAACCAGGCTCCGATGACAGTTCAGCCACAGACCACTACAGCCATTGGATTGCTCCAATAGCCCATTGAGCTATCAGAGATGTACCAGGAGCAGACCGCATGATACAACCACACTTAGTGATAGAAACAAAATCAAAACCTAATTCTATACATCTACCAGATTCAAACTCACTACCTTATTTTCTTATAAATCAAATAGCTTAAAATGTCATTCTAGTCACAAAACTAACCGTGACTCTAACAAATTTCTATATTTTTCTTTAATATACTCCAAAAAAGCGTGATTAATGAAGTAAATTAGTTAAAACTAGGCACAAGGTTGTACAATTCACTATACAAAAAGTATATTAAGTAAAAACGTGGGTTTTGATAGTTACTACCCAAGAAGCAGACAGTTAAGTCATTGGTAGCTCAGTGGGCTTCACTCGCTACCAATGACAGTTAAGTCATTAGTAGCGAGTGAAGGGGGTTGAAAAACTCACATCTCTGATATTTGTGAGAAATACTTTATAGAATCGGTGTTGAGATTAAGTTTACTTGTAATTTCCGTTATCTATACTATTATCGTAAAGCAGAAGAGTTTGTTTGTTTGATTGGTTGGTTGAACGCGCTAATCTCAGGAACTACTGGCCCGAATTAAAAACTCTAATTGTGTTGAATAGTCCGTTTATCGAGGAAGGCTATAGGATATATTACATCACGCTACGACCAATAGGAGCAGAGCATCAATGAAAAATGTTGCAAAAAGGGGAAGGGCGGGTGTTAGTTCTGCGAGGTACCATACCGCACGCTCAGAAAGAATTTGGTAGTTGTAAATAAGTAAATATACTTCATAGATGTCTAGATGTGACCAAGCACGTTTTGGAAAGGCATGTGACGTCAACCAACCAGCACTTTATCAGCCTTAATATTGTAAGAAGGCCCATACCCAGTAGTGAGACACTAAAGAAAGTGATTGAATCTTGGGTATTATAAGAAGCCCAGTAGAGCAGTGGTAGCCCAGTAGTTATGCTCCCACGTGGGGCATTCCACGTTTTTCCAATCGGGTTTGAACCCCTTAAACTTTCATGTCTACGAGACTCTTTGATTAACAAGTCATGCTCAGCAGTGGGATTTACAGGATTAAAGGGATAATTATCATATTTTTTTATTTTCTCTACGGCTTCTGTGAGTACAAACTAAATCAAAAAGAATATGTTGGGACATTGTTGGGACATTATTGGGACAATATTACACAAAACGCTATCTAGTTCCGTGGTAAGCTACGAAGAAGCTTGTGTTCGGATACCAGATAGATGATATACTACATATATAAGTTTAAATAAATACATCATATAAATATAAACCCCCATGACTGGAGTACAAATTCGTGCTCAACAAATGTATGCCCCCAGCGGGACTCGAACCCGCGACCGCTGGCGCAGCAAGTAGGGTCGCTACAAACTGAGCCATCGAGTCGTAAATAATAATAAATAATTTACATGTGATTTAAATGTATTAATGAAATCTTTCGCAATTATACTTCGATGGACGTTCTTGCATCATGTATTGTATGAAAATGGGCAAAGGTTAGTTAATTAGGTTAAAAATCAAATAGATATTTGGTTCAAAGTAATTTTTGTTATGAAACAAGCGACTCATCGCTTCGCTCGTGGCCGTCCCTGGGTACGTGTTATTTTTTTGTGCTGAACCATTTTTTGTCTTAAATAAATGTAACCTAAATTACTCCTTGTAACATCAGCTATCTGCGAGTGAAACTCTCGTCAAAATCTGTGCAGCCGTTGTAAAAAATAGCTAGAACAAACAGACAAAAATGCTAAAAGTTGAGTTTCTCTTATAAGTACAATATCAGGGTGTCCCAGAACGTAACGATAACCTGGCACGGGGAGAAAGGTCTTCTTATCTATCGGAAAAAATAAAATTAAGTACTATTTCATTACAGACGATGTATGATTCTAGAATCTCCATGAAACGGACCATTTTTTGAATCAACTTGTCTGCTGGGCTTAGTTTATTATTTTTTCAGTAGGAGTAGTCAAAGTTAAGTGATAGTAAATTTATATTATATTAGATGTACCGATGATATTTACTTCTTTTTCTCTAAAAATACATTTGCTTTCGATTTAATTGATTTGGCAACAACTAGTGTGGCTTCTTGCAAGGCCACAACAGCAATAAAACATACAAACAATTCATTAGTACCACTCTCTCACAGAAGACCGGCGTGAAGTGGCAGCTATGCTGTCGCGTTTCGTCCGGTGAGTGAGAGTCCGGGAGGCCCACTCTCCTTCCCCCTCCCTCTTCCCTTCATCCTCCGCCTTCGTTCCCCCCTCCCTCCCACTTCCCTCCCTCCTCCATCCCTCCCTTTCCTGAAAGGCCGGCAACGCATTTGCAAGCCAGGCTTGCAGATGTCCATGGGCGGAGGTGATCACTTCCCATCAGGTGAGCCTCCTGCCCGTTTGCCCCCTTTTTACCATAAAAAAAAAAATCTAGTCACAATGCCCACAAATTCCACTCCGGGTGGTACATTTCTAGATTTTCACTAAAATGGCTGGTACTCGAGTACTAATGTGAGTAGAGCGCTGATTCTTTTTTTTAGTGACTCATCATAAGAGGGCCTTTCTCCCCGTGCCAGGTTATCGGTACGTTTTGGGACATCCTGTATATTATACTAGCGATTTTAAACCATTATACATTATTTGGTTTGACGTTTAGTTCTAATGCTTGCTGAATATTATCGACATAATATTTTATTATACATTGGCCACTAGGTGCTCCCTGCCTTTAAACTTTGTAGCACAAAAATTCGACCCGTGATTAAAATAAATAAAATTGCTAAAATAAAAGTAGCCTTAGTTACTTCTCATAACGTTAGCTATCAGCGAGTGAAACTCCCATCAAAATCGGTCCAGCCGTTTCAGACATTAGCCAGAACAAACAGACAGACAGACAATTGATTTTTTTTTGATGTAAGCACCTACTTTCATATGCATTTAGTAAAAAGCTGTTAATATGAAATTACAAACAGACACTTCAATTTTATTTCTATGTATAGATGTAGATGTATACATTTATTAATACGCCTACTTCTATTTTCCTTGTTGCTGAGAAATTTTGTTTATTTCATCTAATGTACTAGGAACTCAGTTATCTAGAAGGAGTGCGTAAGTAATAAGAATACGAGTATTATTCTAAACACTTCAAGGAAATGAGTCTTAAAATCATCGAACTAATATTAAACTGAGATACATATTTACGTATCTCAGTTTAATATTAGTTCGAGTTATATACATATAAAAAATGGAGTGTCTTTTTTTAATTTCAAATTACCAGCTTTTCACTAAATGCATATGAAAGTATATAGTCTGTTGTATATGGTCTGTCTGTGTGGTAGTTTGTTCCGGTTAATCTCTGAAACGGTTGGACTTTTTTAACGGGACTTTCACTCGAAGAAAGCTAATGGTTTAAGGCGTAACTTAGAATACTTTTTAACTGACTTCAGAAAATGTGGAGGTTTTATTTTATTTATTTTAACTAGTGGAACTCGTGGCTTTGCTCTCGCTTAAACTAGGGACGAACCCGAGCAAAGCGAGGCTGAGTCGCTAGTTTAAAATAATTATTTACCACACAAATTGTGTACTATCTTTAAAGAATAAGGGAATTTTTATTACAAGATATTTAGTATCGAAAGACTGTTCATTTTTACGATCAATTACATGTTGGATATTTGAGACTAGAAATGTTTTGATAACGTAATTTATAAATTGTAAATAGTTTTACGTAAACATTTTTATTGGCTGTAAAATTCAGATATACTCGTACCTTAGATAGGTATAATAAAATTTCTATACATATAATAAAAAAGAATCATCATCATCATCATCAGCCCTTTTTTAACGTCCCGCTGCTGGGCACGGGCCACCCTCAGTACGAGGGGGATCAGGCCATAGTCCACCGCGCTGGCCTAGTGCGAGTTGGCGGACTGAGCATGTCTTTCGAATACTTGTTAAGTTTTCTCAGACATGCAGGTTTCCTCATGATGTTTTCCTTCACCGTAAGACAAGTGGTAATCATGATATAAATGATTCGCACATGAAAATATCAGAGGTGCGAGACCCAGATTTGAACTCGCATCACTCGGTTATCCAAGCGATGCGTTACCGCTGGGCTACCACTAAAAAAGAATACCGAGACCGAATGTATAGTGTTTAGAATTTTGTCTCTCTGTCTGTCTGAGGTCGCATCACGAGAAAAGTGCTGGACTGATTTTGATGTAATTTTGTATGACAGATGAATAGTTCTGTCTTAGGTTTACGCGAATATTTGACATCACTACTCACTACATAGTATAAAACAAAGTCGCTTTTTCTGTCCCTATATCCCTATGTATGCTTAAATCTTTAAAACTACGCAACGGATTTTGATGCGGTTTTTTTTAATAGATATAGTGATTCAAGAGGAAGGTTTATATGCATAACTAGCGGATCCCGCGGCTTTGCCTGTGCTAAACCCAGGGAAGAGCCTGAGCGAAGCGAGGGCGAGTGGCTACTTACAAATGAAACTATGTTTTAGGATTTTGTCGCGGATTTATTATGATTTACAGCAATTATGGTCGCGGGAGAGACATCCGTGACCATGATTGCTGTAAAGCATTCGAAACGTCGGGAACCAAAATTCATAATAAATACGCGACAAAATCCGAAAAGATAGTTTCATTTGTAAGATGAATAGTTATTTATTCGGATCAACGTATACTCTGAGAAAACCACGCCGGTTCGTTCCTAGATATCGTATCATGCCGAGATCGAGGGACTATGACTACATAGTGCGACTCGCACTTGACCAATATTACTTTTAAATAACCTTTATCATGGTAGTATTTCACAGTGAAGTTAAGGCTGTAAAAATAAATATATGTATAAGTGGGAAATTAACTGATAACAGTGATAAGATTGATTGTTCATTCATTCATATTATCGTGACGTTTTGTAAAAAAATATAATATAAATATGTTGGGACATTAACACACAGCACCATCTAGTTCCTAGTTCTTAGTTACGAGGCTTGTGTTACGGATAGTGTTCTCCGATCGGCCAATCTCATTAAGACTGGCCAATTGCGCGGGAGATATAGTGCATCGCGTGTACACTCAGACACAAGTTCAATCTCTATTCCTATCACTCTCATACTCTGGTGGTACGACTGTTCCACACGACCAGTGTCGAGTCGCTAAGGTGCAGGAGCGACGCGCGAGCGATTACATTACGCTACAACCAATAGGAGCGGAGTATTAATGAAAAATGTTGCAAAAACGAGAGAAAAATATTTCTTTTGATTTTCAGCCTTTAGAACGCGAGAGGAGCCGCGGGAAAGGCTAGTGTGAAAATAAATATAATACCCTTACAATACATAAGCAAAGCGAGGGTCAGTCTTTAGTGTAATTAAAGTTCAAGTCCATATGGCGAAATGACGATGCCATATTTACGACCACTGATATCATTTCTACTCTGTGACGTATTCATGAGAGTTAACATCACGCGATAAGTACCTACGTCATATACAAATATTGTCATGTAAGTTTTCGACTTACAGTTCAGCGGTTAGTTTAGTGGAAAAAGATATACTTTTTCTCAGTTCGATTCTCAGGAGTAAGAAAGCTAACTGTACAAAGTATTGGAGTGGTTCATTCCAACCCAGGTTAAACTTAAGTTTAGTTACCATATTTACTTCTATCTACTGCTGAAAACTGCATGAAATTTTGTAACATAATTAGTGATTAGTCAGTCCCGCTGAGTTTCTTTCGCTAGTTCTTCTCAGGTCAGAGGTTTCTTCTTTCCGAACTGATGTAGACTCGTGATAAGAAATTGTAATAATTTTTATTCTAAATAAAATATTTTCATTTGATTACGCCAGTGAAACTTTAATTAAGATATTATAATATAAAACATTATAAGAAACAAATAATAAAATTATTACTGAAACAAATCTGTAGATTAAATATTTTTGGAAATCTTAATGGAATAGTCATTATTAACAATACAAATGCCGAATCCATAGTTTTTAAAAATTTTGCCTCTGTCTGTAATCGCATCATGAGAAAACCACTGGTCGGATTTTGATGAATTTTGGTATAATGATAGATCAACATATACTTAGAATACTTTTCACTGCGGGAAAATATCTCATATCTGAAATGTCGAATTCGAGCGGAGTGGTGGTGAATCACTGGTAGTAAATAAATCACGTTATTATAGTGCATTTTATATAATACTAGCCTTTCCCGCGGCTCCGCTCGCGTCTAAAGGCTGAAAATGAAACGAATTATTTTTCTCCGGTTTTTGCAACATTTTTCATTGATGCTCCGCTCCTATTAGTTGTAGCGTGATGTAATATAGCCTTCCTCGATAAACGGTCTATCCAACACAAAAAAAATCAATTCGGACCAGTAGTTCCTGAGATTAGCGCGTTCAAACAAACAAACAAACTCTTCAGCTTTATAATATTAGTATAGATATAGTGTAATAACGAACAGGTGGCTTGTCTTACACAATTTGCGCTGAAACGAAAGTTCAGCTGACGGCTATAAAAATTTAAATGTTATGTTGGGACATTAACACACAGTACCATCTATTTCCGTGGTAAGCTACGAGGCTTGTGTTACTGATACCAGATATTATAAATGAAACTGTCTTTTCGGATTTTGTCGCGGATTTATTTGGATTTTTGGTTCCAGTCGTTTCGAATGCTTTACAGCAATCGTGGTCACTGGAAAGACTCTACCACCACCAGTCTCCGAAAATCCGAAAAGATAGTATTTTTTCATTTATAATGTCAAATATTCGCGTAAACCTAAAAAGTATTAGATACCAGATAGTTGATACACTACACGTATATCACTTTAAATAAATACATATTACAAATATAAACACCTGTGTAACCAGTGGTAGCCCAGCGGTAACGCGTCGCTTGGATAACCGAGTGATGCGGGTTCAAATCCGGGTCTCGCACCTCTGATATTTTCATGTGCGAATCATTAATATCATGATTACCACTTGTCTTACGGTGAAGGAAAACATCGTGAGGAAACCTGCATGTCTGAGAATACCTAACAAGTTTTCGAAAGACATGTGAAGTCCGCCAACACGCACTAGGCCAGCGCGGTGGACTATGGCCTGATCCCCCTTGTACTGAGGGAGGCCCGTGCCCAGCAGTGGGACATTAAAAAAAGGGCTGATGATGATGAAACACCTGTGACTGCAGTACAAACATTCGTGCTCATAAGACAAATGAATGCCCCAAGTAAGACTCGAACCCACCTTTGTTCCTCTCGAACCACAGCAAGTGAGGGTCACTACAATCTGAGCCAAACGTGTTGTAAAATATTATAGAAAACGTTAAATATACTTAGTTTATTTTTATATATATGAATAATCAATTAGTTTCAGTACGATTTAGGTTCGATTCTGGAGCGTTAATGTCCTTACATTAGTAACACGCGAATGTGGGTTTACTGGTTTATTTATAGTTTGATCTTTTTGAACACAGTGTCGGAAAATCAATGGTAGTGATTTTTGTATAAAAAAAATATTTAGGGACATTATTAATACACACAGCCCCATCTAGTACCGTGGTAAGCTACGAAGTAAACTTGTATTACGGATACCAGATAGTTGATATACTACATATATAATTTTAAATACATACATATTATAAATATAAACACCCATGACTGGAGTACAAACATCCGAGTTAAACAAATGAATGCCCCCAGCGGGACTCGAACACGCGACCGCTGGCGCAAGAAAATAGAGTCACTACAAACTGCGCCAAACGTGTCGTCCAAGTATATATGTATACGGTCAAGAGCAAGTCGGGGCGTAAGTGTGAGTTCCGCACATTATATACTTATGTATTACTTTTATTAAGACTTTTTTTTTATTTTATTAAAAAAAAAACTCGTTTGGCTCAGTTGGTAGTGACCCTGCCTTCTGCGCCAGCGGTCAGCGGATGGGTGTTAATATTTATATTATGTATGTATTTAAACTTATATATGTAGTATATCAACTATCTGGTATCTGTAATACAAGCCTCGTAGCTTACCACGGAACTAGATGGCGCTGTTGTAAAAATTGTCCCAACATAATATATATTTATTTACAATAAAGGAAATTACAAGTAAACTTAACTATATGTACAAAGCAAATATACACTTAATTATTACTGTACAAGTCGTGTCCGCGCGGACTAGTGGCAAGAATGCTGGCCGCATTCCCCCGCTGAATGGCAATGCCGATTCTTTGGGCGAAAAATGAGCCAGCTCTCCTGTCACCAGTAGATGTGATAAGACGAGGTGTTATGTCTTTTAAAAAATGCTTAGCACTTTGACTCCATGGCCCAAGGGTTTCTACAGCAAAAGGTATAAAAATATAATTTTGACTAAGGGAGGCATATTTACGTAACTTGAGAAGCTCAGCCTTCTCCGCCGCGGCCCCCACTTTAGACGCCGTCTCCCTGACATGAGACGGGGCCAATGTGTCAACGTATGTAGCGTCCCACAATAACGCCCGTCCCCTTTCCCAGGGAACCAGCGACAGACCATCAGGTCTCTTGCCATCATCTCGACATATTCCAGAAGGCTCAATGAGAGCAGGAATGTCAATGGTGGCAAGAGCCCTTTTGATAGTATCATTTAGGGAACCATGACGAAAAAGTCTACCTGAACTTCTACGGCAAGAGAGTCCATGGAGTCCATTACAGTCGACCTCCTTTCCACACGGGCACCTGTGCTGTGTGCACAGCGGTGTTCCCACCCGGAGACCTAGAGCGATACGAAAACTATCGTTATCCAAAAGTGTACCGAGATTGGTTGAGGGTAGGGCGTGGAGCCAGTGCCCCGAATCTTTGGACGTTGACGCTAAAAGTCTTGCACGGTGAACGTCACTTGTAAGATTTTGAGCCAAATTTTGGAATGTAGAATGAACCAATGGTGCATCCCAAAGTTTTTGAATGGAAACTTCCTTTGGGATGTCAACACTGGGACATTTCGACTTCCAGTGTTCTACTGCCTCTACAGCACAAGCAATGTTTAATACGATTAAGACTTACTTCGAATTATTTTAAATAGTGATTATTTTATACAGTTTGAGAGCGTTTACGGAACCCTAAAATATGTATATTGCTTCATCTGTCGTGTAAAGTAATGAATAATGTCTTCCGAATGGTGTGGAGGAACAAAATGTTCCGTCTTATATACAAATAAAAGGGGGTGTGGCCAAATTTATTGTCTTACAATAGATAGTAACCTAACGAGCAAACATGAGTATAATTAAGGAATAAGACTTATAACTAATACAATCGGCAATCTTCGTGCGTTGTCGCTGCCTCGCCGTCGGGTGTCGTTGCTGCTGTCTCGCTCTCGCGTGCCATCGTGCACGCTCGGTCATCGTCGGTCTTCATCCATAACAAGTATATTAAGTAAAAACGTGGGTTTTGATAGTTACTACCCAAGAAGCACGCAGCTTAAGGCAGTGGTAGCCCAGTGGGAACGAAAATCGAGTGAAGGGGGTTCAAATCCCGGAACTAGCATCTCTGATGTTTGTGAGAAATACTTCATAGAATTAGCATTGCCAATCAGCGGGGGACTGCGGCAAGCATTCTTACCACTATTACACGCGGACACGACTTGTACTAATAATAACTAAAATAAATATGTTGGGACAATAATACACAAAACGCTATCAACTTCCGTGGTAAGCTACGAAGAAGCTTGTGTTACGGATACCAGATAGTTGATAAACTACATATATAAGTTTAAATAAATACATAATATAAATATAAACCTCCATGATTGGAGTACAAATTCGTGCTCAACAAATGTATGCCCCCAGCGGGACTTGAACCCGCGACTGCTGGCGCAGCAAGTAGGGTCGCTACAAACTGAGCCATCGAGTCGTAATTAATAATAAATAATTTACATGTGATTTAAATGTATTAATGAAATCTTTCGCAATTATACTTCGATGGACGTTCTTGCATCATGTATTGTATGAAAATGGGCAAAGGTTAGTTAATTAGGTTAAAAATCAAATAGATATTTGGTTCAAAGTAATTTTTGTTATGAAACAAGCGACTCATCGCTTCGCTCGTGGTCGTCCCTGGGTACGTGTTATTTTTTTGTGCAGAACCATTTTTTGTCTTAAATAAAAGTAACCTAAGTTACTCCTTGTAACATCAGCTATCTGCGAGTGAAACTCTCGTCAAAATCTGTGCAGCCGTTGTAAAAAATAGCTAGAACAAACAGACAAAAATGCTAAAAGTTGAGTTTCTCTTATAAGTACAATATCAGGGTGTCCCAGAACGTAACGATAACCTGGCACGGGGAGAAAGGTCTTCTTATCTATCGGAAAAAATAAAATTAAGTACTATTTCATTACAGACGATGTATGATTCTAGAATCTCCATGAAACGGACCATTTTTTGAATCAACTTGTCTGCTGGGCTTAGTTTATTATTTTTTCAGTAGGAGTAGTCAAAGTTAAGTGATAGTAAATTTATATTATATTAGATGTACCGATGATATTTACTTCTTTTTCTCTAAAAATACATTTGCTTTCGATTTAATTGATTTGGCAACAACTAGTGTGGCTTCTTGCAAGGCCACAACAGCAATAAAACATACAAACAATTCATTAGTACCACTCTCTCACAGAAGACCGGCGTGAAGTGGCAGCTATGCTGTCGCGTTTCGTCCGGTGAGTGAGAGTCCGGGAGGCCCACTCTCCTTCCCCCTCCCTCTTCCCTTCATCCTCCGCCTTCGTTCCCCCCTCCCTCCCACTTCCCTCCCTCCTCCATCCCTCCCTTTCCTGAAAGGCCGGCAACGCATCTGCAAGCCAGGCTTGCAGATGTCCATGGGCGGAGGTGATCACTTCCCATCAGGTGAGCCTCCTGCCCGTTTGCCCCCTTTTTACCATAAAAAAAAAAATCTAGTCACAATGCCCACAAATTCCACTCCGGGTGGTACATTTCTAGATTTTCACTAAAATGGCTGGTACTCGAGTACTAATGTGAGTAGAGCGCTGATTCTTTTTTTTACTGACTCATCATAAGAGGGCCTTTCTCCCCGTGCCAGGTTATCGGTACGTTTTGGGACATCCTGTATATTATACTAGCGATTTTAAACCATTATACATTATTTGGTTTGACGTTTAGTTCTAATGCTTGCTGAATATTATCGACATAATATTTTATTATACATTGGCCACTAGGTGCTCCCTGCCTTTAAACTTTGTAGCACAAAAATTCGACCCGTGATTAAAATAAATAAAATTGCTAAAATAAAAGTAGCCTTAGTTACTTCTCATAACGTTAGCTATCAGCGAGTGAAACTCCCATCAAAATCGGTCCAGCCGTTTCAGACATTAGCCAGAACAAACAGACAGACAGACAAAAAATTGATTTTTTTATGTAAGTACCTACTTTCATATGCATTTAGTAAAAAGCTGTTAATATGAAATTACAAACAGACACTTCAATTTTATTTCTATGTATAGATGTAGATGTATACATTTATTAATACGCCTACTTCTATTTTCCTTGTTGCTGAGAAATTTTGTTTATTTCATCTAATGTACTAGGAACTCAGTTATCTAGAAGGAGTGCGTAAGTAATAAGAATACGAGTATTATTCTAAACACTTCAAGGAAATGAGTCTTAAAATCATCGAACTAATATTAAACTGCGATACATATTTACGTATCTCAGTTTAATATTAGTTCGAGTTATATACATACAAAAAATTGAGTGTCTGTTTTTAATTTCAAATTACCAGCTTTTCACTAAATGCATATGAAAGTATATAGTCTGTTGTATATAGTCTGTCTGTGTGGTAGTTTGTTCCGGTTAGTCTCTGAAACGGTTGGACCGATTTTGACTGGACTTTCACTCGCAGATAGCTAATGTTATAAGGCGTCCGCGTAACTAAGGTTACTTTTTAACTGACGTCAGAAAAGATGGTTTTATTTTATTTATTTTAACTATCGGAACCCGCGGCTTCGCTCTCGCTAAACCTACGAGCGAAGCGAGGCTGAGTCGCGAAGCGTGGCTGAGTCGCTAGTTTAAAATATTTTTTACCATACAAATTGTGTACTATCTTTAAAGAATAAGGGAATTTTTATTACAAGATATTTAGTATCGAAAGAATTTTTACGATCAATTACATGTTGGATATTTGAGACTAGAAATGTTTTGATAACGTAATTTATAAATTGTAAATAGTTTTATGTAAACATTTTTATTGGCTGTAAAATTCAGATATACTCGTACCTTAGATAGGTATAATAAAATTTCAATACATATAATAAAAAAGAATCGTCATTATCATCATCAGCCCTTTTTTAACGTCCCACTGCTGGGCACGGGCCTCCCTCAGTACGAGGGGGATCAGGCCATAGTCCACCGCGCTGGCCTAGTGCGAGTTGGCGGACTGAGCATGTCTTTCGAATACTTGTTAAGTTTTCTCAGACATGCAGGTTTCCTCATGATGTTTTCCTTCACCGTAAGACAAGTGGTAATCATGATATAAATGATTCGCACATGAAAATATCTGAGTTGCGAGACCCGGATTTGAACCCGCATCACTCGGTTATCCAAGCGATGCGTTACCGCTGGGCTACCACTAAAAAAGAATACTGAGACCGAATGTCCGAGGTCGCATCACGAGAAAACTGCTGGACTGATTTTGATGTAATTTTGTATGACAGATGAATAGTTCTTTCTTAGGTTTACGCGAATATTTGACATTAAAAATGAATCTATCTTTTAGGATTTTGTCACGGATTTATTATGATTTACAGCAATCATGGTCACGGGAGAGACATCCGTGACCATGATTGCTGTAAAGCATTCGAAACGTCGAGAACCAAAAATCATAATAAATCCGCGACAAAATCCGAAAAGATAGTTTCATTTATAAGATGAATAGTTATTTATTCGGATCAACGTATACTAAATATCTCATCTCTGAGAAAACCACGCCGGTTCGTTCCTAGATATCGTATCATGCATGAACGAGGGACTATGACTACATAGTGCGACTCGCACTTGACTAATATTACTTTTAAATAACCTTTATCATGGTAGTATTTCACAGTGAAGTTAAGGCTGTAAAAATAAATATATGTATAAGTGGGAAATTAACTGATAACAGTGATAAGATTGATTGTTCATTCATTCATATTATCGTGACGTTTTGTAAAAAAATATAATATAAATATGTTGGGACATTAACACACAGCGCCATCTAGTTCCTAGTTCTTAGTTACGAGGCTTGTGTTACGGATAATGTTCTCCGACCGGCCAATCTCATTAAGACTGGCCAACTGCGCGGGAGATATTATAGTGCATCGCATGTACACGCAGACACAAGTTCACTGTATTCCTATCACTCTCTTACTCTGGTGGTACGACTGTTCCACACGACCAGTGTCGTGTCGCTAAGGTGCAGGAGCTACGCGCGACCAATTACATCACGTTACGACCAATAGGAGATCAATGAAAAATGTTGCAAAAACGGGAGAAAATATTTCTTTTGATTTTCAGCCTTTAGAACGCGAGAGGAGCCGCGGGAAAGGCTAGTGTGAAAATAAATATAATACCCTTAAAATACATAAGCAAAGCGAGGGTCAGTCGTTAGTCTAATCAAAGGGCAGGTCTAATATAGCGAAATGACGATGCCATATTTACAACCACTGATATCATTTCTACTCTGTGACGTATTCATGAGAGTTAACATCACGCGATAAGTACCTACGTCATATACAAACATTGTAATGTAAGTTTTCCACTTCCAGTTCAGCGGTTAGTTTAGTGGCAAAAGTATGTCCTCAGTTCGATTCTCAGGAGCAGGAAAGCTAACTGTACAAAGTATTGGAGTGGTTCATTCCAACCCAGGTTAAACTTAAGTGTAGTTACCATTTTTACTTCTATCTACTGCTGAAAACTGCATGAAATTTTGTAACATAATTAGTGATTAGTCAGTCCCGCTGAGTTTCTTTCGCCAGTTCTTCTCAGGTCAGAGGTTTCTTCTTTCCGAACTGGTAGTAGACGCGTGATAAGAAATTGTAATAATTTTTATGCTAAATAAAATATTTTGATTTGATTACGCCAGTGAAACTTTAATTAGGATATTATAATATAAAACATTATAAGAAACAAATAATAAAATTATTACTGAAAAAGATCTGTAGAGTAAATATTTTTTGGAAATCTTAATGGAATAGTCATTATTAACAATACAAATGCCGAATCCATAGTTTTTAAATTTTTGCCTCTGTCTGTAATCGCATCATGAGAAAACCACTGGTCGGATTTTGATGAATTTTGGTATAATGATAGATCAACATATAGAATACTTTTCACTGCGGGAAAATATCTCATATCTGAAATGTCGAATTCGAGCGGAGTGATGGTGAATCACTGGTAGTAAATAAATCACGTTATTATAGTGCATTTTATATAATACTAGCCTTTCCCGCGGCTCCGCTCGCGTCTAAAGGCTGAAAATGAAACGAATTATTTTTCTCCGGTTTTTGCAACATTTTTCATTGATGCTCCGCTCCTATTAGTTGTAGCGTGATGTAATATAGCCTATAGCCTTCCTCGATAAACGGTCTATCCAACACAAAAAAAATCAATTCAGACCAGTAGTTCCTGAGATTAGCGCGTTCAACCAAACAAACAAACAAACTCGTCAGCTTTATAATATTATTATAGACATAGTGTAATAACGAACAGGTGGCTTGTCTTACACAATTTGCGCTGAAACGAAAGTTCAGCTGACGGCTATAAAAATTTAAATGTTATGTTGGGACATTAACACACAGTACCATCTATTTCCGTGGTAAGCTACGAGGCTTGTGTTACTGATACCAGATATTATAAATGAAACTGTCTTTTCGGATTTTGTCGCGGATTTATTTGGATTTTTGGTTTCCGTCGCTTTACAGCAATCATGGTCACGGGAGAGACTCTACAAGTCAGACCAGTCTCCGGAAATCTGAAAAGGTAGTATTTTCATTTATAATGTCAAATATTCGCGTAAACCTAAAAAAGTATTAGATACCAGATAGTTGATACACTACACGTATATCACTTTAAATAAATACATATTACAAATATAAACACCTGTGACTGCAGTACAAACATTCGTGCTCATAAGACAAATGAATGCCCCAAGTAAGACTCGAACCCGCGTTTGTTTCTCTCGAACCACAGCAAGTGAGGGTCACTACAATCTGAGCCAAACGTGTTGTAAAATATTATAGAAAACGTTAAATATACTTAGTTTATTTTTATATATATATGAATAATCAATTAGTTTCAGTACGATTTCGGGTTCGATTCTGGAACGTAACAAATGTCCTTACATTAGTAACACGCGAAAGTGGGTTTACTGGTTTATTTATAGTTTGATCTTTTTGACACAGCGTCGGAAAATCAATGGTAGTGATTTTTTTATATATAAAAAAAATATTTAGGGACATTATTAATACACACAGCCCCATCTAGTACCGTGGTAAGCTACGAAGTAAACTTGTATTACGGATACCAGATAGTTGATATACTACATATATAATTTTAAATACATACGTATTATAAATATAAACACCCATGACTGGAGTACAAACATCCGAGTTTAACAAATGAATTCCCCCAGCGGGACTCGAACACGCGACCGCTGGCACAAGAAAATAGAGTCACTACAAACTGCGCCAAACGTGTCGTCCAAGTATATATGTATACGGTCAAGAGCAAGTCGGGGCGTAAGTGTGAGTTCCGCACATTATATACTTATGTATTACTTTTATTAAGACTTTTTTTTTAATTTAATTAAAAAAAAACTCGTTTGGCTCAGTTGGTAGTGACCCTGCCTTCTGCGCCAGCGGTCAGCGGATGGGTGTTAATATTTATATTATGTATGTATTTAAACTTATATATGTAGTATATCAACTATCTGGTATCTGTAATACAAGCCTCGTAGCTTACCACGGAACTAGATGGCGCTGTTGTAAAAATTGTCCCAACATAATATATATTTATTTACAATAAAGGAAATTACAAGTAAACTTAACTATATGTACAAAGCAAATATACACTTAATTATTACTGTACAAGTCGTGTCCGCGCGGACTAGTGGCAAGAATGCTGGCCGCATTCCCCCGCTGAATGGCAATGCCGATTCTTTGGGCGAAAAATGAGCCAGCTCTCCTGTCACCAGTAGAGGTGATAAGACGAGGTGTTATGTCTTTTAAAAAATGCTTAGCACTTTGACTCCATGGCCCAAGGGTTTCTACAGCAAAAGGTATAAAAATATAATTTTGACTAAGGGACGCATATTTACGTAACTTGAGAAGCTCAGCCTTCTCCGCCGCGGCCCCCACTTTAGACGCCGTCTCCCTGACATGAGACGGGGTCAATGTGTCAACGTATGTAGCGTCCCACAATAACGCCCGTCCCCTTTCCCAAGGAACCAGCGACAGACCATCAGGTCTCTTGCCATCATCTCGACATATTTCAGAAGGCTCAATGAGAGCAGGAATGTCAATGGTGGCAAGAGCCCTTTTGATAGTATCATTTAGGGAACCATGACGAAAAAGTCTACCTGAACTTCTACGGCAAGAGAGTCCATGGAGTCCATTACAGTCGACCTCCTTTCCACACGGGCACCTGTGCTGTGTGCACAGCGGTGTTCCCACCCGGAGACCTAGAGCGATACGAAAACTATCGTTATCCAAAAGTGTACCGAGATTGGTTGAGGGTAGGGCGTGGAGCCAGTGCCCCGAATCTTTGGACGTTGACGCTAAAAGTCTTGCACGGTGAACGTACTTGTAAGATTTTGAGCCAAATTTTGGAATGTAGAATGAACCAATGGTGCATCCCAAAGTTTTTGAATGGAAACTTCCTTTGGGATGTCAACACTGGGACATTTCGACTTCCAGTGTTCTACAGCCTCTACAGCACAAGCAATGTTTAATACGATTAAGACTTACTTCGAATTATTTTAAATAGTGATTATTTTATACAGTTTGAGAGCGTTTACGGAACCCTAAAATATGTATATTGCTTCATCTGTCGTGTAAAGTAATCTGTGCATTTCAGATATTGATAAGATACTATACCCTACTTACTGCATAATGATAAAGGCGATACTTTTAATTATTCAAAAGTTAAATATGAACTTATTACAGATAGTATTATCGTACAAATAATTGAGTCCCTTTAACGTGCCACTGCTGGGGGTGGGCCTCCCTTTAACACGAGGGTCAAGCTATAGTGGTGTACGCTGACCAAGTGATGATGAGATGAAAGATCCGGGGCTTGAATCAGTTTTACTTCGTTTCCCGAGCTAGCGCGTTAACCGTTAAGCCTGGTTTACCAATCCGCACTGGTCCAGCGTGGTGGACTATGGCCTGATCCTTCTTGTATTGAAGAAAGGGCTGTGCCCAGCAGTGGGACGTTGAAAAGGGATTAACAATATTATATACAAATGACCGTTAAAACGTATCTATGGACGAACGGTTATTAATTTAGTTATTATCATAGAGCACAACAACTAGTGGAGAAAGCATCAGCACGTTTTTGTATTAGCTCAAAGTCACTCAATTACGGCGGGGGGAGAGGTAAGCTTCGCCAGCTGTGATTGGGTAACTTAGTGACACTCAAGTGACGACTGATTCGTATTGGTCCGTATTTAAGCATAGAATTGCAACGATTGGCTAAAATTCCGTTGCGTAAGCTTGATTTAGCATATGTTTAGTGAGCGCGGTAGTCCCCGCACGAGCTCTCCACTGGTTGCTCCATCTCAAACATGATGATTACCTCTATTTACCCCAGACAGGAGGAGGACACACACAAATAAGTTAAGAAGTTCGTAAATATATTATAATACGATAACCTTGACATGATAACGGGTGAAGGCGATAGTAGAAGTCCGGAATTTCATCAAAACATTAATATTTATATACATTCTAATGTAAATTGTTATTCCGTTTGTTCGTTATCATTAAGACTTTGACAATGCTCTAATTTTTGAGCACTGTAATTGTACTTTCTGAATAAAATGTTATCAACATACCTTGTACCAGCGCGGGGCGGTCCTGACGTATTTGCAACTTCAAGTTGTCGAGCGCTGTGTATCGCGGTAGGTATAGTCGATTGGCGGAGGCCTAGAAATAGTAATGATAGTAATATCCTCCTAACCGATTCCAGCCACGGCGGACAATCTCATTGAGACTAGTCAATTTGCAGAAAATAATATAGGGTGCAAGTGTACGCAACAAGGACAGAAATGCAGTACAATGACTAAACTTGATCTAAATTGTTTGAAATTTAAAAGTGGTAGTGCCATGCTTGTTACCTTCGGGTAGCAACCGAATGGGCCGGCACGCCCCGTGTAGTTCATTAGTACCACTCTCTCACAGAAGACCGGCGTGAAGTGGCAGCTATGCTGTCGCGTTTCGACCGGTGAGTGAGTCCGGGAGGCCCACTCTCCTTCCCCCCTCCCTCTTCCCATCATCCTCCGCCTTCGTTCCCCCCTCCCTCCTACTTCCCTCCCTCCTCCATCCCTCTCTTTCCTGAAAGGCCGGCAACGCATCTGCAAGCCTGGCTTGCAGATGTCCATGGGCGGAGGTGATCACTTCCCATCAGGTGAGCTTCCTGCCCGTTTGCCCCCTTTTTACCATAAAAAAAAAACTAGGGACTCGAATTCAAGACCTCCGTATTTGCAGCCGAACTTGCTAGCCGCTACACCATCGTGGTAGTTAAAAATGTAATAGAATGCTAGTTATATTAATATTTTCGCAAATCGCAATAATTTCTTAGTAATAATAGATTTATTTAGATTAAATAAATTAAATAAATAATAAATAAATACGAAGTGTCTATTCATCCGATAAGCGGACGAATAAATTAAATATTATCCGTCCGACAATTGGTGTTTGATATATCGCGACTGAGAATTTTTTGCTTCTTAAATGGCTCAAAGAGAAAGCAATTTGTTTTTTAAGTTTTAACATACTCGTGAATGCAATTGCGGACGTTTCTGTAGTACTTTTTACAAAATACCATTTTCTTGTACATTGTTTTGATGTAGGTACATACTCTCAGGGGGTGTTAGTAACGTAAATTTCATAGGACGACTCTATAGAGCCAGCTCTTTTACATATAAAAACTCTTGGACTTATTAAAAGTGGGTGGGATCTAAATAATAAATAATCAGCTCGGTAGGTTAAGGTTATTTTTTTTTTATTTTTGGCATAGGTGTATCCTGCACATAAAAATCGCTTATTTTATATTAGAAATCAAAGAAGTGATAGATATTCGTACAAACCGACAGTAGTCGGACGAATAATATATTTTTTTATTAATACGATTATCGGATGACTAGCAACAGCCTTTAAAATAACTTAGTCATCCAACAATTGTTGGACGACTAAATTATTTTACTCGTCCAACTAGCAGACGACTAGCATCAGCCAAATAAATAATATGGGACATTAACATACAGCATCACCTAGTTCCACGATAAGCTGATACACCACACATTACACATAGAATATAACTTAAGATACATATTATAAATATAAACACTCATTTGTGTGACCTCATCACACTAGTGAGTGTCCTTATCGGGACTCAAACCCATAATCGCTAGCACAACAAGTAGTATCACTACGAGCTGAGCCAAACATGACAGTCGTATAGAGTTTCGAGCTTAAAATCGTTACTTTGTTACAGATCAGCAATGGAATTAAAATCACCGAAAGCAAAGAAAAAGTCGCCAATAAACATAACTTGGAAAAAAATGCTGCGTACTCCAGTCCTACTGCTACTGTTGCTAGGATCGATCAATTGCGACAGTGAAGACGTTGAAATACCCAAAAACATTAGTGATGTGAAAATACGTCACAAATCTCGTAATAATAGTGATGTTCTTCAAAGTTTAAACGATATTCGTTATTTGCGACGTCATCTGAATCGAGAAATAATGAATTTCGTCATGACAGACTTTCTGATAGATGGAGAAGTGGAGAATAGAGTGCATTATAATGGTGTCACTGCGAAGGAGACTTCAGTTGGTGCTGATGGGTGAGTTTGAGTAGTATTTAATTAAACATCCAGTAGAATGTGTCCTTTATGGTCTTTGGATCTGCTTAAAAGTTGACTTTGCCGGGATATAATCTATCCAAAAATGACATTTCATTTAAATGTATTGAACATTTAGGTATAAGAGAAGAAAACATACAGCTTTACACGTTTTAAATATACATGACGGCGGCTGTGACGGCAGCTGTATACATATTATATATTATACCTACATATGGGTGTAAGTGCGACGATAGTAATCAAGTTTTTACATTGTTATGCTTATCTTCTATTTCTTCCTCTTCTTCTTATTATTTTGGTTTTAGTATTTAAAAAAACAAACTAAGCAGTAATTTGATTTCTATCAATTAAATAACCAATTAAATAAGATTTACATGCGAATATTTTTTATATTTTTGGTTTCCGACGTTTCGAATGCTTTACGCTTTACAGCAATCAGTAGTAGGCCACTTGTTATAAATATAAACACCCTTGACCGGAGTACAAAAACTACGAGTAAAAAGTTCGTGCTCCTCAGAAATGATTGTCGCCAGTGGGACTCAAACCGACGAACTTGCACAGCAAGTACAACACTACAAACTGAACCGAACGAGTTGCCAAACATCGATATCGATAATAAAAATCGATTTTCTAAATATAATCTAGCTACTGCTAAAGCTAATAAAAGCGCATTATAAATGAAACTATCTTTTGGATTTATTATGATTGTTGGTTCCCGACGTTTCGAATGCTTTACAGCGCACATGGTCACGGGAGAGACTAAGGAATGAGACGTATCAGGGGGTTATATACTTGTTACAGAAATTTAAAAGCTAATCGCAACAAACAGATATAGCGACTTTGTTTTACATCACATATAATTATAATGTAACACAGTTTCAATATGATTACGCCTACACGTCGGTCTATTCACGACCTAATAACACTGACCTCGTTAGCTCAGTGGCACAATGAACTCAGTCTTACTCGAAGACAACGGGTTCCTTGTCTGTGCACGACAAAAATGATAAATGTATTTAATATTAAATTTAATTAGCAGCTTAGAAGCATGTTTTATGCCTTCAGGATATAACTCCGCCTTTCTTCACCTTATCCTGGTTGAAGAGTTTCTGGTAATGCTATGCTAAATGCTAATAACTGGGTGAAGCGGGTTCACATCTGGGTCTCGCACTACTAATATTTAGGCGTTTGTAGTGACCCTACTTTCTTACGCCAGCGGTCGTGAGTTCGAGTCCCGCGTATGTTTGTACTCCAGTCATGGGTGTATATATTTATAATATGTATGTATTTAATCTTATATATGTAGTATATTAACTATCTGGTATCCGTAACACAAGTCTCGGAGCTTACCACGGAACTGTGTGTAATAATGTCCCAACATAGTTATCATGTTTTTGGGTCTAATAATTTATTAAAAAAGGCCTCTAACTATAAAAAAATCCATCGAAATCGATCAACTTATTTAACAAGGAAAACAATGACGCAAACCGAAATTTTATATGCAGCGTTAAATCTAAGTGCTCTAAATGTAACCGGGTGTTCTATATAAAAATAAAGTAAATGCGAAAACTGAGTCATTTCGAAGAAAAGTATAATATTTTCAAGATGTTTATGCGATTCCACTTACCTATTTCTCTTTTAAATATGACTAATGTTGCCATTTAATTTGGTTTACGATAAGTTTCGTTAAATTGCAGATAAATTCAATAGGGTTGCCAAATTTTGATGTATACACTTCTATGAATTTGGTGTTGGATGTTATGACAGGTTTGATTCTTGTGCTGATATTTATTATTGATTTGTTTCATTAAAAATATTGCTATACCTACCAGAACATTTTCTGTACCAAATACAAGACGACTTAATAAAAAAAAAAGAAATCTAAAGCCCTAAAAATAATTATTTACGCTATTAATAATTAGCAGTCGATTTCATATAGACTAACGACTTACCCGCTCTTCGCTCATTTTCGCTCCTGGGTACGATTCGGTCAGTATGTGTCCTATATCTATGCTATCTATACTTAATATTATAAAGAAGTAAAGTTTGTTTGTTTGTTAAATTGTAAGGGGTAATCTCGGGATCTACTGATCCGATTTTAAAAATTCTTTCACCAATAGAAAGCCAGATTATTGCTGAGTGTCATAGGTTATATAAAAACCGAAAAATAAAAAGGCTTTTACGTGGTAGTCCGTTTTGCAAAGTGAATCGGAGAAAAAACGGTCGAATGAAAGCGTTTCTTACGAACGCTGCCTTAACTATGAAAGATATATTTTTAGGTTCTACAGAAAAGATATGGAGCTTAAAAATGCCTACAAAAAAGTCAACGACAGCATATGTCTAACTTTTATATTTAAGTTACAAAAAGTAGTTTTTTTTAATATAAGTATAGATAATTTAATTTTTAATTTTTAATATTAATAAAATAATTTAAATTATTAAAACACTCTGTACTAAAAAAGAATTATTAACATTATGCCCAACGAAGTGGGCACGGGTCAGCTAGTCTTATATATAAAATTCTCGTGTCACAATGTTCGTTCCCATACTCCTCCGAAACGGCTTGACCGATTCTCATGAAATTTTGTGAGCATATTGAGTAGGTCTGAGAATCGGTCAACATCTATTTTTCATCCCCCTAAATGTTAAGGGTAGTCCACCCCTAATTTTTTTTATTTTATTTTTTAGACAAAATTTTTAGTTTTTATTTTTTTATGATACAACATACAAAATACATACAACCCTATTTTTCTACTGTTCGATCAACCCTTATTTTTTTAACGCGATTTTTTTAGCAATTAAAAAAATGAACGCGGGCGAAGCCGCGGGTACAGCTAGTGTTATGTAAATAGATTATAATATGTATGTTAATACGGAACCCTACTTGAGAAATGTTTATTTCCGCATACAAAAGTTCATCCCCTTTTGTTATACTTTCCTGGATAAAAACTATCCTCTATCCAGGGTCTCAAACTATCTCCATATGAAACATCTTAATCGGTGTAGTGGATTTAGTTTATTACAAACATACCTACATACTAAAATACATTTTATTTTCTCTTTATAATAGTAATGCAGATAAATCGATATGCACTTTCTAAACCCTTTAATTATTATTTTATTTCCAAAATAGATATAATAAAATTTTATGGCCACCCCACCTCTTCTGGTGTCTGTCCGTCATCGACAGTTGCTCTACGCGTTTGATACAAACTTACCTAATGCATTCTTACTTTTTGTTTATATTTCGGCTTTTATCATTTAACTACTAGTGATGCACCCACGCTCCGCTCGGTTTCGTCTCTAGCTTCATGCGAGCCATTATAAGTTTCTTAGAGAAAAGGTAGTTTCCTACAGTAAAAGTATACTATGTTTATATTATAAAAAAATATAAATAAATATGTTAGGACATTATTACACACAGCGCTATCTAGTTCCGTGTTAAGCTACGAGGCTTGTGTTACGGATACCAGATAGTTGATACACTACATATATAACTTTTAAATAAATACATATTATAAAACCCGGATCATCAGCTATCATCATACCAAATTTCATCAAAATCTATGCAGTCGTTTTCTCGGTCACAGACCAATAGTCCCCGTATCATTAAAAATAACAATACAATAATATTTTTCTGAATTTTGATAAACAGATTCGACTTATAATTTAATTATATGTTTAGACTAGCTACTCACACTCGCTTCGCTTGGGTTCGTCCCTAGGTTTAGCGTCAGCGAAGCTACGTGTTCCGCTAGTTAAAGTAAATAAAATTTCTACCTCCTCATTTTTTTAAGTTGGTTAAAAAGTACCCTAAGTTACGCCTTATAACATTAGCTATCAGCGAGTGAAAGTCCCGATAGAATTGATCCAGCCGTTTCAGAGATAAGCCAGAACAAACAGACAGACAGACAAACATTTTAAAAACTGTTTTTTGTTGCTAATTTCTTATATACTTTCATAATATGCGTTTAGTGAAAAGCTGTTAATTTTAAATTAAAAATGTAGACTTTATACATAAATATACATATATAAGTCAAACAAGCTTCGAGCTACGAGTATTATAATTATGTAATCGGTTTTGATAAGAGTCAATGTCAATGCCTCGCGAGTGCCAAATCTAACAACAGCTGTGAAACAGAACTATTTATATTTTGATATACTATGTTTTCGGATTCGCTCGATTGATTTTAATTTAAATTAATAAAATTAGAAACTTGATAGATATCTTAATTAACATAACCACTACATATTATAAAATAAAGCCCTCCGCCGCGTCTGTCTGTCTGTTCGCGATAAACTCCAAAATTATCGCACCGATTTTCATGCTGTTTTCACTAATGGATATAAGAGTGGTTCTCGAGGAACGCCCTGTGACTATGTTTGCGATATTATGACATACTGCTCTAATTTTTACAAATTATAAGACAATTTTAGAAGCAATAGTAGTAGTATATTATATATCATCACAATTCGTTCAGTATGTAAACATTATACAGTAATTTGAAAGCCCTTAAAGTGGTAGTGCCATGTTTGTTACCTTCGGGTAGCAACCAAATGGGCCGGCACGCCCCGTATAGTTCATTAGTACCACTCTCTCACAGAAGACCGGCGTGAAGTGGCAGCTATGCTGTCGCGTTTCGTCCGGTGAGTGAGAGTCCGGGAGGCCCACCCTCCTTCCCCCCTCCCTCTTCCCTTCATCCTCCGCATTTTCCCCCCTTCCTCCCACTTCCCTCCCTCCTCCATCCCTCCCTTTCCTGAAAGGCCGGCAACGCATCTGCAAGCCTGACTTGCAGATGTCCATGGGCGGAGGTGATCAGTTCCCATCAGGTGAGCCTCCTGCCCGTTTGCCCCCTTTTTACCATAAAAAAAAAAATCTCAATTAGATGATTTTCCTGACTATAATCTATCACTGTGCTAAATTTCATTCGAATCCGTTCAGTCATTCTAGTGTGATTCAAAAACTAACATTATACATCATCTTAAATTTTCTTTATAATATTACTAGCTAACCCAATAGACGTTGTCCTGTACACATAGAATTTTTTTATAAACTTTTGCTCCCGGTGAAATGTTTCAGTACGCGTGCGCAAACAACGTTGCCTAGCAATGGCTTATTATAATTGAATATGTCATTTATTGTCTAAATGTATAAATAACTGATTAATTTAAAACATATATGTACATTTTGTAGTGCACCGAATTGTGAATCTAAACCATTCTCGAATCCACTCGAATACACACAAAACATTTCATCAAAATCGGTCCAGCCGTTTAAGTAATAGGTACACACGCACAAAAATTGAAGTATATATCTATACTAATATTATAAAGAGTTTGTTTGTTTGTTTGGTTGAACGCGCTAATCTCAGGAACTACTGGTCCAAATTGAAAAATTCTTTTTGTGTTGTATAGTCCGTTAATCGAGGAAAGCTATATTACATCCCGCTATGATGAATGGGAGCAGAGCATCAATAAAAAATGTTGCAAAACGGGAGAAACATATTTCTTTTAAGAGCTTCCGTCGCATACGCTGCGTAAACGGTTTAAGTTATGCAAAAATTATAATAAATTGTGACAGAATTGTTCCCTTTTAAAAGTTCTAAAAAAGAACCAGCGATATTAATAGTAGATAGTAGTAGTAGTAGTACGATAGTAGTAGTAGATAGTAAGGTCATGGTAATTAAATTTGTTAAGATAATGCATTATTTGTGAAGGTGTTTTATAAACATTCACCGAGTGTAAGACTGGGCTGTCGTGAGGGCAAAGTATAATGTTCTCTCTCTTTATACTATGGTGAGGGGGAGGGACGCCGACGACTGCGACGTATATTTATGTTTCCATCTTTTAGAACGCAAGCAAAGCCGCGGGAAAGGCTAGTATATTGTATACCTATACCGTTACGAGATATAATTCAATCGAACTATCTTGTTTTTAATACGAGCTATCAAAAACATGGCTGAGCGGATTTTGATGTCACTTTCACTCATAAAGGAAGTTGAGGGTTTCCGTTTCTATGTAACTTATTGCCTGATGTATTTTATTCATCTATTAAATCTATACTTAATATTATAAAGAGGAAATATTTGTATGTAAGTATGTTTGTAATGAATTGGCTCAAAAAGTACTGGACCGATTTTAAAAATTCTTTCACCATTTGAATGCTACATTATCACTGATTAATATAGGCTATTTTAATTGCGAGAAAAAATAAGGATCCTTACTAAAACTACAATAACAGGAGAGGAGGAGGAGTGCACGCCGCACATAATATATGAAATAGGTAGCCGCGCGGCTCAGGAGTATATTAAAGCTGGAGTAATTTTGGAGAATTTTGAACCCAGCGAGTGATCGAATGAAGTTTAGAGCGATTAAAAAATTAACGCGGGCGAAGCCTTGCGTATTGCTAGTCAAACATATATAAATACTAAATAGATTATTTAAATAAATATTTTATAGTGAATTTTGAGACGTTAGACTCAATTTGTTTGTGACCTTGCTGTGTCAGCTGTCGCGGATTCGAGACCCTCTGGGGTCATTAACCTGTGTGATAATGTTTGTACTCCAATCATGGGTCTAGTGTATCTAACTATTATATAAGTCTAGTAAATCAACTATCTGGTATCCATAACACAAGCCTCGTAGCTTACCACGGAGCTAGATGGCGCTGTGTGTAATAAATAATAATGTCCCAACATATTTATTATTTAAATTTCATCCTTTGTGTAGCTATTTTATAATATAAAAACACACAAACAAACATTCGCATTAATAATCTTCATATTTATGACCACGTGTTAACTAGTTGACATAAACTTTTGCTGGTCATTCATTACAAACGTATTATTGCAGTTAAATGGCACCATAACTACTTGCATTAAATCACATTATCGCTTAAACCACATGGAGTTGGTTTGGTTTCTAATTGGTATACACATGGTTTAAATTCGTTTGATTATAAATCACCGCTTAAAAATATACTTTGCACGTTGCCAACAGAATATGGCGTGATGTGACAGGTTTTGGATATAAATTATATCGATTTTTAACTTTATGCTATAGGAAATAAAGTTGTATTTCCAATATCTTGTGAGTGTAAGTTCGTATAGAAATTATTCGATTGCATAATTTATTCATATTTACATATTATTAGTTAGTTAAGATTGTTTGTAATGGGTTCTGTATTTAGAGGATTTTAAACTTACTCTTTATACATATTATTTTGACACTTTATATATAACTAGCCTTTCCCGCGGTTTCGCACGCTTTCTAAAACCTGGAAACCAAATAACTCCCGTTTTTGCAACATATTTCATTGATGCTCCGCTCCTATTGGTCGTAGCGTGTTGTAATATAGCCTATAGCCTTCCTCGATAAACGGACTATCCAACACAAAAAGAATTTTTCATTTCGGACCGGTCGTTCCTAAGATTAGAGTGTTTAACCAAACAAACTCTTTATAATATTAGTATAGATGTTGACAGAAAATTCGTGTACAAAAACAGAATTTTATAAAAGTAACTTAAATTGTCCCTACCCAGAGTTCTAACCCAGGACCTCCGTCTCTACATCCATTATAACCACTAGACCATAAAGACATTACGCATTAATATAGCACTGCGATACACGGAGAGACGAATTATATAATAACTTTTAATTTAAATACGAAAAGATAAAAAACAAGTTAGTTCACGATGCGACGCCGCGCCGTATGTTCGCAAGGAAAGTAAAAAGAGCACATTCGCTTCCGGCGCGAAGCTTTTATAATATTTAATAGGTTTTTTAAAAACTAGGCTATGTATTAACGCCTTTTAAATTGTATATCTATACTAATATTATAAAGCTGAAGAGTTTGTTTGTTTGTTTGATTGAACGCGCTATTCTCAGGAACTACGTCCGAATTGAAAAATTCTTTTCGTGTTGGATAGTTCGCTTATCGAGGAAGGCTATAGGCTATATTACATCACGCGTCGACCAATAGGAGCAGAGCATTAATAAAAAATGTTGCAAAAACGGGAGAAAAATATTTCTTTTGATTTTCAGCCTTTAGAACGCGAGCAGAGCTGCGGGTAAGGCTAGTCTAAATATATGAAAGCTAAAGGTCACACACTCACTCACTCACCACGAAATATCGAAAACCGCTTAACGTATTCGGAAGAAATTTGGCAGGGAGGTAGTTTACAGTTAGTAGACGTCCGCTAAGAACGGATTTTGCGACAGGGCTAAATTAAGGTGGTCTAAGGTTTCTCGCAAGTTTGTATGACAGTTATTAATTTTTTTGATACATATTTAAATTTGGCAGGGAGCACCTAGAGTTAGTCTAGAAATATTTTTAGCTTTATTGTTTTGTTTGTGACTTTCCATGAACGTTAATTTTGATGAAAAAGTAATAAATGTCATATTATGTACGTATTAAATTTATATATGTGTAGTGTATCAAATGTCTGTCATTCGTAACACAAGCCTCGTATGGGACTATAAGGTGGTGTCTTAATTTCCTAACATTATTATTTATTGAAAAAATTATTATTACCGATACAGTGGAGGAATATATTTTTTAATTTTTTTCATTCTGTCAGGTCACGTATTGCGAGAAAACCACTGCACAAATTTTGATGAAATTTGGTGTGATGATAGCTGGTTATCCGGGTCAATATCACTACATAGTATAAAGCAAAGTCGCTGTCTCTGTCCCTATATCCCTATGTATGATTAAATCTTAAAAACTACGCAACAGATTTTGATGCGGTTTTTTTTAATAGATAGAGTGATTCAATAGGAAGATTTATATGCATAGCTAGCGGATCCCGCGGCTTTGCCTGTGCTAAATCTAGGGAAGAGCCCGAGCGAAGCGAGGGCCAGTCGCTAAGTATAGGATACTTGATACTGCGGAAAATAACTACACTCTGAGTTATCTATAACCAGCGACTCGCCCTCGCTTCGCTCGTTTGTCCCTAGATTTAGCGCGAACGAAGCCGCGGGTTCCGCTAGTATTAAATATAGCCTATGTTCATCAGGGATAATGTAGGATTCTAATGGTAAAAGAATTTTTTAAATCGTTCCAGTAGTTTCGGAGCCTATTCAATTCAAACAAACAAACAATCAAATCTTTCCTCTTTATAATATTAGTGTAGATAACAATTAAAACTTATCTAGGAACGAACTCAAGTGAAGCAAGGTGAGTCGCTAGTTTAAATATTCCTATTACTCACGTTATCACTAGATCGCTATTCATCCATATACATATAAACATTTAAATAAAATTCATTGTATGCAATACGAGATCGCGTATCGAATATAAATGTGACATTCTGAACATCGATTAAAATCAGATCCTGGAGCTTGGACATCACTAGCAAATAGCAAAATAATTTATTATAAACTAGTGGTTGACCATCGCTTTGTTCGCACTTTGTTTTTTTTAAGTAAAATAATCAGAAGATTTTTTCTGAGACACAGGAACATGAAATATAAATTAACATAAACAGAAAGTAAAAATTCTCTCAAAATTCAAGGATATTTTGAATTTTATTTATTTACTGCGACCTTACGTCGTTAGAGCGCGTCAATTATTTTTGAGCGGAACCCTAATCCTTTTTCTATAATAAAATTAGCTGAAGAGATTCCTTATAGCAATAACTATCAGCTAATGTGAAATTCTAGTCAAAATTAGTCTAGTCGTTTTCAAGATTAATCGGAAATAACAGAGAAATAAACAAAAAATGTACACATTGTCTTTTTATTTATATTTCCTTAGATTTAAGCAAATATTTGACATTACTCCATGATTTACTTTGTCTCGGGTTTATTTTGATTTTGATTTAGGATATATTCATAAAAATTGTAATGCAATATTGTTATCAAATATTTTTTTGAAAGGAGCGACTGTTAAGTTTCTCGCCGGTTCTTCTCAGCAGAACAGCTTTCCAAGCTGGTGGTAAGCTTCTTACAGACTTACAGACTCACATTTAATTATTTTAATAATGTAAAAATGACGATTCAAAAGAGCTTGTAAATGTCTATTTGAATAAAGAATATTTTGATTTGATTTGATTCGATTTGATTTCTGGGTTCCAACTTTTCGAATGCTTTATAACAATCAAGAGAGAGACTCAAGCTCTCTCTACCTACTCTCTACCAAAAATCTATATAAATCCTAATAATATAAATTATAAAGTAAATTGCACTTTTTTGTAAGTATTATTCTAAAATACTTAGAAATAATTAACAGCTTGTGATTCTAAAAATTATAAACAGACAGTTCAATTTTATTTATCTGTGTAGATTATAGATGATCTTATCATCAAATCACGATTTTCAAAATTGAATTAGTGGCTAACGCTGACTTCCTATTTCCTTTATGACTACTTATGGTACTATTAATGACTGGCGCTACTCACTGACTGACTCACTAACTTTTGCATCTATTACTAATATTATGTAGCTGAAGTGTTTGTTTGGTTGAACGCGCTTTTCTCAGGAACTACTGGTTTGAATTGTAATTGTCTGTCCGTTTGTTCCGGGTAATATCGAAAACGGTTGGACCGATTTTGACGGGACTTTCACTCGCAGATAACTAATGTTATAAGGCGTAACTTAGGCTACTTTTTAACCGACTTCAAAAAAGGAGGTAGAAATTTTATTTATTTTGACTAGCGGAACCCGTGGCTTCGCTGACGCTAAACCTAGGGATGAACCCGAGCGAAGCGAGAAAGAGCGAGAAACGCTAGTCGTTAAACAATACCGCGAATTATATTTCAATTAACATATCTCTTACAATCTTTTAAAGTCAAAAACCAATACTTTCACAACCACGTGTTTAACGGTCAAGTAAATTCTTGAGCGCTATCTAATTTTGATAAGCAGTTTTACACCTTATTTTTCATTGGATAGAGTTTAAAATACCATATCTGTTATCTCTTTTGATCTAAGTACGAATGTTTTTGTAAAATAAACTCTAAATTTATTACATAAGAGTGAAATTCGCATAAATCATTTAATAAGTAATGTATCATACTAAAAGAGTCTACAGGTGTATGGAAAACAAATGCAAATTAATTTTAACCTTATAACAAAGAAATAAGGTATATATTAACTTATAATGGTTAGTGTAATTGGAGCAAATTCAGCTCAGAACTATTATTATCAGTTGGTTTGAAAGTTTTTTTTTAATTAAATCATTTTTTTTCAATGGCTAAGGATATAATGGGAAGTGTTTTAGAACTAGTTAAATAACGTGACTTCTTTCATATGGTGTAAATAATCAGTAGTTTTTAAAATTTTTGGGACATTATTACACACAGCGCCATCTAGTTCCGTGGTAAGCTTGTGTTACGGATACCAAATAGTTGATCACTACACATATATGTTTAACTTTAAAAACATACATATTATAAATATAAACACCCATGACCCGAAAACTAACATTCATGTTCAACAAATGAATTAATCATGAAATTTAAAATTTGGAACCAAATTAAAATTGGGACTTGAACTTGCGACCGCTGGCGCACAAAGTAGGGTCACTACCAACTGAGCCTAACGTGTCTTCAACATACTAGCTGCTCCGGATTGGATTTGTTGGTGAAAATCAAAAATAAATCTATATCACGGAAACCCAGGAACGAAACAAGGCTAAGTGACTAGTCTATTTATAGTCTTTTCCAACAATTCCGTCTGTTTTGTAATTTAAAGAGCTATTAACTTTATTACCGATAAATGCATTCTAGTGATGACTCTTAACTAATATGACCTTTAAGACTAATCATCACTATAATGCCGCTCACAGTTCGTTCTCGGTTCGATCATCATCAGCCCCTTTTAATGTCCCACTGCTGGGCACGGGCCTCCCTCAGTACGAGGGGAATCAGGCCATAGTCCACCGCGCTGGCCTAGTGCGTGTTGGACTTCACATGTCTTTCGAAAACTTGCTAGGTTTTCTCAGACATGCAGGTTTCCTCACGATGTTTCTCCTTCACCGTAAGACAAGTGGTAATCATGATAGAAATGATTCGCACATGAAAATATCAGAGGTGCGGGATCCGGATTTGAACCCGCATCTAGGCTACCAAGTACCACTGTCTCGGTTCGATCTCGGTCTGGTTAAGTCATATGTATTATGTCATATCACATTATACAATCTGACTCAGTTCACGATTCACTCATAAAGAAGAAATCTTCTTACCTTGGCGCACAACAACCACTGGAGAGCGCATGGAACACGTCATCTCTTACCCGGCAAGTCGGACAATTTGAACTACCTGATTTTTTCATTAAAAAGCACACATATATTTATTACTTCATAACCGAGAAAGAACTAGACGGCGTTATAGTGAAGTTCGGACTTTATTCTCACCTGTGGATGCTTAAAGCACGACCCTATGTCTGTACGACGGTCGACGATTGTCTGTTTTGCAAGAGAATATACGACATACGGAACTATATAAATAAAATGTGTATGTACGTTTGTTTAAAATCTTCGAAAATTCTCAAGTAAAACACTTTTTCTTCTCTTTAATTCACTTTTTGATATGTCAGAAATATTGTTTTTAGTATAGTGACCCGTTTGCTGTAAGGCAATAAACCTATACATATTATGTATAATAAAATTTCTCAGTTGTCCTATTTTAGTGAAATGTATCTAAACAAGTTAGTGTAATTAAATAACTATAAAAACCGACTGCGTTTCTGTGTAATTTGGAAATGAAAATATCCTAAATAAGTTTTGATTCAAAATGTATACCCGGTGTCTCTTTCACAATTAATACGAATCTAAAGACACCTCGCAAGCTAAAATCCATTGAGCCGTTCGGGCCGCAGTGCGTGCCAAACAATTATACATACATACATACATACTCACGAAAAACATAACCCTCCTTCTGGCGCAGTCGGCTATATATTGATTCGAGTAATAAGTCGGTTTTCTCTGTTTTTATATGTATACTAGTAATTCCCGCGGCTTCACCCGCGTGTAATCACTTTTAAAAAATAGGGATTGGTGGTAGAAGGTTGAAAATTTAGATTTATAATTATTTTTGATGCCAAATCATAAAAAAATCTGAAGAAGGCCAGCCTAATCACCTAACTAGGGGATTACAAAATAGCCTACCAAATATACGCAAAAAATCATAATAATCGTTTTGGAGGAGTTCGACAACAACCATTGTGTCACGAGAATTTTATATATTAGAATATACTTAAAAAATAAATAGATAACCGTTAGATTGTCTCAAACAAAGCCATTTGTAAAATTAGTCGCATATCACATCTATAAATTTTAAATCTTCTAAACCAATAGCCATATACAATAGCCAACATAAGGATGACAAAAACAATGTCTGAATTAAAAAAAAAACTTTTAACCTAATTTAAATGAAAAGGTGTCCTCGTCGACGGAAACTAAAAGAGTCATTTAAGCAACGCTCGTGCACGATTTCTATGGAGACGGTTAGTTTGGACGTAATTTGTTTTTTTTAAATAGTGATGTTCTGTTAGTGGCTGTCTAATTTTTAGCCTGGTAACGCTAAATCTAGAAATTTTCTTGCTAATGTTACCATTGAACGTCTCTAAAAATATAGACTACTAGCGACTTACTATTATATATCAAACTAGTGATGCGCCCTCGCTTCGCTCGCGTTCATCCCTAGATTAAGTGCGACCGAAACCGCGAACCGCTAGTAAATGTATACAAAAACTTATATACTATCTTTAATAATACCTTTCTCGAGAATCATTCTACCCATTGGTGAAAACAGCATGAAAATCGGTGCAGTAGTTTTTGAGTTTATCGCGAATAGACAGACAGACGCGGCAAAGGACTTTGTTTTATGATATGGTAGTGGTTAACTAATATAAACGTTATTATTACAGGTATTTCTTTCACAAAATATCGACGTATCGAACCCACTTACTTTCTCAAAATCTGTTTTAATCTACTTTATCGATGATTTTGTATTGTGCAGTGACTTAAAAGTAATTACTGCTTTTAAATGGCCTTTTACAACTATTAGGGTTTTTAGAACTCGTATTACATCTTAATAGGATAAAGAATAAATTAAATTATTATTTACGATTAATTAATAAATTTTTTTAAGAAATATAAATATGAGAAACAACCCTAGCACAATGAAAGTGAGTCGCGTAAGTGAAGGGCCGCCCTCTTATGTGATAGCTTAAGATGGATACGTCATTAAAATTTTATTATTATATATAATATTAATAAGTTTAATCTATCCGTCTGTCTGCGCAAAATCCTTATATCATATTTATTAAATTTTTGTTTGTAGTTTGCATCAAAGCATGCCAGATGTTTGTGTAAATGGAGAAGACTCTAAGAAGATTAGTAATAGCTTATAAATTGTACATATTTCGTCTCTACATACGTTTTACTGGTGAATATAGATTTCTCAAAGGTGAAATATTTTTCCTCCTGTAAAATGAAATTTATTTAATGTCCCGTAAAACCAACTATCATCAACCAAATTTTATACAAAACTATCTTGTGGTTTTCGCGTGATATATATTCACAGACAAACAGACAGATTAATTCTAAAAACTATAGATTCGATCTATAAATTAATAAGAATACAGATTCGACTCTGAATAAGTATATTATTTTAGCGCATGTTTTGCCTTATCGAGATGTGAGATGTGGACTTATTTCTACAAACATTCTTATTTCCTGTAATTTGTATGACCTTAACCTCTCTTTATCTTTAAATACATATTTGGTACCTAACTAACATAAAACATATCACATAATATGCATTTTTTTTTAAATATTCTGGACAAGCTCGAGTTGGACTTGCCCGCCGAGGGTTCCGAACAAATTAAAAAATACGGCTTTCAGATTTTTCACTTCTGTACGAATTAGTGAACATTTTAAAAAGTAACAGTACGGTAACGCCCTCACTTGGATAACCGAGTGATGCGGGTTCAGATCCGGGTCTCGCACTTCTGATATTTTTATGTGCGATTCATTTCTATCATGATTACCACTTATTTTTTGTGAAGGACAACATCCTGAGGAAACCTGCATGTCTGAGAAAACCTAGCAAGTTTTTGAAAGACATGTTAAGTCCGCCAACACGCACTAGGACAGCGTGGTGGACTATGGCCTGATCCCCCTCGTACTGAGGGAGGCCCACCCCCAGCAGTGGGACGTTAAAAAGGGCTGATGATGTAGCGTTGCTTAACCTCAATGATTGACTATGTACTTTAAATGACCTATATTATATTTTATGATTTAATTACAAATGTATAGTTTTTAGAATTTTCCCTATAGGTACTTGTAGTACAAGATAATATTACTTGCCAAATTTCGTAATACTAGGTCAAATGAGAGTAACCTATAAATTTTGATTCCCTTGAGAGTGTTGAAATATACGTTTTTGAGCCCGTATCTTTTTTTTACGTTAACTTAGAAGTTAGATTTTTGCACAGCTTCAAAAGCTTATAGACATGGTTTTAATTTCAACTCGACAGCTCTACACGTTCCCGAGATAAAGAGTGTTAACTGACAGACAGACGCACAACAAAATGATCGTATAAGGGTTCTATTTTTTCCTTTGGAGGCACGGAACCCTAATAAAATGTTGAAAAAACTCTATTTATTTTAATGTTTTTCTTTAAAAATATTTTAAATAATAGGTTATGTCCATATAAAGAGTACATGTATGATGAGCAAAGCGGTCAGAAAGGTCTCATCTAACGACTTGTCATAGAGTAATGAAAAGTTTACAGTTTATTTATTAACATTTGTCTTTTCTACATCTATACATACGGGTATAATAAAATTATAACTGAAATTAAAAAAAAATATTTTTCATTGTTCTGCGCATATTTACCGAATTTATAGACTTAAAATTTTAGTCTCTCAGTGATTGCATGACGAAAAAATTTGTTTGGTTTGGTTTGTTTGATCCGAGGACATGATACTTTTTATGCCAATGAAAAAGCTCTACAAAATGCCAAGGATATCTATCATTATAATCGAAATTAAAAGTTTTTTGTTTTTCTACATATGATCATATCATATAAATCCCTTCGTAACATTTTGATGTTTAGTACATAGATAGACTGTAAATTGAAATAATAAGTGTTTTTTTATATAAAAGCTGGTACTAAATAAAAGCTTTAAAGCTTTAAACTAAATGCATATGAAATAATTATATACTGGATTAATAAAAGATTTCTTTTTAATTTATGGTTATCTGTCTGTGCCGGCTAATATGGCTGAGCATATAAAAACAAAGCACTGTAAAGTAAAATTAAACGTGTAAATAATAAATATTAAACAACTCACAAATCCAGGTTTACAATTTAAAGAAGTAAATAAAACAATTAGTAAAAAAGGGCTCTAATATGCAAACGTTAGAGAAAATTCGGTCTTTAAAAAAATATGGCTGAGCTGATATTGACGAGACTTTCACTAGCATTAGTTTCTGAAAAAAATCAGGGTTCCGCTGAAAACAATCAAACCGAAGCGACAGAGAATATCATTAGTATAGAAACATTTCTAATTTCCTCCACCTTTTTTTCATGTAGGTAAGAATATTCTCCTCCATCAGATTTCTAGTCACCTGGTGGCATTGTGTTTGGTCGTCGGCGCGTCGCGAATTCTAACAAAACACTTGACAGGCGAGCGCGTTTATTATCTGCAAAGGTGACAGGGAAATACTGACAATATTGTTCCCTTTGCATTAATTGTTTGCTTTAATTAAAAATATATATTTTGTTTTTTTAATCTTTGATATAAATAGGCAAAGATCTAAGTTTGGGACCGATTTCTACTGTGTTAAGTGGTTTAAATATTTTCAGCTTTAGACAACGCTAGCATGGATAACCGAGTGATGCGGGTTCGAATCCGGGTCTCGCACCTCTGAGATTTTCATGTGCGAATCTTTTCTATCATGATTACTTTTCTAACGGTAAAGGAAAACATCGTGAGGAAACCTGCTAGTCTGAGAGAACCTACCAAGTTTTCATGTGAAGTCCGCCAACACGCACTAGGCCAGCGCGGTGGACTATGGCCTGATCTGATCATCTTGTTGAAATGAGGCCCACGCCCAGCAGTGGGACGTTAAAAAGGGCTGAATACAATATATACCTAACTGTACTTTGAATGTTTTTAAAAAATCTTCAGAATTAATCGTTTTTAGAATCTTTGTGTGTCGGTCCGTTTGTGATCGTATCACTAGAAAACCACTGGACAGATTTTGATGACATACGGTTGTAATATCGTTTATCCGGATCAACATATGGGATACTTTTTACTACGGAAAAATAACCCATTTCTGAGAAGTCTATGGCTACTAACAGTCATAACGTATCTACGGACGAACTTGAGGGTACGTCTGTATTTGTAAATAGGTAAATTCTATTCATATAATATATGAAATCCAGATTTTTATGATTTTGATCCAATTTAGAACACAAAGCGACTACTAATTAATTTATACTTTAACTAAACTGATTACAATCTAAGGGTAACTGAATGGTTATTTGTGGATCCGGTGACTCCGACATAACGAGTATTGCTAACACTAGCATTTGCCCGCTGCGTTGCTCGGATATTTAGCATCGCTAGGGTATAGATTAAAGCTAACTATGACTAACATAAACAATATTTTTTTGGTTAAGAATCGTTTTCAACACTCTACATAAAGCATAAGTTTCATCAATATCGGATAACCAGTTTAAAAAGAATAGATGACTGTGTAGAGGACCAACATAATAATATTCATTAATTGCCGACACGTTTGGCTCAGTGGGTAGTGACCCTGCTTTCTGCGCCAGCGGTCGCGGGTTCGAGTCCCGCTGGGGGCATACATTTGTTGAGCACGAACGTTTGTACTCCAGTCATGGATGTTTATATTTATAATATGTATGTATTTAAACTTATATATGTGTAGTATATCAACCATCTAGTATCCATAACACAAGGCTCGTACCTTACCGTGGAACTATGCTGTGTGTAAATGTCCCAACATATATATTTATTAATATAGATTACAACAAACTGGATGCGATCGGAAATGAAAAAGAATAAAGTTTTTAATTAGTAAAAGTTTAGGCCCATTCCCATTAAGAAGGTGTCAATTTGTATGATCTAATGATAGTTCTGATGTACCGAAATAATCTGTGATAGGGTTGTGTGTTCATAAATATTTTTTATGTTTATATTATTTATGAACTAGCGACTTGCCTTACTCCAGTCGGGTTCGTTCCAATATTTAAACGATTTATCAGAAATGAGATATTTTCTAGATTGTTTCTACTATAACTTTCATGTATAATACACTAGCGGCCCGCTCCGGCTTCGCACGGAAACCTCAAAAATAACAGTATTTCTCCACTATTTAATGGATGTTTTATACATATAAACCTTCCTCTTCAATCACTCTATCTATTAAAAAAAACCGCATCAAAATCGTTGCGTAGTTTTAAAGATTTAAGCATACATAGGGATATAGGGACAGAGAAAGCGACTTTGTTTTATACTATGTAGTGATATAAACCTTCCTCTTTGATGAAAATCACTAAATTGATGAAAAGCGTATAAAATCCGTGGCGTAGTTGAAAAGATCTAAGCGTACAGACGGCGACGAACTTAATTTTATACTATGTAGATAATTTAATTAAAAAGTAATTATATAGTGACAACCCTAATAAAAATCTTTACTTATATTTTACATCGAATAACCAAAAGGAAAGTGATGCTGCACAATTTATGAATCCAGTACCACTTTCTCATGAACCCCGCTGTTTATACAAATACATAGCTGGATGGTTCCGAATGGTTTAGATCCACTCAACTGATTGATATGAAACCTGTCTCTATTCTTGTCTGTATCTATTTATTAACTGTATATAAGTAATATTAATGTTAGTTCTCAAACAGACAGTCATTTTAACCAATTTTATTCTATTATTAGTTATTTTATCTAAAATCATTATTTTTCTCGATTTTATTTGATACTAGCAATTCCTGCGGTTCGGCCCGTATGTATTTCATACATTACTGGAGAATCTATATATACTAATATTATAAAGAGGAAAGATTTGTATGTAAGTATGTTTGTAACGAATTGGCTCAAAAAGTACTGGACCGATTTTAAAAATTCCTTTACCATTTAAATGCTACATTATCACTGATTAATATAGGCTATTTTAATTGCAAGAAAAAAATAAGGATCCCTACTGAAACTACAATAATGTTACCCAAGGTGTAAAAAAAGTACCTATAAAATATCTTTCATCGCATGCGCTGCGAAAACTATTGATGATAGAACAAAAAATGTTCCACAATATTAAAGAACATATCAATATCTACGGGAAGGGCGGGCGTTATTTCTGCCAGGTATCATACCGCGCGACTCAGTCAGAATTTGGTTCTCGGTATTTAGAACGCGTGCGAAGCCGCGGGAAATGCGAGTACGTTATAAACGTTAGTATAGGTTTCTCATAAATGTGTTATTTTTCGGCAGTAAAAAGTATCCTATATGCTACAGTTATCATCATACCAAATTTTATCAATATCTATCCAGTGGTATTCTCGTGATGCTGTCACAGACAGACAGAGAGACAAGAATTCTAAATAAGTACTATAGATTCGGCCTCTATATCCTTAAATATGACAATTTCTATAAGATATTTTTTTAAATACCATAATAAAATAAAATTTAATATGTTGGGACATTATTATGCAACAGCGCTATCTAGTTCCGTGGTAAGTTACGAGGCTTGTGTAACGAATACCAGATAGTTGATACATATATATGATAGATTCGGCCTCTATCCTTAAATATGACAATTTCAATAAGATATTTTTTTTAAATACCATAATAAAATAAAATTTAATATGTTGGGACATTATTATGTAACAGCGCTATCTAGTTCCGTGGTAAGTTACGAGGCTTGTGTAACGAATACCAGATAGTTGATACACATATACTACATGTATATAGATTGTAAATACGTACATATTATAAATATAAACACCCATGACTGGAGTACAATCATTCGTGTTCAACAAACGAATGCCCACAGCGGGACTCAAACCTGAGACCGCTGACGCAGAAAGTAGGTTCACTACCAACTAAACGTAGAACCCTAATTTTTTTTAATAAAGTGATTTTTAAAAACATCACAGAGTCCCTTAATTTATAAAATGTATCAAATAACTACAAATTCGAAAGAAGAAGAAGCCATCGAAGGAGTTCAAAAACTCAATCGAGGACGCGGTTTAAAGCTAGTTGTATAACAAGCACTCAATACTTTAAAATTAGCTGTCAATCTATTAAATTAACATAATATTCAGTTGTACGGCGCTTAAATGGTCTTTTAATCGAACAAATGTAAGTATGACTGACTAACTGATTGTCAGGCACTATTTACTGCATACCTCGATGCCTCGGTGGGTTATTGGCTGGCATGTTCTACTGGAGATCCTGGGTTTGAGTCCCGGACAGTGTTATGTTTAGTCAACGAGAATACTTGTTAAGTAGTAACAGCCCTGAGAAGAACTCATTTGGGCCTTACCAAGGATCTTATGGACCTCCGGTTCTGTAACTCATGAATATAGCCTGAAGCCAAGAGCTTAAATTTTTAAGCCTGTCTATCTGTTCGCGATAAACTCAAAAACTACTTAAACGATTTTGATGCCGTTCTCACCAAGATAGAGTGGTTCTCGAAAAGTTTTAGTATATAACTAGCGGGACCCGCGGCTTCGCCCGCGCTAAATCTAGAGACGAAAACGAGCGAGCGGTGAGTAGTGTACACTGATATTATAAAGAGGAAAGATTTGATTGTTTGTTTGTTTGAATTGAATAGGCTCCGAAACTACTGAACCGATTTAAAAAATTCTTTTACCATTAAAATCCTACATTATCCCTGATGAACATAGGCTATATTTAATACTAGTGGCACCCGCGGCTTCGGTCGCGCTAAATCTATGGACAAACGAGCGAAGCGAGGGCGAGTCGCTAGTATAGTAATAAAGATATGCACACATATCACTTATCTGTACATGAATAGTAATGTGATACGATGCCCAAAAACGCTGATGATGTTGTTTCGTGTACTTTAGACTGTAATATGACCTGCCTTATTCGAGTGCAGTTATTTAAGCCTATTGTTTTTTACTTTAAAAAAATAATACGCGTATTAGATTAGTTTTAGTTTATTTATTTTATGCATCAAAGTTTTCTTAAAGGTACTTTCTAATAAAAATTTTATTTCAATAGCCAGTGTCTATAGCTACTAATATGTTGGTATATTAACACAGCGCCATCTAGTTCCGTGGTAAGCTACGAGGCTTGTGTTACGTATACCAGACTACACTACACATACATAACTTTAAATACATATTATAAATATAAACACCCAAGACAGTAGTACAAACAGGCATGCTCATCACACAAATGAGACCCACCGCGACTCGAACCCGCGACCGCTGGCACAGCAAGTAACTAATACAAAATAAGTAAGTTTGTATGTCCCCTACATATATGCTATCTCAGAAACTGCCTACTGATGCAAGTCTACAAATTCTTTCACAATTTCTATAGGCTAGTTTTTACTGCGATAAAAATGTGTTTACTGTCCGAGTGAACTGTTAAACTTTATAGGCGTGTGCTGTTTAAAAATAAAGCAATAAAATGTATAGCAAAGACAAGTGATATAGTTGTATATTCGTATTCAGCCCTTTTTAATGTCCCACTGCTAGGCGTGGGCCTCCTTTCAATACGAGGGCGATCATATAGCTCATATAGGGGGCAATAGGGATAATATAGGGGCCATAGGGATCATATAGGGGGCCATAGTCCACCACGCTGGCCTAGTGCGGGTTAGCAGACTTCACATGTCTTTCTAAAACTTGCTAGGTTCTCAGATATGCAGGTTTCCTCACGATGTTTTCCTTCACCGTACGACAAGTGGTAATCATGATAGAAATGATTCGCACATGAAAATATCAGAGGTGCGAGACCCGGATTTGAACCCATATCACTGAGTTATCCAAGCAAGTGCATTTTTTAAGCTACCAGTGTCGTAATCATATAAAACTTCGCATGAGATTTTGTATGGACAATAGAAAAATTCACACGAAAATCGAACCGGTGACCCACGTCAAAGTGCCGTTATATAATTTTCAACACGCATTTCTATTACCGCACGCGAACAATTACTGTCAATTTAGTGTTAATATGTACGGAAATATAGTCTTTAAATTCCTTGTAATAAGGATTGTTTTCTGTAAAGCTTCATGGTCACACTTCCTATACACGTGTTTTAATTTTGGCCGTCTGTATGTCTATGCATTTAACAATAAGTTAACTAAGTATGATAGCCGGTTTTACGTATATAAAAACCGCTAAATTAGTAACAACACTAGTGTCTTACCCTTGCTTAGCTCGGGTACGTCTCTACTTGCCTTTGTACATAACAGCTAGCGACTCGCTCTCGCTTCGCTTGGGCTTTTTCCTATATTTAGCACAGGCAAAGCCGCGGGATCCGCTAGTTATGCATATAAACCTTCCTCTTGAATCACTCTATCTATTAAAAAAACCGCATCAAAATCCGTTGCGTAGTTTTAAAGATTTAAGCGTACAAAGGGATATAGGGACAGAGAAAGCGACTTTGTTTTATACTATGTAGTGATATGCATTATGCATAACTATTTTAAATATTATATACTTGCGGCAAATTTTATAACAAATAACGTGTCATATATATCATAAAATTTTAATTGGGTTGATTCTTATTATTTTTAATCTTATCAAAATTGTCATTAGGTAATATACAGGCCCAATCAATTTTTTTTCGCTTTTTCTGTCTAACTGGGACTGCGTCACAAGAAAATCGCTAAACACATTTTGATCCGAGTATAATATATGTATAGAGAACTAGCGACTTGTCTTCGCTTCGCTTGGGCTCATCCCAAGATTTATCACGAGCGTAGCTGCGGGTTCCGCTAGTTATACATATAAACCTTCCTCTTGAATCACTCTATCGTTTAAAAAACCCGCATCAAAATCCGTTGCGTAGTTTTAAAGATCTAAGCATTCATAAGGACAGACAGACAGCGGGAAGCGATTGTTTTATACTATGTAGTGATGCATTTCTGATTTTACTGCTGGAAATATATCATCTCTATCTATAAAGGAGTCAGAAGTCTGGGTTGATTATGATGAAGAATTTCTCTGATGTAATAAGAAGTAACTCAGGTTATTTTTATTTTAGAAAAAAAATAGCGTTCCATAAAAAACATAAAAATACTTATCGTTTTCCTTCACTTGCGACAGAACAGAAATTTTTTGAACGCCTCAAAACTCATTAACAAACGTGCCTTCTCATAAAATAGTACAGCAATTTGTACAACGGGCAGTAGAGATAGGTTATTTTCGCGTAAATCTTAGAAAATTTTATATTTTTTTAATTAGTTTAAATCTTTTCCTTATTATCTCATACTTTGAGTCTGAATGACAATACAGACAGACAATTTTTATTATTTATACATACTTAACCTTATGTATTTGGACGTGACATTGAATTCTCTCACTGATTGCTGTGAATTGCTTGTTACTGAGCAATGAGCGGGTCTTTGATTGATTTGCACTATATTGAAGTTTCTTTTTTGTCTGTCTATCAACACTGAACTGATTTGAGTGTAACTTGATACGAGGATTGCTGTATTCTTGGATACTTTTAAGTTCTTACTTCTTAAGTTTCCAAAATTGTTTTCCATAAACATTTTATATTAATTATATTAATTTTATTAGTGGTAGTGCCATGCTTGTTACCTTCGGGTAGCAGCCGAATGTGCCGGCACGCCCCGTATAGTACCACTCTCTCACAGAAGACCGGCGTGAAGTGGCAGCAGCATGCTGTCGCGTTTCGTCCGGTGAGTGAGAGTCTGGGAGGCCCACTCTCCTTACCTCCTCCCTCTCCCTCCCTCCCTCTTCCCTTCATCCTCCGTCTTCGTTACCCCTCCCTCTTCACTCCCTCCTCCCTCCCTCCATTTCCTGAAAGGCCGGCAACGCATCTGCAATCCAGGCTTGCATATGTCCATGGGCAGAGGTGATCACTTCCCATCAGGTGAGCGTCCTGCCCGTTTGCCCTCTTTTTACCATAAAAAAATATATACTATACCTACATATTCATTAAAAGTTTGTATTGTAAACTAGCAATTTAATTTTCTTTCAATGGTAAGGAAACATTTCTTAGAGTTGAGATATTTTTTCGCATAAAAAAATATCCTAAATGTTGAACCGAATTACCAACTATCATCATATTTCATCAAAATCTGTCCATTGTTTCCAGACTTGTTCAGACTTTAAATGTCTAAACAGATTTGAATGAAATATTGTACAATACAAGGACAGACAACGGCAAGGTGCTAGTGAATTTAAAAACAATAGTTGTTTTATTTACTGACTTACAACGTACTATGCATGTTTAAAAGCTTTTATTATAATTCAGTTTTAATTATTATTAATTCAATTTTAATTGACTTTTAATTTATTTTTAGTATAAATAAAAGTTAAAATTTACCTAACTTACTTACTCTTTTAAAGTTAGCCGATGAGAATAAGAATTCATCAAAATGATTACATCTTTTTTTTCACGAAAATCGGTCCATTTCTAGTACATCTGGGGTGAACTCGCAACAACTTGTCAACAAGATTAGCGCGCGCTTCCATTTGCGGCGGCCATTTTGGCTTAAACGTCAAACTTACAAAATGGATTCCCAAATGGTTTTAGAATTGTCGTGTCAAAAACCGCGGGAAGTTTGAAATAGACTGCTTGTATCTAAATTACTGAGAAATTATTTTAATGGATAATTTATAATTTATAGATACTTATTTTTTTTTGTAAGTACTACCGGTCTTTAGTGTTATTAAAAAAATAAATTGAGACGATTATTATATACTACAGATAGGCTCTAATTCTAATAACTTTTATTTCTTTTTAATTTTATTTGGTTGACTTTTGTCAATTAGTAAGAATAATTCCGCTATCGATTTCTCTATTGATAATAAATTCAAAGATCAACCCCGTCTCAAATTGGCCGTGACGTTGGATAGAGTAAAACGCATCTTCAACAAAAAATAACTATAGATCATTCAACTGTGTGAAAAAGCTAAGCAAAAAGCTGCCGATTGTGCTTTGTGGGCCACTAAATGTTATTGTTTATTTTAAATAAAATTTTATATTGGGATTTAGTCGCTCTTAAAAAATAATTTTAATAAAAATATCAAGTATTGTAACTATTAAATAGAATTAATTATACTCTTTTCTTGTTAATAAGTAGCGTTTTTTTTATCTTTATCATTAAAATTACCGATTTTCAGTTGTTTTGTTATCAGTTTAAAAAAAAAAATAAATGGTTAAAGCTCTATTTACTGTAAAATATTATTTTTTATAATAGAGAGGACACTGGTATCCCAGTGGTTACGCGCTCTCTTGGATATCAAAGTGATGTTGTTTCAAATACGGGCCTTGCACCTCTGATATTTTCATGTGCGAATGTTTACTAACAAGATTACCAGATGTCTTACGGTGAAGGAAAACATGAGAGAACCTAGCAAGTTTTCGAAAGACATGTGAAGTATGACTACACGCACTGAGCCAGCGTGGTGGACTATGGCCTGATCCCTCTCGTACTGAGGGAGGTCCGTGCCCAGCAGTGGGACGTTAAAAAGGGCTGATTACATTTATTTTCATAGTAAACAAAGTATCACTTTACTTAAATAATGCATATATAATACATAATATATTTATGAACATATAATATATTGTTATCATTATTATAAGATTATTTTGTTAACAACAAACACTTAACACTTAAGCTCTGTTTTAGTGGCCACATATTTTTTACGTGTCGGCGAGTTGAGTCACTTAACTTATACAGTAACAGATAATAGCTATCGAAATCTTTTTCTGGCTGTAGAAAATAATACATTGGTGTGTTAATAATGGAAATTAAAAAAATACTTTTATTAGAAATTGAATTTAAATTTTTAATATATTTTTTGTGTAGATGTCGTCTATATTATATTTTTTTAATAAATCAAAGATCTTAGTCTCCTTAGACTATCGCCCGCCCTTCTCGTTTTCGCAACATTTTCAATTAATGCTCCGCTCCTATTGGTCGTAGTGTGATGTAATATAGCCTATAGCCTTCGTCGATAAACCGACTATCAAACACAAAAAGAATTTTTCAATTCGGACCAGTAGTTCCTGAGATTAGCGCGTTCAACCAATAAACAAACTCTTCAGCTTTATAATATTAGTATAGATTCGTCGTGTCGAGAAACAAAAGTAAAAATAAATCTCAATTGAATATAGGTAGGTATTATCACAGATCACAATTATGAATGTTGATCTCGATCATAATATTATATTCATTTGTCAACTTCTTTGATATTTTAGTGCATTTTCTGTTTTTTTTGTTGGTTTTTTACTGCTAAAAGTGTTAATTTGACAGAACACTCTTTTCGTATTGACTCTACTTGTTGCGCCAGAACTCGCGGGTTCGAGTCTCGCTGGGGGCATTAATTTGTAAACACAAATGTTTGTACTGTCAAAGTTATACATATACCTATGTGTAGTGTATCAATAATCTGATATCTATAACACAAGCTAAAGGTTACTCATCACGAATTATCAAAAACCATTAAGTTAAAAATGATTTGGCAGGGAAGTAGTTTATAGAACTAGTAAACGTCCACTAAGAACGGATTTTGCGACAGGGCCGGATTAAGGACGTCTTAGGGCTCTCGCAAGTTTGTATGAAACTCCTTCATTGTTTACACATTGGCTACAAACCTCAAATTTAACAGTGAGCACCTAGGTACTTACCCAAGCGATGCAAGGGTAATTCGCTGTTGTTGTTATTCATAGAAACTACTCGTAGAAAGTTACCATATAATTGAATCAACGTACCAACCTTTCGAATGTAGATATGGAGAAAAAACTATAATACAGTATACTTTTCTCGCAGTAAACAAATTGCATGGTAAGTTTAATGATTAACAACTTGCGTGTTGGCATTCCTATATTAAGGTATGCGCACACTTGCCAATTTAAAAAAATACTAAGTTTAGTTTTTAAAATCTAAAACGTCTTACTAATTTACTAATTTTACACGAATATTTGATATTTTGTATGAGAGTATATTTTCTGATTTTTGGTTCCCAGGAGTTACAGTATGTCAAGATACTATTATTGTTAAAAGTACTGTCTTACGAACAAACATCCACTCTCACGAACTAGATTCAAAATTCAATTCAAAATATTTTATTTAGCATAAAATTGTTACAATTTCTTACTGAATGTCATGAGTTTACCACCAGTTCGGAAAGAAGAAGCCTCTGACCTGAGAAGAACTGGCGAAAGAAACTCAGCGGGAGTAATATTATTTTTTGTCTTAATCTGTATTTTTTTTTTCAAATTAAATTGAAATTAACAACAATTCTATCGGTTGACATAGCCTAGAGGCGATAACATCATTCCCAAGGCGCACTGTATTGTAAAAAAACGTTAATCGAATAATATCTTTTAATACACCAATGTCCTTTCACATATTTTGTAAAATTTAGTAAGTCAGATAAGCCTAAACTCGAAAGAGATGATGAGTTTTACTACCTATCCATCTGATGATAATTGCTGTAAAGCATTCAAAATATCGGAAACGAAAGATTCAAATAAATCCGCGACAAAATCCGAAAAGATAGTTTCATTTATAATGTCAAATATTCGCGTAAACCTAAGAAAGTATTGTTTTATCCATTTAAACATGAAGTAAAGAACACACACACATACACATTTCACACCTTCGTATTTAATAGTAGCCGAATGAAGTAAAATTTTAATTTAAAACTGACAGATAATTTTCATATCCAATCTTTTTTATATAGGTAATAATAATGATGTTCTTCGACCGATCCGGCCACGGTGGCCAATTTCATTGAGACTGGCCAACTGCGCAGGAGATATTATTATAGTGCACAAGTGTACGCGCAGACACAAATATTGAGACTGGCCAACTGCGGCAATCACAAGTGCACTCTCTATTCCTGTCACTCTCATACTAAGGCGGGACGACTGTTCGACACGACCAGTGAGAGCTAAGGCGCAGGACCGACGGTCGATGTATGACCGTACATGCTATCCACTACACCGACGAGGCAGACCTTTTTTATATCTATACTAATATTATAAAGCTGAAGAGTTTGTTTGTTTGTTTGGTTGAACGCGCTAATCTCAGGAACTATTGGTCTGAATTGAAAAATTATTTTTGTGTCGGATAGTCGGTTTATTGAGGAAGGCTGTAGACTATATTACAATAGGAGTGGAACATCAATGAAAAATGTTGCGGGAAGGGCAGGCGTTTGTTCTGCGAAGTATCATACCGAGCGACCCAAAAGGAATTTAGTTTCCGGTCTTTAAAGCGCGTGCGAAGCCTCGGGAAATGCTAGTATATACATATAGAAAATCCTACTTTGGAAAAGCTGATGTATAGATATGCCTTTAAACAGTAATCGTGCTCGCATTCCAGAGTAGTCACGAATTCGCTCGACAAACAGAAAAAGTGGTCATACATACTTCGAACTAGTTACCAGTTTACTTCATATATGTAACGTTGCCTCATTAGTCCAGTAGTTAGCATAGCACTAGCCCGAAGATCTTAGGTTCAAACTCAGTGGTGCTTAGTAGATAGAGTGGGCTTTGAGAGTGAAAGGAACGTTGTGTTTGGCTCAGTTTGTAGTACCGTACTTGCTGTGCCAGCGGTCTCGGGTTCGAGTCCCGCTGAGAGCATTCAATTGTGTGATGAGCATGAATGATTGTACTTATAGGTGGTACTTTTTCACTATTATATCTCCTAGTAGGTCTTGAAGAGAAGTTGTTCGCTGCGTTCTACGTTTATCGAACATAAAGAAAAATAAACAGATAACAAAAATAAGATAAAACAATAAAGTAAGTCATTGTCAATTATACGCGTAATTCCAAAAAAATACTATCATCAATTTGCCTACGGCATTTTACAACTTGCAAGCGTTTTTATAATAACGAATTATACAATATGCCTGAGACACATTGCATCATACGTAGACGGTTAATGTAATATATATTTCAGTACAGTTCGCGTCACGTAAAAAGAACGCTGGAGGAAAGTGGTGGGGGGTGTGTTTGCGCATGGGTATATTAGCACACAAAATTACTAAGCCTATTCTTTTATTTTTGAACTAATCTTTCACTCGCGACGTATATTGGTTATCTTTGGGTACATCGAAAAATGTATTAGATAGAACGTTATTAAATTGAATTCTATTAATTCATAAAATATGTTAGATTCAATGTAGAATGTTTAATCTACTTACAGAAAATTATATTAATTCGGTTAATATATATTTTAACTGCATTATTATCAGACTCTCTCTTCATAAAACAATATACGTCAAAAATATTTTTCTCTATTTTTATATAAAACCATTTCGTAATTAATAACTTTTATGTGCGCGATGGTATTTTGAACTGACAAACCAATAGCGAGCCGGAAAGCATGCGGCGAGTGCCTCGCCGTCCCGCGCCCCGCGTCTTACCACCAAATTCGCCTATAAATCGCCTCTGCGCAACTTGACAGCCAGCGTTCTTTTTACATGACGCGAATTATATGTAGATACACTCGATACTCGTTAGCGAGTATCGACGTTGTAAAGAAGATTTATGGCCTATTACAATTAAGATCTATCAATCGATGTTTCCCAAAAAATATTAAAATGAACGGTACTTTACACTCTATCGAAATAATCACAATTTTTATGATAATTAAAAAGTACGTGAGAAATATTACTTTATTTTATTTTGTACTAGTTTTAGTCTATGGTTTTGTTTGGATTCCCCGCCATAATAAATATATTTTAAATTAAAAGTTTCTAATATTATGTGATTTTTTTCCTTAGCTATTCTTTTGACGTATTTTGTACTAGCGACTACTTTCGCTTCGCTCGAGTTCGTCCCTGGGCTTAGCGTTAGCGAAGCCACGGATTCCGCTACTTAAAATAAATAAGATTTATAAAATATAACCTCCTCCTTTTTTAAAGTCGATTAAAAAGTAGCCTAAGTTACGACTTATAACATTAGCAAGTGAAAGTCCTGTTAAAATCGGTTCAACTGTTTCCAAGCTTAGCCGGAATGAATAGATGAACAGACAAAAATTGTAAAACTTGATTTTTCGATGCTAGTATCGTATATGATATTCATATTTTCATATGCATTTAGTATCTTTTTGTATTTTTACACAATTTTGATTACCAACGTTTGGACTTCCTCACAGCTTGGCCCCGTGGCTTTACTCGCTAAACCTGGGGACAAACCCGAGCGAATCGAGGGTGAGTCGCTAGTATTAAATGTAAAATATTCACGATAGATTATCGTGAAAACATACTTTCTTTTTACGTATTTACTTACTTAATGTTTATATTATTATAACTTTTTATAACATCTTGTTGTAAATTGATTTTACATGTAACGGCGGCGGCCAGATAAAGAGTCAGACCGAAACAAACAATAAATCATCCCATAAAACTAATCGTGGAAAAACACTAATTGTGTATTAGATGCATGGGATGTTACATGAATTATTATCTATGGTTCAAATAAAACTTTTTGGATTTGTATGTTGGTATCATTGAAACTGTCAAATTTGACAAATGATGTGTCTATACTTTTTATTATATACCTAATTACTTCTTTTCTGTCTAAACGTCATTTATTTTTAGCTGTTGATTGATAAATTGTTCAAATTTAAATGAATAAAGATAATAGAAAAAATTATAACTTTTTACCGATACAAATAAGATTTGTGCCTGTTCCTTCTATAGCGAAACAATTAAGTTATAACATGTTATTTTAGACATATTTAAAAAATAAACTGCCTCGGTGGTGTAGTGGCTAGCATGTACGGTCATACATCGAGAGGTCCTGGGTTCGAGTCCCAGGTCGGGTCAAGTTTAATCATTGAGTCTTTCTGTTTAGTAAGCCTCAGTAAAAGCCCGGAGTTGGGAAGTTGGCGGTGTGTCACCCCCGTGCCTCGGAGAGCACGTAAAGCCGTCGGTTCTGTGCCTAAGCTCTCACTGGTCGTGTCGAGTAGTCGTCCCACCGGAGTATGAGAGTGATAGAAATAGGGAGTGCACTTGTGTCTGTGCGTACACTTGTGCTCTATAATATCTCCTGCGCAGTTGGCCAGTCTCAATGAGATTGACAGCCATGGCCGGAATCGGTCGGAGAACATTATTATTATTTAAAAAAATATGCAATATACAAACTCGAATTTGGTACTTTTTAGTACAACTATTACTATATATTCATTAATTTTAACAATATTTCATACCATCAATATATATTTATTCAATTTTTATTGATGGTATGAAATATTGTTTGGCAAAAGGCTTTTGCCAAAGTCATTGTAAGATAAAAAAGCACTACTTTGTCTATACTTAACGTTAAATAGAACATGCAGACCCACAATCCGTCTGAGCGCGTGCGGCGAGAGTGTGGAGTTGCAATAAAGATTAGCCGGACTGCGGTTGGAGTTACTTTAATTTAATGTATAATTTAGTTAAAAGCTTTTAAGTGCGACAGAACTGCCCAACACGCAGTGTCCAAAAATTAATAGGTATTTCAAAATGGAGTGGTGATTCCAAATCTCTTAATGTTTCGACGACACGTTTGGTAGTAACACGAATTTCTGTGCCAGCGGTCGTCGGTTCGAGTCCCGCTGGGGGCATTCATTTTTTGAGCACGAATGTTTGTATTATTATTATTATGTGAAGTAGAAACAAACATTTTTTATACATGAACAATCATAAACAGAGGTTTATTGACTAGTATTTGTTAACAAAATATCAAAAAATGCGATGTGGCTAACTTAAGGGCACATTTTTAATATTTTTTTAAATAAATATAAGGTAAACAAAGATACATTTATAGTGAACAAAAAAGAACAAACGAACATTTTTAAAATAAAACTTCAAAAATTTAAATAGAATACGTCGGGGGCTAACTTTAGTGATACAGCTAATAGGCTTGTGGCTAAAGTTGATTTACTACACGAATATAACTTTAAATACATGCATATTATATAGTAGTATAGTTTATATTTACAACAACAATTAAATTAATGTCCCCAGCGGGACTCAAGTAGGAATATTAAATAGTAAATCTATTTCTGCGCCAAATTTCATCTATATTGGTTCAGCCGTTCTGGCATCATGGAGTAACAAAAATCCTACCAAACTTTCATATTATGATAGATAATTAATATTTAGTAAGATAAGATTAAATATTTCTTAGATTTTCGCTATAATTTGGGCATTTTACAAACAAAGTACATTTTTTTTCTACATAATAAAATAATTAAATAAAAAAGCTTTGTCAAAAACAAAACTAATATCATTAAAAGTATAACAAGTTTATAACTATCTGACGATAGATGGCGCTGATCGTTTCTAAAACGCGCTATCGTTTGGACAGAATCGGATTCTGGTCCAGTGGTTTTTACGTATTTTTGATGCTGTATATAGAACGACAATGGTAGCCCAGCGGTAACGCATCGCTTGGATAACCCAGTGATGCGGGTTCAAATCCGGGTCTCGCACCTCTGATATTTTCATGTGCGAATCATTTATATCATGATTACCACTTGTCTTACGGTGAAGGAAAACATCGTGAGGAAACCTGCATGTCTGAGAAAACCTAACAAGTTTTCGAAAGGCATGTGAAGTCCGCCAACTCGCACTAGGCCAGCGCGGTGGACTATGGCCTGATCCTCGTACTGAGGGAGGCCCGTGCCCAGCAGTGGGACGTTAAAAAGGGCTGATAATGATGATGATGATGATAGAACGAAAGTTCTAAGAACGGCTTATAATCTTTATATTTAAATAATTCTCCTGTATGAGTGTATGTCATAAAACTCCTCCTAAACGTCTTGACCGATTTGGTTGCAATATCTTGTGTGTGTTCGAGTGTATTCGAGAATGGTTTACATTCACAACGGTCCACTACAAAATGTATTATTTAAATTAAATAGGCTTTAAATTAAAATTAGTCGTTGCTAGGCAACGTTGTATTGCTCTTGTTTCCTGAAATACTTCACCGGGAGCAAAAGTTTATAAAAAAATTCTGTGTTCAGGACAACGTCTGTCGGGTCTACTATCATCATCACTACATAGTATAAAACAAAGTCGCCTTTTCTGTCCCTATATCCCTATATCCCTATGTACGCTTAAATCTTTAAAACTACGCAACGGATTTTGATGCGGTTTTTTCCAATAGATAGAGTGATTCAAGAGGAAGGTTTATATGCTAGGCGATCCCGCGGCTTTGCCTGTGCTAAATCTAGGGAAGAGCCCGAGCGAAGCGAGGGCGAGTCGCTAGTTCTATATATTATGTAAAAATGATGAATGTTCCTTAGTCTCGCTAAAACTCGAGCTAATTTTTGGTCTTGAATTATTTGTGGAAGTACAGAGAATGTTTAAACGATGAATAAATATGAAAATGCTCGGAATTAAATAAAAACAACAATTTTGTTTTTCCTTTGATGTGTCCCCCTTCGTTCAGAAATAAAATTGAAAGAATAGTTTAAAATGAATAACTAATTAGAATTTTTATATCTTTCTAACTACATATTTATTCTCAGGAAAATATATAATCTCTATAAAAAATAAACTTAATTTTATTTATTTTAAATAACGCAAAGAAGCCAGGGGCTTCTTCGCTTAACCCAGGGACAAACCCAAGCGAACCGAGGGTGATTCGCTAGTTACATATAACATATTTTCTTCACTTTTCCACTATTTCGTATCCCTTCGTAATCTTCACTTAACTCCGAACGTCAACTGATCTCTCTCTGGAAATTCTTCTCACGCCCCGCAAGGGGCGTGGGGAAACGGTACCAGGGCATAGCCCTCTGATCGTAGTGTCAAAACGCCACCCACTAAGATGGGTGTGTCCCTGGGTGAGTCCACATAGTGGACTCTGTACTGGGGGTGTGCAGGGCCGAGCTAATGCAATAGGGGCGGTCAGCCCAGCCGGGTGAGACCCTCAGTTACCCTGAGGGAGGCCCAGCTAAGCGACCAGCGACCCTACTGCGACTCAGGCAACTGATCTCTCGACACACTGCCGGCCTTTTTATGTGCGTAAATTTAGAACATTCTAGTATCGAAAATTCAAAATGTTTCTAGTAACTTCCAAATCTTTCCTGAAAATGCGTTGTCTCTCTCTGACACATTAAAATTTGCAATAAATTGTTCTTGTTATCTAATTGTCAAAAGTTAGAAATTGACATTCGCTGTTGTAAGGCATGGTACAAGCGTGCTATTATGTCGAGTTCGCACTATATTCCGCGACAGTATTAAGTTACATAAATAGTAGTTTTAGTGAAGAATATGCTACTACTACATTATTAGTTACTTACTTATTACTAGAAATTACAATTTAATTCTATATACATAAAGTTCTGAGTCGAATCAGTATATAAATAAATGTGGACAAGAATCTATAGTTTTAGATTTTTTATTTGTTGTCTGTATGATCACGAGAAAATTAATAGACCGATGATGATGATGAAAGCTATGGTTTAATAATATTTTTTTAAATGTATATGAAAACTAGCGACTCGCCCTCGCTTCGCTCCGGCTCTTCCCTAGATTTATTATGCATATAAACCTTCCTCTTGAATCACTCTATCTATTAAAAAAACCGCATCAAAATCCGTTGCGTAGTTTTAAAGATTTAAGCATAGGGACAGAGAAAGCGACTTTGTTTTATACTATGTAGTATATATAAGGAATTACATTTTCGGCACTTTTTAATAAAATAAACTCGATTTTTTTAATTCCACTGGACAAAGTTTGATGACATTGGTATTGTAGTATGTCGTTAGTTTGTTATTCAGGACAACATATATTACTTTTTTCACGGATTTTTGAGACTCCGTTCCTATTGGTCGTAGCGTGATGTAATATAGCCTATAGCCTTCCTCGATAAACGGACTATCCATTACAAAAAGAATTTTTCAATTCCGACCAGTAGTTTCTGAGATTAGCGCGTTCAACCAAACAAACACACAAACAAATAAACAAATAAACAAACAAAAAAAACTCTTCAATATGCATAGATAATTTGCTTAGGCGTTATTAAACAAAATTAAGATAAATGTATCATCTGCACAAAAATAAATATAATATTTAAACAATATTAAGCAATATGATATGTACTAGTTAAATGAACCGTGATTAGAAGTGATGGGGTCTCTTACACCCCTAGTATACAGTTTGTAATTTAATTGTTAAGCGACAATGCCTCTGGCTGGTTTTTGGAGGGTGACCGTTTTGGACATTTTGGATAACATTTGTTGATTCCCAACACAAGTATCTTCGGATTACTTACTGGGAAGACCCGAATATAATTAATTGTAAAACACGATTAAGAAATAAAAAACTATTTTATTTTTATTTTATTTATTTGTCTTAATTTCATGTAATATCTTAGATAGTCTAACTTTCCATCTGTGTATATTTTTATTTTAGGCGTTAGTTCTGCGAGGTACGCGCGACTCAGAAAGAATTTGGATTCCAATGTTTAGATCGCGCGCGAAGACACGGGAAATGCTTTCCAACATGATTACCACTTGACACACAATGTATAAAGATATAGTGAGGAAGCATATGTGATAGAACCGAGTAGTGTTCCCTTTCCAACCTTTACCGAAACCTCTTTCGTCAGAAAGACACGTAAAGTCCGTCGCATTTGGCCAACATGGTGGACTATGGTCTGATTCCCCTCTTATCGAAGGGAGGCCCATGCCCAGCAATGGGATATGAAAAAAGAATATACATATAGCAACATTAGTTGCTGTTTATGAAATACAAAAACAAAAGTAAATAGCAACACTAGAGTAATGTCACATCTCCTGGGAGTTACAGATGCACTGACGCTAATTAGTTTGATAGTTGATATGCGAGTGGGGTCCACTTTTACGTATTTAAGTAACCATGGCTTGCAACTATAAAGATATAAATAATATTTTTTATGTATAAATAAGACACTAACTGAGTATAATCTGTATATTAAATATTTTTGGAAAATCTTATTGAGCTAGTATTATTACGGTGAAGGAAAACATCGTGAGGAAACCTGCATGTCTGAGAAAACCTAACAAGTTTTCTAAAGACATGTGAAGTCCGCCAACTCGCACTAGGCCAGCGCGGTGGACTATGGCCTGATCCCCCTCGTACTGAGGGAGGCCCGTGCCCAGCAGTGGAACGTTGAAAAGGCCTGATGATGATTATTATTATCGATACTGTCTGTGACTGCATCACGAAAAACTACTAGATAGATTTTGATGAAGTTCGGTATGATAGCTGGTTATCCGGTCATCATATAGGATACTATTGACTGCGGGAAAATATCTCACTTTTTAGAAATCTATATTAACCGTTAAAACCTACATAAGGACCAAATCATCAATCATAGGAAAAGTGAGAAGAAGATCTCTCACTATAACGATTGCACTATCCGAGAAAAAATAGAAGCAATCCATAAAAGTAAATGCTGGAAAGTATAATCATTCCTAAGCCGAGAACCAAACCCCAATGTACGTCCCTAATTCTGAATTACTTTCAATAGCTATTAAAGCTCAAATAACAAATGTACCGACAGAGGGTTGTAATAGTTAACATATAATAAAAATTATTGCTTAAACACACTTTTAATAATAAAATTAGGTGAGTGAAATTGAGATGTCCCCAGTGAATGGGGAGATTTGGATGGTGTTATGCAATATTTTTACTTTAACTGTTAACGACTTATTTGGCTTAGTATGTAGTGCCCTACTTTCTGTGCCAGCTGTCGCAGGTTCGTGTCCCGATGGGGACGTTCATCTGTGTAATGAATACGAATTTATATATTCCAGTTATGCGTTTATTTGTAAGTTTATGTAAAGTTATAACTATCTGGTATACTCAACATAAGCTTCGAACTTAACATGGATCTAGATGGTGCAGTGCGTTAATGCATATTAAAAATATAATCCATGACTGGAATACACACATTAGCACTCGTCATTAAATTATTACACCTAGCGGGACTTGAACTCGCGACCGCTGGCACAACAAGTAGGTATCGTAGCTACAATTCCGAAATTTAATCTAATCTGAATAAAATACACATAAAAACTTACAAATTTAATTTTTAATATTAGTGCTTAAATAAACTTAAGTACTTGACTCCCTTATGCATTAACCGTCCATCGCATCAAAATGTCAGGGGGTGAATAGAGCCATTGCGGTACATTTGATTGAAAAGCGATTAATAACATCGAGTTGTTAATTTTATATACTAGCATTCGCTCACGGTTTTGTTTAGTGTAAAATAAAATCATTTTTTTTTCAAATTCTTGTAAGGTATATTATAAATGCGAAAGTTTGAGAGGATTTACGAAAGGATGTTTTACCCAAAAATAATTATTTGAAAGATTTTTATGCTATTTCATCGTTCATTATAATTTTTTGTCAAAATACTGTTGAGGCTCAGTAATTTTATCAGTACATCAATATATAAATAAAATTGAAGTGTCTGTTTTTAATTTCAAATTAACAGCTTTTCACTAAATGCATATGAAAGTATATACGGTACTTACATAAAAAATCAATTTATAAAATTTTTGTCTGTCTGTCTGTCTGTTCCGGCTAATCTCTGAAACGGCTGAAACGATTTGACGGGACTTTCACTCGCAGATAACTAATGTTATAATGAGTAACTAAGAAAAATTATGAAAATCCGATTAATTTATTTTAACATACGCCCAGCGAAGCGGGCCAGGTTTGCTAATTGCTAGTTGTAACTTGTAGTGTAAACTTTAAAGTAGAATATTCTACAATCTACATTGTATTACTACTAGTAAAAAAAAAAAATAGTATTGATTAATAGATCTGTGGTATTACTATACAGGTATCTAAATTCATAATTCCTAATCATATTAATATATTATCTATAGTCTATACTAATATTATAAAGCTGAAGAGTTTGTTTGTTTGGTTGAACGCGCTAATCTCAGGAACTACTGGTCCGAATTGAAAAATTCTTTTTGTGTTGGATATTCCGTTTCTCGAGGAAGGCTATAGAGTATACTAGTGATGCAACGAATACGAATACGAATACGAATATTCGTATTCGCCGAATAGTAGGTATTTACCGAATATTCGTATTCGCCGAATATCATCACGAATATTAAAAGCAAAATATTTATTACCCAACCCAAATTACGTTTTGGCTGGCATCGTGTATCCGAACGCACCTACGCACTATATACTGTTTACGGGGATTACCCTAACATTGAATAAAAAGAGTTATTCTCAAGTTGTCAATTGTTACTTGTTTAATAACTTAAAAAGATTAGGTGCTCCTTACGTGTAGTGTTGTTTTATAGTACGTATTATTCGAGCTATTTTTTTCTCTTGTGTGTAAAAATGTAAAATCTTTGAAATAATTTCAAATTAAAATGACGTCTTTATTATTTACTAGCTGACCCGTGCCCACTTCGTTGGACATAATGTTAATAATCCTTTTTTAGTACAGAGTGTTTAAATAATTTAAATTATTTTATTAATATTAAAAATTAAAAATTAAATTATCTATACTAATATTAAAAAAACTACTTTTTGTCACTTAAATATAAAAGTTAGACATATGCTGTCGTTGACTTTTTTGTAGTCATTTTTAAGTTCCACATCTTTTCTCTAGAACTCAAAAATATATCTTTCATAGTTAAGGCAGCGTTCGTAAGAAACGCTTTCATTCGACCGTTTTTTCTCCGATTCACTTTGCAAAACGGACTACCACGTAAAATTTTTTTTTATTTTTCGGTTTTTTATATAACCTATGACACTGCAATAATGTGGCTTTCTATTGGTGAAAGATTTTTTAAAATCGGTTCAGTAGATCCCGAGATTACCCCTTACAATTTAACAAATAAACAAACTTTACTTCTTTATAATATTAGTATAGATTGCCTTGTTGAATTATTCGTATTCGTATTCGCCGAATAGTAGATTTGATATTCGTATTCGTTAAAGTAGTATTCGTTGCATCACGAGAGTATACTATAGGCTATATTACATCACGCTACGTCCAATAGGAGCGGAGCGTAGCAACAATGAAAAACGTTGCAAAAGCGGGAGATAATAATTTATTTTAATTTTCAGCCTTTACAACGCGAACGAAGCCGCAGGAAAGGCTAATTTTAACTATTAAGTTCCATTATAAACTGTTTCTAGAACATTCGTTCTATTAACAGTATCAAAAATTCAAAATAATTCTAAAACAAGCGGTTTCACTTAGTTACCTACTGTGCAACAGCGCCTTAAGTACTTCCCAACTGAACCAAACGATAGCGCGTTTTAAAAACAATCACCGCCATCTATCGACGAATAGTTAAAACTTGTATGCTATACATTTAAACATATTTTTTGTTTCGTTTGACAAAGGTTTTAATCTATATTATTAATATTATAAAGCTGAAGGGTTTGTTTGTTTGGTTGAACGCGCTAATCTCAGAAACTACTGGTCCGAATTGAAAAATTCTTTTTATTTGTTGGATAATCTGACGATTATCGAGGAAGGCTTTAGGCTATATTACATCACGCTACGACCAATAGGAGCGGAGCATCAATGAAAAATGTTGCAAAAACGGGATACATTATTTCTTTTGATTGTCAGCCTTTATAACGCGAGTAAAGCCGCGGGAAATGGCAATTTTATATATTATGTACAATTATATGTAGGGATGTGTAACTCAGCTCAGAGCCGGTTTAAATATTCTGCTTACAGCAGCTTGAGCCGTAGAGTTGCGACTCAGTTGCCAGATAAACGGTTCACAGCTCACTTGAGTCACTACTACCTAGTATAGTATTATGTGATCTGTGCTATTACCATAGATTATATTAAATAAATATAAATATGTTCGGACATATTAATAAATATCCAAAATATTAGCTACTTACCATAATAAATTACGTATATTTGTAATATTAATACATACGACATACGATTATGCATACGATTTATTAAAAATGAAAACATTACAGAACGATGAAAATATATTAATAATAATATTATTTAATACTACTTGTGAGTTGTGAATGTTGTAGTTTGTTAACGACATATCTATCAGGCTAAGACCACAGATTAAGTATTAGTTACTACGTAAGCTAAGACGCAGAATACTTTGAACTCTTCTTTTTACATCTCTGTAAAAAGAAGAGATCACATTTGTATGAATACTTTTTCTTCTCATAATAATAATTCATTACACACTCCGTGTTTTAAAATAATATTAGATCAAAATCAAAATATACTTTATTCAAATAGACTTTTACAAGCACTTTTGAATCGTTACTAATTTTACATTTTAAATTTAATTAAATGTCAGTGTAGTTAGTTTGTATTTTAATAATAGTAGATTAGTAGCCAAGGGCTGTAAGACTAAGGCATCAATTGCAGCCCGAGATATTTAGGCGCACGAGCGCAGCGAAGGCGCCTATAGTTCGAGGGTGGGTGCAATTGATGCTTACACCCGAGCTAACTATTCTGCTTTACATCTCTCATGTTCGGTAAGTAGATTCTTATTACCTCCAAATGGGGCTTCTAGGTGACTAATTAGCGCTCTAGGGTAACAATGTAGCTAAAAAAGCCCTAGGGCGGTAAGTAATTAAAAAAAACACTTCTTTCTTTCAAAAAGTTCGCGTACATCTAACCATCATACTGGCAATAGACATCATGCATTCAGCCCAATGACCAAAGAGGTCGCTTTGCTATTCAGCCTTGTCTTCGTGTGAGTATAATAGTCGTTAATTGTAAATATCGAACGGCGAAACTCAATTTCGATCTTGAAGAAAAAATTTAAAAGTTCTTTACTTGATTCTTTTTAATGAAAAAAGGCGGGAATAGAAAACTTTTACTTTAAATATTGTTTGTTTTTGGGATTTTTTATAATTACGTACTAATTAGGAAAAAACATGAGTTCTTCAAGTGATGACGATATAAGCTGCACTCCCGATTCAATAAAAATGGAAGCTGAAGAAGCAATTAACAATATTTTGCCTGAAACTTCTAAAGAGAGATATTTGAAAACTTACGACGAGTTCATAAAGTGGCGAACAGAAAAACGGGTAAAGTCTTTATCCGAAACTGTATTCTTAACATACTTTAGTGAGCTATCAAAAAAGCTGCAGCCATCTAGTTTGTGGTGCATTTATTCAATGTTAAAAGCAACTATGAGTACTAAACACGACATCAATATCAAGAACTATTCAAAATTATCATCTTTTCTAAAAAGACAATCTGCTGGGCACAAAAGTAAAAAGTCAAAGGTTTTTACAGCGCAAGACGTGAAAACATTCATAAATGAATCTCCTGATGACATATATTTAGGTGTAAAGGTACGTAAAATAATAATCATAATATAATGGTAATACTTCATAATTAATTTTTTATACTCTTACAATCCTATAAAACATACTTATTTTTATATTTCGCTTGTTTAAGGTAGTTCTGATCTTCGGTATAACTGGCGCATGCCGAGGTATTGAATTGACAACTATAACAATAGAGAACATAGAACAATAGGGTCAGTTGTTAGTAATTAAACTACCGACACAAAAACTACAATTGACCGAATATTTGTAGTTCCTCAAGAATTCTCTGAATTCGTACAAAAATACAGAAATCTTCGTCCTGAAAATGTGAACACCATCCGATTTTTTTTAAGTACCACCAAGACAAGTTCTACAAACAAGTTATTGGAAAAAATACCATCAGAAGTATGCCGAAGCAAATTGCAAGTTATTTAAAGTTAGCAAACCCGGAATTGTACACAGGTCATTGCTTCCGGAGAACATCGGCTACACTTTTAGCCGATTCTGGGGCTAACTTAACCACTATAAAAAGGCACGGTGGGTGGAAATCCAGCAAGGTGGTTGAAGGTTACATTGAAGATTCCATACAAAATAAAAGTAAAATTACCAACAAAATAACGAAAACTATTCAGCTTTCAAAAAATGAAACATCTTTTTCAAAAGATTATCCGCAACCGTCAACTTCTGCTGAAGTAAGCTTCATCCCGTCAGATTTTGTCCATGACCAACAAATATCACAATCTCAAACTATTAACATACCCAAAAGCACCTGTCCTTAAAATTTAAAAATTGTTCTCATTTCACTATAAATTTCAACAAATAAAATGTTTTATTCTTGTAATGCCGGTTTTTTTCTACTAACTTCACAATCGAGATGTAAAGCAGAATAGTTAGCTCGGGACAGTCGGGTGTAAGCATCAATTACACCCTCGAACTAAATATGTATATATAAATATATCGGGCTGCAATTGATGCCTCAGTCTTACAGCCCTTGGCTACTAATCTATTATTATTATTATAACTTAAAAGCCGTTTCTAGAACTATTGTTCTATATACAGCATCAAAAATACTCAAAAACTACTGGTCTGATTTAGTCACTTCTGTGCAACAGCGCTTTAAGTACTTCCCGACTGAACCAAACGATAGCGCGTTTCAAAAACGATCACCGCCATCTATCGACAGATAGTTAAAACTTGTATGCTATACCTTTAAATATATTTTTTTGTTTTGTCTGATAAAGGTTTTAATGTATTAATATAATTATAAAAACCATTTAATTTATGTTAACTTACGCCTTAAAATATATACTAACTCACCTACGTACGATGTATACTACATTTGAAGATGTTAATTATTTGAAATATATATAATAATACTTACAAAATGCAAAATATCTATTTTTATTTTACATTTTAAATACTTTTTTCGAAATGTATTTAGTATTTTATTTGAAATACTTTATATTAATATTTAGTATTTGTAAAATACAAAATAGTTTTGTTCCATTTTTTTATTCATAACTAGCGACTCGCCCTCGCTTCGCTCGGGCTCTTCCCTAGATTTAGCACAGGCAAAGCCGCGGGATCGCCTAGTTATGCATATAAACCTTCCTCTTGAATCACTCTATCTATTAAAAAAAACCGCATCAAAATCCGTTGCGTAGTTTTAAAGATTTAAGCGCACATAGGGATATAGGGATATAGGGACAGAAAAGGCGACTTTGTTTTTATACTATGTAGTGATAGTGATTTATTTATGAACGCACTGATCGTGACCCTAAAATCTAAATGTTGTCTCCATTGTCACCAAAAACAACAATACCAATATTGTGTGTCAAATAAATCTGAATTCTGAGTCTCTTTGATCAATATCAAATATAGTATAATATTACTTTTTCTATTTTCTATTATCTAATTAATCATATTATAATAAGTATGTATGTAATAAGTGGTAGTGCCATGCTTGTTACCTTCAGGTAGCAGCCGAATATAGCTCATTAGTACCACTCTCTCACAGAAGACCGGCGTGAAGTGGCAGCTATGCTGTCGCGTTTCGTCCGGTGAGTGAGAGTCCGGGAGGCCCACTCTCCTTGCATTTTGTATTTAAATATTTTTATTTAAAACTATTTTGTATTTCTATTTGAAATAGTAAAGTAACAATGTATTTGCATTTAGTATTTAAATACTTTTACTAAACTATTTTTCACATCTCTATACATTTCTCAGAGATGAAATGTTTTCCCGCAGTAAAATGTGTCCTTATTGACCCGGATACCCAGATATCACTATACTAAATTTAATCAAAATCTGTCCATTGGTTTTCTTGTGATGCCGTCACAGACAGACAGACTGAGAAAAAAGTTTTATAAACTATAGATTTGGCCCCTATGTCAATAATATAACAATTTCAATAAAATTGTGATGTACAAATGCGACTTAGTTAGAATTATATTATACTAGCGACTCGCCCTCGCTTCGCTCGGGCTCTTCCCTAGATTTAGCACAGGCAAAGCCGCGAGATCCACTAGCTATGCATATAAACCTTCCTCTTGAATCACTCTATCTATTGGAAAAAACCGCATCAAAATCCGTTGCGTAGTTTTAAAGATTTAAGCGCACATAGGGATATAGGGATATAGGGACAGAAAAGGCGACTTTGTTTTATACTATGTAGTGATGATGATGATGATGATGTTTTGGAACGAAGTTCCTTATGGCCCTATGGGGCGTTGCGGAGGAGTACTGGTCCGGGAGGTAGCGTTGCATTTTTCATAGTGATTTCAGGCTGATCCATTTTAGATTTTATTGATAGTTTAGATGAAGATAATAATCGAAAAATTGTTCAGCAGGCGCACCTGAGGTGGACGGACGAGATGAAAAATTTTGATTATGTCAAAAATAAAAAATTTAAAAACGATTTCAGGTCGCTTAATAATTTGTTGAGTGATTGTTTGTATAATATAAAACAATACAAAAATAGTCAGCAGGATAGATAACGGTGGATTACACGTCAGCAGCCGACATAAACCTGATTAAAAAAAAATAATTTTGATTCATTTCAGGTCGCATGAAACTAATACACAACAATCTTTTCATCAATTAATTAATAAAAAAAAACGTCAGCAGGCTATTCAACGGTGGTAAGGTTGTCAGCAGGGGGGTAAAAGGTAGCGTTACATTTTTCATAACGATTTCAGGATGATCCATTTTAGATTTTATTGATAGTTTAGATGAAGATAATAATCGAATAATTGTTCAGCAGGCTCAAAATGGGTGGACGGGCTGGATAAAAAATTTCGATTATGTAAAAAATAAAAAATCCAAAAACTATTTCAGGTCGCTTAATAATTTGTTGAGTGATTGTTTGCATAATATAAAACAATACAAAAATAGTCAGCAGGATAGATAACGGTGGATTACACGTCAGCAGCCGACATAAACCTGATTAAAAAAAAATAATTTTGATTCATTTCAGGTCGCATGAAACTAATACACAACAATCTTTTCATCAATTAATTAATAAAAAAAAACGTCAGCAGGCTATTCAACGGTGGTAAGGTTGTCAGCAGGCGGGTAAAAGCTGCTAAGGCTAACTAATGGCTACGTGCCATTCAATCTTAGTAAAAGGCAATCAAATATTTCGCTGACAGTTATTCGAGCCTTAAATAGCTGACCCTTATTTTATTAAATACATTCTTTAAACTAACTTTATTATTAATTTAAACATTACTGTATAAAAAAATCACATATATTTAGGGGGGTAAACTCAATACTACATTCATTAATGAATGTTTCTCGCTGTTCATTTCCTAATTTCTCCACATTAAGTAAGAAATCAGCAATTTCATGTGATGCTGCTTGACCTGTAGATAAATTAAATAAAAATCTTTGATCTAACTCTCTTGCAAATGGATTATTTTGTCTAATTTGGTTTATCAACTGTTGTTTTTGTATTGAATGTTTTTTGATTCTATTCTTGTCAAGATCAGCAGTTACGTCTTGATGTTTCTTTAAACCAGCTTTATCCATTACATAGCTGATAATCGCTGTCCGAATACTATGGCTCTTGCATCAACGTTGGCGAGCAGAAATTGAGTTCGTTGCATGTATTATACCAGTTAATTTGTTTGCTGCGTCAGCATTAATGGTTTGTTCTAAAGTGAGGTCAACTGGCTGCCGCGAAAATGGTTTGTCGGTTCTTTTCACCCCAAAGGAACCTTTTTGGAACTGTAATTCTAGTCCAGGATGATTTAATGAAACTCGAACGTCTAAAAAAATTTTTAGATCGGAAATTTAGTGCGAGGTTAAATTCTATTTTTACTGGCTTAATTACCATGATAATCAAATCTATAATTTTGTTGATTGAACTAATTATATTATATATTATTATATACGAACAGTATATTAAATGATGAAAAGTGTAGTGATATATTGAGGGCGGAAAGAATTATTATCAGTCAGCTCGTATAAAACAATTAGAATAATATACCAGCTATGTTCCAAAGGAAAAAAAAATATATGATTTTTTATACAGTAATGTTTAAATTAATAATAAAGTTAGTTTAAAGAATGTATTAAATAAAAAAGGGTCAGCTATTTAAGGGTCGAATAACTGTCAGCCAAATATTTGATTGCCTTTTACTAAGATTGAATGGCTACGTACTTAGCAGCTTTTACCCCCCTGCTGACAACCTTACCACCGTTGAATAGCCTGCTGACGTTTTTTTTTATTAATTAATTGATGAAAAGATTGTTGTGTATTAGTTTCATGCGACCTGAAATGAATCAAAATTATTTTTTTTTAATCAGGTTTATGTCGGCTGCTGACGTGTAATCCACCGTTATCTATCCTGCTGACTATTTTTGTATTGTTTTATATTATGCAAACAATCACTCAACAAATTATTAAGCGACCTGAAATAGTTTTTGGATTTTTTATTTTTTACATAATCAAAATTTTTTAGCTACCCCGTCCACCCATTTTGAGCCTGCTGACTTTTATATCACTAAATGACAGCTAATAAACATTTGATTTCACCATGAATTATTCGACCTGAAATGATTATGTGATTTGCAACGCTACCTCCCGGACGATACCCTAGCCGGGAAAAAACATCCGTAGCGTTAAAAAAAAGCGTAAGATTTTTATGTATAGTCTATGTATGATGGCTATACAGTATCTAATGTATAATCTATGTGATGACTGTTATTATTATGAATTCTTATAAATCATTGTAAATAAAATAAAGGTGTTAAGATAATTTTGTAAAGTAGTTTTTTTTTTTATTTTTATCTATTATATTTTTAAAAAATCACAAAAATGTATACCCGAATAATTATTTTCTCCATACCGCTAATAGAACTTAAAATTAATAATATGATAATAAGGAACTTCGTTCCTATCCGGTGTCCCACGACACCACACGGCTTTTTTTAAATATTTTTTTTTATAAGTTGGGACATTATTACACACAGCGCTATCCAGTTTCGTGATGCGCTACGTGGCTTGTGTTACGGATACCAGATAGTTGATATTCTTCAATATATATAACTTTAAATAAATACAAATTATAAATATAAACACGCATGACTGGAGTACAAACATTCGTGCTCAACAAAAGTATGCCCCCAGCGGGACTCGAACCCGCGACCGCTGGCGCAGCAAGTAGTACAAACTGAGACAAACGTGTCGTCAATATAATATGTATAGATATGAAGATTACTTTAAAGATGTATTTTTATACACGTAAAGATTGATTATTCTTAATTATACTTTGAATAATTTATTATGCAATTAAATATTTTCTCGGGAAACTTTAAATGTCATATTAAATATACGTCCAACATGTATTGGGCGTAACTTTAAACGAAACATTTATGCATTTATATTGAATCGAGGGGCATTATTATTTTATTGACTAAGGGTCGATTATCATATCTTTATAATATTATTACTACCGAGCGAGTGAAGCCGCGGGTTCCGCTTGTTATACCTATACTGAAACCTTTCTGAGAACCATCCATTGGTGAAAACAGCATGAAAACCGATGCAGTTGTTTTTGAGTTTATCTCGAACAGACAGACAGACGCGGTGGAGGACTTTGTTTCATAATATGTAGTGCTGTGTAGATTATTATTATTTCAACAATGTCTGAGGAGTTAGTTGTTCCTAGCATATTCATTACATGTTCTTTTCAGTTCTCTTCTTTGCGGAATATTTTTTTTTCTACTTGACTTATCGGGTAAAGGTCTTTCGTTTATGTATCTATTGAGTCAGTATAATTATATTTTCAGATGAGTATTTGGATTCGGAAATGTACGATTTCTTAAAACTTTTATTTTTATTACCTAACCGATTTTGGTCACGATAGCCAAAACCTGTTTCAGCAATATGACGAGTAGATATTATAGCATGGCGCGTATGTATGAAAACACAACGTTCATCCTCTATTTCTGTCACTCCCATGAGAGAGTGAGATTACAATTCGTCATAATATAATTCTCTATTTTTGTTACAGAATGGGCCTCAAACTTCGCCAACTCACCGACGGCCGACATCTTGTTCAAGTAATATACACACCAAATGGAGTCATTCAAGATTGCGAGTACATTACTGAAGGAAAATCTGCGAGAAATTTTCTTAAAACATTAAGAAAAGAATTGAAAACGGCGTTAGACGAAGAAAGTTATAGATTACAGGAGAAAAAATCATTGGACAATGAGAAGTTTTACCGCCATTTTGGCAATGTGACATTTCGAATATTAAAAAATGGCGACAACTTGCCGCCTAATATTGCGTCATGGTTCAATTATGACAGATTAAAAACAGAATGCTTCGAAAGGCATGAAGAATTAACGTATATGATGGAACACAAAAATAAAGAAAATGATAACGGTCTCACAAGGTATGTATTTCATACGCATTGCTCTCACCCATATTTGCACGTGCTTTAAAAAATAAAACTGTCTATGATAAAAATTTCGCCAATGCAATGACCTCTTTCACACTGCACCTCTATAATGGATCTTACGTCGATTTACAACGTTATTATGCTATAAATTATGTATATACTCAAGCATTTAATTATTATTTTTTTATAAATAAGGTATATGATGTATCTGTAATATGTGTATGGTAAGAATTTAAACAGATGCGGAAAACAATGCGTTCAAGAAACACATGGATATATCAACTTTTTGGAATGGAAACTTATTAATTTTAATATTTATTAAGTCAGAATCAAAGTTAACATAATGTTCAGTACTTTTTATTTTTGTATATAATTTATGCGCACGACATTATTGCACGATTATCTCATCTCTGACTTCATATTTTTTATTTTATATTTCTTGTATTATTCCTATAATGTAATAAAACAAATGTCAATCATGAAAATAATGTTTTGACAGATGTTAACTTTGGACAACAGATAATAATAAGATTAATGGGATTTATCATTAAGTAACCAAAACCTATTATATTGTAAAAATATTTTATGAAAATAAATAGGTTGTATTAGTATTGAGAAAAATCTACTTCATTCTTTTTCAATGGCTTCTAGAATCTTAGAATCATCTTCATTTATCATCTCATAAGTTTTTGCTTTTTACTTTTGGGAATTCACATCCACATTAAGGCTTCACTATAAAATTATAAAGCTTTTGGAAAACTTAATATTCAATTTAGCCGCCATTTCATGCATGGATGACAGGTCGCGCAGGTCTCTCAGGGAAAATTTCATAATGCCTGGAACAAAATGGTGCGGCGCAGGACAGTTGGCGGAGAAATACAACGATTTGGGTGTGGATAGAAAGGAAGATCGGTGCTGTAGAACACACGACAACTGTCGCATGAACATCGGCGCTTTCCGACGAAAATTTGGGCTTTTTAACTTCAGACCGTACACGATTTCGCACTGTAGGTGCGATAGGAGGTTGGTGAAATCATCTCTTTGAGCTTCTCCAGGGTTTTTGGTAGCTTCAGGTTTTCTGGTACTGAACAAGTATCGGAATCTGCAAATGTTTGCGATTTGGGATTGGTTTTGGGTGCATTATGCTGGTAAATAAATCTTTGTACGTAGATAACCGAGTTTGAACTTGAATTATTGTACATAACAATATTTTCTTTTGTGAGCAATAAAAAATAGAACTTAATCGTAGGTTCAAGACACTTTCGTATACGGTTTTATCTAATTTTATTAGGCGCATTCGTTAAATGAGAACATTTGTTACAACTTTATCAACTAAGTCGACGTTGTAAAAATTCTAGTGATCTATGTGTAGGCAGATTTACAGCTTTGTATGACGGATGGCGTTATTTACGATAAGGCCAATAACGTTGGTGGTCCAATAGAGACTTGAGGTCATTACATTGGCGTGAACTTTTCACGTCAAACACGGTAACGAAATAGCAACAAAATTGACAGAAAAAAGCGGGATTCCATGGAGTTGCTACGGGTTCCGGGAACCAAATGGTGTGGAAAAGGGTATTCGGCAACCAGATATTCCCAACTGGGAGGCTATGCACGGACCGACAGATGCTGTCGGGTTCACGATCTTAGATGCCCCTTTTGGATCGGTGGGATGGAGAAGAAGTATGGTTTATACAACTGGCGTATAAATACTCTAATGCATTGCAGATGCGATGAAAGGTTCGTATTATTAGGCATAACGATGACTTCGTAGGTCATTCTCGTGTAGAGCTAGCACTAATAGGATGTAGTATTAAAAAAAATGTGCTATGTCAAAAAACCGTTCAGCATGAAAAGATCGATATTTTAATATTTTGTGTTTATACGTGTTTGTGTGTTTGTGTGTTTGTGTGTGCTTAAAGATGTTTGTGCTAATTGTATATCGCTTGCTTTATGTTTTGTGTTGTACTTTTTTAGCTATTAGTTCTAGTTTATAAAAATATAGTCGTCTAGGATAATGTAGAGTAGTCCTACAAATATTTTTTTATATGATGATAATATGATGATATGTCGATAAAAATCATAATTTTTACTATAATCTAGCCATCAAAGGTGTAACGGATATACACTTACACACATTTTATTTTATAATATTAGTAGTCCAATGAAACACTGTAATTTAATATTCTTAATAATTCGTAGTACCTCAAAAGGACAAAACGGAACCCTAATAGAATCACCTTGTTGTCCGTCTGTCTGTCTGAAAGACCTTTTATCTCGGGAACGCGTGGAGGTATGGAGTTGAAATTATATTCATTTATACAGGTCTAGTCAGGTCCCTTGAAGCTGTGATAAAAATTAAAAGCAAACTTCTAAGTTTCCGTAAAAGATACGGCCTTATTATATTATTATACGGATTTATTTCAACACTCTTACTTATAATTTTTATACTGACAATACATTGATAACATCTCTTTGCTTTGCGTAGCTTTTAAAACTGCGCGTGCGCAACCACAACGCATATCTGATTAGTTATTTAGAAAAAGTTTTTATTGCATTTTAAATTAAGCTCTTGCCCATGCTTTTAAAAGCCATATAGACGAAAGATCAGAATGTACCCGAATGATCAAATTAATAGAGTCATTTCTTTGGACGCGGTAAAAAAAGTGAAATGTTCGTGAATAAAATAAGTAATAATAAAAAGTATCACTACCCTGTCTTCGGTGAGATAGGCGTTTAGTGCGGAATAGAGAAATATGTGGAGTATCTTAATTTAGGAAAAAGTTTGTTATATATTTTTTTAACAAAAATGTAAAATAAGATTTTTGGGCTATTCTTATATATGAACTAAATAGACAAACAAGTCCGCCTGGAATTAGCGTTAGCCCGCACATCCCTATGAAGCGCCATGCTGAATTTGAATTTTTGAAGTGAAACGTAATTAGAATCGTTGTGATTTCAAACTCGATGAAACGAAAAAATAAGTCCATAGTACCAGGCACTCAGAGACGGGAAAGAGTTAGCCTTAGTTAGATCTCGCCCACCGCGAGTCAGTGACATTTCTAACTCTGTCTAACTCGTGGGTGTGACCTTCGCGCGATCTCCCTCTCTCAACGAGCTTAGACGGGGTTATTTAGTATAAATATAAACAAGATTTAAAAGTTTGTCTGCCAAAGAGGTTACTTCTGACATGTGTACTTTGTACACACGCACTTTAATTTTTTTTTTAAATGGTAAAAGCCTTATAAATGAAACTATCTTTTCGGATTTGTCGCGGATTTATTTTGATTTTTGGTTCCCGACGTTTCGAATGCTTTGCAGCAATTAATGGTCATGGGAGAGACTAAGTCGCTACCGCTATTCGCGTAAACTAAGAAAGCATTATGGTAAATGTCTTTCATGTTTAAAAATTTTTCCCTTACGACTATATGTTTTCCCTTAGTTCTGAATTCTGATATTTAGACAGAGTGAAATAAAGAAGAAGATATTTCAAGCTAAAGCATTTTAAATAAATAAATTTTCAGCTAATGAGCTGGAACATTATTTATTTTACATGATTAAGTAATTACAAGGGCAGTAAGATTTTTTAAATCGAATGATGTAAGTAGGCCTTGGACTTCGCTTTGTGGTTTAAGGTGACATTTGGCTGGCTTTTATTTTATTTTGTCTGCAATTATATTTAAATTTTAAGTTTTATTACCTTTTAAAGGTAGGGCGGACTACACTTTTCTTTTGAAAACCCTATAAGTTCTCTCAGAGGAGGATTCCTCACGTTGTTATACTTAGTCGTAAGACAAATGATGTAAATGATTTGCATATGAGTATTTTCAAGGTGCGAGACCCCCGGTATTTGATCCCGCTTTACTCGGTTTCCCAAGCGAGCGTGTTTATTGGGCTACCACTGCGATATTGATTAATATGTATATGTATAGAAATAAATTAAAAATATTTTGCTTTTACTATAACTTTTTTCAAATGTATAACTACATATTACAAAATAAAGTTTCACACCGCTGTCTATCTGATCTTGACAAATTAAAAATATTAGGAAGAGGTAAAAAACAAGATTTTCTTACGAATACATGGAACTATTAGAATGCAAAAATAACACCATAAAACTAAACGTGTCGCTCTCATTTCAAATATTTTTTTCTTTACCGAAGTCGGTAAATATTACAACAAACTAGCGACTCGCCCTCGCTTCGCTCTTCCTTAGATTTAGCACAGGAAAAGCCGCGGGATCTGCTAGTTATGCAAATAAACCTTCCTCTTGAATCACTCTATCTATAAAAAACCGCATCAAAATCCGTTGCGTAGTTTTAAAGATTTAATCATACATAGGGATATAGGGACAGAGTAAGCGACTTTGTTTTATAGTGATGTTTCTAGTTTCTACGTCTAATAATAAGAGTCAACTCCACTCCTTTCCAAAGCTCGGCGACAATCACAAAAACCTGATATCATCTCATACCTTCTAATTGGTGGCTATAAATTAGTTTGTCCATCTGTTTGTTGTAGACGTTATGAAGTTTAATTAATACAACTAACATCATATGGGCACGTTTCGTAGGAAATTGAAAAATTATACATTTTTTGAGTGAAATGACTACTAACTTTTTTCCGCGGTTTCTTTTGCTATTTGATTGAAATTTTTATTCAGGAATATCTTATGTGACTAGCGTTTTTTCGTAGATTTGCTCGAGTTTAATTTGTTGAATTAATTAAATATAGAAATTGTAATGTAATGTTCCAAATTATATGTGACTCAAAAGTTTGTGAAAATGGAGGGATGTTTGCTTCTCTTTGACACGAACCTACTAAGCCGATTTCGATGTAACAGTAATCTCTACATTAGTATATTTAAATTGTATCTAAGTCGAACGTTTTATTGTAATAATATTATTATGAATACAGCGTTTGTGACTGCATCACGAGAATACCACAGGATTTTGATGAAATTTGGTATTATATAGGTGTAGCTAGTTATCCGGGTTAACATATATAATACACTAGCGACTCGCCCTCGCTTCGCTCATGCTCTTCCCTAGATTTAGCACAGGAAAAGCCGGTCTGCTAGTTATGCATATAAACCTTCATCTTGAATCACTCTATCTATTAAAAAACCGCATCAAAATCTGTTGCGTAGTTTTAAAGATTTAAGCATACAAAGGGATATAGGGACAGAAAAAGCGACTTTGTTTTATACTATGTAGTGATTATACATTCTACCACTGAAAAATATCTGACTACTGATATATATTAACTGCTATAACGTACATAGAGACGAACCCCATTTGAAAGAGCCACGGAAAAATATTAATCACATTATCCACGCTTCTTTTAATATTAACATTAAATAAAAACAAAAATAACCTATAAAAGAAATTTTGAAACGATCATAATAGAGTCATACGTTGTAATAATAAATTCATTGGCGACACGTTTGGCTCAGTTGGTAGTGACCCTGCTTTCTGTGACAGCGGTCGCGGCTTCGAGTTCCGCTGGGGGCATTCATTTGTTGATAGTCCAGTCATGGGTGTTTATATTTATAATATATATGTATTTAAAAAAAAAATATGTATGTAATATATCAACTATCTGGTATCCGTAACACAAGCCTCGAAGCCTCATCACGGAACTAGTTGGTGCTGTTGTAATAATGTCGCATCATATTTATTTATATGTATTTATACCGACCGACCGATTTCGGCCACGACGGTAAGTCTCATCGAGTGTAGCCAACTGTAGGAGATATTATAGTGCAGACACAAGTGCTCTCTCTGTTCCTATCACTCTCATACTCTAGACAATGGGTTGAAACACCGCCTTCTTCCCAATTCCAGGCTGTTACAGCGGCTTACTAAAAGAAATATTCAATAACTAAACTTGGCCCGACCGGGATTCAAACCCAGGACCTCCGGATGTACATCTACACTAAGGTACACATCGAAGCAGGTAAAAAAGATATTTAATACATGTACCGTATCTTTCGAAAACGACGCGCCGTGAAGATAAAATGATAAATAAGAAAAAACTTACAACAACCCATTCAAACTATTTCAACTCTGTTTTTAGAGCTTTTATGGACTGAAATGCATCCTTAATGTCATAGAACAATAATATATGAAAATGGAATGAATTACATCGATACATATAAATAAAATTGAACAGACACTGTTTGTAATTTCAAATTAACAGCTTTTCACTAAATGCATATGAATGTCTATCTATCAGTATATTTGTTTCGGCAAATCTCTGAAATGGCTGGACCGATTTTAACGGGATTTTCAATCGCAGATAGCTAACGTTATAAGGAGTAACTTGGGCTAATTTTATTTTATTTGTAAATTATAAAAACCGTTTAATTTATTTTAGCTTACGCCTACGAAGCGGGCCGGGTCGGCTAGTTTACAATAAATTAAATTTCGTAATAGTCCCACTAATACCTATCTTGGTATAGATATTACCTTAAGATTTTAAGGATGAAGTGAGAGTTAGGAAATGTGTTTAGTAATGTCTTTTTATTTGTATTTAAAATAAATACATCAGTTTTATATTAAATAATAACATCTTTAACTAAATCATAATACTCGTACCCTTTCTAATATTCCCTTATCTAAGGCATTTATTAGGGAGACCTTATATAGTCTACGAAATTCAATTGTGAATTCTCCCCCGTACTAATAAAGTCGATATTTGTATAAAATAAAAGTCTACCCTTTTTTTATAGGTAAAAATCAGAGATCGGCTCTAATGATATACTAATAAATATCTTCAAACTTCTACACCGTTTAATTGAGACCGTCAATACTTATATTTTATGTTTTTTATAGTTTAAAATACATTTTTCTCAGATATTTATATATAAAAATCTTCTGTGCGTGTGTATGTAATTGAACTCCTAAACGGCTGTACCGATTTTGATGAAATATTTTGTGTGTGTTCGAGTGGATTCGAGAATGGTTAAAATGGACATTGCGGTCCTCCACAAAATGTATTATTTGAATTAATAATTAATTTAACTGAGTCGAATCTTTACATTAAACAGTTTTGGTAAGTTATTGAAATAGTTATTATTATCGATGCAAAATATATTTTTTCTGTTTTTTTTTCTATCTAAGAAAAGAACGAGATTTTGGCAGATTTTAATAAAATTTGGTATGCTGATTGCTGGTTATCAGGGTCAACATATATGATACTTTTCCCTGTGGGAAAATATTACATCTCTAAGAAATATATAGTTTACATTTGTCTTTAACTTTTAAATTTCTCAATGTCACATAAGTAGCTGATACCGAATCAGATATTTTTGCAGACCATGCTCCTTTTTGGTACTACCAAAATTTTTAGTTTAAAATTAATAATAATAACAGACAAACCAACAGGAAATCATTAGTTAAATTTCTCTGGGAAGTCCAACCCGAGTTATATTTAGGGGTTAATCAGAATTTTGTTTACGAATCCATTGTTTTTAATCGCTTCCGCTTAATATGAAGCTCAAATCACGTTTCTTTGTAATGATTAGGAAACACTATTTACAGCCACTCCCTGGACTATTTAAAATGTTATAGGCGTCAGTAATTTCAATAAACAATTGCGAACGACTTCATTCACTTGGACTTAAATGTATTTATTCAGCCCTTTTTAATGTCTTACTGCTGGGCCTCCCTTCTATACGCGAGGGATCAGGCAATAATCAACCACGCTGGGCAAGTACGTGTTATCTTTTAAAAACTTGCTGGGTTCTCTCAGACATGCAGGTTTCCTCACGATGTTTTCCTTCACCATAAGACAAGTGATAATCATGTTAGAAATGAGTCGCACATGAAGATATCGGAGTTGCGAGCTCGGATTCGAATCCTCATCACTCGGTTATCCAAGCGAGCGCGTTACCACTGGGCTACCACTGTCTTTGGACTAAAATTTTGTCAAGTGCAGTGTGTTGCTACGATGCAAAGATGCCAAAATATAAAAGTTAGACATGGCATCTTGGTATTTCACACTTGTGACTAAGCCACATGTATATGTAATATGTTCAACCCTATATTCCTTCATAATAACTAAACAGTAATGATGATTTGTAAGTTAAATAAAGCCATGCCATAATATCTATAACCAACGTCATGAATATTATTATTTTTTTAGCTGTATATTAAAGAATAGTTAAGAAAAGAAAAAGTTCAATGCGTAAAGAGCGTATTAAAAAGATATAAACATTACGCAATTGTATTTTTTAGAACAATTTGTTATACATTATTTTCGCAAACAACTGTTTGAGTAGCGTTCACAAAAACCACTGTATTTTTACTAAATAATCGTGACAAAAATGATAAAAAGTGTAATTGCTGTCAATGTAACATCTCTAGGATTCTAAGGAACGTACAAGAAGGTGGTCCACTTCGGTGAGCGGTGTGTCATGCGGATTGCTCCTGGTACTTCTCTGGATAGCAGAGTGGACTGTGGAGCAACCCTCTTGGCTGTGTGGTCTGCTTCGGCAGACATGCCGTTAGAGAAGAAGTGAAGAAGTTTGTACGCTCCATGTAGACGGGGGGAGGTTCTGTTGGGTTTTAGTGGGTATTAGGTACTGGCTCTTCTAGCCGGTGAGACCCACGTTACTACAAGTTACGCATCATTAAACAAAGGGTTTTCTGTTACCGTGATTGCTGAAAAGCAAAAATAAAACAAAAATCAATATAGATCCACGAAAGATCGGAAAAAAGTGTGTATTATTTTTTATTTTGAAGGTATGCGAAACTTAAGCGAAATCAAAAAACAAGACATGTTTGACGTATCTTATTATACGCAGCGGGAATTTTTACATTGAAATATTACACTTTGAATTCGCAGAAATGAGACGCTCAATTATTCTGTTGCTATGGGCGATATTATGATAAATACAATCTGTGGTGCAGTAGTGCTAGCATGTACGGCTGCATATCTAGAGACCTTGAGTTCGAGTCCTGGGTCGATCAAAGTTTAGTTATTTGGAAAGTTAAGATTGTCTCAGTAACCATTAAGCCCGGAGTTGAGGCGTTGATGGTGTTTCCCCGGTGACGAGTGGAACGTCAGGCGTCTGCCCTTCTCCTGATTTCTCACTGATCAAGCTGAAAGGTTATCCCACCGGAGTATGAGAGTGACAGGAATAGATAGTGCACTTGATATCCCTTGCCGATTTGGCTTGTCTCCTTACGATTAGCCCTCGTATCCTAATTTGGTCGAGTAACAAATCATTGTAAGCAAGCATTGCTCATGGCTTTGCTCGCAATGTTATTTATTAGCCATTGCTCGTTTCCTTGCTTTCAAAAGGTACTAAAACTGAAAAAATCAAATTTTCTTAACGTAAAAATAGCGGATTTAATTACATACTTCCAATCCCTTTCCAACCCTACGTTGGTTCAGATCTTCTATAGTGAACGTCTATTCCAAATCATCTCAGCCTTTTCCAACAAACAGACACGCATACAAACTTCCGAAATATTAATACGATAATTTGTTTAAAAATGATGAGCCTTCATACACAGAACATTTAAATATCGTCGGTCATCTTTCCAAGATACGACACCGACCAAACATTAATCGTCCATTATAAACCTACAAAGGGTCGTTTCCATACGAATAAACACGAAAATAGTTTCTATAACAAAGAAAACCACCCTTATTTGACAATAATTTATGTATTGCCGTATTTAACCTCGCGCGCTTTATTCACAGATTATAAATCCCGTGAAGCGTGTCGATAACGCAGTCATAAGACAAGATGGCGTCATTGACAGTTTGCGATGATTTTGGCGGGATTTTTTTTATATTTGTTATAAAATGTTGAATATTAGAAGTGACTAATATTAAATCTTAGGCTAGCAATTTTTTAATTTTGGATTTTCACGAATGTTTATTTGTATTTTTTATTACATCATGATTAAATCTTTATATATTTAATTTTAGGATTCTATTATATTATGTACCTTTTATAGAATTATTTAATAGTCTTTATACATTAGCTACTCTATTCTATTTTTTATAATAATAAAATCTTTTTTAAAAAGCGCTTTGCTATTAATAATAAAACCAGTGACTGAATATTCACTATACAGTTCCTATAATCACTTTTCATATGCTATTTACCGCACTTCTATACACAGTACAACTACAAACTCATTAAACGTTGGATAAAAATTATTACTTCATATTTATTTTTGTAATTCAAGAACACATTTTTCTTCTCTTCCTTTTTTTTATTTGAAAGTTATTATTTTGGTCAATTCTTATTATGTATTTTTTTCTATATTATGGATTAAAAAATATACTTAATAAAATACAAGTTCCGTCTAAATGATAAAATACAGCTTAATTCATGGGGTCTTTATGTATGAAAAAAAAAGATATTACTCTGCTTGGGTTTCCAGGGTAAACTTGCAAAACTTCCTGTCGGGAAGTAAGTTTAGTTTTTATTAAATTACTAAGCACAACATCATATTTATTTATGTTAATATTTAGAATATTGTTTAGAATATCATCAGTTCCTTAACTCCAAATATCTTCCCCGTATACTTAACTCTACCAAAGGCTACATTAAAAAAGTTTAACAAGTTTTAAAAGTGCAAACCTTACAATCATATTATTAGATCTAAACGCCAAAGCATTTTCTCTCTCTACACCTAAATCATTATTCAAATTATCGGTAGCGATATGCCCAGTGTACTTAATCTGCTGAACATGTTTTAAAATATACTATTACTCGATTTTTTAAAGTAAAGAAGTTTGACAACACTACGAAATTTTATTTTAGTAAAAGTAAATCTTTGTCCTTAAATAAAAGCGTGTGTGCGATCTATGAATCTTGTTAGACCTCTATGTTACGAGTATATAGGTTAGTAATCTAATTATGAATTTAGTGATGTGGTGGTAAGATAAGTAGTTACGATTTAAAATAAACTATTAATTATATAACAATTAAATTTAATTATTAACGTCATGTAGTAAATATTATGTAAACTTTGATCTATATCAACATTATAGAGGTCAGATTTGGATTGTAAACAAACTTTCATAATGAAAATATTTTATTAATAATTAAATAACAATAATTCGACAAGAGGCGACTTACACCAACAATAGAATAAGTTGTTATATAGTAGTGGAAATAAGGATTCTTTTTATTTATTTTTATGGTACATTTTATAAAATCTTTTTAGGTATTCAATAATACTCAATATTCATAAAAAATGTTAAAATTTTCAAATTTTCAATGAGTCTTTTCTTGTAAGCCTTTAAACCGTAAACATTGCTCACATGTATATAAATGCAGAAAATAAATCATTTTAAATTTTTATCAAAAGTAATGTAAAACCTCTTTTGTTTCAACTTAAAAAGAGCATACTGTTTAGTCTATGGTTTCCGCGCCATTAGTCGCGCATTGGGCCGCGCGCGCGATTTTCGAATTTCGAACGTCGCACAAAGGATGTGTCAACTTGTCTTATAAACGGCCAGTTGTCGAAGGCTCTAGAACATGGGGAATTTATAAGAGCGTAAAGATATTGAGAAACAAATTGAGTGTGCTGTCGAACTCCTCAAGTGTTATGATAAAAAATATTAAAATTTATAATATTTCCCTGTATTTTATAGAATAAGATATATTTTGTTTTCAGTTGAAGGTATAATTTATTTAAAATGTTAATAAATGTAAAAATTCATTTATTAACATCTTTTGCTTTAGTTTGTTAAAATAAAAAAAATGGGCTAAAATTAATTGTCCTGAAAAGATATGTTTTATTATCTTAGGACTACATAGTATAAAACAATGTCGCTTCCTACTGTCTGTTTGTCCCTATGTATGCTTAGATGCTTAAAACTACGCAACGGATTTTGATGCGGTTTTTTTAATATTAAGCTTCGAGCGAAGTGAGGTGGAGTCTCAAGTCTTAGTATATAACTCACATTTTTCCAAAATATTTATACATTTATGTTTTACATCACTATTTCTCACTATCATATTTTGGCTGTATAAGTTCTCTTCTAGAGATAAGTCAACCTCCGCAAAAAATACATTTTAATTACTGTATTTTTAAAGTTAAATAGCTTTTTATTCGCTAAATAGATTTGAACCGACTTACAAGTGCCAATGAATAACTCTTTACTGGTCGGAGACACTGTCGTTAGCATATTTTAATTAAAAAAATGACAATCGAGTAACCGATAAGTAAAAAATAAAAAGTACTAACAATGGCTTTGGATTAATAGTGACGACAATTAGAAAGCCGAAGAACGCAAGTTCGATTCTCTCACGTAATGTAGGTTATATATTGTTTACCTGTCGTAACTAACTAACTGTCGTATTTATTGTATTAATCAATAGCATGAAAGTGGAAATGGGATTGAGAAATCACAATCATTGATATTGATCAGATTCCTCTTCAGCACGTCGTAGAATAAATTATAAGTTCAGTCTACATACAGCATTTATAAAAGTTAAAAAATAAATTTCAAAGTATCGAGAAACTTCCTTTGGTTTGTCTTTGTGCACTTTACAGCTACTTTAAAATAAAACTATATTTTTTTGGATTTATTTTGATTATTGGTTCCCCAAAACTATCAAAAATAAATAAAAACATTCGCGGAGAAACCCATAACTTATTTTCTGTCAAATATTCGCGTAAGTACAATGATTAATAGTTGTTTAATTTTTACTCCAACACATAATCTTATTATGAAACTAAATTTTACTAAAATTAGTTCAGCCGTTTCATTATAAAGGAGTGACAAACACACCCAAACCTCCACAATTACGAAGAAATAAAATCCTGTAAATAAAATCAATTGTACAAACTTATTTCGTCTAATAACTACAAAAGCTAACTAAACTTGTATGCGGGTAAAGCTTCGCTGACCAACAAGTAACAAAATGAAAAATAGCACATCGTATACTTTTCCGAGGGAACCTTCTATAATCCTTGTTAAGACCCGCATTTTTCGATGTTTGACGCTTAGCAGTAACTAAGCTACTTATACCCGAAGAGTGGTTTCACTCGCATTCTAACCCTACTTTGCTTGAATTTTATAGGTAGAATATTTATATTTAGAACGTCTTTCTTGATTGTTTTTGACCGACCGATTTTATTTGTATGAAATTGATGTAGCTTTTAATAGTTATTAATTAATAACTATTTATCTTAAAATCTATATACCTATAGATAGGTATATAATATATAACAGAACCTTCTTCTTTTCTGTTGGTTAAACAATATTTTGAGTTTTAAATTGATAAAAAATATTGAAAATATGTATTTTTGATATCTAAGAACTTAAGATATGCCAGTTTTTAGACATACAGTTTTTTTCAATTTTATATAATGATTAATGCATTCTCATGGTGGGATTTTGTACGAACACAACACGAACACTAGTTACAGAGATATTTAAAAAACTGGACCGATTTGGATGGTTTGATTGATTCGATCTTAAAGGCTCCTAATCTAAGACCCAAGAGAAATGAAGATGATTCGCTATATAAGACAAAGCTGTATTAGCGTAAATATGGTTCCGAGTTTTTGGTATAAAGCCTTCGGTTAGTGATCAAGAATTGAACCTGCACCATTATACCACACCACAATAGTAACACTACTATTTATATGCGATATGGATCTATGAATTGATCGCAGCTCAGACAAATTGAGTAAAATTCTAAAAATCATAGAGTAGTATAAGCATAGAAGTGTTTACCTAATTGTAATAAATATTTCTATATTTTTTTACATTTTTTTTATTATGGCTCGTCTCTTAAATACTCTTTCCATAGACCACTATCGAATCAATTTAGCGGATATATATTTCATCCAAATCCATCTAGCCTTTTAATCATGAAACATACACACATACAAACTTTTATACTTATAATACAAGAACAATATCAATTTATCCCATTAAATACAACAGAGAAAGAAACAGACAAATTTTCGTAGTTATAATACAAGTCTAATTAATAATTATCTTATGAGATACAATAATACCCTTTGAAAAAATAATAAAAAAAGTGAATTAATTGCTTCATTGATGCGTAAAAGAGAAACAAACAAACAAACACGTATATATGATCAATATAAATCATGTCATACATTATTTATTTATGTTTTGTTTTTGTTTACTAGTTATTTACTTATGATATAGTGTTACTATTTATAACTTTGGTACTATTAATCGATTACAATAGAGATGAGTGCCAAAAATTAATTAGTATATAAGTAGTGTATATAATTTAGTGTACATTAACGATTCACCTAAACTCATTTAAAATTTGCCAAGCTACTCCTTATAACATCGGCTGCCAGTGAAAGTTCGGAGATTATCAAGAATATCTAACATATATCTAACATACATTTATACACATTTATTAGTAAACAGGTAATAATTATTTTGATATTATAGACTGATATTTTAGACTAAAGAATTATATAGACTATAGTTACTATATTTTGATGTTGCCATAAATTACTATTTTATTTTTTACTCAAAAATATAAATTTACTCTGTCAACATCCTACTCTATGTACAAAATGCATACAAAGAAACCTACAAAGTCCAAGGGCTCGTTAAAGAAAGGCAGCTTCACGCAAAATCCTCTCCCACGCTGACCAAAAGCGAAAAATGTATAGTTTTTACTCCAGAATTCTTTTACAGTTGATTTAACTTGCTTTTGGGGTTCCAAATGGGTGTTATAAAAACCTTTAATCTTTTTTTAATGAAATGACGTAAGTGTTGTGTAGTATGTCATAATTATATATTAGTTGAAATTTTATATTTTGGGAACTATTTGACTACACGTTTCGTTTGGCTCAGTTTGTAGTTTCTACTCGCTGTACCAGCGGTCACTGGTTCGAGTTTCGCTAGGGGCATTCATTTGCGTGATGATAAAGAATATTTGTACTCCAGTTACGGGTGTTTAAATTTATAATAACTTTATATACATACAGTATATAAAGTTAATACGAGTATGTAATGTATCCACTATGATGTACTATGTGTAGTTCAATACGAGATTGATCAGACCATGGTCCACCACGCTCGCCAAGTGCGGGATAGACTCACTCATATGTCTTTCGAATACTTACTAGGTTCTCTCAGACATGCAGGTTTCCTCACGATGTTTTCCTTCACCGTAAGACAAGTGGTAATCATGTTATTAGTAAATAACTTAAAATATTCAGCATTTTATGACACAAACGATGTGAAGTACTTCACTGTATAATACTCGTAGTTACAAACACACTACTCTAGCTGCATACAAAAATCTTATAACTCTTACAAAGAAAAACCTCTAAAGCCTAAGAGCTCATTAAGGAAAGGCTTTTTACTTGAGGTAGTACCAAAAAACTAGAAAAAGTACCCTTTTTTTTACTCTTCATGTAGTTTGTTAAATAGTGTCATGTTTGAATAGAAAAAGTTAGCGGGTTCGATTATCGCGTTAGCCATTTTTTTTACTGAATATAATTTCTGGTTAATTCTGTAATAGTATATAAATAGGTTTAAGATTTCTGGCTTTAAAAACGAAGTATTTCGGCTTTTTCTTTGTTATTACGCAACATCTACACCAGTTGTAATTTTTTCGTAAGTTTTGTTTGATTTATTATTTATTAGTAAATTGTAAACATTTAAGGGATGGAATCTATATAAAGTGGAACAAATCTGTTTGTTTGTTCCATTATGTTAGAGTGATATGTATCTATATGATTGGTTCGATTCCCGGTTCAGGTCGGATTTTAAAAAATACAGTTAAGTAAATCTTTATAACTGCGATATTTAAATAATATTTATATTTAAATTTAAGCTTGATTACTTTTCTTCCATGCACCATAAATTCGTTACACCTATAGTATAAATTCATACGCAAAAATAAAATAGTTCAATAACTTTCTTCCCCTGTTTGTAAAACGATTTTCTTTTTTTTTGTTCGAGTTTTTTTTAAATAATAATTAATAATTTAATAACATTTGTTTGAATTTTCAATATCTAATGATTATGATCATATTTCGTCCACTGATCGAACTATACTTAACTATTCATGACTTTATAAAATCAGTTTTATATAAAATAAATACTTAAAATACAATTAAAAATATAATAATATAATATACAAAATTAAATTATATAACATAAATAAATCAAATATATATTATTTTTTTTAACTCTCTACGTATAACTGCTCTGTGCAAATAAGAACCCTCAAAGGCCCTTTTAAGTGGGAATAATCCGCAAATCAAACCAAACTTAACGTCTCACACTTTACTGACCAAAAGAAGGGACTTCTTAAAATAACGATTAAACTAATAAAGTACATGTTTTCACCCTAAGTGTTCGATGGATATATTGTATAGTAGTAGCTCAGTGGTTGACACAAAACATGTGAAGCGAGTTCAAATCTGGTCTAATAATAAAATAATATGGGATTTACTATATCATGATTACCACTTGTGTTACGGTGAAGGAAAATCATCGTGAGGAAAACTGCATGTCTGATAGAACCTAGCATGATTTCGAAAGACATGTGAAGTCCGCCAACACGCACTTGATTGACTTGGTGGACTATAGCCTGATCCCCTTTATCATTGATGGCAGGCCCGTATTAATACATGTAAATGTTTTATACATATAAATATTTTACCAGTTTCTGACATGATTGGTTAGCTATGAGATTTATTTTGATTATCCGATAGTTATGGATAGTTTTAGTTATAAGTAGATATTTTGATTTCAAGAACTGTTAAATACTAGTGACGCACACTGGCTTCCCTCGTGTTTTTCTCTAGATAACTATTACTATAGATTTCTCAGAAATGAAATATTTTCCTCCAGTAAAAAGAATCCTTTACGTTGACCTGAGTTACCAGCTACAATCATACCAAATTTCATCAAAATGTGTCCAGTAGTTTTCACGTAATTCGGCCATAGACAGACAGACAGACAAACACACTAAAAACTAGAAATTTGGTCTCTGTATCGATAACTATGATTATTCAATAAAATTTTCCAAAAAATATTTAATTTACAGAATCAACTAATTATAATAAAGTTAGAATTATAATATGTATTAGATAATTTCGATTACGGTTCCATAACGTCCATGTTGGATACTACACAGCTGTCGTCATTTCCGGAAATCTTTTTCCTCAGCCAGCTGTCCAGAATTGGTCAGTTGAGATAACAGAGCACCTACAAAAAGTGCCAAAAGCAAAAAATCCTTTAAGTAAACTAGTGCATTCTGTTATTCCACACTGACCTAAAGGGATGAGGTTTCGGAAATGTAAATAAACTTAGCTAAATGGGCTGAGTTTGAAAGGATTTCTTTTGTTTTGAGGACTATATTGATAATGTGTAGGGTGCCAGTGCGGGTCTAGGGAAAATTATTTAGGGGTAGAAGTGAAGGACCCCCCGATCAAAAAAAGTATGTTGTAGTAAATATTTTTTTTTGGAAGACACGTTTTGCTCAGTTTGTGGTGATAAGTCTTTAGTATTTATGATCGGTAGAGTTCTATGGATTTCGTCCAGCAGTGGACGCAGCAATAAGCTGAAAAAAATAATAATATTCCATCTACTTATGATTTCATAAATAGAATTGAAGTGTCTTTACTAACAAGATTTGTTTTGTCCCTCTGTTTACTACGTTTAAATCCGAAACAGATGGGCCGACTTTGATAAAACTTTCACTGGCAAATAGCTGATGTTATAAAAAGTAACATAGCCTAGATTAATAAAAAAAATGACTTAAACTAAATACCTAGTACGAAGCGAGGGTAAGTCACTCTTAGGATAACATTACCATAACCTCTTACACTGACCACTCTACAACGATTCTTTGTATATAAGAGACGTCCAAACAAAAGACAAATCATTTTTTATTTCTTACACAAGGCAAAACGCCAAAAGCCAGCAGGCGATATATCCGATGCACCGATAAGTACCCTCGATTTAGGGTTGCCACTCTTCTAATAATCTCTACAAAGTCCCTCCCAAGTGTACAGCGCTTATTTTTAACTATGCAACGGCTTTTCATACGGTTTTATGCGAGTAATTAAAGTGGAGAATAGTATAAGACGATTTCCAAATAATATACCAAATATCAACTAATATATAAATAAATAAATTCATAATATGTTGAGCCACATTCACTGCCATCTTGTTCCGTGGTTTTTACGAGGCTTGTGTTACGGATACCAGATACTACACAATATATAACTTGAAATAGTATTATAGGTAATAAGAAATATTCGACACTTTTATAGGACAAATTAAAGGTTAATAAAAGAATTTGAAGTAAACACAGTGATAATTCTTAAGAGTGGTTTATCACAGGACCCTTTCGTTCATTTAATAGGCTATTTAGTTTACTTTTGTAGTTTTTTTATAATAATAATCGTGTAACTTACATCTGGCAACCCTACATTGAGTGCACTTGACGCGTGCCGTTGACGTAATGGCATATCTCCCGCCAAATACCGCACTTATATACCTTTCGAACGTTCGTTTTTTACAATGGTAAATGCAGAGCAATAATATTGGAAATAAATAATCGTATTCGTAAAATTTACAATAAATATCACATATTCCTAATAATATGTGATAATATTTTTTTTACATAAATTATTAAGTGTATTTAAGCTAGCTTATTTGCAAGATTGACGAGGCAAGATTGACAAATGGGAATCATGAATAGATAGGATTCGCACATGAAAATATCAGAGGTGCGAGACCCGGATTTGAACCTGCTTCACTCGGTTTTCCAAACGACTGCGTTACCACTGGGCAGTCTCTTAAAAAATACATAATATATATGTGTATTATGTATATTATCAAATAAGAAAAAATCTTATTAAATAATTTTCACTTTTTAAATACGAGTACACAATAAAACTTACCTAACTGCTGATTTTTAAATAATTAGTTGTACGAAATTCATGAACGTAATCTTCCTTTTGTTGAGTTAGTTTTTTTCAGGGTTCTGTACCTCAATATGAAAAGCGGGACCCTCTCTGTCTATCAAGTTAAGAGATTAGAGCGTACAAGCAAACATACTAATATTTAAAATAAAACTATAATTTTATGTTTTGCCACGCAGTTATTATTTGATTACTAATAATAATTAAACTATTACTCTACTATATACTTACTCATTAGTTAAACGTCGAGTTAAATAAATGTTATATGACAGATATTTAAAACTAGTTACATGCCTTGGCTCTGCTCTTGTTTTAAGGGTAGGTAAATACTACCCTACTAATATTTACCTGCAATAAAAACTGTCCTTTATATCCCAAGAACCAAAAATCTATTCAGTGGTTCCCTCGTTAATGGGTCCCATCAAGCATACGAAAAAGAAAGAGAAATGCTAAAACTATAGATTCTTCCAATATATCGATAATAATGACTAATAATATTTTCCAACAAATATTAAATGTCCACATTTTACATATTATTATTAAAATTTTATAATATGTACTGACTAGCGGAACCCGCGGCGTTGCTCGCGCTACCGAGCTAAACAAGGGCGAGTCGCTAGTTCTTTATACGTAATAATAACAGTCCAAAGATTAGGTTGTTATGGAAGCAAACATTGTAAATTGATATTTTGTTGTCAAATTGACATTTCAAGTCTATCTAACCATTATTTAAGCTAGGTTATTGTTTTGATTTAAATATATATTTTTATTGATAAACATTATATTTTAGCCCAGCGGTAACGCGTCGCTTGGATAACCGAGTGATGCGGGTTCAAATCCGGGTCTCGCATCTCAGATATTTTCATGTGCGAATCATTTATATCATGATTACCACTTGTCTTACGGTAAAGGAAAACATCGTGAGGAAACCTGCATGTCTGAGAAAACCTAACAAGTTTTCGAAAGGCATGTGAAGTCCGCCAACTCGCACTAGGATAGCGCGGTGGACTATGGCCTGATCCCTCTCGTACTGAGGGAGGCCCGTGCCCAGCAGTGGGACGTTAAAAAGGGCTGATGATGATGATGATGATGATTATATTTTAATACTTATTATTCTATTACGTACTTAGAGAAATCCAAAAATCAAGTATCATAAAAATCGGTCCAGCCGTTCTTGAGTTATAAATGGTGTAACTAACACGATTTTCTTTTATATATGTATATAGATAAGACGAGATGTTACAATAAAACGTCTCAAATGCATAAAATCCATATTCTATATCCACAACACTTTCCCGCCAATTTATGACATATGTCATAAACTTACCGCGAAACGATGACAGGCGGCGCCGGTAGTAAAATGGCGGTCACCTAATGTTCACAGATAATAAAATAAAGCAATATTGAAATTGCTTCCTGGTTACCATCTCCTGTAATAAATGTAGAATCACTAAAATATAAGTTGTATGAATATTGCATAGCGAAGAATACTAGCGACTTCTGCTGGCTTCGCTCCAGTGCAATTCTAACATAATATGTGTTTCTCCAGATCATAATATTATAAAGCTGAAGAGTTTGTTTGTTTGTTTGTATTTTGACGGGACTTTCACTCGCAGATAGCCAATGTTATAAGGCGTAACTTAGGCTACTTTTTAACCGAGTTCAATAAAGTAGGAGGTTGATATTTTATTTATTTTAACTAACTAACGCTAAACGTAGGGACGAACCCGAGCAAAGCGAGGGTGAGTCGTTAGTACATCATAAATGTTACGCAAACTTATTTTGTAATAACATTTAATGCACACTCCACAACTTTGACTTCCTAACAATTTTATTTTATGCATCGTCTTATATTATCTTTAAAACCGCACTTACAATGTTATGACAAAAAAACAGTATAAAATTATAATCTACTTGTGACAGGAAGCTGGCTTATCTTTCGCCCAAAGAATCGGCATTGCTATTCCACGCGAACACGACTTGTACAGTAGTAATTAAGTGTACAATTGCTTTGTATATAAGGTAAAGTTTACTTGTAATTTCTTTTATTGTAAATAAATATACTATCTGGTATCCGTAAAAAAAATCTATACATATAATGAAAATCTAACTGAGGCGAATCTGTACACTGAATATTTTTTGGAAAATCTTATTGAAATAGTCATTATTATTGTACAAAGGCTTAATTTAGTTTTTTTTTAATTTTTTGCCAGTCTGAAATCGCATCACTGGATAACTACTGGACAGATTTTGATGTAATTTGGTATGATGATAGCTGGTTATCCGGGTCAATATATAGGATACTTTATACTGTAGGAAAATATTTCATTTCTATGGAATCTATGCTAACTGATAAAACGTTCCTAGAGAACGAACTCTAGCGGAGAAATCACTACCGTGTTATCGATTGTGCTGAGTTTATTCTGATAAAACAAAATATTTCCTTTTTCAATTTGATGTATTTTTTTAGTTCGTTTTCACACAATCGGATATTATTAATTTTGTTATCTATATATAGATAAGTAAACTAGCAGTTTGCAATGTCAAAATAACAGCTTAAAATAAATGCACGTACGTAGTACGAGAATACAAAACTTAAAAGGACACAAATAGTTTACATTTCTGTCTGTTTGTCTGTTAGTTCCGGTCCATCTCTAAAACGGCTGGACTGATTTTGACGAGACTTTCACTGGCAGATAGCTGATTTTATAAAGAGTCTAGTTTATAAGTATAAAGAGTATAGTTTATAGTCTGGGATCAGCCGCCTTGAGGGAAGCCAGATGCCAAGCTTGTATAAGTTGGCGCACCCATTCAGATGAAACTTAGATGGAAATCTTAAGTTTAATATTTGTATTATAACATGATGTTTTTCATCATCAAACTGTAACTAACTTAGACTACTTTGATTTTCTAATGTTTTTATGAATCCACTCAAAAAAAATAACCTAAGACATAGTAATTAACTATTTATATTAAAAACGGAACAAACCGAGCAAAGTGAGGGTGGGTCGCTAGTGATATATATTTTAAATTACAGTTTTAATTTATAACTTGTTTACATTGTAGCATCGATCCTCTATAAACTTTATTATACTGTGCACTTAAGATTCTTGATCAAAAATTTAACTAGTCCTTACCGACGACTTTACAAGTGGAATTATTGCCATACATTTAAAAAAATTAAATATGTTGCAACATTTGCTACGAGGCTTGTGTTACGGATACAAGATAGTTGATACACTACACATATATTTTTAAATACGTACATATTACTAGATTACAAACATTCGTTGGCGCAGTAAGTAGCCTCACTACAAACTGAGCCAAACGTCTCGTCAAAATAGTAACTGACAGACAAATTACTTTTATCTTTATAATATTGTAAATACTGCTAGTTTTATATTATTCATAGACAAGAATGTACTCTTTAAGCTTAGAAGAAATTAAAGTAAAACGCTGACTAAATATGCGATAAAAATGGTTGTAAAACCTTATTGCCACCATACGACTTCCATAAAATATAAAGCGTTAAACGTCTATTTTTAAGATATCGAAAAAATCTCATTTTATTGTTGACTGGCAACCCAATCTTGTTGATTCGATACTTCCTTTACCCAAAATTTAGTTTTAATTTGTCCTATCCTATTCATATACTATATGAAAGTTAACTATTACTTTGAATTAAGTCAGGGCCGACGCGAAACTCTCCGAGGCTAGGGGGTGGAACACCGCCAATATCCCAACTCCGGGCTATTACTGAGGCTTACGAAACAGAAGGGCTTAATAACTATATTTTTCCCGACGCAGGACTCGAACCCAGGACCACCGAATTTACAGTTTAACATAATATGATGGCTAAGTACTAATCTTGGTATAAAACTTTTATGGTACTTTCTACTTTGGTAAAATCTTAGAACATACAAAAACCACCACATTTTTATATTATACTAGCATTTCCCGCGGCTTCTCACGCGTTCTAAAGATCAGAAACCTTTTTTCTGAGTCGCACGGTATGGTACCTAGCAGAACTAATGCCCGTCCTTCCCGTTTTTGCAACATTTTTCATTGATGCTATTGGTATTCTATTGGTCGTAGCGTGATGTAATATAGCCTATAGCCTTCCTCGATAAACGGACTATCCAACACAAAAAGAATTTTTCAAATCGGATTAATATTAGTAGGTATAGATATTAATTATTTCTTTAAATATTTCAGGTTTCGCGCCTGTCTCAAGCTGGCCGACACATCAGTGTCGAACATGGTGGGCAAACTCTTCTTCAACATTGTCCAAACGAAATGTTTCATATTAAAACCAGTGAAAGTATGCACTCAGAGATCTTGGTGGGGCAAATGTTTAAAAAGAGGTTATATGAAACAAGCCTTTTTACGAAATAACTTACCCTACTAATGTATATGTATATACGACACGTTTGAAGTGATTCTACTTGCTGTGCCAACGGTCGCGGGTTCGATTCCCCTATGTTCATTCATTTGTTAATCCCACCCATGACTGATGATGGGTGTTTATGTTTATAATGTATATATGTAGTGTATCAGCTATCTGGTATCCGTAACACAAGCCTTGTAGCTTACCATGGAACTAGATGGCGCTGCGTGTTTATTTGCACAACATATTTATTCTGATTTTATATTATTTGTTCAATCTCAAGGAATTTTAGTGTTTGTAATGGAGATCTTAACACAAGTGCAGCCAAGGATAAAAAATAGTATTAAATGGTAAAAGTTGGTAATCGTCGGACTTATATTTTTTTTAATAATATTTCACTTTTTTTATGCATTATGCAGTAAAAAGATATCTTCTTACAAAATTTCATTAAAATCTGTTCATTAGTTTCTAGTTATGATGATTCCCTCGACTTTCATAACACTACTAGTATTAGAATATAAACTTAATTGTGAACAAATTTTGGAATTAACTTGTATACGTAATTATTTAATACTTTAAATTTTATATTTATTCGAATTACTTTTTGTGTTTTTTAAATGTAAAGTCTGTATCTTTTGTTGGAGACTCTTGCCAAAAAAAAAAAAAAAACCTGTTTTAAAAAACAATTTTTATATGTAGATCTGTCTTAATTATTTAAATATATCGATTTATATTACTTTGTAGCGAGTTGCGAGTGTAAATTATTGTTTCTCAAAGCAATTCGCTTTAATACTTTCTTAGATTAACGCGAACATTATAAATGAAATCTATCTTTTCGGATTTTGTCACGGATTTATTAAGATTGTTGGTTCCCGACGTTTCGAATGCTTTACAGGCTGTAAATTACAGCATTCATGGTCACGGGAGAGACTAAGGTATTAGACGTCTCAGAGGTTTACGAAGCTAATCTATTAATAAATAAGATATTACAGTGATAATGAAAAAGTATAAGTTTTTAACTAGTATTGGTTAATACTGTATTTTTTTATTATGTTGAAATACGCACAGTAACATACTTCTCAACAAAAAAATCGAAACGGCGTGCTAGTTTATGTTTTGTAAGGATTATCAGTTCTTTTTACTATGAAAATTAATTTGAATTTAGAACAATAACATTAGAATTTCAAAACCTCATAAAACTCACTAATAAGCGACATTTGATATTTATTGGTAAATAAAAAAAAAGTACTGATAATCCTTACAAAACATAAACTAGCACGGCGTTTCGATTTTTTTGATGAGAAGTATATTTTTATAAGCTATGTATTATAATCTTATTACAAAAATAAAGATCTTTTGTAATTGTATTAATTATTAATTATATATTTTTTTAAATAATATTTTCAATGTGCTTGTGTTTTTTTTATTAAATTATGTTAATATAATCTGTAATGTAAAGTTAAAAATTTCGTTTTAAATGTGATCACCTTTACCATTTTTCTTCGTTTTCTGCCATGTTTTAAAATAAATTATGTATCATACTGTACATAGTGTAAGTATCAGAAATAAATAATTTATTTATATAGAAGTTATATGGTATTCGATTGTAAAGTCAAGGTAACTTTTTCCGGGTAACTTTGAACCTTCACAATATTTGTGTCTTTTATTGCAAAGTATGATTTTTTTGTTAGTTTAATTAAAACTTGATGAAAACTTATTTTGTTACTGTTTATTAAATTCGAACTGTTAGGTGGCGCACTCCATCTGTATTAAAAAAAACTGCTTTTACCAAACTAAATTTATTTTAAATTATTTACCCTACTGATGTATATTTAAGATGTTCCCACATATACTTGTATTGCCGCGACCGCCTCCCGAATCTAACTGAGTTTATTTTACATTAAAATAATTAATGAGGGCAACTGTAATATCAACAAATGCCTTCCCGTGGGAATATTTAAAACTGCTGATTGTTTTATATGAAAACCTAAAAAATATCAAAAAACGTTCTCATACGACCTTTAAAGTGCTGACTAGTTATACTTTACGTAGGATAGTCGGATATACCAGAACGTATAAAAACGTTGTAATAATTCAAAGTTACCCTAGAAGTTTGTTTAATGTAACTGATGTCAATAATATTTTTTCCGTATTTTCTCAATAAGAGTTATTGAAAAAATAATAGATTAAATCAATGTATATTTGAGTTTTAAATATAACTTACTAAAATGGATTTTTGAAAAGTAATCTCGATGTAGCATATACTGTTAGTCCTGAAGTAAACAACATATATACCAAAAGACGACCATTTGTGTCGCAGAAAATTAAAAAAAAAATAACTTTTTTTTATTTCAATTTAAAAAAATAATAAATTCATCGATGTAAGTATTATTTATTTGTATGGGTTTACTTTAGGACTAAGAAGTTCTAGATGTTATATTTTAGCTATATTATAAATTTAACAAGGATTATAAGAAATGTAAAAATTAGAAACTTTGGTAATTATCAAATTTAATGTTAATATCGAGTAGATGTTGTTAAAAATTTAAAACAATCTTGTCCAAAATTAAGTAGTTCCAAGCTAATGCTACTCTCTAATAGATGGCGTTGGTTGTACTTAGATTGCCAGTAATTTAAGGTACATGATCTATCATTTCAAAAAATAATATGAATATTTAAATATTAATTCATAATAAAAATAAATATTTACCAAGAAAAGTATCATAAATAGAGCTTTTATTAACTTGGGCCTGAATTTTAACATATTTGCCATAACCGGGACTCAAACTTAGTGACCAATTACTTTATTAAAACACATTTATTCTTTAGTATTTAAAACTCCTAACATGTAAAAATTGAAATATAAACTATAAAAGATCATGTATCTTATAAATAATGTAATTAATTAAATAATAATTAATTTAAAAAAAAACGGGGGGAAATGTGAATGTAATATTTTAATATTCTGTAAATTAATAGTTTAATCTGTAACTGTAACCGAAATGGGTCGTGGATATAGATTATGTATAAATTTGGCTATCAAAAAGAAGGTTTTATATTACACTTTTTTTAAATGATTTAAATATTTTTTATACTTTATTCAATCATTTTTTGTTATTTCATAAAATAATGTATATTTAGTAGTATGCAAATTTGATGAAAATTCGAGTGGTATTATAAATTATTATTTTGTATTAACTCTGTTAGTAGATTTTTAATATTTTAAAATTTGCAAAAAAAATTACTCAATGATTTAAAATCTTAGCTTATTTTCATCAAAAACAGTCAAGTATGAAAAATATTTATTTCAATAACAATAACCTAAGCATATATTTTTTCATAGTACCTGATCTATTCGCAAAATTATTTTGACAGTCAAAGATTTGTCTTACACTTTAAAACAGACGGAACTGAGGTAAATAGCTAGCTTAATCATCGTCCAGTTTAATTTTTAAGCCAAAATAGTGTAAGTTAGTCGTTACTGTTCGAAGTTCCTGTATTGACAATATTTATGTAGTACGACTGTAGTTGGATTAAACTGAAATTGTAGGCCCTTAGTTGTTGGGGGCCTCGTTTGAAAATATATTTTTTTTATATTGGTATTTCAAAAGTACTTTTTATCTGTTAAAACTTTAAATAAAGTTTGTAATCAAATTTAAGTTCATAAAACTTTATTCAGCATCAAATAATGGCATACTGAATATCTTGACAATTCTATCATTAATTTTTAGATATATTTAAAGATCATAGTGTCATATTGTTTGGTCTAAAATAATAGTTAAAATGGAATAACAAAATTATTGTGAGAAATCAAAAATGTACAGGCCCTTCCAAGGCCCCCATCGACTAGAGGCCTCGTGGTTTAATCCAGCTGTGTGAGTCAGTAAGTTAGCGAGTTTATTTAATGTCTTAAGTAATTTATAGTATGCATGGATTATTTTTTTAAATAAAAATCTGGTCTCTGTACTTAGAAGTTTTCAATTTACTAAAATATGGTACTAAAGAGATTTAAATAAATATATAGTGATGATTTTTGTTTTATTTGTTCTTTCACATTTGTAATGTATTAAATTATTAGAAATTTATATGTTATCACAAGACTATCTACTAAACCTTATAACTAAGTAATTAAGCATAAATGCGGTAACTTATGCCTGTTACTTCTACACATTAAAACTGAATATGGCCGAACGCAAATTTATAATAGACAAAAGACTAAACGTTGTAAGGCAAAATAAACGCTCTATCGGAGCGACGGTATGAAAATCAATATGTATTATAAAACAAAGTCCCACGTCTGTCTGTTCGCAATAAACTCAAAAACTACTGAACGTATTTTCATGCAGTTTTCACCAATAGATGGAGTGTTTTATTAGGAATGATAAGGTGTACACTGTATAATTCATTAAGGCTTTGTGTGTTTTTGTGTTAATTCGCAGGAATATGAAAGGGATTGTAGGGATGTTGGAAAAAATGTTGTTTTTTTGGCATTCACCGCGATAACTAATCAAAATCAAAATATTGTATTCAGCATAAAAATTGTTACAATTTCTTACTGAACGTCATGAGTCTACCACCAGTTCGGAAAGAAACCTCTGACCTGACAAGAACTGGCGAAAGAAACTCAGCGGGACTAATTTTTTTCAATCTTTTTTATCTCTTTTTCAAATTAAAATATGAATTAACAATAATTGTATATGTTGAAATAGCCTGGCGGCGATCACATCATTCCCAAGGCGTACTGTCAAACTAATAAAGATATATAAAAACTATGTAATACAGAATTGTTTCTCTTAAAATGATATTAATTATTATTATTATACTGTAACAACGCTATTTACACGTACTTAGAAACGCATCCGAGCGAAGCCAGGATAAATCACTAGTAACTAAAAACCTTCCATCAGGTTAGGGATTCATGGAAATAAAATAAACACGTATTTACTAAATATATGTATTTATTACTGCCGGTACGTAAGACCTTAAAATAACGTTATAACAAAATTTCATACTATATACATACTGCTTTTAATATATTTTAATTAATTAGTCACTACATAGTATAAAACAAAGTCGCTTTTTCTGTCCCTATATCCCTATGTATGCTTAAATCTTTAAAACTACGCAACGGATTTTGATGCAGTTTTTTTTTAATAGATAGAGTGATTCAAGAGGAAGGTTTATATGCATAACTAGCAGATCCCGCGGCTTTACCTGTGCTTAATCTAGGGAAGAGCCCGAGCGAAGCGAAAGCGAGTCGCTAGTTACATATAATTTAAGTGGGCAACTTAATATTACACTGAGAATAATTCTAAATTAAATCTATACATATAAAAATTGGAGTGTCTATTTTTAATTTCAAATGAACAGCTTTTCACTAAATGCATATGAAAGTATATACGATACTAGCAACAAAAAACCAATTTATAAAATTTTTGTATGTCTGTCTGTTTGTTCCGGCTGATCTCTGAAACAGCTAAACCTATTATGACGGGACTTTCACTAGATACTCAGATAGCTAACGTTATAAGGCGTAACTGAGGCTACTTTTTAACCGACTTCAGAAAAGGAGGAGGCAGAAATTTTATTATTACACTAGTACAGATGTCATCCCATACACGAGAGTTACTTAATATTGACTATTCTTTGGGGCTATTTTTGTTTGCTTAAATACATAATAGATGGCGTTGATACGTAAATTATCTGTTTTTAAAATAGTTGTCAATAAAATTGAAGCGTCTGTTTGTAATGAGGGGTATCGCGTATGAATTTGCCGCTAGGGGCGCTTGTGTAGCGTGAGGTCTCCGAAATGTCACTGTTTGCCGGTTGGCTACGCGGTTTATTTCTATTAAGATTACTGTTACGAATATTTAGCAATACGTTACATTAATTATGGCAAATAGAAGTTGCGAATCGCTACTTACCACTGCTTTAAGACAGTTTTAGCTTTCGGAAGCTTATGTTCGCTTTTTATCCGAGCAAAACGGGACTGCGCTACACTGTAGCATGGACAATACGTTTACTCTACGGTTCTTTTGTATTAAATATGATTTAAATGTAAATTATTCTTTTGGCGCCCGTAAAAACTAACTTTAACAGCCGTACTTTATGACCTCACTCTACAGTAGCGCCACCTGGTGAGCCAAAAAACGAAAGTCAATAGAAATTAACAGCTTTTCATTAAATGAATATGAAATTATATATGGTACTTGCATGAAAAACAATTTTCAAAATGTCTATCTGTATGTTCTGGTATGTTCTGGCTAATCTCTGAAACGGCTGGATCGATTGTGACGGGACTTTCACTCACAGATAGCTAAATTACAATCAATTTTATTTATTATATATATATAATAAACAAAGGAACAAAAAATAAAAATAGCCTATATTTTTGTTTAAGTTATTTTAACTTACGTCCAGCGAAGCCTGGTTTGTTAGTTATAAATGCAGCCTTGATGTCAAACCTTTCATTGATAAAAAACAAAATTTTCTACATAAATACACCGATGTACTATTTCTCCCAGAGAGTTGTAGCCCAGTGGTAACACGGTCGCTTGGATAACCGAGTGATGCGGGTTCAAATCCGGGTCTCGCACTTCTGATATTTTCATGTGCGAATCATTTCTATCATGATTACCACTTGTCTTACGATAAAGGAAAACATTAGGAAACCTGCATGTCTGAGAAAACCTAGCAAGTTTTCTCAGACATGCTCAGTCTAACACGCACTAGGCCAGCGCGGTGGACTATGGCCTGATCCCCCTCGTACTGAGGGAGGCCCGTGCCCAGCAGTGGGACGTTAAAAAGGGCTGATGATGATGATGATGATGATGGCTATTTCTCCCCATGCTTCCCCACCATATGCCTGCGCAACGCTCGGGGGCGGGTATATATAGCCTCGCAGTGGATACACGCGTGAACTTCCGGCTGGTGTGACGTCATATGCTCTTGAAGACTGATCTTGTAGCCAAACTTTTTATTGCAGATTGTACACTGGAAAAATAAATATGTTGGGACATTATTACACACAGCGCCATCTAGTGCCGTTGTAAGCTACGAGGCTTGTGTTACGGATACCAGATAGTTGATGTACTACATATATAAGTTTAAATACATACATATCTATATTAATATTTTCGTCAAGGGTTACGGTAGACGCGATCGAAACCTTAACTGAATAATAAAACATACAAAAATAAAGATTTCGAGTCGACAACATATATTCGCAAAATTCGGATTGTCGAGTATTTTGTTTAATTCTAATGATGCTGACAGACAAATCGTAGTCGCCATATTGGCCACTCTAGCGTAACGTCACAGACAACAAAATACAAATGAAACAACGAAAGTCTATAAAATAAAGTATATATTATAATTAAATAAAATATAATATATTTACTACATAAAAAATATTTAATTCCTAAAATACTGTTAAAAAGAATAATATAATAATGTGTTCTAAACTTTTAAATCATAATTCCGTACTTGCACCTATCAAATGATGCGTTATGATTTCTCATAGATGGCGTTATTGATATTTTTATTATTTAATTTTAGTAAGTGTTAATTGTATTTTGCTATAATATAGTAGCTATTTAGCGCGAGCGAAGCCGCGGGTTTTGCTAGTTATATATATAAACACCCATGACTGGAGTACAAACATCCGAGTTTAACAAATGAATGCCCCCAGCGGGACTCGAACCCGCGACCGCTGGCGCAATAAAGTAGGGACACTACAAACTGCACTTAACGTGTCGTCTTTAAAATTTACTTTATATAGTACTAGCATTTCCCGCGGCTTCGCACGAGTTCTAAGGACCGGAAACCAAATTCTTTCTGAGTCGCGCGGTATGATACCTCGCAGAACTAACGCCCTTCCCGTTTTTGTAACAGTTTTCATTGACGCTCCGCTCCTATTGGTCGTAGCGTGATATATAGCCTATAGCCTTCCTCGAAAAACGGACTATCCAACACAAATAGAATTTTTCAATTCGGACCAATAATTCCTTAGATAAGCGCGTTCAACCAAACAAACAAACAAACTCTTCAGCTTTATAATATTAGTATAGATTACCTCATGCAATTTAAGTCCAAGATGCCGCTGTAAGTGGGCTCTAAGGTTGGAACTAGACACACAGCGCTGCGGGCAAACACTACATCTGTACGGTCTCTCGCCTGTGTGTTTTCTGCAAAATTATTAATAATAATTAAATTATATCTTCGAAACAGCCTTAAAGTGTACCAGTTGGCAGTAGAGCATAGATTACTTAGCCAATGTCATGTAAAATAATAAAAAATAAAAAAAGTTTTTTATTAATTTCGGTACATATAAAACAAAAAAAACACATACAACGATGATAATTGCAGAAGTTAAAACTGTGTCAGCAACATAACAGAAAAACAATATGTACATCCATCATACCAAAAAAAATAGTAAAAAAAATATTAAAAAAAAAATTAAAAGAAAAACAATATTTAAAGTGAAAACAGTAACAATACAAGTAAATGCTGAAGAAAAGAACTATTAATATCTATTTAAATAAATAAAATTGAAGTGTCTTTTTGTAATATCAATAAATTTTAATATTAATAAAAAAAAATATTTTTTGTCTGTTTAGTAGAGTTTAAGTCTCGAAAACTGTACACAGATTTTGATGCAAATTTCATACATAGATGAGACAAAGAGTTCATGCTCCCTCACTCCCCCAGCCGGACTCAAGCCCTTGAACTGTAACTTGTAGGGCCACTACAAACTGTACCAAATGAAGAAGTAGTGTCGTGAAGTTATTGCAGCTTAATAAACAACAAATTTATAATCATAAGCATTTGACGCAAGCAAGTTTGAAGCAAGTGACGACACATTTGGCTCAGTTGGTAGTGACCCTACTTTCTGCGCCAGCGGTCGCGGGTTCGTTCATCTGTTGACCACAAATGTTTGTACTCCAGTCTGGGTGAGGGTGTTTATATTTATAATATGTATGTATTTAAATTTATATAAACATGTGTAATATATCAACTATTTAGTATCCGTAACACAAGCCTCGAACTTACCACGGAACTAGATGGTGCTGTTGTAGTGTCCAAAATTATATTACTATTATTATTTAAAAAAAATAATATTTAATACCTTATATGTACAATGAGAGAGGATCTTTGTATAGTCCGGAAGCTGCAGTGAGGACAAACATGTTGCTTATCTCCCGTATGAGTCAATTTATGTTTATTGAGATAGTCCCGTCTTGTGAATACTCGGCCACAGCTCTATAACAGAAAATAAAAAAATTGTATAAAATACAAAATTGCTTAACTTATATAAATGCTAAAAAAGTATTTTAATTATCCAAAAAATGTAAAAACATTAAATTGGCCTCTGTATTAATAATAATTACTATTTTAATAAGATTTACCATATTTACTAATAATAATAATAATTTTTCCATTTTATAGAATGTACAGATGCATCTCAGCTAGAATTTTATTATATGTATAGATATAGGCATATTCGCTATAACTTTTTTAAACAATTGGACTATAATCAAATGTAAAACAGTAGTAGAGAAAGTATAATTATATATATTTTTTTAGAAATAGTGATACAGTATTAAATATAAGGACAGACAGACAAACAGAAAAACAACAGAGATCGTATAAGGGTTCTTTTAAGACACAGAACCCTAAAAATCAAGTAAAGCCTAAACCTATTTATTTTAATTTCTTTAATTGAATAACAAACCTCACAAACATAGTTCTTTTTATCAGATTTATGTTCACTTTCAATATGTTGTGTTAAACTCTCTCGATTTTGAAACAGTTTCTTACATTTCTGACACTTGAAGATATCATCTGGGAGTTGAATCGGCACATTTTCTCTATGCATGCGCATGTGAGCCTCAAATACTGCCCTTTTAGGCAGAAATCTATCACAAATAGTACATTTAAAACCATCTTTTAAAGCTTTGCAAAAATTATTCTCATGGCAAAACCGATATTTGCGATTCTTAAACTGCTTTTCACAACCATAACATTTATATAGTCCATTTTCTAAGCCATGACACTGAAAGTTATGACTTCCGAAATTTTCCGGGGTGTTACATTCTATCATACACACATTGCAATATGTGGGTGTTCTTTTTGGACGATATTTCCATTTACTTTCAGTTTTACATTTCTGTTCAATCCTACAGTTTTCATCAATATTTGAATAATCTTCTACGGAATCTTCTGCAGAATTTTCTTCAGTTTCATTGGCTTCACATTCAATCTTTACATCACTAATAGAATAATCATGATTACTAAGAATTTCTCGTAACTTTTTATCAGTATCTTGGCAGAATTTTTTAAAATCATGAAACTTATTTATTTGTATGCAACATTCATCACAGACCTTATTCGGCTGAGTTAATGGAGTAAGCATTATATCTAGACAATCTGTTATTTTATCTGCTAAACCAATTTCAATAGAATTTGATGTATTTTCTGAAGAATTACTGGTTATTTCAGTAAAGGCGTTGCGGTTCCAACAAATTCTGCACACGTCGTCTTGTTGAAAGTATTCATAATTATATATTCGATCAGAATTAACTGAATTATCAGACGTCATTTTAAAAATATTTCATTTCATACACTCTATTTAAATTAAAGTAAAAACATCTTCAGTAAACTATTTTGTTTACGACTTCTCATTAAAATTGAAAACGTCAAAATGACATCAGTAGACTATGGCTGCGTTCCACTAAGCGCCCACAACGACCAAAATGCTCCTTTAGTCGTTCCACATAACGACCGCGGTCGTTGTGGTCGCGGCGAAAACGTCACTTATGACGTCATGACTTACGCTCACGCGAAGCTCGCGACGACCCATCTAAAAAGGTGGGTCGTCGTGATCGTTGAGAAAATTAGCGGCGTTTTCAAAAATCAAAAATGGCGACCGTGCTTACGTTATTTCATGCGGAAAGAAATATTTTAGTAGAAGTGAATGTTTCTGCAGCGGATGCTAAATACACTACTAATATTGAATATAAAAAACTGAATTATAATTTTTTTCAATATAAATCGATTTAAACAATAATTAATTAAGTTTATTTTCAAGGCTTAGATTATAACCTAACCTCTTAAATCTTTTGCATTCTTTTTTAAACTCGCCGTTTGTATTATTTACCTCCACGCTCAAAACGCTCTATAATCCATTCCACTTGAGTTTACGACAGTAACACTCACAAGCAAGTGGAACGGGAAAAACTACGGTCGTGAGCGTGATCGTTGTGAACGCTTAGTGGAACGTAGCTATGCACTATGTAGCGAAATCACGGTCTAGAAAGAAGGTTTAGCATCAAAAGCAGTAGTGGTACGTCTTATCGTGACAATAGTTTCCATTTACAGCCGTAGAGTGACGATAGACTGGGGTGCTGAACAACTAAGATAGAATATTATTTTGTATCTTTTTTATCCCACGTATTGCAAGCGTACTAAACCCTCATCACATTACTCGAATTTATTTCGTATTTCATAAATATTATTTAATTGTCACTTAAATGGCATGACGTGTGCAGTGCGCACTGCGCACTGCGCAGCTCAGTAATCGTGAAGCCATAGAAGCTACGTTCCACTAAGCGTTCACAACGATCACGCTCACGACCGTAGTTTTTCCCGTTCCACTTGCTTGTGAGTGTTACTGTCGTAAACTCAAGTGGAATGGATTATAGAGCGTTTTGAGCGTGGAGGTAAATAATACAAACGGCGAGTTAAAAGAAGAATGCAAAAGATTTAAGAGGTTAGGTTATAATCTAAGCCTTGAAAATAAACTTAATTAATTATTGTTTAAATCGATTTATATTGAAAAAATTTATAATTTAGTTTTTTATATTCAATATTAGTGGTGTATTTAGCATCCGCTGCAGAAACATTCACTTCTACTAAAATATTTCTTTCCGCATGAAATAACGTAAGCACGGTCGCCATTTTTGATTTTTGAAAACGCCGCTAATTTTCTCAACGATCACGACGACCCACCTTTTTAGATGGGTCGTCGCGAGCTTCGCGTGAGCGTAAGTCATGACGTCATTAGTGACGTTTTCGCCGCGACCACAACGACCGCGGTCGCGGTCGTTGTGGGCGCTTAGTGGAACGCAGCCAGAGTATATCGTGAAGCTTGGCAACTTGTCACGTCTCTTACTACTGAAATTTAGCTTGTTGCTAGACTTTTACTCGACCGTGCTATGTTGCCAACATGATTTTTTAAAATCCGCCGCGCTTGGTGTGTATTTCCGTCAAAATTCCGTTAAATTTTTTTTTTATCCGTCAATATTTAGAATTTATAAATATTAATACTTTCTTAGGTTTACATGAATATTCTACATTATAAATGAAACAACTTTTTCGGATTTTGTTGCGGATTAATTTGGTTTTTGGTTCCCGACGTTTCGAATGCTTTACAGCAATCATGGTCACGGGAAAGACTAAGATATATTAATATAAATGTATGCTTTTATTTATTACAACTTATATTTTATCTTGATTGATTTAATACTTAAATAAATTATAACATACTAGCTGACCCGTGCCCACTTCGTTGGGCATAATGTTAATAATTTTTTTTTAAGTACAGAGTGTTTAAATAATTTAAATTATTTTATTAATATTAAAAATTAAATTATCTATACTAATATTAAAAAAAAAAACTTTTTGTAACTTAAATATAAAAGTTAGACATATGCTGTCGTTGACTTTTTTGTAGGCATTTTCAAGCTCCACATCTTTTCTCTAGAACTCAAAAATATATCTTTCATAGTTAAGGCAGCGTTCGTAAGAAACGCTTTCATTCGACCGTTTTTTCTCCGATTCACTTTGCAAAACGGACGAATCGGTTCAGTAGATCCCGAGATTACCCCTTACAATTTAACAAACAAACAAACTTTACTTCTTTATAATATTAATATAAAAATATATTAAAAAATTAAAAATTAAAAATTAAAATTAATTAGTAATATTAGTAATTAGTATAGATAAAAGTTTTAATATTACTTAAGCAAATTATATTTTTAAACTCTTTATATAACAATATACAGATTAAAATAATAGCAACACTACATAATATTGTTTAATAAATAATAAAAAATTGTAGTAATTACGTAGACAGATAATATTCTCTGTCTAGGAGTAATTATAATTATATCAGCTATAAATAGGTTAATAATATTGCCATATTTATAATATATTTAAAAAAAAATTAAATTTAAAATATACAGAATTAAAATTATATAATTTTATAAAGTACTTTGGTGCCATTTTGGATTTTTTGTAAAAGAAATAAAAATATAAATTACATTATACATATTTAAAAATCTATAACATCATAGTCACTTTCAGTGCTATCATGCTCTGTTGCCAATGTAGCAGCTGCAGAAGTCGATGGCTGATCATAACTTTGCATTGTTCCAACCATGCTAATTACAGCATCAGGCAGATTGTACGAGTAACAGTTTTTATTATTACGTTTAAGCCCGGACTGATGGTTTTCCGTTGAATATTCCGTCAGCCGTCAGATTTTTTTTCCCGTTTTCAATGTATCCGATTCCGCTAGATATGATGGGAAATCCGTTAAGTTGGCAACACTACGACCGTGGTAGCAATATACTCTATAATCTATATTATGAATTTGACATATTTTTTTATTTGTATGCTTTATCTACGCTAGGTGGCATTAGCGAAGTAAAATGTGCTTAGACTGCACTACTGCAACTAAAGAAACAAATTAAATTAAATGCCTTAACCACTGATTAAATGACAAGTACGCTGTAGCCAAATCTAATAATATGTATTTCCTTAAGATTTCTACGTAGAACGTCGGCGAAGCCGCGGGAAAAGCTAGAAATAATAATAATATATTATATTATATTTTTTAAGGTTTTTAGTTTTAGTAATAATTTGAATATATTATGATTATTATTATTATAATTACTCAATAAATTAAGATTAATTAATTAATTTACTCATTATGGCACAGAACCCGCACTATGGGGATACGTTCTTTGTTGTAATTATATAATCTCTACACAGATGGCACTGATCGTTTCTGAATCGCGCTATCGAATTTTTTTGTAGCCGAGTATATAAGGCCCGAAAGCGTCAAGATCTAGTTAAATAAAACTTATAGCTATTATTTTTTCAAATATTGTATTTTTGACATGCTTCACTTTATGAAGCATTATAATATAATGTAATGAATAGAGATGTGTCATACTCGTCAATCTACGTACTAACTACTAAGTCTTACAAGTACGAGTACTTGTAAATACGCGTTCCAAAGACTAGTTCCACGAGTACCTATGAGTTTTTGGGTTTCTACTTTCTGCGTTTGCGTGACAGCAATTAGATACTACGGAAGTACGGAGCAAAGACTACAATATATATATACGGAGGCATGATGCTAGTTATAAGTAGATATCACAGAACACAAATACTCCTAACGGAGGTAGATATTGTTAGGAATTAAGGAATAATGTGTCAAATACATTATTCCTTAATGCTAAAGCTATGAAAAAAAAGGAAATTTTATAATTTTAATCTATATAGCCAATATGGAGGTCCTGGGATATTCAAAGAAAGCTTTGTTCATTTGTTTTTTACTATAAAATTATAAAAACCAATGTAAACATAATAAAATAAAGTGATTGCTATATTAAACAATCGTTCTTTTAATAAAATATATCCTTGGAATAAGTTATAGGCCCAGAGACGCTATAATAAACATAAAGAACGATTAATAAAACCAGGTGGCGTGACCCAAGCCAAGAACTAGACAAGGGGTTAAGGGAAATAAAGCAAAATGCACAAAATTATAAAGATACTCAGTTTGAAATACTCCTATATTTATAAAAAAAAGAGAAATTTTTACAGATCCTATATCACTTAGAAAAGGAATTTATGATAAAGATTTATAAACAACCACAAAATTATATTGGGTTTGAAATCAGAAGATCAAAAAAAGGAATTATATTACATCAACAGACCTATACAGAAAAATCACTAAGAAATTACAATATGTTTGGTTCAAAGCCAGCAGATACACCATGCAGTGTGGGGAAGGTAATTGAAACTGAGACGACTACATCAAATTTTACATATAGAGAACTAGTAGGAGGACTGTATTTATCAACCAGATCAAGACCAGACATCAGCCAAGCTGAATGAAGCAAGTAAAAAGGTACAAAATTCATCGAGACAAAACATATTAGCAGTAAAGAAGATATTGAAATACTTAAATGGGACAAGAGACAAAGGAATAATGTACAATACCAGACAAAATATTACAATATTACATGCATACTGTGACTCAAACTATGCAGGATGTACTGAGACCAGACGCAGCACAACAGGATTTATAATAATGCTATCAAATGGACCCATATCTTGGTGCTCCAAGAGACAGCCGATAGTGAGTCTATCTTCAACTGAAGCTGAATATATAGCAGCTGCAGATTGTGTTAAAGAAGTGTTTATATTTTAAGACTTTTATAAGTGAATTAATTGGAAATAGTGTTAAAATAAATAAGTTTAAATATTGATAATCAGAGTGCTATTCAGTTAATTAAAACAGGTTCATTCAGTAAAAGGTCAAAACACATAGATGTAAGGTTCTATTTCATTCATGAAAATTATAAGAAAGGTAATTTAGATATAAAATATTGTCTTACAAATTTACAGATAGCTGATATATTTACAAAACCATTGTATAAAGATAAGTTTAAGTTCTATTGTCAAAAACTTGTAAAGTAAAATTACTGAGTTCTGTTGCAAAGAAGTAAAAGTGTATAAGTTTGTATTTTTGAATTTTTCATGTATAGTATATAAAAATTAAAAAAATAGAAGAAGGGATATTAGTATACTTAAAACGTCGATTTTTTTTGAAATCGTTTCAATTTAATCTTATTGAAATATTATTATCGATAGAGAGGCCTAATCTATAGTTTTTAGAATTTTTATCCGTTTGTCTGTGACCGTATCACGACAAAGCCACTGGACAGATTTTGAGGAAATGTGGTATATATCTGGGTCAACATATAGGATAATTTTTACTGTCAGAAAATATCTCATCTCTGAGAAATCTGTACTAAATGTGACGAACCCATGCAAAGCAAGAGTGAGTCGCTAGTTCTACATAAAATTTTTACTTCTATCATGCCATAAACAAAATTAAAAACTTCCCTTCATACTCACACAGGCTTAGGACTGTCAGCTTTGTTCCTATATTATATTAATATATACATTTACATGATAATTATTGATTTTGTTAAATATATAAGCAAGTATAAAGCTGGCGTATTTAGAAGTTTTCAATTCATTTTATGTACATTTTTGTTATTTACAATTAATCTATTTACAATATTTTTAAACAGACATGTATTTACAGTTTTTTTTTCATATTTTATAATTTTAAGTTTTTTTTTTCTTGTTTTATAATTTTTTGGTTTTTTCCCTTGTTTTATAGTTTTTAGGTTTTTTTTTCTTGTTTTATGTTTTATATACATTTTTACATATGAACAATGTTTTTATACTCTATGGCGAATACCAAGGCGAGTTCTTCTTTCAGACACAATGTTGCCTGCTACAGAAAATAATCTTTCACATGGTATACTTGTTGCCAGCGCATTTAGATTCTTACGGGCTAGCGTCGCCAAATGTGGGTAAGAATTTCTATTGGCATTCCACCACTCTAGTGGCGATTGGTTCTTTGGTAAAATTTTGTCGTCAATGTAACGCTGCACTTCGACTACAGCTCTGGAGTACGCTGTACCACTAGGCCTGATGTTCTGCATTTTTTTATAATAGTGAATCCATATAGACTGGTCTTCGATATGTTGATCGTTTTTTTCTTCCACCACGTCCTGATTTTCTTCGACAATCAAAGCTGTGACCAATCCTATTACATGTTTTTTTGTAGAGTCGGCGGTTTGCTCGTTCTCAAAATATAATTTATAGCGAGGGTCGAGAAACATGCACGTGGTAAAGGTGCGGCTATTTTCTAGAGCCGAAAATCTCAATACAAGTCCACCGAAAATGTCTTGCCTGACCATTTCAACTATTTCGGGTAATGGGTCAGTACTATTCAAAGTAAACGAAACCAATGCCGACTTTAAAGCAATTGTCACTGGTATGACTGAACTTCCTGTCACATATTTCTCGCCGCTAATTTCTTTCGTTACTTCTTCACACGGTTTTAAAACACGGACAAGCTTTTGGATGATTTCCCAGTCGCTAACAGATAAGGCAGGAATATTTATATTTAAGTTGGACATTGCGCTGTTAACTTCTTCCTTTATCTCCAACAGTCGCCCCAACATATAAAAGGTTGAGTTCCACCTGGTTGGAACTTCTTGAAGCGGCCTTTTTATTTGTTTTCCGGCTTGTTCCATGTAACGTTTAAGCTTTTCCCAAGCAACATTACTCCTTTTAAAATGTGCCACGATGGCTTTGGCTTTTTGAAGTATAACACTAATTAATTCATTTTCTAAAGCTTTGCTCACCACCAAATTTAAGCAGTGGGCATAGCAATTGAAATGCTTCCATCCTAAGCATTTTTCAATTGCACATTTTATATTGGCACCGTTGTCGGACACAGTGAGAATTATTTTGCCTTCGATATTCCACTCCTTTGCAATTCGTGACAATTGGTCAGCCAATTCCACAGCTGTACTAGAACTTCCTTGCAGTGCACAACATTCTAATAAAATTGATCGTAGCACCATATTTTTATCTATAAAATGTCCAGTGACTGCTAAAAACCAATCACCATTTCGAGATGTCCACATATCTGTTGTGAGACATATTGATATCATTTCAGAGCTCAGCAATTCTTTGACGTTTGCTTTGGTCATTTCATATTGTGCTGGAAGCAAATTATTTGCAAAATACTTTCGCGTGGGCAAGGTGTAGCCAGGAAATGCGAATGATATCAGCTCTCGAAATCCCCTATCTTCTACTATAGAAAAAGGTTGCAGATCGTATATGAAAAGGTTCATAACGTGACAATCTATATCTTTTTTGATTTTGCTACAGTCTCTTCGTAGATAAGATGTCATGGTGTTTCTGGCTGCTGGTAATATACCTGCGTAACTACCGAACCTAGCTGTATGTGAAGTGGCAAGCTGCTGCGAAGTTGAAGTCGAGGGGATAGAGGGGGTAGTGGTTCCAATGTTCACTGCCGTCACCTCCTCAGCGACTGAAGTGGATACTTGTCTTGATACTAATTGAATCGTGCCGTGTTTTCTGTTTATGTGCTTCGTCAAATTTGAAACAGAAGATTTGTACGATATGTCCATTTTGCACAGCTTGCACATGGCTTTATCGTTGCCTTTATCGTCATAATGTTCCCAAACTATACTTCTTTTTGGTGCCATAATTAATAATTATTATTTTAAGTTCGAATAAACGTCAAAAGTTACACCACAACTATACTTGCAATAAACACTCACATAAAACTGTAAATTATCGCTGTGTACTGCATAAACAATGTTTACAACAACTAAACCTAAGGATAGGAAAAAATAGATAAGTTTTGTTATAACTTTCAATTAATTTGATGTTAACAAAAGTTGAGCATTAGCGCGCGTAAAACTAAAACATTTATTTAACATCTAAGGGTTGCTAGTTGCTACACACTATAGTTCCGCTCACAGTTCGTTCACGGTCCGAAATATTGTCAAGTACTATCGGTAACTGTATGACCATTTGTGGCAGATTTCTGCCATTTCGGCAGATTTGGCACCTAAATTATAACTAAACTAAACTAAACTTTAACTTATTTTTGAAATATAATTAGAATACTTATAATTTTCTGTCTTATTATTTATTTCATTTTTACTATGTATTTATTTATAATAGTGAATCCATATAGACTGGTCTTCGATATGTTGATCGTTTTTTTCTTCCACCACGTCCTGATTTTCTTCGACAATCAAAGCTGTGACCAATCCTATTACATGTTTTTTTGTAGAGTCGGCGGTTTGCTCGTTCTCAAAATATAATTTATAGCGAGGGTCGAGAAACATGCACGTGGTAAAGGTGCGGCTATTTTCTAGAGCCGAAAATCTCAATACAAGTCCACCGAAAATGTCTTGCCTGACCATTTCAACTATTTCGGGTAATGGGTCAGTACTATTCAAAGTAAACGAAACCAATGCCGACTTTAAAGCAATTGTCACTGGTATGACTGAACTTCCTGTCACATATTTCTCGCCGCTAATTTCTTTCGTTACTTCTTCACACGGTTTTAAAACACGGACAAGCTTTTGGATGATTTCCCAGTCGCTAACAGATAAGGCAGGAATATTTATATTTAAGTTGGACATTGCGCTGTTAACTTCTTCCTTTATCTCCAACAGTCGCCCCAACATATAAAAGGTTGAGTTCCACCTGGTTGGAACTTCTTGAAGCGGCCTTTTTATTTGTTTTCCGGCTTGTTCCATGTAACGTTTAAGCTTTTCCCAAGCAACATTACTCCTTTTAAAATGTGCCACGATGGCTTTGGCTTTTTGAAGTATAACACTAATTAATTCATTTTCTAAAGCTTTGCTCACCACCAAATTTAAGCAGTGGGCATAGCAATTGAAATGCTTCCATCCTAAGCATTTTTCAATTGCACATTTTATATTGGCACCGTTGTCGGACACAGTGAGAATTATTTTGCCTTCGATATTCCACTCCTTTGCAATTCGTGACAATTGGTCAGCCAATTCCACAGCTGTACTAGAACTTCCTTGCAGTGCACAACATTCTAATAAAATTGATCGTAGCACCATATTTTTATCTATAAAATGTCCAGTGACTGCTAAAAACCAATCACCATTTCGAGATGTCCACATATCTGTTGTGAGACATATTGATATCATTTCAGAGCTCAGCAATTCTTTGACGTTTGCTTTGGTCATTTCATATTGTGCTGGAAGCAAATTATTTGCAAAATACTTTCGCGTGGGCAAGGTGTAGCCAGGAAATGCGAATGATATCAGCTCTCGAAATCCCCTATCTTCTACTATAGAAAAAGGTTGCAGATCGTATATGAAAAGGTTCATAACGTGACAATCTATATCTTTTTTGATTTTGCTACAGTCTCTTCGTAGATAAGATGTCATGGTGTTTCTGGCTGCTGGTAATATACCTGCGTAACTACCGAACCTAGCTGTATGTGAAGTGGCAAGCTGCTGCGAAGTTGAAGTCGAGGGGATAGAGGGGGTAGTGGTTCCAATGTTCACTGCCGTCACCTCCTCAGCGACTGAAGTGGATACTTGTCTTGATACTAATTGAATCGTGCCGTGTTTTCTGTTTATGTGCTTCGTCAAATTTGAAACAGAAGATTTGTACGATATGTCCATTTTGCACAGCTTGCACATGGCTTTATCGTTGCCTTTATCGTCATAATGTTCCCAAACTATACTTCTTTTTGGTGCCATAATTAATAATTATTATTTTAAGTTCGAATAAACGTCAAAAGTTACACCACAACTATACTTGCAATAAACACTCACATAAAACTGTAAATTATCGCTGTGTACTGCATAAACAATGTTTACAACAACTAAACCTAAGGATAGGAAAAAATAGATAAGTTTTGTTATAACTTTCAATTAATTTGATGTTAACAAAAGTTGAGCATTAGCGCGCGTAAAACTAAAACATTTATTTAACATCTAAGGGTTGCTAGTTGCTACACACTATAGTTCCGCTCACAGTTCGTTCACGGTCCGAAATATTGTCAAGTACTATCGGTAACTGTATGACCATTTGTGGCAGATTTCTGCCATTTCGGCAGATTTGGCACCTAAATTATAACTAAACTAAACTAAACTTTAACTTATTTTTGAAATATAATTAGAATACTTATAATTTTCTGTCTTATTATTTATTTCATTTTTACTATGCATTTATTTGGTATTAAATAATCTACTGAACTGGCAAGTTCGGCAGTACGGGGATTTCCCGTTTCCTTTTATTTTTAGGTAGAGGTACGCCATATGATTATGAACGGTAAAAAATAAATATTAAGGTTTATGTTCATACTAACTTAACCGATTCACGTTTAAATAAATCTTTTTTCTTAATTTGTTGTTTCACTTTCACCTTAAGTTCTCTTGACAGATAATGTTTGTATTTTTGGTTTTTTGTTCGTATACTTCTTTCAGCTTTGGACGTAGGAAGCTATTTTTTTTCGCTTTTTTTGCATTTATAACTACTTAAAACAGTTATAATCAAAATTTAATATTTTTACGAGAATGACACAAAGTAGTAAGTACCTACATTCGTCATTCACGTTGTAAATATTGTTACACAACACGCATGCACACGCACACATACAGACACACACATGACTAGAAAAATAGAAAGTACTTTAAAAACTTATAATTAATCATAAAAAATAAAGTCTTATATAAATACTTATGTCTTTTTATTTTAAGAAACATTTAGAATATTAATTTAATTTAAAATAATTTTTTCATAACACTTATGAATTATTTTCTATAATTTTAATTATTTGGTACATAACGTAGCGCCTCTTCAGAACCGGTACATTAGCCAATTCCAGCCCATCGAATGTTCCAAAAGCATTATTTGCAAATTCATCTTTTTAATGTTTTCTTCGGCATTACCATACGTTTGGGTACTGCTCTCAGTAAATTCAATTGTTTTTAAAGTATCACGGGCTTCGTAATCCTTGTATTGGTCCAAATTTTGAGAGTTTGGCTCAAATATATTATACGAGTCTTCATCAACTCGGTATTCTGTAATATATAAAAACATGTAAATTTGTAATTAGTAAGAACCTAGTCTTTTAAAAAATACTTAATATAATATATGTACATAATAGTATGCAAGTATGCATATCGCTCATTCAATATTGTCATTTATTTATTTTTTCTTTTTAGTAGGTAAGTTAGATGAAGATAGTAGGTAAGGTAAGAATTTAGATGAATGGTCTATTAAACCAAAGAAAATATCGATTTTTTACTTATTTTATCACTAATAGTGATTTTATATTGTTTTAAGGGATACACAAATATTCACATCAAAAAAAAACACCTTTAAAGATATAAAAGACACGGGGTGTGAACTAATAATAGGAGCCTGCTAGTTTTTCTCAAGTATGTAAAAACATACTATATAAAGATTCTGTTATTATCCTTTGAAAAACCAAAAAAAATCAAAAGAAAAACAAAGATTTTAACAAGTATATGTAAACAGATTAATTACTGCCTTCATTGAGTCGTTTTTCGGATGAGGGGCTATCACATTGGGTATCATCGTTATTTGGCTCTGTTACTGGTCCTATTTCAGCTTTTCCTAAAATTAATTAAAAATAATTTAAATTGATTTTAGTAAGGTTTTATATATAGATAACAATTTTACATTAAGTAAATGTAAAATTGTTATCTATATATAAAACCTTACTAAAATCAACTTTTAAATAAAATATACAATCATCATAAAAAGAAAAATAAATACTTACGTTTGCGATGGTTCATTGTATATTTTAACACCTCCGTGCAAATTTTCGAGAAATTAATTGTTAACATAGGTACACACCGTTGTGTATGCGCCCTTCAACGGGTACCGATATTTCTCAGGAATCAGGATTAGGTAATATTAATATTGTAAGTATACATTTGTCAGTATTTGCCAGTAGGCAATATTATAATATTGTAACTAATACTTCATGAATAGTGACATTTATCTCAGGTGTGTAATATTACTTGTAATAGGTTTATAACGAAGTATTTAATATTGGAACTAGTATAGTAATATAATCTGTGATATTGATAAAAAAATTATTTTTGCTTGACGTTCCCTTGACCACAGATCACAAAAAAGCCTTGACGAATCTGAGAATCCTAATTCCTAACTGACAATGAATCCGAGCGATATTATCCGACTTATTTTGAATGGTTATTACAGAGATAATGTGAATATGAAATATTAGCATATCAAAATTTGTCAGAGTACTCAGTACTTATTCACAGATCTTTTAATATACTCTATGGTATATCAGTCCCTACTACGAGACACTAGTACTCGGCATACTTGTAAATACTTCAAGACGCGTTTGGACGTTGATCATAGACTTAGTACAGAGACGTCTTCGCTGAAACCTAGTCTTAAAACCTGTTCCAGTATATACGCCACACCTCTAAAATGTATGAAAGATGGGAGTTTATCAAATAAACAGCTTTTCACTGAATACTTACGAAAGTATTCATGTATTACCAAAAAAAATGAAAAAAAAAAACAATTTTTAAATTTTTTGTTTTTTTTTCGGCCAATTTCTGAAACGGCTGGACCGATTTTGACGGGACTTTCACTCGCAGATAGCTAATGTTATACGGTGTAACTTATGCTACTTTTTATTCGAATTCAAAATGTTTTCGCTACAATCACTTGAAATAATAAAGTTTTCTATAATACTTTCTTAGGTTTACGCAAATATTTGAGATTATAAATGAAACTATATTTTCGGGAGAGACACGGCTTTCTCCCGTAACCATGATTGCTGTAAAGCATTCGAAACGTCGGGAACCAAAAATCAAAATAAATCCGTGACAAAATCGGAAAAGATACCTAGTTTCATTTATAATATCGTTTTCTATAATTGAGTCTTTTTATGATTTAAAAATAATGCTCGCTGGTCTGCTATAGAAGCATGGATTTATTTTCATTAAATTCAGCAATAACTTAAACTTGTAACCAAACCTAGTCTTTCAGTAGTATTCTTTATTTTACAATTTACATGAATGTTCAAATAAACACAATTTTTCCCGAGTTGTTATATTTTTTTACTAACGCCATCTATTGATGAATAACTAAATATGAAGTTTTACCACAGATAATACATATAAATATTATTGTTATCAATAATAGCTTGTTTTACAGATCAATCTCTAGATCAATTCATTATTTTGCTCGAGTGTACTATTCGTTACTTTATTTTTGTACTAAAATTCATCCAGTTATTTCACTCTTAATACGTAACAAATGTACACATACAAAACTTCTACATAATATATAGCCTATGTGATTCCAAGTCACAGTCTATCTACGATATTTCACCAAAATCGAACGAGCCAGATCAAAATATAGTGAAGGAGACCTACTTGCTGCGCTAGCGGTCGTGGGTTCGAGTCCCGCTGGGGGCATTCATTTGTTGAACACAAATGTTTGTACCATAAATTATACACTTATATACTGGGTTTGTACTCCAGTCATGGATGTCTATATTTATAATATATATGTATTTAAACTTATATATGTGTAGTATATCAACCATCTGGTATCCATAACACAAGGACCTTAACATGGAACTAGATAGTGATGAACATAAATAAAGCTGAACTAAGTTGTAAAGCCTAAAGCTTTAAATATTGTAAACCCACATGCTTTGTTTAGAAATACCTGTACATTTAATGCACTGTTAGAAGCTTAGATTATATACATGTCTAGATTGAGCATTACTAACAAACGATGCGCAGAAAACGGCCTCACTTTACGTGACATGTGTGAGTATAGCTTGTGTACTTATTGAAGTCCAACTGTCAAGGTGTGCGTGTTTAGGGATACCCGTTCCAAATCTTTCTTCCATTATTTAATATGATGAAGGTTAAATAAAATAATTATTTCATAAAAAAATTCTTTATTGGTAGTTTTCATTGAATATAGATGCTTAATCATATATTTTCGTACCATCGACTATATTACAATTTACACCTATCAGTTATGTTGTTATTTCTAGTGTTTGTTATTAAAGTCGGTTTTGTAAAAAACATAACACAATATATACTATTCCATCATTTTATGATTTACGAGGATGTAATGATGTTTATTTAAACGCCGCCAAAGATAAAAATAAGTGGTTTGCTTTGGAGAAGGTTTTTACCCAAAGGGGTAAATAAAGTAATTATAATAGTTAAGAATTAATAAAAAATATATTGAATAAAAAAACAAAAGAAATTAATAGCTAATTTTTATTTTGTAAAAACTTATTCTAATTAAATAATTAATAAACTGCATACTCCTAATTATATACGTTCAATGTCATACAAAATTAAAAGATTAAAAAGTAATTAAAAAAAATAATTTTATAAATGTCATTATTTTATTATTTTTTTAAATTGTTACTTATATATACTGTCTATAATCCTATATAAATAAATAAATAAATAAATAAATACATAAATTTAAAAATAATATTTATTATTTGTTTCCAATAATTTCGCTAAGTCTCCCTAGTAATAAGCTGGCAACACAGGCTTGTCAAATTTACCTAAATAGTAACGAATTAAAAATCCATGTTTTCTTAAAAAATAGTAGTAAAATAACATAACTTACCGATGAAAAGTGATCTTGGTGTTATTATACGATTATCCTACATAATTTCGACACAATTTGATAGCACAAACCCGCATAATTAATTTTTTATCGCGAGGTTGTTATCCACTAGTGGCTCAAATGACACTGACGTACGTGAGAAGCGAGTCTACCAATTTTAGTAGACTTTTTTAGAGCCGTTCGGGACGGTTCAATGCTGTATCTAGACATGTATATAATCTAAGGTTAGAAGTAAATAAAAACACAAATAAACTTCAAAAAATTATAATGTTGTCAACCAACATGTTCAATAGTAAAACCTTATTGTATCTCTTAACTCACACTTAAGACTTAAAACTAGAGTTGCAATAAAAATGAAAACACTACAGAAAGGTAATATTACTATTTTACTAATAATAATGAAAAATATTTGAGTAAACAATAACTATTTTCCAGAAATGAAATAGAAATAAGATGCCTGTTTTTTTACTACAAATACCATTCTCAAAGACCTAATGGTGTCAATAACTTTTTAATTCAGTTGTTTTTATGACAAAGTTCAGTAGCAAAATAATGCTTGTTTAAAAAATGAAATTATTGTATTTTTAATAGATGTGTTACTTGTGAAGTCTAAAAATCTAATATAATATTCTATTTTAGTTAAGTTTTGTTGAATGATTGTAAAAGTGCTTAAAACGTTTAATATATTTATTTTCTTGAAATTACAACTAGAGTAGTATTTTTTTAAATTGCCATTAAAAAATGAGGACTAAATGCTGAGATATAACCCGTATGATATTTCAAGAGTTTATTTGTATTAAAATAAAGATAACTTTTACTTTTCTTATTATATATAATAAACCCAACTTCATTCAAAAATTCTGTACAACTTTTCATCAAGATATGACAATGGATTTCAATAGGTAAAAAATATTCTTAATTCAGACAAAATTTACGTTTCGACAGCACTGCACTAATTATAATGGAAAAGGCAACGAATTATGTTTTCATAGTGCACATTTATTGTAGAAAATATATTATAAATGAAACTATCCTTTCAGATTATCTTGTGGATTTATTTTATTTTTTGGTACCAAGCATTACCATTCATGGTAATGGGAAATCTCTCTCTCTCAAAGATAGTTTCATTCATAATGTCAAATATTAATGTAAACCTAAAAAGTAATATTAGAAAAATGCATTAAGTTGGGCCAAATAGCTTTTACACAAGTTTGTAGCATATGAAATTTTAATTATGCATCTTGGACACTTTTTCTTAAAAATAAAAACCTATATATAGTTATTCATCTTGTCTCTCTTGGTCTTTGTCCTTCTTCTTCTTTTTCTTCTTCTCTTTTCTTACTGATTCATCTGCCACTTCTGATGTTTCTGCAGGCTCTACTGTTGTGTCAGCTTCATTTTCTGTGTCACGCTTCTTTTTTTTCTTTTTCTTCTCTTGCTTAATCTCTACTGAATCATTAGCATCTTCAGCATTTGCAGTACTGGCTGTTCTCTTTCTATTTCCATCTTCACTCTGCTGGGGATCTCCATTTTCTGACTTTTTCCCTTTATAGTCAACATAACTGTTTAACCATTCGGCAGGTGTGTTTTCATTGGGCTTGCCGAATTTGTCAAGTTTTCCCTGTTGGATAAGCATCTTCTTTTGAGACGCTTTTGGACCTAGACCCCATTTTCTTGGGTATGTGTCTCTTTCCATGATTACTCTTTTTAATTTAGCCGCCACACCATGATCACATGAAGCCATGGTTGATGTAGTCATTAGAGCAATAGCCAGGGCTACCGCCTCTCCTTTCGTAGTCACTATAACAATTTCTTGATCAACCTCTATTCCATCCTCATACCTTAAAATACCAGGTAAAAGAACCTTAGCACCATAACATACGGCATTGACTGCACTGTCCTTAATGAAAATTCTTTTATGAGCAATTAATAGGCCTTCTAAAGGTTTAATCACCCTTCGCAAATATGATTCGTCTTTATGATTCTCATATGCCCACTGGGCATCTAAAATATCATGCATGGTCACCATACCTTCCTTTTCACCCTGAATTCCTGATCTCACTCTTCTTAGCTCTATCATCTGACCTCCAACACCGAGCATTAGACCCAAATGTACACACATTGTACGGATGTAGGAACCAGCCTCACAACTTACCCAAAACACACCAATATTACGTTCCTTATCATAATCTAATAGTTTACTGTCATATACTGTACGAACACGAAGCTGACGTTTAACAGCAGATATCAAAGGCGGGCGCTGGAATAATGCTCCTCTTAGCTTCTCCAAGCCTTGTGTGACTTTCTGTATGTTTTCCACAGCCGAATGCAAATTGAATACAGCAACATACTCCTTTCCGGCATTTTGTTGGGATTTTACTAACCTTGTTGCTCTGTCAATGCAAACAATTAAACAACCTGTCACTTTAGGGTCAAGGGTTCCAGAATGTCCCGTTTTTTCAACCTTCAAGATTCTCTTGATCCATGATACGACTTCATGAGAGCTAGGGTTGCTTGGTTTATCTACGTTGATGAATCCTGATTTAACATATTCAGATATCGGGCGTTTGAGAGGAGAACTGCCAAAGGGAAGTGGTGTGTAGTGGTTAGTGCGCACGTTGAGACGATCGAAGTTCTTCAATAATAATGGCCAATACGCTGTATCTAGTTTATGCACACTTTCAGATGGCTCAATTTTAAATTCGCCAATCTTTTGAAACGCACCAAGACTGACACCATCCTTGTTTTTCTTCTTCTTTTTCTCTGAAAACACCTCGGTGCCGGATTGCAATACCTCAGTCATCTTTATAGTATTAGATTTTGAAGCGTCGAATTATTGCCACACATAAATGTAACTTCAATAAATTTATAACACTTTATTGGTTTATATTCAGAATAATGTTATTTAACCAACACGTGCAAAACATGAGGTTAGCTTCAGTAACAGATTACAGACCTCCTTCATGTTGTTTTTTGACAATTGACTGCCAAAAATAATGTTTATATAACAGATTAAAAAAATACAGTTTTGTTTAAATAATACTTTATAATATAAAATGTTATATTTTTATTTATATTGTTTTTCAAATAATCCTATGGTAATAATATGATTATTATTTATTACTACTGAAGCTTCATCTCAGTGTTTTCCTTCTTAGCTTACTTATATCATATATGTACCTTATACAAATTGAGCCTTTTGTTTATGCAAATTTAATTCAAATAATAAAAAAAAACTGTTTAAATATATTTAAACAGAAAAACATGTCCGTAAATTCATTATTTCATTTAATTTTTCTGAGCTTCTAAAAATGTTCTTGAACGAAAGAAATGCTTTATAAATATCAAGACTTGGCCTCGGCCTTTCGTCATATCGGAATGAAACTTACAAATTAAGACTAGGCTGTATGGACTATAGTCCTTTGCCTTTCCCTATTGTGGATAAATTTAAAAAACAACAACAACAACTTTATAAATAATAAATATCAATTGTCAATAATTTGTCAAAGTGACAATAACTTTAATTCATAAAGCGTGTTTCTAAATTTCTATTTTCTATTCTTATTTAAGCATAAAAGTTTTAAAACTTTAATAACTTATAAGCACAAAATAAATTTATTAATGTTATAACTTATTTGTAAAATGGCAGGTGTGTTATTTGAAGATATATTTAATGTTAAAGATATGGACCCTGAGGGCAAAAAGTTTGACCGAGTCAGTCGTTTACATTGTGAATCTGAATCATTTAAAATGGACTTAATATTGGATATCAATTCTTGGATATATCCTATGGAGCTTGGTGACAAATTTCGACTGGTTCTAGCAACAACGTTACGAGAAAATGGTTATCCTGATGGTGGGGAATGGAATCCTTTAGAAACTGAAGGAAACAGGGCGGATAGTTTTGAATATGTTATGTATGGAAAGGTTTATAAGTAAGTGGTGTTTCTTACATTTAGAAAACATTTTTTAAATATTTTGTATTATATTATTGTAACCTCAAAATGGCTTCATAACATTAGAAATTATTTTACTTTAGTTATTATATACTTTTAGGACTATATTATACAGATATATGGTAATAGAAGCTAACTTCTACAAGACATTATCTTTATAAAGGACTTGTTAAAACCATTTCTTTGTATTTGTAACATGTTTGGCTTCAAAAATACCAAAATAGCCCTAAAATACTTTAATCTCTAAAATTTAATATGTATTAGTAATAACAATAATAATTCTATAGTCAAATATAAAAATTATTAAATGTATACAAATGTTTAAAAATAATATTGTTGTCTTTCATACCTTCATTCTTAATAATATATAAATAATAGTAACTTTAATTTTCAGGATAGATGGAGATGAGGTAGCAATGGAGCCAGCATCCCGCCTCTCAGCATATGTATCTTTCGGTGGACTATTGATGAGATTGCAGGGTGACGCAAATAACTTACACGGTTTTGAAGTAGATCAGCATATGTACCTCTTGATGAAGAAACTTGCTTTCTAATTGTTTTGAAAATGTTTTATATTAAAGCTAGGTATTACATTAATACCTTAGTTAGCAAATTTCCTCCTTAACTCCTTTTTAATATTTTTTTCAAATGCTACCAAAATCAAGAAATACAATAATACTTATTATAAATTCCAAGCAACCTTTGTTATATTAAAGATACATTCTTGATTAGTCTAAAAAATTAATGTTGTACGAGTTTGTAACACTTATAATTTAAATAATAAGAATTATAATGGCCCCTTAAAAAGTACATGTTAACGAGTTAGCTGAATTATTAAGGTATTGATATGTAAATATCTTTTTAACTATAGAAAAAATGTGTGAATGGCATAATAAAAATACATAAACTAATAGTAATACATTAGTATTACTTGTATTAACAAACTATTGTATTCAGTCCGTTTAACATCCCATTGCTGGGGGTGTGCCACCCTTCAATATAAAATTGGGGGATCAGGCCATAGTCCACCATGTTGAATAGTGCGGGCTGGTGGACTTCACATGTCTTTTCAAATTGCTAGGTTCTCTCAGACATGCAGGTTTCTTCATGATGTTTTCCTTCACCGTAAGACAAGTAGTAAATAATACTTCATCCATGATTCTTATCATTCATTTTACTTCATTTTGTAATAACTGAAGTGTGATTTTTTTATATTTTCTTAATAAATAGCTAAAGTATAAGATAATTATAAAATAAATATAGTGTTATCAATAATTATTGAGTTTTATTTCTTTCAAATCATATGGTATACATATTTTTGATAGTTTCTGTTATATTTCAATTTGAAAAAGCCTTATTATTTTAAATTGTTTTATTATTACAACAAGTTTTACACAAATTAATTAATAATAATATCAATATAATCATATTTTTTAATTTTATTGAACATGTACCTAATTTTAATACTAAACACATGGGCCTATTTTTCAAAAAGATGCAAAGAATAAAATTGAAGTGACTGTTTATAATATCTAATTAACAACTTTCACTAATAATTTTTCTGTCTATTCGCTGTATGTTCCGGTTAATCTTTGAAACGGCTGGACCGATTTTGATTTTTCACTCATAGATAGTTAATGTTATAAGAAGTAACTTAGGTTACTTTTATTGTATTTGAAATTTTATTTATTTAACTAGCGGAACCCGCGACTTCGCTTGCGCGAAATCTAGGAACCAGAGCTAGTAACTACTATATTACAATACAGTGAATATAAAATTTGCACCAAATAATTTTATGACTATAAATCTAGCGACATCTATTATGCAGTAGTGGTACTTTTACGGTTAGTGTCATCTAGTATTCAATAGATAAAGTAAAACAAATAGTGTTTAAAAGGATATTTTAATTTATTTTTCATGATTTATTGGATTTTTTGGACATTAGAAATTTGTTTATTATCATTCGTAATATCACAGATATTATTGTAATATATTTCTTCAGATACTCTTATTTCGTCGTACAAAGAAATTGTCCGCTTTAGTTCTAGATTTTATACCTAAATAGACGATAGATGGCGCTGAACTAAAACTTGCCAAAGTGAAGTAAAAAAAGCAAGTGGCTTATTCTTGCCCCACTCAGATTCCTTCTCTGGGTACGTTTTTACAGTTATATAGATTTCTCAGAGTTAATATATTTTACCACAGTAAGAAGTATAATTTAAAAAGAACCCTATAGATGCCAGGCCATAGTCCACCGCGCTGGCCTAGTGCGTGTTGGCGGACTTCACATGTCTTTCGAAAACTTGCTAGGTTTTCTCAGACATGCAGGTTTCCTCACGATGTTTTCCTTCACCGTAAGACAAGTGGTAATCACATAAATGATTCGCACATGAAAATATCATAGGTGCGAGACCCGGATTTGAACACGCATCACTCGGTTATTCAAGCGAGTGCATTACCGCTGGGCTACCCCTGCCTTTATATATAATTTTTACTTATGACATGAAATTTTGGGGATGGGTAGATGTTTGTCACTCAATCACATCAGAACGACTGAACCGATTTTGATAAAAATTGGCACAGAGATAGGTTATAGTCTGGATTAGCATATTCGTTACTTTTGTCCCCGAAATTTTTTCACTAGTGACGAACCTGAGGCTTTTTGGTTTGTTTTAAGCAATTTAATAAGTATTTACAGTAACAAAGGGGATTCATATAAGAACAGATTTCACAAATAAACTCTTTATTTTGAAATCGGTTAAAAGGGCGTTAATTACAATATTCCCTGCATGAGTATAATGACATACGTCTTCTCAATGGGGTGGCGAATAATTGCGGGCACGCGACGTTTCGATGTTCTCAGGATCACCGCTGTGAACCTGAAATATATATGTAGAATGTAGTTTAATTTTAACTAGTAAATGCCTCGGGCTTTGGCTGGGATTCCACTTACCCAGTGTCTCAGATATCTAGGTATAAATAAATATCTGTTTCTGAGTTTATTCAGTTATAAAGGTGCGATTAAACAAAAAAATGTTATCTCAGTTACAGAGGTTTATGCATATAAAATTTACTCCCTGTCTCAGTTATAGAGGTAACTATAACGATAAATCGAAAGAACAAATCACAGAAGAAGCCTCTATGGCTTAGCTCGTCCCACTAACAGGGGTAATTCAGTGCCAAAATGTTGGGACCTCAGCATGAGTTCCAGTTATGGAGGTTTCTCACTTATCCAGGTCCCACTTAACCAGGTTTCACTGTATATACTTAGAATGTAGTTTAATTTTAACTAGTAAATGCCTCGGGCTTTGGCTGGGATTTTGCTTGTGTATAGTTTTTGGTACTTCGTTTATTACTAGATCCATGGTTTTTTATTGATAAAAAACCTGGGTGTCTTAAAGCAAGAGTGAATGGTGGCTACTGAATTAGTGCGACTTACCATCTCCGACTGCGTTACCACTTACCATCAGGTGAAACGTAATCAAGCACCAATTCAGAATATAATAAAACAAAAACATAAACCGTTAATCCCGTCAATAATTTAAAATAATTAAATAATAAGTAATACGTAGTATGTATATTTTTCATCTATACATATAAATAAAATTGGAGTCTGTTTTTAATTTCAAATTAACAGCTTTTCAATTAATGCCTATACGATATTAGCAACAATAAACCATTTTTTTAAAATTTCTGTCTGTCTCTCTGTCTGTCTGTATGTTCCGGATATAACTGAAACGGTTGGACCGATTTTGACGGGACTTTCACTCGCAGATAGTTAATGTTATAAGGCATAACTTGAGATACTTTTTAACCGACTTCAAAAAAGGAGGAGGTAGAAATTTTATTTACTTTAACTAGATGAACCTGTGGCTTCGCTGACGCTAAATTAATAGTAAAATGTAATAATAAATCTTCGCTAGTGTAATAATAAATTTACGCCTTTCACATATTGCTCTTTACTTATGCTATAACAATGCTTCTTACTAAGTCACGGGGAAGTACCCTTAAATAGGTTTATATGCATAATAGGTTTATATGCATAATACATGCATAATATATTAGAGAAACACTGATAATTTTAGAGGTTTCTAATGTGATGTCGTAAATAAACTCATCTTTTGTGCTTACATTGCGAACGCTGGCTAAACTCAACTACGAGATAGATCAAAATAATGTACTACAGTACACCACACAGTACACCTTAAAAAGTTCTACAAAAAAGTCCACGATGGTATATGTCTATCTCTTACGGATAACTCACAAAAACCATTTTCTCGCTTCGCTAAGGCTCTTCCCTAGATTTAGCGCGGGCAAAGTCGCGGGTTCCACTAGTTCTCAATAAAACATAAAGGGATTTGTTCCAAATGATCGGTTGACTTGAACACGTGGCGGTAACGAGCGCGTTTCGCCTTTGTTTGAACCGAAAAATATGTTTTTTAATTGATTTTCCTCTATTTGAAGCGCTATTTAAGCTTAAGTAATAGAAATATGAAAGAAAGTCCTTTAGATCTATAGCTATTTATTGAAAATGGTCTTGTCTTGCCTAATATTCAAAATTCACCTAATATTATACTTTTCATTGCTTAATAAGCAATTTAAATAATAATTATATATAATATTAATATAATTATATAGAATATGTTCGGACATTATTCCACATAGGCATAGCGCCATCTAGTTCCGTGGTAAACTAGGAAGGAAGCTTGTGTTACGGATACCAGATAGTTGATATACTTCATATACAAGTGTAAATACATACATATTATAAAAATAAACACCCTTGACTTGAGTATAAACATTCGAGCTCAACAAATGAATGCCCCCAGCGGGACTCGAACCCGCGACCGCTGGCGCAAGAAAGTAGGGTCACTACAAACTGCGCCAAACGCGTCGTCAATTTAACGATGACACGTTTGGTTCAGTTTGTAGTGACTAACCTTCCTGTGCCAGTGGTCACGGGTTCGAATCCCGCTGGGGGCAGAGTTGTCTCGTAGCTTACTATGGAACTAGCTACTGTTTGTTTAAGTCTCAACATAAATTGATTAAAATAATAACACAAATGTTCATAATATGTCTAGTTATTCGGGTTAATATATAGATTATAGAATACTTCTTACTGCCCCCCAACGTGCGATCACCTTGTCATGGTGGGGGGTTGAGTAAATAAATAATAAATAAATATGTTAGGACAATTTAACAACAGCGCCATCCAGTTCCGTGGTAAGTTATAATGCTTGTGTTACGGATATCAGATAGTTGATATACCTACTACATTATATATCCTTTTAATGCATATAATTTATAAATATAAACACCCCAACTGGAGTACAAACATTCGTGCTCAACAAATGAATGCCCCCAGCGGGACTCGAACCCGCGACCGCTGGCGCATAAACTAGGGTCACTACCAACTGAGCTAAACGAGTCCTCAGTAGCATCCGGCAGCCAGCCGGCGCGAAGCCAAGAAACGCGCAGGAGGGGCCTACTTCGGTGGGCTAATGTGTCTTGCGCGTTGCTCCTGGTACTTCTCTGGATAGCAGAGTGGACTGTGGAGCAACCCTCTTGGCTGTGTGGTCTGCTTCGGCAGACTTGCCGTGTTGTAGGGGCCTCGTAGTTGCATACGCAAGCGATCCTGCAACGTCCCATTAAGACGGAGGACTGTTGGGTTTTAGTGGGTAGTGCTGGCTTTCTGACCAGACAGTTGAGGCCACATAAACACGTGGCCTCAACTCATTAGTGGTATGCGTTAATACAGTTCCCAACAATAAAAAACATGTTTTTTCTTAAAAGAATCTGACTAACTCTTTATTTATTTATTTATTTATTTATTTATTTAAATAGGATTACCAACAGTGTATGAAAATAACATTGTTTAAAAATAATAGTTACAAAATAAGGAGTCATCTTTTCTATACCAATTAAAGGTAAACATAACATTTTTAGTAACATAAAATAAAACAAAACAAAATATCCTTATTAATAATAATAAATCAAATTAAATAACTAATTGTTTGAACCAAAAAAATAACAAATGGTACATAGAAAAATTAAACAATAACTCTTAAAATATAAATACGTAGTTATAAAACAAATTTACACATAAGTATTATAATATGAATCTGACACATTTCTTTTTTTCTTTGTGCGACCTTACTTGAACTACAGTTTTGGGTTTTGGCTTCAAAAGCGAGCTCATTAGACTCTACCACTAATAACCAGCCTAATGAGGCTGTTTGATTTTCTCATTTTTCTTTGTGAATAAAAGAAAAATGGACGCAAAACGTACTAATTACGGAGTTTCTGTATAAAATTTAGTGATAGCGGGTTCGATACGCTGTATATTTTGTTGAATTCCACTACTATCACTAATACGAGTAACTACTATTATGGGCACACATATATCATTATTTCAATTAAAATATTGGTTGCGACTTGTTATAAAGTTTGCCGAAATATGGCGCTGGTCCTATGTCAAATGAGTAGCTCTATAGATGCCAAGCATGGGGCACAACAACCAGTGAAGCTCGTGCGGGGACTACCGCGTTGACTAAACATATCCTAAATCAAGCTTACGCGACGGAATTACTTATATGCATTGAAAAAGCACTAGGGAATCTGGATTTAGCACAGGCAACGCCGCGGGATCCGCTAGTTATGCATATAAACCTTCCTCTTGAATCACTCTATCTATTAAAAAAACCGCATCAAAATCCGTTGCGTAGTTTTAAAGATTTAAGCATACATAGGGATATAGGGACAGAGAAAGCGACTTTGTTTTATATTATGTAAGTGATAAAGATAATAGGAAGTCGATTATAATAAAGTATTTTAGTCGTGTCGTTACCGTTTACTGTTAGCGCGATGCAATATAGATGGTGCGAGTCGAACAGGAGCCAGGGCTGCCAACTATAAAATTATTTTTACTTCTTAATAATTAAAGTCATGAAGGAATGAAAGTGATTTGACGTAAAATTTTAATTTCGAGAAAATTGAGTTTGTTTAATTATTTAGTTTAAGTTTGTGTTATGTATGAACTATTTAGCACATATAACATGGTTATCAAGTAGCGTGAACTAAACTATAAAAGTCATAAATACGGCTGTGTTTATACACCCACAACTGACATCTATGCATAAAACAACGAAAACTAGATAATGCGACGTAATATCACTCTCATCCATTCAAGTTTTCAGTTATAAAATTACTAGGTAGCATACCTGGCAAATGTTCTCTGTCATATAAAATGCCCCCCATTTTATATGACAGAATAACATTTTCCAGGAGGGTAGGAGGGTGTAAAATACTTTACGACCTATTCTCATACCTACCAAATGTACAAAAAAAACTTTAAAATCGGTCGAGTCGTTTTGGAGGAGAGCTACCACAAACACAGTTAGACGTTTACTTATATTAGATAGTAGACTTTTTTTGGAGGTAAGGTAATAAATGAAAAATATAAAAATTACACTGCTGCATAATTTGTAACAACGGAACATATAACCTCCTCCTTTTTTTGAAGTCGGTTAAAAATAAATAGGAGTTATATAATTACTATTTTTTTTATTGTTTCATGTCTTATTTTTTCATACATTTATTTCTGAATGATATTGTTAAATAAATAAAAAAAGAATCTACGATACGTTATTGTCAAATAAAGAAAAAAAAAAATGTCAATAAATATTGAAAAGTTTCACAGCCCTGAATGGAAGGGGAAACAAATTAGTTCAATTTGTAGCAAAATGGCGCGCGCGTAACAATGAGGTGCCACCCGGCCAGTAATTATAACTTATCTTGTAAATTGTTTTGTTTTATTATAAATCTTTTTGGGTATTTCGCACAGAATATATGGGAATTTTAATCACAGGTTCTATGTTCGAATCTCGGCGTGACCTAATTCTTACTGTCCTTAAATCATGTATAAAATTTACATTAATAATATAACTTATCCTCTCTTCGCTTGCGTTTGTTCCCTAAGTAGTACGTTTTAGCGGTTCCCATAGATTCATAGTTGCGACATTTTCTCGCTGTAAAAAGTATCGTATATACCGACTGTGAACTGGCAACCGGTCAGAATTTTTTGTTCTAAGTTGATTTATATTGTCCTATCTCGTTTTTATATTAGAAGGAAGCATATAATGCTACTTTTCTTTTTAATAACATGTGCATTAAAAATATTTAAAAACTACGTATTTTTATTTAATTTACTAGATGCTATATTTATGACTCAAACGAGTTTTTTCTTCACCTGTAAAGTTGTCAAAATTGAGATAGTACCGGTTGCCAGTTCGCAGTCGATATGTTGACTCGGATAATGATAATCTCTCTTATTATTATACAAAATTTCATCAAAATCTGTCTAGTAGTTATCCGCGTCAACATATAGAATACCTTTTACTGCGATCTCATCTCTAAGAATGTACACTGATCGTTAAAATGTAATGCAATAACAAACCCGGGCAGAGTGAGGGTGTGTCGCTAGTCTTCTTTCAAAATAAAAAAAAAGATACAGATTAAAAAAGGCAGCAACTTATTTCAATAAAATAATTCAAAGGATTCAATTTAAAAACATCGAATTATAAATTCGAAGCACTCGTATCTATTGGTTTAGACTCGACCAATAGGAGCGCTTCATTCTTGTAGGCGGGAAGAGGCAAACGTCAGACGCAAATGACGTTTTTATTTTTTTTAAACCGGTTCCGTTTAGTGCTTAAGGCCGAAATGGTTATTCAGAGGTTCTTTATGGAGTCATGAATAATAATATATCTTTTACGATAGCGTTGTAATGTTTAAACGAATGCTAATTTTATTTTTATCTTGACACAACTTTTAACATAATACGTAATAAGCAAGTTGTCTTTTTATTTTCTATTTAGTATAATAAACGGTAATAATTTATATAAAACAAGATATCTTATTATCCTCTCCTATTGTGTGAATATTTTAACAGTATTAAATTGAATTTTTTACTGAAGTTAATTTTAACATATTTAGCTTTATTTCTCAGCTTATTAATGAAAGTAAATATACAATAACATCAACTGTTCTTTAGAAAAAAAAGTTTAAATTGTCTAGGTTAATGCATGATAGGTACACTAAACTAAAAAATACAAATAGGAACCAGGTACATTGTATATGAAACAAAAACAAGCTATGGCTGAATTACCACAAAATCAAAATATAGGTATAAATATAGGATAGTCTATTTTTTAAAAATCAAGAGAAATATTTATAAATTATCTACCTACAATAAAAACCTTCAAAGTCACTATCTTAAAAGGTAACCCTTTTTGCAGGTGGCTTGCTATCAGCATTATTCGAGCTATCACTTTCAAAAATATCCATTTCACGATTCGTTCGGCTAATTTTGTACTTGCTGCGTCAGAGGTCGCGGGTTAGATAACCGCTGGGGCATTTGTTTGACTATCACGAATATTTAAATACCTCATATAGATTTATTTATAGTGTTTCATCTACTATATGGTATTCATTTTAAATAATTTCAAGAAAAAAATAGATCTGTATGATAATTATAGTGTGTAGTTTGTATGGTCTGAAATTCTAAATATCCTAACTAATATTATAAATGCGAAAGTAACTCTGTCTGTCTGTTACGCTTTCACGCCTAAACCGCTGAACCGAATTCGATGAAATTTGGTACACAGATAGAGAAGACCTTCAGAAAGGACATAGGCTACTTTTTATCCCTGTAATTCCACGGGAACGGCAACTACGTGGGTGAAACCGCGGGGCGCAGCTAGTTAATTATAATTATTATAATACTATTCAAATTTTGATACCAATTAAATTTTAATTAATCTTATTAATGTATTTAATATGTGTTCAGAGTTCTTGTAAATCTTTAAGTTAATTTTATTCATTATAAGTATTTGTAAGTAAATTGTATTTAAGATTTCATATATTATAAATAATATTATTTTTAAGCCGGACATATAATCAATGTTGTGTATGCCTGTAATTAATGCATGTACTAGAACTTGTCATAAGTATTTTTAGATATCATATTTTATATTGTATGTACCTACAATGTATTGTTGGCGTATCCAGTAAATAAATAAATAAATAAAATAAATAAATTCATAACACAAGCCTCGTAGCTTATATAGGTATATATGATATATAGTCTATAGATGGTGATATGTGTTAATGTTTTACTTAAACACATTTATTTTATACAATTATTTGCTTATACACTTTCTCTTCTGTTCATCAGCTTTTCTTTGTTTTTAGTAGCTATTGACGAGCTTTAGTGTTATCAATAAAAAAAAATTGGAATTTTGACCACTGAGTGAACACTATTTATAGATAAATAGGTACATATAAAAATTGCAAGGATATGTAAAGAATCTATTCAAGGTTAAAAGTATAATCCAAGCCATGTATGAACTTCGCTTAAAAAGGTCGCCGCTTAGTAATCATAGAACGGGAAAAAATCATTTACAATGGACACGTACGAACGATATTATTTAATAGAGTCTATACAATTGTAAAAAAATAATAATGATAGTACCTAATTACTTTATAGTTCTAAAGGGTTTTAAGTTACATACTAATTTTCTCCCGTACCGTTATTTAGTTTTAATTTTCCAGAGATTAACGCGTACAACCAAACAGAAGGGTAGTTTTTTTATATATCTTTTAAATTATATATATTCTTAGGATAGAGTAGTAATCACTTTATTTTTGACGTCATTGAAGTATTTTACTTTAAAAGTAGGTAAAACATTATGATAATTTATATTAGTCTATCGACGTGTTTGATCGAATGTTATTCAAACACTGTTAAGTGTAAAGTTCAACTGCCATCTATGGCGTAACCGTAGTGGTGTGCTCTGTATTGGCCTGGCGTTATTTCTCATACAAATCAATAACTACATATAAATAAAATTGAAGTATTTTTAAAAAAAATTGTCTGTATGTTTCGGATAATCTCTGAAACGGCTGGGCCGATTTTGACGGGACTTTCACTTGTAAATAGCTGATGTAATAAGGAGTATAGGCTACGTTTGTTTTATTAGAAAAACGTTTAATTTATTTTAACTTACGCCCAGCGAAGGAGGCCAGGTTTGCGAATTAGCCATAATATAGTCTGTCAATTCTAATTAAATAATTCTGTAAATTCTATTAATTCATGTCATTTTAGAAATATTCTGTTAATTTTCGATAGATTCTTCGATATAAATATATTGTACCTGTGTAATTGGACCGAGATATGATGGTTGTTTTTTTTAAAGTGTCCGTTTTACTCATTTTAGTATCTTTTAGTGTAGAGTGCTGATAAATAAACAAATATTTATAAACATTAGACAAGTACAACTTAAGCAAAAAGAAAGTAAGCCTGAGTTTATTACGTGTAATAAGTAGAAGTAAATGTGTAAATGTGTTGCAAATAAAAATATTGAATTTATTCACTGACAGGAGTAAGGAAATACTTTGCTTAAACAGCAGTAGAGCACCGTGCAATTTTACATAAGTTTCATATTTAGGCTAAAGAAAAAACTTGTAGGTACACAAAACTTTTTTTATTATTATAAATACATAAAAGATTAGATAAAGATAAACATTGTATTTATTAACCTCTGCTAGCTATAACAAAAAAATAGATCTTGTAGTATTTGATAGTTGTTATACGATATATTAAGTTGATTAATTACGCTATTATCATTTATGCATTATTTAATTTAAATTAATTTAAATAGTACACATAACGTCGGTATTTTAATAGTATGTCGCACCTAAGCCTGGATTATCCCCTCCCGTTCCCTCCCTTATTCCTCTGGACGCGGGAGAGGGACGGGACGCCGTCAGTCAACTAACGACGTTTGTACTGATATCACGTAAAGGTCAAAATTTGACCTTTTGATTTCTAATTAAATAGTGTCATTTTTTTAATTTATTAACGTAGTAATATATAACTAATATGATTAAAAATATATAAATAATTAAAAATTGGCTGAATAAGTTAAGACCTTGTTCAATTATGTGTGTGCAGTAAAAAAAATGAGTACGTTTTTGAAAATCGAAATAATAGTGATTGTGTAATTTGAACTGTTTAAAATGGCGACTGTTTTCATGAATATGTTTCGTGTTTATTATGAAATTTCTCTTACTGGATTCTTATAAGGTATTATTAATTTATTTTATTAATTTCTAACATAAATTAATGAATATAAAGAAATATTTTTATTTTTAATATCGAAAATGATGATTGTAAATAATATATTAAAAATAATTGATATTCCGTATTTAATAATATACTATACCTAACGTTTGACGACACGTTTGGCATAGTTTGTAGGGACCGTACTTGCTGTGTTAGTGCGGCGGTCGCGGGTTAGAGTCCCGCGGGGGACATTCATTAATGTGACGAGCACGAATGTTTGTACTCCAGTCATGGTTGTTTATATTTATAATGTGTGTATTAAAAGTTAAAAATTTCTAGTGTATCAACTATATACCTAACTATATACTGCAAGTTTGTAGCTTACCTACTTCATCATCATCATCACTATAGCCCTTTTTTTGACGTCCCACTGCTTGGCACGGGCAGTCAGTACAACGGGGATCAGGCCATAGTCCACCGCGCTGGCCTAGTGCGTATTGGCAGAGTTCACATGTCTTTCGAAAACTTGCTAGGTTTTCTCAGACATGCAGGTTTCCTCACGATGTTTTCCTTCACCGTAAGACAAGTGGTAATCATGATAGAAATGATTCGCACATAAAAATATCAGAGGTGCGAAACCCGGATTGAACCCGCATCAATTGGTTATACAAGCGAGCGCGTTATCACTGGGCTACCACTGCCTACTAACTTACTACTTACGTATTGTGATTTTCATCATGAACGATTGTACGATTAAAATATTATTTAAGACTATGCACTACAACTGTTTTACTTAATTAAATATTATAAAGTGTAAAGGATTCAAAATGACGTCATCCAAAAATTACTCTAGGTACGAGTACCAGTTATCGTCCACAAAAACTAAGTTTGTATTTAGTGTTTTTATAGTGGCCAGTAATTATATACATATAATATCTTATACTACTAGCAATTCACCCTCGCTTCGCTCTAGTTCGTCTCTAGTGAAAACAAAATAGTAATTAGGAAACTTAAATATCTTACTTCTGGTTCGTTCGTGAAAACAAAATCAAATCTCGGAATCACATTTTTCCAGGTTAAAAGTAACTTATGTAGATCTATTTTGATCCGGGATTCCAGATTAAATATACATTCTAGCAAATCCCGCGGCTCCGCTCGCGTTTTAATCACTATTAAAAATCTCTATCTCCAATCTCTAATTGGTGGTACAAGGATGATTTTGGGTTATAAGTATTTTTTGATGCCAAATCTTATCTTTCAAAAAAAAAAATTTGGTCACAAAATTAAAAATCTGAAGGCCACCCTTAACACCTAGGGGAATAAAAAATTACCTAGAACCTATTTTCAGAACTACCAAATATACCCAAAAAATTATAGAAATCGGTCAAGCCGTTTCAGAGATTAGCCGGAACAAACAGACAGACAATAATTTTAAGAATCGATTTTTTGTTACTAGTATCGTATACACTGTCATAATATGCATTTAGTAAAAAGCTGTTAATTTGAAATTAAAAACAGACACTCCTATTTTATTTATATGTATAGATTAGAAATTCCAGATAAAATTTTGGACAATCAGACCCATCTATCCATCTTTATGAAATACATTTATTGTAGAGTTCTGAATCTTGTCGACTTGCTGTTAAATTATTTTATCTTTAATCTATCCGACGGCACTGTTCTTTTTACTTTACTGTAAAAGTTGTATCCCTACATAAGTTAGCATAGATTTCTCAGAGGTAAAAAGAATCCCATATCTTGACCCGGATAACCAGCTATCATTATACCAAATTTAATCAAAATTTGTCAAGTAGTTTTCCCGTGATACGGTCACAAATAGGATTCGGGCTCTGTATAATGTTTATTTCAATAACATTTTTCCTAAAAATATGCAATGTTAACATATTCAATTACTAGTTAAAGTAAAAATTTTGTTACGAGTTTATGTATAGACTAGCAAATCGCTTGGATTGGCATAAGTTATAATAAATTGAACGGTTTTTATTATTTTGTATTAAACTAAAAGTAGCTTAAGTAACTCATAACATTAGCTATCTGCGAGTGAAAGTCCCGTCAAAATCGGTCTAGCCGTTTCAGAGATTAGCCGGAACAAACAGACAGACAAAAATAAAAAAAAAAAGATTATTATTTAATGTAAGTACCGTAAAGGTATATTTTCATATGCGTTTAGTGAAAAGCTGTTAATTTGAAATTACAAATAGACACTTCAATTTTATTTATATGTAAGTACTCAATACTGATGTACTAGTGACTCCTCTCGATTGGTTCGGGCTCGTTCATCGAACGCAACCTTTTTTACTTTCTTATTAGTTACTAGCGACTTGCCCTCGCTTCGCTCGGATTCTTCCCTAGATTTAGCATAGGCAAAGCCGCGGGCTCCGCTAGTTATGCATATAAACATTCCTCTTGAATCTATTAAAAAAATCGCATCAAAATCCGTTGTGTAGTTTTAAAGATTTAAGCATACATAGGGATATAGGGACAGAGAAAGCGACTTCGTTTTATACTATGTATAATTATTTCAGCTACTATCTACCATTTAAAGTCAAGAACCATTTCAAATATTAGCCTGAACAACCTTTATGGATATTAGAAGTAGGATTGAAATTAATGTCTGTCTATACACCTAATTTAGCAGTTTATTTTCCTAACAATGTTGCCATATTTAATTATAATAAAATCAACAATGTTGTAAGATACTTTAGTGCTATTTTTTTTTAAATATTTTTAGTGATATATATTGAAATAGACATTTAAAACCTTAGTCTCTCCTGTGACCATGTTTGCTGTAAATTATTCGAAACGCCGGTAACCAACAATCAAAATAAATCCGCGACAAAATCCGAAGAAATATATTCCTTTATAATGATGGCACATTATGTTGGGACATTATTACTAAGGAATTGATAACTCTCATCTGCTCTGTGATTATTACCACGGAATTGATCTGCTCTGTGATTATTACACACAGCGTCGTTTAGTTCCGTGGTAAGCTACTGGTCTAAGAGCCGGTGGAAGATCGACCTTCACCGACCTGCAGTGCTTTCAGATAGGCAAGTAATTATAGGCATATTTGTTTATAAATTATATACGATAAAAAATATGTCTCATCTGGTTATCAGATCGGTGAAGGTCGATCTTCCACGGTCTCCTCTACTATACGAAGGAAGCTTGTGTTACGGATACAAGATAGTTGATATACTATTTATAACATACATAAGTTTAAATACATACATTAAGATCCATGACAGGAGTACAAACATCCAAGTTTAACAAATGAATGCCCCCAGCGGGACTCGAACCTGCGACCTCTGGCGCAAGAAAGGGTCACCACCAATTGCGCCAAACGTGTCTTGTATATATCAAATATTCCCGTTTTAAGAGAGTATTGAATAAAAGTATTTCTTGTAGTAACTAGAAGCAATTATAAAATTCCGGGATACACCGGGATGCGGGATTCAAAATAACTGCCAGCCCAAATAGTGTCGGGTTGCATCTGAAAACAAACCTTTGTTCCCGTTCTCAGTTGACGTATGGCTTTTGTTCTTTGTTTCGAATTCGACTGTTAATAATAATTTATACACTTTATTACTTTCAGTCGATGGCCCATAAATGAACCCTTTTTATACTAGTTAATGATATCGGTTTTGTTTGCATTTTTAATGAATTTGTTAGCACTATTTTTTTATTCATAATAATAAAGCTCTGCACTATTCAATTAAATTGAAAATCGGTTGAAAAACGGACAGGGAAAAGGCACTGAACTGCTTATTATATTTTTGCCTACTTATATATAGGTAAATGATTTAATAATATTTTAACCCGTAAGTAGGTCCTACTACAGTACTACAGATCCCCCTCGCATTGGAAGCCCACGCCCAGCAGTGGGACGTAAATAGAACTGAATACTGACTATAGTAATTTATAAATTGCACTATTTAAAGCTAAAGTAGTGATAGCCAAGTCGCGAGTTTTCTTGAAATCCCACTGAAGCGAGCTGGCTCTGATAATTTCATGTGCGAATCATTTCTTACATAATTACTACTTGTCTTACGGTGAAAGAACACATCGTGAGGAAACCTGCATGTCTGAGACAACCTAGCCAGTTTTCGAAGGAAATACGAAGTCTGCCAACTCGCACCTATTCGTAGGTGACTATGGCCTGATCTCCTCTATGATAAAACAATTTGTCTATGCAGAAAAATGAAATTGAAGTGTTTGTTTGTAACATCATCATTAGTTATTACAGCTAAAGGCATTTGTAATTATTTACGGTGATAACCTATACGAAAAAACATAATTTTTAACTTTTTCATTTGTCTGTCTGTTTGTTCCCGTTTGTCTCTATAACGGATGTACAGATTTTGACGAAACTGGTGATGTTATAAGTAGTAACGTAGGCTATTTTCATTTCAGCAAAAAAACTAGTTAGAATTTCAATTAAAAAAATTAAGACCTCCCTATAAACGAACTCGAGCGAAGAAGGGTTGAGTCGCTAATTAAAATATTAGAGCACGTTAATAATTACTTAGGTACTATACTGATCATCGAGTAGGCAAATATTTTGAACTTGATTTTAAGTGTTGGATCATCTTTGACCTCGTTTTTTTGTTTGCTATCAATTCTAAACATATTTTTTGTGTTAATTCAATAAATTTTACAAGGCATATTTGTAAATAACTAACATAGAGCCAATTCATTGGTTATTCGTATGTTTGAATAACAAAGAGGCGTGGGTTCGATTCTGAGTGAGCTAATATTTTTGTAGGTCCACTTTTGAGATATATCGAGTATTTATATTATACTAGCTTTACCCGCGGCTTCGCCCGCGTTCATTTTTTTAATTGCTAATCAACCTCATTGGGTTGATGTGTAGGATGCCTAAAGGTTCTTCAAAATTACTCTAGCTATTTCAGAACCCATTGTTAATACAAACATTTTTTAATTTTTCGTAAAAAATATTTTTTTTTAATAAAAAGTATCCTATGTTACTTCTAATACCTCCAAGAATATGTGTACAAAGTTTCATGATGATCGGTTGAGTAGTTTTCGCGTGAAAGCGTAACAAACAGACTTTCATTCACATTTATAATATTAGTAGGGATTATTTACTTACAAGTACCTAATTATACTGAAAAAAATAAAACGACACATATATCATGTTTCGAATGGATTTTAAGTTCTGTGGAAGTTAGTTATATTGATACGTTAACTTATAAGTCAGCTAACTCCGTCGCAAACTTAAACCGGGATTCGTTTAAAATATACCTAATTACAATATTGGCGATTAAATTAGCTTTAGAAAAATTATTAATGAAATTGTAAGCGGAAATCGATTCCGTCTCTACAAAAGACACAAGACCGTCGGAACTAAACACAATTTCTAAGAATTACGAAATTTTGACATTTTAATTAAAAATAAATATATTTTCTGTTTTTTATCGCGTATTTAATGAAAATAAAATATGTCGATTGTCCGCGAAAATCAAAATATCCTAATACAAAATCCTCAAAGTTTTATTTCATAAGCACATGTTTGATACGAGGCCAATTAACATACTTATAATCGATTAATACTTTCTTAGGTTTACGAGAATACTTTTCGACCACACCAGTCAGACAGATGGTCATGACTTGTATACATTGGGCAGACTCTAATGGGAGTAGTGCCCAACACGCCATAATCGAACATCACATCTGCTTATAGTCAGGAAGACTGATCGCAGGATTAAACCAGAAAAAAAAAAAAAAAACGAGAATACTTGGCATTATAAATGAAACTATTTTTTCGGCTTTTGTCGCGGATTTATTTTGGTTTTTGGTTCCCTCCGCAAAATAAATCCACGACAGAATCTAAAAAGATAGTTTCACTTATATAATCGATTAATTAAACAATACGCGATTGAATACCCAAAGTCAAAGCTTCAATGAGAGCTTCCGAAAGCTCTTACCCCGAAAGTATCGGGACCCTTTAAAAAACGAACATCAATTAAATTGACAAACAATCGAAATGCAACGTAAACAGAACCTTAGAGCCCTTAAAGCCGTGGGGTGCAAAGTGTAGATAGGGCACGTTCTCGTAACGCGCTGTGATTGGCTGATGACAGTCACCCCCACCCCAGATCGACCAATCAGGTGCGAGCGTAGACACCCCCCACCCCAAATTTCGATTTTTTAAACGTACTTAAAAGGTGTTGTTAAAAGCACATCAGTTTTTGTCATTTGTGTAGAATTTTTGAATGGTTTTGTAGTTATTTTTTGGTACAAGAATGGAATTAAAGTACTCGGATTACGTTGACGAATTAAGTTTATAGTAATTTTAAAAAAAATTTTTTTATATGATTCGATCAATTAATCATTACAGATTTCTCAGAAATGAGATATTTGCGGGGAAAAAAGTAATTTAAATGATGACTTGGATAACCATCACAATCTTTTCAGTGGTTCGTGGTTGGTTTTTTTAAGTCGGTTAAAAAGTAGCTTAAGTTACGCATTATAACATCAGCTATCTGCGAGTGAAAGTCCCGTCAAAATCGGTCCAGCCATTTCAGAGATTACCCGGAACAAATAGACAAAAAATTTAAAATTGTTTTTTTTTGTTGATAGTATCGTGTACTTTCATATGCATTTAATGAAAAGCTGTTGATTTGAAATTAAAAACAGACGCTTCAATTTATTTGTATGTATAAATGTATAGAATATAGATTGTATAGAATACATATGAAATTTACTCAATCAAATACGAAAAAGTTTTCCCTTTCGAAGTACAAACTATAGGTAATCCCTCAGTAAATGGTGTTTACTTAGAAATTATTACCAATCTCAGCTCAAGTGTGCGCGTGTGCATTATTATCGTATTAACTAGGGATGTACCTCGGCACGCAGTTAATATAAACATTTAGATATGTATTTGCTTTTTTTGCATAGTGTTGTGCTTGGTTTATAAAATATATTTGGTTCTATTCGCGCTTTTGTTACGCAATTTATTTATGTAGTAGGTATCTATCTATGATCCTTTTAAATGGTTTGTATGAAAAAGAAAGATTATGTTTATAGAAGACTTTAAAAACTACGAAGTAGAAAGTACTCAACCTTAAATATTATCCCCTATTCTTCCTTGATTGGACTATGTCCAAAGAGTAGAGTAAAAAGGAGTATGTACCTACTCCGAAATATTTTATGTTATAAGATTTAATTAATATTGCCCTAATATTTTCCTTATATAAATTTTACATCTTGTAAGTATTATTCTAATGACAAAAAGAACTGATTTACATAATATAATTTGAAAATGAAATAAATTGCATCCTGAGGATGAAGATAGATTTAAAGTGACCCATGCCCCATCCATTTACCGCGAGGGCTAAGCCGCGGGCAATAACTAATAACTATAAAAATATGACAATCGAATTATAGAAATGAGAGTAGTTAAGCAAGTTTATTTGCTTAAGATAGCTCGTACGAAAATACTTTTGTTTATTGCCTATACAATCTTCACATCCCCTTAACACCTTATTAGTATTGTAGGCTTTTGTATAGATTGACAAAATTTTTGAGTTTTAGGTTTATCAGTGGCTGAATGCCCTTACAACTATAATGGAACTCATTAATTGACGACACGTTTGGCGCAACTTGTAGTGATCCTACTTTCTTGCGCCAGCGGCCGCGGGTTCGAGTCCCGCTGGGGGCATTCATTTGTTAAACTCGGATGTTTGTACTCCAGTTATGGGTGTTTATATTAATAATCCGTATCTGTATGTATTTTAATAATACGTAATAATATGCATATGCATGATTTTCAACAAAATATCATAACGGAGAGAGTAACTTAATGTGTAGAAAATTCAGTGCTTCTTTTGCATTATTCGCATAGGGAATGGGGTCCCATATATCTTTTTTTAAATTTGTTTTTCAAGCAAAAGCAGCTCATGTAAAGCAATTTACGTAAATCGTTACAAAAAACCTGTTAAAAGCTCGCATTTGCAAATGAAATGGTACCACCATAAGTAATGTTTATTTAAAAAATTACAAATCTGAGTACGCACTTGAGTCGCCGCGTGCGCTATTGGCGTAAGTAATGCAGGGCGAAGGCGCTAATCCCGGGCTAAACTAGGATTCCGAGCGATTAGCATTAAGTAACAGCCCTATGCTAAAATTATTTGAAAATATAAGTGTTTTTTTAGCCTATCTTAATATTATTTTTGATAATATGATGTATCTATAGATACTAATATTATCTAAAAAGTTTAATTGGTTGAACGCGCTAATCTCAGGAACTACTAGTTCGATTTGAAAAATTCTTTTTGTGTCGGTTAGTCAGTTTATCGAGGAAGGACATAGGCTGTATTACATCACGGTACGACCAATAGGAGAGGACCATCAATGAAAAATGTTGCAAAAACGGGAACGCGTCTCAGAAACAATTTGGTTTCTGTTCTTTGGAACGCGTGCGAAGCCGCGGAAAATGCATACCTACATATAACTATTTCCAAATATTTTCAAAACTTTTTTGTTAAGTTAATAATTAGCGATAATGCGGGCTGTTTTCAGGATTTTTAGCAATACGCCTTAAGCTGTCAGACCTTGCTTTTAACCAAAATGGTCAATTATTAATTATTATTATATTTTTATCTTTAATAAGATATTATTTTGTTTTCTTATTAACTTCATTAAGTAAATATCAACACTGACACATTGGAGGTACATTTTAAACAATGAAAATTCAAATCTCTATAATTATAGAGAAATACAAAAAATATTTTGTATTTTTTTATTATGTAGTAGGTACTTCTGTTGGAGATCCTTAATAAATAAATAAATAAATTCTAGGTCAACTGGAAGTACCCTATAGGTTTTGGGTCGAAAACCCATATGGTAGTTCCCGTTGTTATACAATGATGAAATTTGGCAAATGATGAGGTATGTTTAAAGTGATTCGTGATTCAAACACAGGACTTCTAGATCTGCTGCTGTAACAGTACCTACATGCTATCTGATAGACGGAGACCATCAAACTAAATAAATTTACTTTTACATCGTGGCAGTTAACATTAAACAATTAAGATAATACTTATATAAAGAACCCCTTTGTTTTAAAGTTGGTTATAGTAACATTGTGTAGAGTAAATTTATCTACATATAAACACGTACAGACAGTAGACATTTCAGGTGTTATATAGGCGGGGCGTAACCACGCCTCCACGCACACTTGGTCACTTGCCAGCCAGTTGCGACGGCTTCCATTTTTGAGTTTTTTGGCACAGATTAATTATGTCCATTGTCATAATGCAGATATAGATAATATATTGTAGTCTGTAGGTAATAGATTAGGAAAAAATAAGCTCCCCAGAAGTTAATCGTAAGTTACATAAGCGTGACAAACGCTACTTGCTATATTTGGAGTTTCATTTTAGAATTCAATAAATAAAACCGATGTGATGTATAATAATTAATAACTAATAAACTTGATAATTTATTTCCAATAAAATCATAATCACATTAATAGAGTTGTGTAATAACCAAAAAATGGTAAAAACCTAGTCTGCGTTGTGTTGCAATAACTTCTCAATAGAAGACGATTTAATTCATTTTAAAATCATGTTCTTATCGATGATTGAATTTTATGCGACAACTAAAAATTATTTTCAAAGCTTTTTCTATGGTAATACGTTATAATCAATAGCGTGGCTGTATAAAATAAGATCATCGAAAAAACACGAAAAGCTCTATGGTGAACAGATTTAACATTAACATAATGTATAGATTAAATTTTAATCTTGTTCTTAAATCATTACGCATAATAAACGACTTGCAATACACGTATAGAAATCGATAATAAATCAGATTGCACAAAAAGATCGTATATAATAATCGGTACGTGACGTTGCAAGCGTTAGCAGTATTACGATGTATTGTCTATGGCATTTGTTTTGGCGGGAAGTGGATGCGGGTGAATTGTTTTTGACAAAAAATGTATAAAATTTATTATAGTATGTCTGTTTTTATTAAATTTATTTGCTTTATAGGAAAATATTTGATTAATGTTTATTTTGATATTTCCGGTCTTTCAAATATCAGGAAAAACTGTAACTTTTAACATTATTTTAGAAATTTCACTTAAAAATCGGTAAGTATGTATCTAATTAAATCGTGAGTTCAAGCTTAAACTACTTTTTTACCCTTTTTTTTTGTATAATCCATCTGAAATATAATTGTGATTGAGTCCGGTTTATAATACAAAAATTTGATAACAAAGAACAACAAAGGTCTAACCAGAGTAGGTAATAGGAGTTTTTTTATAGGTAAAATAAAAATTTAAAAAACGTTAATAAAAAAATAGTCACACTTAAAAATTTAATTTGATTAAATTAAAAAATGGAAAATAGCTGATCAAGATCCTTACTAATCCTGAGAAGCATTCGAGTAACGTCTTCAACAGCATCATAAACTCAGACTAAAGAACTTATGAAGATGGATTCCGTCAAAATGAATACCTATCTATTGTCTATAGTCAAAAATACCAACTAAAGTACTAACTGTCTCCAAAAAACGAGAGAAATTTAAATATCTATTGAAATAATAGAATTGTTGTAGTATTAATAATAATAATTTAGTAATAATAATTTAATAATAACAAAAACTCTACATAAATCTATAGAATTGTTAGAATTACACAAATTAACATATATACAGTTACAAAAGTCAATAGTTCTAGACACATGTTCTATAGTACGTCGTTTCTTAAATCCCTCATCATTATCCCCATAAGGTCTCCGAAAGACTTGGCAGATGCCCGTCCTCGGAACCAAAATACCAACGTTAGTTGAGAAAATAAATAAATAAATAAAATCTTTATTGGAAACGTTTTTTACAATAAACAAATTATGTACGATAAGGGCTACAGTAATTATCAAACTGTGTCATAGCCATTAACGCCCATTTCTGGATTATATAATATAATTTTTTTCCAAATCAAAGGTATTAAAAAAAATTAATATTGAATTTAAAAAATTAATATTGGTTTTAAAAAATTATGACATTCAATGGCATCTAAGTACAGTTTTAGTTCAGTTCTTGAAAAATTAATATTTGTTTATTTTTTTTACTTGTTCTTATAAAATATAGTAGGTATTCTTGCTTAATAAAACACACCAACAATTACTAAATTGCTTTACTTACCTTTCTATTAGATGAAATAACGTCGCAAATAATATGCCATAGACAAATATATTTTTTTAGTTTTGCATACCACCCGCTAGCAAAACAACAATTAGTGACAAAAGTCATTCATTAAACAGCCGAAATGCGTGGGAATGGTTAGACCTACTACCGTGTCATTGAAGCGACACGTACAATTAAAATACATGTATTTAAAAACTTTTATTATATTTTATTTTTACTATTTTATCTTATATTTTGACGACACACTTGGCTCAGTTTGGAGTGGTCGCAGGTTCGAATCCCACTAGGAGCATTCGTTTGTATGATGAGTACGAAAGATTGTAGGTACTCCAGTTATGGGTGTTTACTGTTTATACTTATAATATGTTTGTATTTCAAGTTGTATATATGTAGTGTATCAACTATCTGGTATCCGTAACACAAGCCTCGTAGCTTACCACGGAACTAGATGGTGCTGTGTTAATGTCCCAAAATATTATAAAAAATATTTAACTGATATAGAATAAAAGAGTTTTGATTTGAAACAGCCTTGTCATTTCAGAGTGATATGATAGGTCTCATCATGTTAGACAATAAGTAATAACTTTGTCTTTGACCTTGATACATTCGGTGAGTAAAAATTATATAAAACGTGTGGAGTCGCATTTTAGGGTTCAAGTGTGAAATTTCGAACATCAGTGTGATTCTATTTGGAGGTGCTAAGGAACAAGTTTACTCACCAACATGGCTGCCACGCGGTCTGGCAAACTTATTTTACTATTAATCATCTGTGGTTTCGACCAATTTCTTTAAATATCTTGATAATAGGGTTTGGGAATTCCCGACATTTTTAAAGTCCCGGGACACGAAACAGCCTACAATCAAAGTCCCGGGAAAAAGAAGGTAAATCTTATACTTACTTAGTTATAAAACGAAGTTAGTGAAAACAACTGAAAACTAAATTACATAACAATTTCGACAATCTTGTCTCGCCTCGAGTCTCGACCCGAAAGTCCCAGGACTCAAGACAGCTAAAATTACAAAAATTCCCGGATGTTCGAGCCACGAGACTTCCCGGGACCCAAAACCCTTCTATATAATAAAATAACAATTCAATTCTTATTTATTAAGCATTATTTTCCTACATTAAAAACTTATACCATTGACCCGGATAACCAGCTATCATTTTACCAAATGTCATCAAAATCTGTCTATTGGTTTTCGAGATGTGGTCACGGACAGACAGACAAAAATTCCAAAAGCTACTTATATATTCGGCCCGTGTATCTATAATAATTAATTAGGTTCTTTAATTATATTTTCCAAAAAATATTTAAGTTATTATCCTAACTAATATTATAAATGCGAAAGTAACTCTGTCTGTCTGTCTGTCTGTTACGCTTTCACGCCTAAACCGCTGAACCGAATTCGATGAAATTTGGTACACAGATAGAGAAGACCTTCAGAAAGGACATAGGCTACTTTTTATCCCTGTTATCCCACGGGAACGGCAACTACGTGGGTGAAACCGCGAGGCGCAGCTAGTATTTTAATATGAACGAAATCCAAAACAAAAAAAACACTTAACTAGGTTTATCAAACAATAGATTAACATACTCGTACATTTTAAGCTTAAAGTTACATTTGAGGTATCTTCCTCATATAAAATTATAAAACTACTAGCACTTTTTCGTGACTCCCCTCGCGTTGTTCTTTAATGTACTTCTATATATTTTAAAATTATACCCTATGTGTTACACTGATGTATAAGCTATATTACTGTAAAGTTTCATCGAAATACGTTCAGCCATTTTCGAGTCAAAGAGAGATTTATCCACTTGTCATTTTCTATAAAACAACACTTTAAAACCTTTTTTACACAAAAAATCATTTTTAATTTACAACCTAGTTCTTCGAATATACTATTGGAAATCAATTCAAAATTGTCAAAGACATCGCAATATCTGAATTGAATCTAATTAGGTACTCATTAGTAAGTCGGTAAAAATAAAGCCGGTTGAAGCAACTATTAAAGTTTAACACATTTTAACGTATAATTTTTATGCCCTCATACGTGAGTCTGAATAAGTAGAGGCAGTAATTAAATAGGTTATCATATTATATGGATATGTAAGCTAAAGGTTATACAATATACACATTATATAGGGCTTAGTATAGTCAGGCAGTGGTAGCGCAGTGGTAACATGCTAGCTTGTATAACCGAGGGATACGAGTTTGAATCCGGGTCTCGCACCCCTGATATTTATTCATGTGCCATACATTTTTGACATGATTACCACTTGTCTTACGGTGAACGAAAACATCGCGAGGAAATGTATATGTCCGCCAATCCGCGCTTAACCAGTGTGGTGGACTATAATTGAAGGACGAGAACCTTAAATGTCCTCCGAAGAACAGGAGTAATATCGCAAACTGTAAAAGTATTTGCTGTTACTAAGAATTTCTTGGCTTGGCATGATACTCAAACCCCAGACTTTCACATCCACAGCCGTACATAACATAAACATAATATTAATAGCGACTCACCCTTGCTTCGCTTGGGTTCATCCCCAGATTACATTATTGGACTTTTAGTAAGGATCCCTAATTTTTTTGAAAATGTAATATGACCTATGTCACTCGGGGATAGTGTAGCTTCCAAACACTAAAAGAACTTTCCAAATAGGTTCAGTAGTTTCGGAGCTTATTCAATACAAACAAACAAACAAACAAATCTTACCTCTTTTTAATATTAGTATACTAGATGATATCTACCGTACGAGAACCGAATCTTATATAAGCCTAAATATCGACCTTTCCACTGTGCTGCAGCGACAAAATTGTATATTGTAAGGTGTTTGGCATCCATTTGTTGACTTTGGTCAGGGTTGCTTATTCAGCAAACGGTGTAACCTACAACCTACACTAAATGTAGGCCATAGCTTTAAAATTTATGTAATAGATATTGCGTTTTACTATCGTTTTTTTATCGTTACTCACATTTTTGTAGAGGTCACAGTTTCGAAAATACATATAAAAGAATATGAAAAGAGAGAATAGTTTGTAAAGTTCGAAGTTAGTTTCGAATCTCGGTTAAAGCTTATTGATAATAATAATAGAAAAAAGTTTTGTAAGAACGTGGAAAAACATGGCGTCAGGCATAAATGGAGCAAGATAGAGAAATAAGCATGATGGGTAAAACTCTATTTTATAAGTATTGCAATAAAGTGTTACATTTTAAACAAAGGACGACGATATTGTAAAGAATATTTTACCTAATAATCACTATCAGTAATGAGGACACAGTACCTTAGACCATAGACCGAAGAATTTAATAGAAGTGACAGATTTTTTTTAATATAGGCATCTAAACTAAATTCCGTTTGTGATTTTTATATTTAATATTAGTTTTGCAGTTTACTAATAAGTGACAAAAACATTGTGTTCAATCAATAAAAACTTATTTTTTAAAGTTTATGTTATAATTTAAAACAATTTTATAAGTCATTTTTTGTACGTAAACTAATAAATCGTTACATTGAAATCTAGGGCCATTTTTGTGTGATTGTTATAATAATAGATAGAATGATACCTGTATAAAAATACAGACTGAGAAGTAGTTAATAATTAACTACTTAATTCAAATATTTAAAAAAAAAATAAGAAATTAGGAAATTGTAGAAAAATAATGTGAAGAAATTATAATAAGTTATCGACACTTCTAAAATATTTCTTCAGAGAATATACACTTCGTTCATTACACATTGCAAAACGCCTGACGCCGCGGAACTTTGACATTGGCTTTATTAAAACACGGAAGAATAATTCTACATTGAACTCATTTTTAAAACCTCATTAGTGATTATTCTTCATTTGACGTTGACAGTTTGTATCGCGCGCTTTTCACGCGCCATCTTTGTTTGAAGTGAAAATGGTGTAAATAAAATATTTAAAGATACTGGCAGAATGTATTGCGTCTGTTAACGCAATTCTAAGCCATTACAAAAAAATAACGACTAATTTTGATTTTGTGTTTCGTGTTTGTGTGAAAATGAAGATAACAGGAAAAATGGGTGGGTTAAAATATTTGCTAATCTATTTTTAAAAAAATCACTAAAACGATTTTATTTAAGTTTTCCTAAAAATTAAATGTATATAAGAAAAAAATACATATGTATATTCAAAAGAAGTACCTAATAGAATTAATATATGTGCCTAATATAAAATATTTTATTTTTAAAAATTAATAACTAAAAATCTAAAATTGAACCAATTTTATCGGAATTCGGTTAAACGGGATAGATTTTTTGATCCGTTACTTTTCAGTACAACAAAGTTTTTCTTTTTCGTTAATTTTATTTAACAAGTTACCGATAACCATAATAATAACCTTGTAACATTTCTTTTGAATTTGCTCCAAATTGTAAAACAGAAAACAAATATTTATCTAAATAAGCGGTCAGTTTCTTTAATTAATTATTATCATCTTAAAAAAAGCTCATGGATTTTTTAATTAATGTAAGTCTAGCCATAATTCTCGTTTATTAATTTTTTTTTTAATTTAATCTTACGTACGAATAGTGATTGATATTAAACTTTCTAATTTATGCGAATATTTAACAATTTAAATGAAAACTTACCTCTTCGAACTTATTCGCGGATTTTTTTTCGATTTTTGGTTTTAATATTTCGTATTCGATACAGCAATAATTATGGGATAGTCTCCCGTATACTATGATCGATGGTGGTTTTATTTAAGAATAATGTTAAGTCTATTTTTATCACGTGGTGTAATTTAATTAGTTATTGGTGAATAATCGTGACCAAAACTACGTAGAAATTATAGAAAATATCTGGTAGGCGGTAGCCCCATAAAAAAGATTATTCTTACATTAAAAAAATCAAGAATATAGGTTGGTACTCAATCGTAAATCTTGCTTCTGTCCGAAACAAAAATAAAAAAATTATATTCTTTGTTTAACTTTCAACGCGTTACACTGTTTTTCACTGGCAGCTTTTACTGAGCTTTACTTTTAACTACCCTCTTCAATAACCATGAACCTTAACTATATTTATAATATGTATGTATTTTATAGTTATATATGTAGCACTTCTATCTGGTATCCGTAACACAAGCCTTGTACATTACCATGGAAAAAGAACCTGTGTGTTAATGTCCCAACATATTTATTTATTTAAGGAGTTTAGAGAAAATGTCACTTGAAAATCGTAAATGAATAAAATATTAAAAGAAATACGTGACTATGATGTATTATTTAATGATTATATTTGCTGTTGTAAATACAACCTAGGTACCCTTTTTTCTACAGTCCCACTGCTGGGTACGGTTTTCCATTTCTTTAAGTTTATATAATAAAAGACTTTGCTATTGACAGTAAAATAATCATCATCATCCCTTTTTAACGTCCCGCTGCTGGACACGGGCCTCCCTCAGTACGAGGGGGAGGTATAGATATATATAGTCCATCGCGCTGGCCTAGTGCGTGTTGGCGGACTTCACATGTCTTTCGAAAACTTGCTAGGTTTTTTCAGACATGCAGGTTTCCTCACGATGTTTTCCTTCACCGTAAGACAAGTGGTAATTATGATAGAACATTTTTTTTTTATCTTTTATTGAAATACTGTGAAACGTTTATCTATTTCTTGCTAAATTACGCTTTTAGGCAACTTATTTGAAAAATTAATTAATTGTTACAAAATTTAGCTCATATCTGTAACTGTATAGATAACGTCACATATTACGTTGCTTTTTTATTTTTAAATTACCTTTTGACTTTTTAATTTTGCTAAATCGATCAGTTTATACTTTCTTGGATTTACGAAAATATTTGACATTTTAAATAAGGATTTTTCGGAGATTAATTGAGATTTTTGGTTACTAACGTTTTACTTTTCAACAATCAAGGCCACGAGAGACCGAGGGTTTAGAGGTCCCAAAGACATTATATGTGTACCTACGAGTATGTGTCTTGCAACTATAATAATATCTCTCCCGTGACCATGATTGTCATAAAGTGTAGAGAATTCGAAAAGTCGGAAAAGTTAACTTAAAATAAATCCGTGAAAAATCAGAAAAGAGAGTTATATTGAAAAATTATAATCCAAAACAATTCATAATCCCAATGAAAGCTCTATGGAAAATTAAAATTTTAAAGTTAAGTGAAAATCCTGGTTTTTATCGTTGTATAATACTAATATTTCATAGTGAAATATGTACCTACTATATTATATTTTAAAATATTTCGTATATAGAAGAAGTTTGAAAAAACTAGACCTATACAAAAATCTAGGAATGCAGTCACTATTGTAATTATAATGTAGAATAGGTACGTGATACTTTGTCAAAATAAACTTATAATATGATGACTTAATAATATATTTTAAGATTTTAATCATTTGTATTTAATAGCCTGTTTATTGATGAAGGGATTCTATAGGTTGTCTGACGTTTCCATGGGCGTTGCGGTGTGTGTAAACGACCATGGTGACCATGGTGGTGCGATGCCCTATAATTGTACTGCGGTACAGGATTCCGCTATGGGGTTTAGTGAGTAGGAGTTTCACAGTACCCTAATATATAATTCACAGTCCTCAAGAAATGGTTGACTAACATTTAAGGAGTGGTGCGATGATACGGATAACCGAAAGTTATTTTTTTTTTTAAATAATAAATATGTTGGGACATTATTTCACACAGCGTCATCTAGTCCGTGGTAAGCTACGAGACTTGTGCTATGGATACCAGATAGTTGATATACTACACATATATAACTTTTTAAATACATATATATTATAAATATAAACACCCTTGACTGGAGTACAAACATTCGCGCTCAACAAATGAATGCCCCTAGCGGGACTCGAACCCGCGACCGCTAGCGCAGCAAGTAAGGTTACTACAAATTGAGCCAAACGTGTCGTCAAATATTAAAGTCGTACTTATCTAAACTACTCGAGTAAAGTCACGGGAAATAGGTTGTGTATATATCAATAGCAAATATTACCTAGTAAAATATATAAATACCATTTTATAAAAACAAACATCTATATAAAACCTTCGAGAAAAAGAAAAAGTATATGTTGATTTAACCGGAGCGCGGTCGGTAGCCATTTTGACCATAAACAAACTGTTATAATGGCCGACCTGTCCCGTACCCGTAGGTTTTTCTAAGAATAACACGGTATATTTGCTCTCGCCAAACACGATGGAGGGAAATTGAGATTATTGAAGGACTGACGGTCGTAACTTCGAATCCTGTGTAACTTTAACTTTTAAATGTATTAAAATCGATAAAAACCGCGGAATAAGATAAAAAATCAAGACAAAACGTTTTTAACTTAAGTAAAGTACTTACTACTTAGTAATGCAAAACTTAAAAACGTTTTTTTATTAAATTCTTTAAAATTATAAATGCGAAAGTAACTCTATATGTCTGTCGCGCTTTCACGCCAAAACTAGTGAAACGATTTAAATGAAATTTGGTACATAGATAGTCAGAGCCTGCGAAAGGACATAAACTATTTTTCAAGGCGAAAAAATGGTTGTAAGAGGTTGAAATAGAGGATGAAAGTTTGTATGGAAATTACGTCATTTTAAAGCTAGAAGCTTGAAACTTATTTTTAGGCTTTTGATTAGATATAAATAAATAAGACATTCTAAGTTAGTGAAATTTTATCCTAAAGTACCGGGACAAACCCGAGCGAAGCGAGGGTGAGTCGTTAGTTGTAAATATCAGAACTGTTTATTTTTTACGAGAATCACTAGGAAGGATGTTGGGCGAAGCGAGGTCGAATCCCTAGTCATACATAAGAGTAGCATGCAAAATTATGTTAAAATTATTACAATAGTTGCAATCCTTATTAGAAGTTTTGTACAAACTAACAAAAAACACCTACGTGATTCACTAAATAGGGTACATTTTAATACAAAATGCAATAAAATCCCACCTACTAATGGTTATTTCGTGACGATTGAACGTTTACACTACAATAAAAACAAATATGCCCTTTAAATACTACTAAAATTTAGAAGAAAATCAAAAAAGCGGCCATCATGCGTACGCGCACGTCCTCTAAAGCTTTATAGATCGGTTTTGTGCGTGACATATCCGGAATTTTTTCGATGTGGCAACACATTTTTCAGTCGAATTACGATTATTGATCTGCTTTAGTGTTTTTTGGAGTTATTTTTGTATGGAAGGGTTGTTAGTTCCGAATTGGGTTTCGATGTTTAAGTAAAATCTAATTTAGGCAAAGTGAAAGTTAAAATAGAACAAAATTTTAAATATTACTAACGATTTTTGAAGTGAAACTTCTTTAGAATCGTTGTGATTTCAAACTCGATGAAACGAAAAAATAAGTTCATAGTACCAGGCGCTCAGAGACGGGGAAGAGTTAGCCTTAGTTAGATCTTGCCCACCGCGAGTCAGTGACATTTCTGACTCTGTCTAATTCGTGGGTGTGACTTTCGCGCCATTTCCCTCTCTCGACGAGCTTAGACGAGGTTATTTAGTATAAATATAAACGAGATTTAAAAATTAGTTTGCCAAAGAAGTTTTATTTCTGACATGTGTAGGTACTTTGTACACACGCACTAATTTTTTATCTTTACCACCGTTAAAAGTATCCTATACGTTGACCCAGGTAACTCGCTAGCATCATACCAATTTTCTTTTAAATCTGTCCAGTGCCTTTCTCGTGATGCGGTCACAGACAGACAGAGAGACAGTCAAACTTTCTAATAACTATAGATTCGGCTTTTGCAATAGATAATAATGACAATTAGTCAGTAAGATTCTTCTAAATAACATTTTTGTACATAAATTATTTTTATTTATTTAATATTTAATCATGTATAATTCGCGTCATGTAAAAAGAACGCTGGCTGTCAAGTTGCGCAGAAGCGATTTATCGGCCAATTTGGTGGTAAGACGCGGGGCGCGGGACGTCAAGGCACGCGCGGCATGCTTTCCGGCTCGCTATTGGTTTGTCAGTTCAAAATACCATCGTGCACATAAAAGTTATTAATTACGAAATGGTTTTATATAAAAAATATAGAAAAATATTTTTAACGTATATTGTTTTATGAAGAGAGAGTCTGTTAATAATGCAGTTAAAATATATATTAACCGAATTAATTTAATTTTTTGTAATTAGATTAAACATTCTACATTGAATCTAACATATTTTATGAATTAATAGAATTCTATTTAATAACGTTCTACCTAATATATTTTTCAATGTACCTAACAATGAACAATATACGTCGCAAGCGAAAGGCTAGTTCAAAAATAAAAGAATAGGCTTAGTAATTTCGTATGCGAATGTACCGATGCGCAAACACACCCCCCACCACTTTCCTCCAGCGTTCTTTTTACGTGACGCGAACTGTATAACAGAAACAACATAACGATAATAACTGCATCAGTATAAAACTGTGTCGCAGTTATTAACGCCCACCTCGCAAGCGTCATGTATGACAACAAAATTTCTTACACGTATTAAACTAAAGTAAGGAAACAAAAAAAAGGAAGCAAGGAAATTTTAATATATGTATACATTAATTTAAAATATATTTTTACCATTAACATTATTCCCAGTACAAAAAAAAACAAATGAAAATATTTTTCGTTAATGAACTGGTACCCGTCGAACTACTACAATAAGCTGTAAAACTGCCACTGTACCATTAGGTTCCGAATTTCTCGTAAGCTAAGTTATAAATGGGTGAAAATATTATTGGTTTTGCTAAAATGTAACAAGTAACTAAAAGCAGGCGCGTAAAGACTAAATATGCTGTGCGTTATTACAAATAAAGGTGTGCTCACATTCGCTGTTTTTTTTCTATACATATAATAAAATTTTAACTTATTCAGTATTCACACCTGTACATCAAATAGTTTTTGGAAAATCCTATTGCAATAGTAATACTATCGATAGAGAGGCCAAATTTATAGTTTTTAGAAATTTCGTCAGTCTGTCTGTGTGGAAATTCATCACGAGAAAACACCTAAACCGATTTTTATGAAATTTAGTATGATGATAACTTTTATCCAACATATAGGTACTAATTATAACAGCAAGAAAAAATGTAATATCTGAAAAATTTATAGTAGGTAACTGTTATATTAAATACTAGCGTTTACCGCGGCTTCGCACGCGTTCTATAGACCAGAAATAAAATTCTTTCTGAGTCGCGCGTACCTCGCAGAACTACCCCGCCCTTCCCGTTTTTGCAACATTTTTGATGATTTCATTCATTGATGCTCCGCTCCATTAATCGTAGCGTGATGTAATATAGCCTGTACCTTCCTCTATAAACAGACTATCCAACACAAAAATAATATTTCAATTCAGACCAGTAGTTTCAGAGATAAGCGCGTTCGAACATACAAACAAACAAACAAACAAGCAAACAAGCAAACTCTTCAGCTTTATAATATCATAGTATGGATATCTCCTGCGTAGGCTGCGTATAATAATTAATAACATAAGCAGCATGATAAGTTAAATCGGAACTGTGTCTTCCTTCCTGGATTTTAACTAATATGCTAATTTTTACAATAATTAGATTTTATATTGTAATAGCATGCTTAAAAACATATCACAAAATAAAGAAGACAAGTCTGGCTCAGTTTGTAGTGGCTCATGGTTGTGTCAGCGGTCACGGGATCGAGTCCCGCTTGAGGCATTAATTTGTGGGTTGAATTAGAATGTCTGACTCCAGTTATTTAAAGTTATATATGTGAGTATCGACTATCTATAGCTTAGCTATAGCTATAGCTTATTCATAACTAGGTGATACCGTTTTGATATCGCAACTTTTTTTTAATTGTTTTAAAGACTAATGTGAACTAAGCCTAGCCGTTATAGATTAAAGTACCTACGTGCCTACACTGCCTGCTATTTACTCGCAAAGCACGTACTCGCGATTACTTACATTGTTGCGTTATGACACATGTTGTACATTGTGTTGGGAGGTACATACATACATATCTTCACGTTGACTCCTTACTAAGATCTGAGAGAAAATCTAAAATAATCTATAAATGTAAAAAGAATCCCTATTTGCCCTGGTCACGTCATCTCGCGTGAGCGGCTAGACCGACTTCGATCTTAAAAAACTACGTAACGGATTTTGATGCGGTTTTTTTAATAGATAGAGTGATTCAAGAGGAAGGTTTATATACGTATTATATGTTGGGACATTATTACACACAGCGCCATCTAGTTCCGTGGTAAGCTACGAAAGAAGCTTGTGTTACGGATACTAGATAGTTGATATACTACACATATAAATTTAAACACATGCATGTTATAAATATAAACACCCATGACTGGAGTACAAACATCCGAGTTTAACAAATGAATGCCCCCAGCGGGACTCGAACCCGCGACCGATGGCGCAAGAAAGTAGGATCACTACAAACTGCGCCAAACGTGTCGTCATTATACATAAAACACTAGCGTAATAAAAGTACCTTTTGAATTTTTCGCGGATTTATTTAGATTTTTGGTTCCTTATGCTTAAAATGCTTTTCAGCAATCATGGTCCAGAGAAAGACTAAGGTTTATAAAGTCTCAAAAGACGTGGATAATTTCTCAGAAAGATTAAAAAATTAAGAACTAAACATATTTAATGTACATATTCTAATAAGAAGTTTATTAAATATAGTTAAGTATAGATTATTACATAAAAATGAAAATCGATTCTCAGTAATTGTGGAAGACATCGCGGTGCCACATATGAAAAAAAAAACAGTTTTTTCAGTACCTCTTTCATCGAAGTCGGTTAAAAAATGCCACATTACATGAATCCATTTAAAGTAAAACATAAATTGGTTCATTCAGCCAGATGTCCTAACAGTTTTGTAAAGATTAACACCGCCCCACATAATTTCTGTCGTTATACACAGTAATCCTATAATCTAAGAGGGAAAGCAAAAAGCGCTTGATGCATTGCTATTTCCTGTGATATATTGTGTTGTTACACCTTTTGCATGTTATTTATTTGAAAAATAAAGTTGGGAAATATTTTTGATGTAGCAAACTCGCTTCGCTGGACGTAAGTTGAAATAATCACTACATAGTATAAAACAAAGTCGCCTTTTCTGTCCCTATATCCCTATATCCCTATGTGCGCTTAAATCTTTAAAACTACGCAACGGATTTTGATGCGGTTTTTTTTAATAGATAGAGAAGAGGAAGGTTTATATGCATAACTAGCGGATCCCGCGGCTTTACCTGTGCTAAATCTAGGGAAGAGCCCGAGCGAAGCGAGGGCGAGTCGCTAGTTAAATAATAAAATAAAGGTAGCCTAAGTTACTCCTTATAAAATAAGATATCTGTAAGTGAAAGTATCGTCAAAATTGGTTCAGCCGTTTCAGATATTAGCCGGAACAAACAGACAGACAGAGAAAAAATTTAAAAATTGATTTTTCGATGTAAGTACCTACCGTTTATATTTTCATATGCATTTAGTGAAAAGCTGTAAATTAAAAATTTAAAACTATGCGATGGGACTGGCAAATCCTAGAAGGACAAAAATCCCTTAAAAAATTAGAAATTAAAAAAAAATTAAAACTGACACTTCAATTTTATTTATATGTTCTAACGTATACAGGGCGTTCATATTTTTGTAATATTTATTTATTTATTTAATTCGTAATCAGAAAAAGATACAAACATACTCCTTAAACTAATAACAATTAATAAAAGTTTCTTCTGACCTTGCTGTTCAGGTATGACGCATCGCCGAAAGCTTTTGAAAACTGTCGAACATTGTTTCGTGTTTGTTTTAATTATATAGTTTGTAATATTATGACAACTTGTAATAGAACAGATATTGTAGCTTTTATAGTTCATATATTTATTAAATTTCATTTTAAACACATTGCATTATTATTAACACGTAGGTATTAAATGCAATTTATAGGTACCTACCTATCTAATTAGTATGATACCAAGTATATCTATATTACTCTTAGTGTAATTAAATATTCATTTATGTACATTATTTTCCAAACACAATTAAGTTTGAGGCTGTAAAAATTTTTTCATTATGCAAAAATATTTTGTACAAAAAAAACAAAAGCTCCGTCGCCGTCGCTGTTTTCCCGCGCTAACAATGACGTCCTACTTCCGACCTGTCACTTTACAAACTCATTCAAAGTTTACGCCTTATTGTTTAAAGAATTAAAATTATTTTGTCATTTTTGTCTACACAATTTGTTTAATTTGTTATGGATATGTGAAAAAATTTTACAGATTATTGATGAGGCGTGGGAAAGATGACGTTTTCTTAAACAAGTAATTGTTGTTGTTGTTTTTAAAAGTTATCCCCAATAGGGAAAAGCAAAGGACTATAGTCCATACAGCCTAGTCTAAATTTAAACAGGTAATTGTAATGTTCGGAGTAAATGCATAAATATATAAATAAACTCACCTTCACTTCGCTCCGATTCGTCGCTAGATGCTCCCTGCCAAATTTAAAGTTTGTAAAAATGCATCTCGTAATTAAAATAAATAATTTTTCTTAATTAAAAGTATTCAAATCAAATCAAAATATTTTATTCAGAATAAAAATTGTTACAACTTCTTACTGAACGTTATGAGTGTACTACCAGTTCGGAAAGAAGAAGCCTCTGACCTGAGAAGAACTGGCGATAGAAACTCAGCGGGACTAACATTATTTTTTATCTCTCTTTTTCAAATTAAATTGCGAATTAACAATAATTGTATATGTTGAAATAGCCTGGCGGCGATCAAATCGTTCCCAAGGCGTACTGTCTTCTTAAAAATCGTTAATCGAAAAATAGCCTTGCTATCTGCGTGTGAAAGCTTTTCTAACGATGTTTTCTTTCACCGGTAATGAAGAATGATTCTAGTTTAAGAATAACATAGGTGAGAGATCAAGGATTTGAACCCACTCCACTTAGTTTACCAAATGCCGTACCACTAGCCCACTGCCTTTCTATTCTATTATTAAAATCCTATTCCCTAATGTATTCATACCCACAATTCTCACGCCCAACGCAAATTACTAGCTGATTACGCACCTCTCCGTGAATGGCACTACAGGTGTCTACTACGATAGAAAAAAAAGACAAAAATAAACAAAACACAGTAAAACCTGCTTTAGACACGTGCGTTCGTCTTTGCGGCTTAGACAATGGTGGTATAAAAAAAAAACAAAGAGTTTGGCGCGAAAATTCATTGACTTGTCACTTGTTCCCACGTATTTTTTTTTTGGGAATGACCGAGTACAGGTGTTATTGAATTAGTTATTTATAATGAGATATTATATTTGTCGTGACTAATATTTTTTTTAAACTAATAATTTGAGCTTTCATGTTTGCTTTAAAGTTATTTTTTTATTATTTATTTTAAAAGGATTTGATCATAGAGACCTTCATTCTTATCTAATCAAGTTTTTTAACACTAGTTTTACAATTTTATACAACAGCTTTGTTCTCTCCATAGAGGTGGTAAGAAAGCTGCAATCCATGTTACTTAACTTAAATGTTTAAATAAACATAATAATATTGTGATTGCCTCATTCCGAACAGATTCCGTTAAAGTATGAGGAGTTTGATTTAAAGGTTTTAGTAGTTTTAATTAGTTTTAGTTTAGTATATTTAAAATATAACAACTTGGTTTCTAGTCTCTAGAACGCGAGAGGAGCCGTGCGAATTGCTAGTATTATGTAATTGGCTAAAAAGTTGTACTCATCAGGTAGATTTTTTTCATCATTCTCCGGTATTCCCTGCTTTCACTTTCTAGGATTAAACGACGGCTTATAATGAGATAATCTTAAACAGATGTCATTGTTACACAAATTAGGTTAAGATAATAAAAAATGCGTGAGTAAAAAAAGTAACAGCCATAGCGTTGAATAAGCTCTATGGTATGCAATATGGACAATGGAAATTTAAGTATTAGTAAAAACTAGCATTTCCCGCGGCTTCGCATGCGTTCTAAAGACCGGAAACCAGATTCTTTCTGAGTCATGCGTACCTCGCAGAACTAATGCCCGCCCTTCCCGCTTTTGCAACATTTTTCATTGATTCTCTGCTCCTAATGGTCGTAGCGTGATGTAATATACAGCCTTTGAAAGTAAAACCCATGAGACAAACATGCGAGTTTAATAAATGAATGCCCCTAGCGGGACTCGAACCCGTGACCGCTAGCGCAAGAAAGTAGGGCCTCTACAAACTGCGCCAAACGTGTAGTCATAAGTTATTATTATTTTACAATTGTTAAATATACGTCATAATTTAAAATAAGATTTACGCACCAAAGCTCAAGTTGGTTAAGCGCAGGAACAAAAACGACACACGTGCGCTAATCCCGGATCCGGGATGGAATCCCGGTGGTCTGCTCTTCAAATGTTAGAGGGATGTTATTTATTAGATACAACACTACGATCCCGGCTTTGTTTGTATAATTATACTCAAGTTTTCAATGAAAATAAAAATAAATATACTCGAAACTCGTAAAGGTAATCCTACTAATAAAAATACGAAAGTTTGCGTATAAAATGGCTAAACGGATTTAGATAAAATTTAGTAGACGTATAGATAAAGATATGTTGTTGGGAAACTATTACACACAGCGCCATCTAGTTTTGTGGTAATCCATGAGGCTTGTGTTACGGATACCGGTTAGTTGATACACAGCACATAATAATATACTTATAACATTAAATACATATGAATGGCCTCAGTCGCACTCGAACGTGCGACCGCTGTCGTAGCAAGTAGGACACAAACTGAGCCAAACGTGTCATATACAAAAATATTGCCAAAATGTATGAATATAATCTAATACACAAAGACTTTTAGTAATAAAAATAATAAATTTACATGAAATTGAAACGCTATTAATTAGAAAATACAAATTTTTCATTTGTTTGTCACTCTGTTTGTTCTGATTAATCTCTGAAACTACTTGGCTGAATTTGACCGGACTTTCACAGGCACATAGCTGATATAATGAGTAACTTGGGCTACTTTAATATAAAATATTAATGTTCCGTAGCTAAAAGGCATTATGTAGGTACAAGGTTAGCAGTTAGCACTATGTAGGTACCGTATATACTTTGCGCCTGCTACCGCAGTTTTGCTTCACAGCACCGCACGGCTCTAGGTACAATGATTCTTTCACAGACTATAATGTTGAAACACAAAACATAGGTGCGACTCGGGATTTGAACCCGCCTCCCTTTTTCCAAGCAGTTCGCTACCACTGAGCTACCATTGCTAAGAATTTAATCCATACTATCTAAATGCGGGTACAAACATAAAGACTGTGTCATATTTTTTATATATATTGTAAAGATTTCAAACTACCACCATATGACCGTTGAGACAATCTTATTGCCGCATCGAATTGCACATTGATAGCTGATATGTAAATTAGTTTTTTATTGATTCCCTTTCAAGTTACAGTCGTGTTCGCGCATTTAACTGCTGTTAAATCATTCGTTATAATATAAAGCAGAAACATTAAATATGGTTTTTTTTTTAATTTTTGTTTGGATGAATAGTTCATTTCGTGTATGAAGATCGGATTAAAAAAAACTATGGCTGTGTATTTGTTTCCTTTGCATTTCACAAATGTGGTAAGTATAAAAAAGAAATAGCACTATACGAGTAGGTACTTAGATCTTGGAACGCCTAGATTAGATAATATTAAAAAAAACCTTCATTTTATTTGCAAACATAAGTATTGTTATAATTAACATTTCTAGCAAGAAATGTGTTTGTTACTTTGTGTGAAGAAAAAAAATCTCTGTCACGACTAATGACTGTCACCTTCCAATGACAGCTTTTAGCAACCGAAGTCCAAGCCCATCTTCATCATCTTTAACGCTACGCAACAGATTTTGACGAGGTTTTTTTTTCAATAGATATATAATATATTCAAGAGGAAGGTTTATATTATGTATAACTAGCAGAACCCGCGGCTTGGCTCGTTCTAAACCTAGGGAAGAGCCCGAGCGAAGCGTGGGCGAGACTAGCTTTTCCCGCGGCTCCATTCGCGTTTTAAAGGCTGAAAATCAAAAGAAATATTTTTCTCCCGTTTTGCAACGTTTTTCATTGATGCTCCACTTTGGTCGTAGCGTAATATAATGTATCCTATCCTTCCTCGATATAAAACGATAACACGAAACGAAACGAAACCTATAAACAAAATAAACGAAAACTATACAACACAAAAAGAATTTTTCTATTCGGACCAGTAGTTCCTGAAATTAGTGCGTTCAACCAAACAAACAAACAAACTCTTCAGCTATATAATATTAGTTTAGATATCCATTATTTGTATGAATCTAAGAAATTATTAAGTAGGTACTAGTAACTAACAAAATTCGCAACCCCTTTAAAAAACCGTTGCATAACAATAACCTGTCAACGTCAATACGGGTGTCATTGTTCCCAATTGTACCTGTCGCTGTTTAGGAGATGGACAGTCAGTTCGGATTCGAACCTGATACCGCGAGGTTATTCGGTAAATAGTTATGAAATACCCGTGTAGACGAGTGCTTGATAAATATATGGACTGTAATGTGGATTTTTGTAAGTTTTTATTTTTTGGTATATATGCTTTTGCCTCTTGACCTATTGGGTGATAGTTAAGTTCATACAAGAACGGGTTTAAAAGGTTTTTTCAGATTTTATTCACAGTTTTTCATAGGCTTTGAGTTTTTTGAAATTAATCTATTTCTTAATTATTTTTTTTAATTTTATGGTACTGAAGTCTTATTTAACTTCATCACAGTTCCAACTTTTTACATACGTTTCATAATATGTGCAATAACAATTCCTGCTTGGGCATAAAACAAACAACCCCTAAGTGCATTTTTAAAATATTCAATTTATTAATATAATTCATTCGAGTCACGAGTTTTTGTATAGGTATCAAAGTAGCATTCGGCGGATTTCTTTTTAATTTTTCGCAATATATAAGAAAAACTAAGAGCACTACCTTGTTTTATCACATGCACAGTCTAGAAGCCTTCATTACAAGTCAAGTATGACCGCAGTATGCAAAATAAGAAAAATTATGCATTCCCCTGAAAAAAATCCCAAACATACATATTTATACAAAACGAGAGCCCCTTACCTTTGAAATTGACGGGAAAACAACATCGGTATGAATTATTTACGATAATCCTAACAAATGAGTTCACTTACAATATTAGTGAACCCTAAGCAAAGTTGTGAAGGTGACATATGGTTGTGTACGAGCTTAGATTCTAGGTTTTTAACATAATATTGTTTTATTATTTTTTCTTCTTGTGTTTGTTACGATTTCACATCTAAAATATATATTTTTTATTTTTTTTATTATATAATATACGAAGTGTCTATTCATCCGATAATCGGACGAATAAATTAAATATTATTCGTCCGACAATTGGTGTTTGATATATCGCGACTGAGACTTTTTTGCTTCTTAAATGGCTCAAAGAGAAATCAATTAGTTTTTTAAGTTGTAACATACTCGTGAATGCAATTGCGGACGTTTCTGTAGTGCTTTTTTACAAAATACCATTTTCTTGTACATTGTTTTGATGTAGGTACATACTCTCAGGGAGTGTTAGTAACGTAAATTTCATAGGACGACTCTATAGAGCCAGCTCTTTTACATATAATAACTCTTGGACTTATTAAAAGTGAGTGGGATCTAAATAATAAATTATCAGCTCGGTAGGTTAAGGTTATTTTTTTTTTATTTTTGGCATAGGTATATCCTGCACATAAAAATCGCTTATTTTATATTAGAAATCAAAGAAGTGATAGATATTCGTACAAACCGACAATAGTCTGACGAATAATATATTTTTTTATTCATACGATTTTCGGATGACTAACATGATGCCTTTAAAATAACTTAGTCATCCAATAATTGTTGGACGACTAAATTATTTTACTCGTCCAACTAGCAGACGACTAGCATCAGCCTATAATATAAGGCTTATCAACTAGAGTAAATATACACAAACTTAATAATTCAAAACTAACAAAAATTTTAACATCTATAGATTCGGTCTCTCTATCCATAATAAATACTATTTCAATAAGATTTTCCAAAAAATATTTAATGAACAAATTCGACTCAATTTGACGACACGTTTGGCGCAGTTTGTAGTGACCCTACTTTCTTGCGCCAGCGGTCGCGGGTTTGAGTATCGCTGGAGACATTCATTTGTTAAACTCGGATGCTTGTACTCCAGTCATGGGTATTTATATTTATAATATGTATGTATTTAAACTTATATATGTAGTACATCAACTATCTGGTATCCGTAACATAAGCTTCCTTCTTAGCTTACCTGCACGGAACTAGATGGCGCTGCGTGTAATAATGTCCCAACATATTTATTTATTCTACTATTCTATCCACAGCTCGACGCAAGGAGATCAGGCCGCACTCCTTAAACGCGGCCATCATGAAGGAGAAAAGCAAGAATGCAGCAAGATCGCGACGGGAGAAGGAAAATGCGGAATTTTTAGAACTAGCGAAACTCCTGCCTCTGCCTTCAGCGATCACGTCTCAACTGGACAAAGCATCGGTAATACGATTGACTACCAGTTATTTGAAGATGCGACAAGTGTTTCCAGATGGTAAGTCCAGATTTTTTAAAATTAAAACTGTGAGGGAACGCTTGTGTACTAAAGGCTATTATTATATTATTCGATTAACGATTTTTTAGAAGGCAGTATACGCCTTGGTAATGATGTGATCGCCGCCAGGCTATTTCAACATAATATAGTATTATTGTTAATTCGCAATTAAATTTGAAAAAGAGCGAGAAAAAAATATTAGTCCCGCTGACATTCTTTCGCCAGTTCAAATACAACGTAAAACAAAACCAACACTCGAAATTAAAATCATAACATGGGTGTTCAGGTTTGGGAGATGCCTGGGGTGCAGCACCTCCTCCTCCTCAGCCTCGGGAGCTGACCATCAGGGAGCTTGGCTCCCACCTACTCCAGACCCTCGATGGCTTCATATTTGTGGTAGCTCCAGACGGAAAAATTATGTACATAAGTGAAACAGCGTCTGTTCATCTAGGATTGAGTCAGGTCAGTCACTCATAATATTACAATGGTAGTAATAAAACTTCGAGATATTTCCTGTATATTATACTGAATATACATTATTGATAAGTGATTTGAAAGGCAGTGGTAGACCAGCGGTTACGCGCTCGTTTAGATAACTAAGTGATGCGGGTTCAAATCCGGGTCTTGCACCTCTGATATTTTCATGTGCGAATCATTTCTATCATGACTACCACTTGTCATATGGTGAAGGAAAAACATAGTGAGGAAACCTGCATTTCTGAGAAAACCTAGCAAGTCTTTGAAAGACATGTGAAGTCCGCCAACACGCACTAGGCCAGCGCGGTGGAAAATGACCTGATCCCCCTCGTACTGAGGGACGCCCACTCCCAGCAGTGGGACGTTCAAAAAGTGTTGAAGACACACAGTAGAACTAGTGGTTCATATATTAATGTCATGCAATAGTATATATAAAAAATAAACAAAATGACGTCTGTACGTCAGTTTTATTGTAGAAAAAGTATTAGAAAATAATCTTAAGTATGACAAAAATCATCTAACTTGTAGGTGGAATTGACTGGTAACTCTATATATGAATATATACACCAAGCTGATCATGAGGAGATGAACGCTGTACTTAGTTTACAGCATCCGCATTCGTATCTCGGACATCCGTCTATTGGGTAAGTAAAAACTATCTCTTGTACTATAATTCGAAATAAAATATATTTTTTTTAGTTTTTTTTATTATTAATAAAAAAATTAATTTTATAATAGGTATACGTTTTTAGACCTAAAGATGTACCTAAGAATTATTTTAAACTAGTGAATTTTCCTCACTTTTCTCGTATTTTAAAGCTGTAGCCAAAAGTAGTAAATTTCATCCAAATCCGTTCAGCCGATTTAGTGTGAAGGAGTAACAAACATACATAATAATTGAATTAAAAATACCTACATAAAAATTAAATATTATAAATAATAAATATGTTGGGGCATTATTACACACAGCACCATCTAGTTCCATGTTAAGCTACGAGGCTTGTGTTACGGATACCAGATAGTTGATATAACTTTATATACATACATAATATTTCTAACACTATCCCACAACCTGAGCATTTTGTGATACAATTTACTGAAGAACTATCACGCCTATAGATTTATTCTTTAACTCAAGTCATTTAAATTCATATCTTAATGTGTAGGCGTCAAAAAAAATATAATTTTATTATTATTAAAAAATGAATATTAACAACTGTCTTAAAAATTATTACCCGTTAGGAAAACTACTCGAGCCCTTACAAAGCTCAGCTTTTTACTAGCATATATAAATAATAATAATAATAAATATGTTGGGACATTTTACACACAGCACTATCTAGTTCCACGGAAAGGTACGAGCCTTGTGTTATGGATACTAGATGGTTGATATACTACACATATATAGGTTTAAATACATACATATTATAAATATAAACATCCATGACTGGAGTACAAACATTCGTGCTCAACAAATGAATGCCCCCAGCGGGACTCGAACCCGCGACCGCTGGCGCAGAAAGCAGGGTCACTACCCACTGAGCCAAACGTGTCGTTTTGGCAAGCCGATGTGAACAGGTAAGTCAATATAGGTGACTCCATCGTTCTGCTAACTTATCGAAAGTTATATCAAATTTTAGATCATTTTATTACAAAATCAGTCACATAGAATTGCCTGCAAAAAATCATACTTAAAGCACTGTTGCCTAGATAAAAATAGCCATGAGCACTTTCAGATAGGCATGTAATTATAGGCATATTTGTTTATAAATTATATTCGATAAAAAATGTCTCATCTGGTTATCAGATCGGTGAAGGTCGATCTCCCACGGTCTCCTCTACTAAACCTATATATGTGTAGTATATCAACCATCTAGTATCCATAACACAAGGCTCGTACCTTACCGTGGAACTAGATAGTGCTGTGTGTAAATATCCCAACATATTTATTTATTTTATTTTATTATTTCCTCCAACAGTTACCCAGTAGGCGGTACTTGGGGTCCAAATGTAGATATAGAATGTGAACGTGCCTTCTTCATACGTATGAAATGTGTTCTCGCGAAGAGGAATGCTGGCTTGACTACTTCTGGATATAAGGTAAATGAAATTTACATACATTTTAATAACATAATTATTTTCTAGGCTTTTTTGAGATTTTATTCGAATCTATATTTAATATTTTTTTAGAAAATCTTAAAAATTAAATTAAAACAATAATTTAAAAATTAAAATTCTCATTATTATCGATACAGAGGCAGAATCTATAGTTTTTATATATTGTCTGTCTGTCTGTAACCGCATCACAAGATGGATACATTTTGATGTAATTTGGTATGATAATAGCTATCCTGGTATGTTATAAAAAGTACCTTATTACTTTTCAACACCCTTTTCAATCCCTTAAGGAATGATATCTCGAATAAAAACTATCCTGTATTCTTCCCTGTGGGTAACCTATCTTTATATTTACAAATGTATTACAATATTTTTTTCTTTTTAACTAATATTTTCTCGAATGAGAATCAAATAGGCGAATTTTGTCGAATAAGACTATTCATTCTTTACAAATTTAAAGCTATTATCATAATTAATTTCATCAAAATGTGTCAAGTGATTTTCTTGTGGTCACAGACAGACGTACAAAAAATTTATAAACCATAGATTCGGCCTCTGTATCGATAATAATGCCATTTCAATAAGATTTTCCAAAAAATATTCAATATACACATATTCGATTTAAAATTTTATTCTTTAAGGCTGAAAATCAAAAGAAATATTTTTCTCCCTACATTTTTCATTGATGCTCCGCTCCTATTGGTTGTAGTGTGATGTAATATAGCCTATAGCCTTCCTCGATAAACTGACTATCCAACATGAAAAGAATTTTCCAATTTGGACCAGTAGTTTCTGAAATTATAACGTTCAACCAAACAAACAAACTCTTCAGCTTTATAGTATTAGTATAGATATGCATAGATGTAGTTAGTTATACGCCCTTCATAACAATAGTCGTGTATAATTGACTGGTACTAATTAAAAAGGGTCTAAGTTAGGGATGTGGGAATTAATTAAAGAATAATTTTGCATTTCATATGTAAATAGATCACTATAAGGATCTACCCCCATTTTGTTCGTGTGTCTAAGTGCTTTAGTTATAAACTAGCGACTCGCCCTCGCTTCGCTTGGGCTTTTTCCTAGATTTAGCACAGGCAAAGCCGCGGGATCCGCTAGTTATGCATATAAACTTTCCACTTGAATCAGTCTATCTATTAAGAAAAACCGCATCAAAATCCGTTGCGTAGTTTTAAAGATTTAAGCGTAACATAGGGATATAGGGACAGAGAAAGCGACTTTGTTTTATACTATGTAGTGACTAGTAGTTTAACCGATCTTTGTTTGCCTCTAGGTTAATTTTATTTGTTTAATGGAATTCTTTCGTTTTGTTAAATATTGTAGCCTTAGATATTTTTTATAATATAAACTATCTGCCAGTAAAAGTCCTATTATATGAAAATCGGTCCAGAAACAGACAGACTTGGTGACAGTCTGTTTGATGAATTTAATTTATTACCTTTTGATGAAATAAATTTATTAATTAAATATTGCTTTTATAATTTTATTAAAATAGTTATTATTATCTACAGAAGCAAAACTTTCGTCTGTCCGTTTGTGATATTACTGAACAGCTTTTGACGTAATATGGAATAATATTAGCAAAATATTCTCTAAATAGTTCAAATTAGTGTAGGTCTAGTCAATGTACTTCTGTGACAGCATCAAGAGACAGATTTTGATGTAATTTAATATGATACTAAAATTATTTATCTCCGAGAAATCTTATTATTTTTTCGAATAAATCTGACCATTTTCTCCTCTCAGGTAATCCATTGTTCAGGATACCTCCGAGCAAGGAGGTTCGGAGACGCCACAGCCCCACTAGGCCTGGTGGCGGTGGGACACTCCCTCCCACCCTCAGCGGTCACAGAGCTGAAGTTACACTCTAATATGTTCATGTTCAGAGCCTCTTTGGATATGCGACTTATATTTTTGGATGCTAGGTAAGTTGGTTTGTTGTAATGTTGGGCCACACACACTATAACGTAACGTAATAAAATAATACTATTATTAACGATTTTTTAGAAGACAGTACGCCTTGGGAATGATGTCATCGCCGCCAGGCTATTTCAACATATAGAATTATTGTTAATTTACAATTTAATTTAAAAAAAGAGTGAGAATACGATAAAAAAAAATTAGTCCCGCTGAGTTTCTTTCGCCAGTTCTTCTCAGGTCAGAGGTTTCTTCTTTCCGAACTGGTTGTAGACTCATGACGTTCAGTAAGAAATTGTAACAATTTTTATGCTGAATAAAATATTTTGATTTGATTTGATTTGATAAAAATAAAAAAATTATATAGCACTAGCCTTTCGAGGCTCCGCTCGCGTTTTAATGGCTGAAAATTAAAAGAAACATTTTTTCCCATTTTCGCAACACCTTTCATTTATGTGGTCATAGCGTGATGTAATATAGCCTATAGCCTTCCTCGATAAACGGATTATCCAACAAAAAAATAATTTTTCAATTCTGACCAGTAGTTTCTGAGATTAGCGCATTCAACGAAACAAACAAACAACAAACAAACTCTTCAGCTTTACAATATTAGTATAGATTATACACATTATACACATACTAGCGACTCGCCCTCGCTTCGCTCGGGCTCTTCCCTAGATTTAGCACAGGCAAAGCCGCGGGATGTGCTAGTTATACATATAAACCTTCCTCTTGAATCACTCTATCTATTAAAAAAACCGCATCAAAATCCTTTGCGTAGTTTTAAAGATTCAAGCATACATAGGGACATAGGGACAGAGAAAGCGACTTTGTTTTATACTATGTAGTGATGATATAAATTTAAATACATACGTATTATAAATATAAACACACAAAAAGATTTGTGTTCACACATAAGTAAATGCCCCCAGCGGGACTCGAATCCGTTACAGCATGTCTACAAACTGAACCAAAATTATCGTCCAAATAATATTCTAACACAAAAAAAAATCAAAAACTAACTACTATGTCTAACTTTTGAGATTTTTGGTTCTTCTCAGCAGAACTGGTTTCTAAGCTGATGGCATCTCCCTTAAGGACAATTACTTATTTCAGTAAAGTAAAAAATGGTTTTCAAAACTGTACTTATTTTACTTTTAACATAAGCAAATGTACGTAAAACTGCATTCGAGCACTAGCTTCGCAATAAAATAAATAAAAAAAAATTTTGCGAGTGTTAATAATAATATAGCGGAACGCGACTCTAAGCGATTTCACACACCAAGGGATGTTTGTAGTCGATGAAAATATATCGATTAATCGATATCGCAATTCGGCTACATATGTAGTGTGCTACTACTTGCTGTGCCAGCGGTTGCGGGTTCGAGTCCCGCCCGGATCTCGTGCACTACAAACTCAGTCAAACGGTAATCATGTTGGAAATGATTCCTAAAATATAAAAAATATTTAAGGTGAGAGACCCGGATTTGAAAGCGCTTCACAAGGTTTTTCAAACAAAAACGGGCCTTTAAATACAAATTATAAAAAGAAAACAAAAATCAACTAACCAACTAATACTTCCATATTATACTGACGCAAATATAAGACTTAGATAAATCTGTTTTTTTAATTTTTTAGGCTTTTTTATTTTATTTTTCTTGATATTTAATTGAAAACCAAAAAAAAAGCTGTTTTTAAAATGATAATTAACAATACTTATAATTTTAAATGATCATAATATATTTTATCTACAGTCAGTAACAAGTAATGTCCCCACTCTAATATCGATAACAATTTATATGGCATTCCGAGAAACGTATCGCCGTGGAACAATACATTGCGATTTGCCAATGACGACCGACTGTGTCGATACGGCTTGAGTAAATTACTTTGTTTTTACAAAAATAATAATTAATTATTAAAAATAATTATTTTTATTTTTTTATAGTATTTGCGTGTTTTCATTATACGTATAGATTAAAAATCAATAATTGCTGTTGAATCTATTTTAATCATATGAAAAAAACCTTTGTTTAATTAGTTCGTTAATATCTGGAATATTAAAAAAAAAATATATTCAGTAACTTAATGTATTCTCAGCCCTTTTAAAAATTCGACTTATAAGCGTGGCATTGCCTTCAATAGGAGCAATATCAGACCATAGAACCACCATGCTGGCCTAGTGCTTCATATGTCTTTCGAAATCTTATTAGGGTCTCTCATTAATGGGTTGACGACGATTTTTTTCTAATAAATATAGTCTAAATGATATCTGTATAACATGAAATTTAAACGTAATTCAGAACTTTTACGTTAAGTTTTTGAAGTGAAACTTCTTTAGAATCGTTGTGATTTTAAACTCGATGAAACGAAAAAATAAGTCCATAGTACCAGGCGCTCAGAGACGGGGAAGTTAACCTTAGTTAGATCTCGCCCACCGCAAGTCAGTGACATTTCTAACTCTGTCTAAGTTTTGGGTATTTCGCGCTATCTCCCTCTCTCAACGAGCTTAGACGGGGTTATTTAATATAAATATAAACGAGATTTAAAAATTAGTTTACCAAAGAAGTTTTACTTCTTACATGTGTACTTTGTACACACGCACTTTATTTTTCGCGTTTATTTTAGTTAAAACAGTGAAGTTTTTAACTAAAATAAACTCGGAGACGTATGAATTTCAACACCATGTCGACACCTATGGACAAACACACTCCGACATTTATAGTTCACGCCAATCAGCGTCGTTGTTAACCGACTCTACAATGCCCTTTCCCCGAAACATAACTATCGATAGTAAAGTAAAATATCACATGGTTAAACTTTTAACTGTTGAGTTAACCTTTTTAATTTACCACTGCTGGAAACAGTCCCCCCTTTAATACGAGGGGGTCAGGCCATAGTTCCCCACTGGCCTATCTTTCGAAGACTTGCTAGGTTCTCTCAGACATGCAGGTTTCCTCACGATGTTTTCCCACCGTAAGACAAGTGATAATCATGATAGAAATTATTCGCACATGAAAGTATCAGAAGTGCAACAACCGGATTTGAACCCGCTCACTCATCCAAGCGAGTGCGTTGACACTGGCCTACCACTGTTTTTCTTACTTGTAACAATGAACATTGGTAATAATATCTAAAAACTATTCAGACGACCATAACTACATAAATTAAAATCAAAATCGGTTCCATAATTCAATCAGTCGTTTTCCAACTAGACGTATATTATGGCGATTTCTTGACAGAAAATCTCTAAGCCTATATCTTTATTCGAGAATCGAACCCAAGACCTCAAGGTCTAAAACCAAAAACCAATGGGTGGGTCCATTTAACCAAACATAGATACATATTTATAATACTTAGAATAAAAACAATATTGTATTTCAAAATAACACCTGGTGACCAGATGTTTGAAAGATGACACCTTCACAATGTAAGGCAAGATTGAGCGATATAAGTATATATTACTACTTTATATGGTAATGCTTTAACAAAGGTACAAACTAGTGCTGATTCGCGGATTTGTCTGTTTTTATTATGGTAGACTGTCTCGGTGGTCTAATGGGTCTGTACTGCGGCAAATTCTGAGGTCGTGGATTCATATCCCAGGTCGGCAATAATTGCTGTCCAATCGGCACGCCCCGTATATAGTAGTTTATATATACCACTCTCTCACAGAAGACCGTCGTGAAGTGGCAGCTACGCTGTCGCGTTTCGTCCAGTAAGTGAGAGTCCGGGTGGCCCACTCCCCATCCCTCCCTCCTCCCTCCCTCTTCCCTCCATCCTCCCTCTCTCCTCTCTCCATCTCTTCTCCGTCCCTCCTCCGTCCCTCCTCCCTCCCTTCTACCTCCCTTCTACCTCCCTCACTTTCCTGAAAGGCCGGCAACACATATGCAAGCCCTGCGGTATTGCAGATGTCCATGGGCGGTGGTGATCACTTTCCATCAGGTGAGCCTCCTGCTCGTTTGCCCCTTTGTCCCATTAACTTGAAACTGAGGGTCAAGTCACTAGACGTTCTAAAAGAGCCTTTTTTTATAAAATATTAGTTTTCTTATGTTTAACAGAATATTAATATAATATGTAACAAACAATTACTAAATCAATTAATGCAAAAACCAATAAATTTATTAAAAACTACGATTGAGTTTATTAAGTTTCATACGATTTTACGATTGGACAGCAATTACTGTACAATATTCGCCATCGCGGATGGATTGCTCCTGCGGGTCACGTTTAGTTGTTGAGTCTAACAAAGGTACAAACTAGTGCTGATTCGTGATTTTGCGTGCGTTACTGCCTCGGTGGTCTAATGGCTGTGTACTGCAGCGAATTCTGAGGTCGTGGGTTCATATCCCAGGTCGGGTCACGTTTAGTTATTGAGTCTCTCTGTTTAGTAAGTCTTATGAGAGTGACAGGGCTAAAGAGCACGAATGAATGCTTCAACGGGACTTGAACCCGCAACCGCTGGCACAGAAAGTACACACGAAATGAGCCAAACGTATCTCTATATGACCTTCACTACATAGTATAAAACAAAGTCGCTTTCTCTGTCCCTATATCCCTATGTATGCTTAAATCTTTAAAACTACGCAACGGGTTTTGATGCGGTTTTTTTAATAGATAGAGTGATTCAAGAGGAAGGTTTATATGCATAACTAGCGGATCCCGCGGCTTTGCCTGTGCTAAATCTAGGGAAGAGCCCGAGCGAAGCGAGGGCGAGTCGCTAGTTAATCATAAAATATGTGAAATTATTACTTACCACTGTACCATATCGGTCATTTCAATTTAAATTTATACCAGGAAACAAAAATGTACTCTAAATCTATACTCAAAAAGTCCATTTTACTTTAAAAGTCGAGAACGTGATAAAAACTTTCTATTACTTCCGTGTGCATAAAAAAATTTGTTTATCTTTCAAAATTCTTTCAAAACACTTTGTAATGATTTGTATTTTGCTTCAATTGCAAGGTCATAAATGCGAGTCATATTTAAAAATTGTACTACATAGTATAAACAAAGTCGCTCCCGCCGTCTATACGCTTATTCTTCAGCCCTTTTTAATGTTCCACTGCTGGGATTGGGCCTCCCTCAGTACGAGGGGGATCAGGCCATAGTCCACCGCGCTGGCCTAGTGCGAGTTGGCGGACTTCACATGTCTTTCGAAAACTTGCTAGGTTTTCTCAGACATGCAGGTTTCCTCACAATGTTTTCCTACACCGTAAGACAAGTGGTAATCATAATAGAAATAATTCGCACATGAAAATATCAGAGGTGCGAGACCTGGATTTGAACCCGCATCACTCAGTTATCCAAGCGAGCGCGTCCCGCTGAGATCTTTTAAACTACGCAACAGATTATAATGCGATTTTTATGAATAATCAGACTTATTCAAGAAGAAGGTTTATAAGTATAACTGGATTTAGCGCGAGCGAAGCCGCGTATTCCACTTGTAAAAGTATATATAAACTTGACAAATTATATACTAAAATCTTTCTCTTGAATCATTCTATCTATTAAAAAAACCGCATCAAAATCCGTTGCGCAGTTTTAAAGATCCAAGTATACATAGGGACAGATAGATAGCCGGAAGCGACTTTGTTTTATACTATGTATTGATGATACATGCATAATAAGTATTATAATAGAAACAAGTCGAAAAAAAAATCTATACAAATCGTTAAAAAAGTTCGGACTGATCATTCGTTAATTTATACGAATTTTATAAAGCTGAAGAGTTTGTTTGTTTGGTTGAACACACCAATCTCAGGAACTACTGGTCCGAATTGAAAAATTATTTTTGTCTTGGATAGTCCGTTTATCGAGGAAGGATATAGGCTATATTACATCACGCTAAGACCAATAGGAGCGGAGCATCAATGAAAAATGTTGCAAAAACGGAAGAAAAATATTTCTTTTGATTTTCAGTCTTTAGAACGCGAGCGGAGCCGCGGGAAAGGCATATAAAAAATGACTAGTGACGTACTCTTGCTTTACTCAGTACACCCCTAAGTACAGGAAGCTGATTGTTAAATCAAAAGGGCTCTTACTAAGCATTTTTCGATATTTTTCTATACAATTTGAGATTGAGGGGTGCTAATTGGCGGAAGCTATCACGTTTTTGTGTCAACACTTTTTTCGCATGACGTGAAAATAAGTGCTTTTATATTGAAGGGGAATTAGGAGCATATGCTAGATTGTTTTTTACCCGACTGTTGATGAAGAGGTATTGATTTATAGTATTTGTGTATGTATGCATGTATGTATGTATGTATGTATGTATGTATGTATGTATGTATGTATGTATGTATGTATGTATGTATGTATGTATGTATGTATGTATGGATGTAGTATATAATATATTTAGCTAGGTATAGAGTAAAACAAGAAGGATTTGTTTTATTTTTATTACACGAGAATTTACCAATTTCTTTTGTTGTAGAGTAAGCCTACTTTCTGCACCAGAGTTTCGGGATCGAATTCCCGCTGATATATTCATTTGTTTAGCACTAATGTTTGTACTTCAGTCAGGGGTGATTATATTTATAATATGGATACGTATCTATATATAATAAATAATTATATATGTGTAGTGTATCAACTATCTGATATTCGTAACACAAGCCTCGTAGCTTATCACGAAACTAGATGGCGCTGTGCATAATAATATCCCAACATATTGATTTATTTATTAATTTCTTCTTTTTAATTCACCATCTAGTTCCATAGTAGGCTACAATACTTGTGTTATAGATATCAGATATTCCATACATTGACACTACACAAATATAACTTTAAATACCAATACTATAAATGTACCTATACACCTATAAAAACAAACATTCGTGTTCATCACACAAATTTGCCTCAACGGGACTCAAACCCGTGACCAAATGCTTCGACAAACATCGTCTAACATTGAATATTTTGTTTACAGAGTGGCGTCCCTCACAGGCTATGAACCGCAGGACTTAATAGAAAAAACACTATACCACTACATACACGGAACTGATGTGTTACATATGCGATATTCGCATTGTACGCGTAAGTAATAATAAATAATAATTAAATTATGTCCTCCCGACCGATTTCGGCCACGGCGGCCAATCTCATTGAGACTGGCCATCTGCAGGAGATATTATAGTGCAGACACAAGTGCACTCTCTATTCCTATCACTCTCATACTCCGGTGAGACGACTGTTCGACCAATGAGAGTTAAGGCGCAGGACCGACGGCTTTACGTGCTCTGCCTCGGCACGGGGCTGACACACCGCCAACTTCCCAACTCCGGACTGTTACTGAGGCTTACTAAACAGATAGATCAATATCAATAGTTACTTGGCCCGACTCGGGACTCGAACCCAGGACCTCTCGATTTATGACCGTACATGCTAGCCACTGCACCACCGAGGCAGTAAATTAAATTTAAAAAATATTAAATAAAGTGACAACAAAAATTATTGTTATATAGAAACCATAATATTTCCAAGATGAAAATAATGTACTTATTTCTGTGCCAAGTTTCATACAGATCCATTCGGCCATTTTGGCGTGATTTAGCAACAAACATTCATTCAAACTTTTTTAAATAAGCCTTTATACAAGTGATGCGACATGCATAATAATTGGTCAGGATTAAAAAGAGAAATTGCAATTACATTTTGAATTTTTATTGTGTTTATACAAAAATAATTTCGAAGAGAAATATGCTCATTCATTTTGACATTTCTTAAAAATCTAGTGCTCGTCTTATTAATAATAGATTTAGCGCGAGCAAAGATGCGGGTTCCGCTAGTTATACATATAAACTCAGACACGATAGCTCAGTTTGTAGTGACCCTACTTGCTGCGCCAGCGGTCGCTGGTTCGAGTCCCGCTGGGGGCATACATTTGTTGAGCACGATTGTTTGTACTCCAGTCAATGGGTGTTTATATTTAAATCGTGCATTTATTTAAACTTAGATTTATCTAGTATATCAACTATCTGGTATCCGTAACACAAGCTTCTTCGTAGCTTACCACGGAACTAGATAGCGCTGTTTGTAATAATGTCCCACATATTTATTTATTATTTATTAAACCTTCCTCTTGAATCACTCTATCTATTAAAAAAACCGCATCATTAATCGTCCATCCGTTGCGTAGTTTTAAAGATCTAAGCATACATAGGGACAGACAGACAGCAGGAAGCGACTTTGTTTTTATACTATGTAGTGATTAAAAAAAATTCTTTCCCCTTTTTGTTTTGATTTTGATGGATCTTCCTAGGGTTGTTAACGTCAGAAGTCAAGGATAGATCTATTATCAAAATTATATAATAATAATATGCTAGAAAAAAGCAGTTTGCCTTGCCATATTTAAAAAAATACATTTCTTTATGGTTTATATAAAAAATATCCCCATTTCCAGTGCTAACCAAAGGGCAAGTGACATCAAGATATTACCGTTTCCTCACAAAATCCGGTGGATGGGTGTGGATGCAGAGCTACGCCACCATAGTCCACAACTCCCGGTCTTCTCGACCCCATTGTATTGTTTCTGTCAATTATGTTCTTAGGTGAGTTAAAATGTTTTTTTTTTCACCCATTCGTGTACCACTGCTGGGCAAAAGCCTTTCCTCTCCCTGTTGTAGTCTTTTTACTAACTTTTTCATCTTTCCAGTTAGTCTTTTTAGTATTTTCAATTATATTAAATGTTATTATAATTAATATATAAATATGCGCAATGTACAATGATTTGAAAAAAGTGCATAATTGTTAATTCGCGCTTCTTTTTGAAGATACTTTTGACTGTGTTTCGTGAGTTTTTTATATTGCAACAGTACTCCAGTTCATAATCTATCTATATACATAATTTTATTCAATTCTGTCAACGCATTTCAGTGTTATAGAGTGACAAGCAGAAACACTTTTTTTTCAAAACACTTAAATTATTACTGCTAAAATATTTGTAACATTACTAATAATTCCTTTTTTTATTTACAAACGAAATATTAATTTATACATTTTATTTCAGCGACATCGAAGAAAAACACCTAATACTAAACATAGATCAAGGACCCCCAAAACTAAGCAATATGGAGGTCCCCCAACCCCCAACAACGTCCCCCCAAATACACAGACAGACAGACAAAATAAATAACATTATTAATGAAGAATTCAGCACCGATTCAAGCTATAATTACCCAGAATACACATGTCCAGTCATACCTCACTATGAAAATCACGAGGAGTACCACCAAAATGGCTACCAAGAGCTTTTCTATGAAAATTACACAGAACCAGAAGTAATTCCGAATAATTACGCGTATCCCCAAAACCAAAGGCCGTTTTCAGCGAGTTCTTCTTCATGCAGTTCAATAGAAAGTTCAGAAATAAATCAATATAATTACACGAATCTAATTTCCTTTTACAATCCAAATCAAAATGGCCGTCAGGTTGACAGTAATTTTGGCGGGAATTTCGGTAAAATGACACCTCCAGTACAAGATGGCTACACAAGTGTTATTGTAGATAATACTCAACAGTTTCATCATGGCGGATCGGTTAATGAATTTGTGCATTGATTTGTTTTTTTTTAATACACGGTACAAATTTAAAAAAATTGTTTATGGTTTTCAAATTTTTTCTAAGTCATAGAGAATTTGATTGATGAATTTATAATACGCGCCAGGAAAGATGAGACTTGTGACTTGGTAAAGTCGTGTTAGTAAGAGTTTTGTATAATTAATTTCAATGTCTATTTAGGGATGTTTTGATGACCTTCGAAATGGACACCTTGTATAGCAATATTATATTAAAATTATTACCTACTAGCATTTCCCGCGGCTTCGCACGCGTTTTAAATGATACCTCAAAGAACCAAAGGCCGCGCTTTGATTCTCCTCTCCTATTAGTCGTGACGTGATGTAATATAGCCTATAGCCTTCCTCGATAAACGGACTATCCAACACAAAAAGAATTTTTTTAATTCGGACCAGTAGTTTCTGAAGTCAGCGCGTTCAACCAAACAAACAAACTCTAATTCTTTATTAATCAGTGCAGATTAATCGTTTTCTGCGCAAGTCAAACCACATAGTTTGTTAAGTCTCGTCTTTTGTGGCGCGATCTACAAATAGGTATGTCGTGAGTAAGAAGGTAATAATAAACATTTTTTATTGTAGTTGCGGGTTTTAAAAATATTTGATTTTTTTATTTATATATAAATGTTTTAATATTTCTTCTCCAGAAGAAGAACTTCATTTTTTTGATAAAATATACCGCCTTTATTTTTTTACTTACGACATAATATAATGAATAAAAAAAGTTTTCAACGTTTCTTATATTAAAAGGCAAAGGTATCATTTTATTCAGCATATATCATAAAATTTATTTATAATTAAGTGCCAAATTATTGTATAAGCTATGAATAATTAATTAATAAATAGTGAATATTAGAGATTTTTTGAGAAAAAATAAATAAATATGGCTTATTTATTTCAATAAATAAAAAAAAACATTTCAAAATACAAATAATGACAAACAATGCTATATTAAATCGTAAGTATTAAAAACTATTTAAAAAATAAGAAAAAATCTCTAGAATTCCCTATTGCTAAAGTATTATCACTAGATATAATTGTAAATATTGTAAATAAATGTTATTTTTATTTATATAAATAAATATCATTAATTTATTTCCAATTTATAACCTTATATCGTGTATAGATAATAAAATAATGACAGCTATGTGAGTTTAAACTTCTCTTTTCAATTAAAAAAAGTAGAAATAAGTCTACGGACACCAAAATATCAAGTTAGTGACAATAATAGTATAATATGTATGTTTAAAATGTTTATAAATAAATTTAAAATAATGCGTTTAAATAAAAAAATACAGTCGAAATTTACAGTAATCTGAAGAACTTATTAGTTATTACACTACTCAGTATAAAGACAGTCTTACTAAGATTTAACGTAGTGTAATAAGAGTAAGCAAGTTAGTCTGTTCTATGTCTTCCCATGACACCGCGACAATCGACAAAATCACCGGCTTCGTACGCCTTGTAAATGAATTTGCATGCGGTATTTCGGGCGGTGTGATATAAACGAGCTTGTCTAATTAGACTTAAAGACTGTTCTAATAAGGCTGTCTTGATACTTCATAGTGTAAAAGGCCCTTTAAATTATACGCATTACAGAAGTTGATTCAAAATCTGACATGTTATAACACCTGTACTGGTACAATTTCAAATGTATAGATTACCAAAAACAAATCATTCGAAATAATAATGCCATTTTAATTTTCCTGTTTTCACAAGGCTTTGTGCTGCTCGTTTTTAAAAGAACCCGCTTATTTGAATAAGCAGTGATTCATATTTGATAGCATAAGTTACTTCATAGATAATACACTATAATATGGAGTTACTTTATGTTTGAGAATTTTCAATTCAATTCTCTTGTTAATGGCTTCAAAGCGTGCCAGTTGAGCACAGATTATTTCGCCAATGTCACGTAGAATGGAGAAGACACGAAGGAGATTGGTCGGTACTCGGTAACATAGTCAATTTGAGAATTTTAAAAGTCTGACGTAACTGTTGAGTGTCAAACATAAAACGTCAATCTGACATTTTTTTTTTCTTCTTCGTTCTATGCGGCATTGGTGAAGTAAACTGTACACAACTTTGCCTGGAAGCCATTTTTATTTATAAAATAAAAAAAATGAATTATTGAACTTATTTTATTTACACGATAAAATATTTGAATGTCTTCTAATTTTAGCCAGAGACTGAAAGTAAAAATTTTTATTACAAAAATAAAAGTATAACGAGTCACCTTGAATCAATTTATCCAAAATGGACTTAATTAGTCATCTATGCTTTATACTACTACTGGAATGGATTGAGTATTTTTTATTTCCAAACAACATTAATATAACTAAATAAGTTTTAGTTTATTACATATATTATGTAATTTTAATTTTTAGTCCTTATTTTTCTGTACATATTTAATTTCTTTTGTGATATTTATTTTAATAGATATGCCTAAGATGCTGTATCAATTTATTTCTAATATTGTAATAAGTTGTTCACTTAAACAGGTTTAATCGAAATTTGAAACATGCATTTTTATTTCCTCGTTAATATTAATAAGAAATTTACTTAATATCTACTGTTTCCATCTACATTTAGACAAATTCATACAAATATAATACTAGTGGACCCGACAGACGTTGTCCTGTACACATTAAAATTATAAACTTTCGCTCCCAGTGAAATGTTTCAGTACGCGTGCGCGAAACAACGTTGCCTAGCAACGACTTGTTTATAATTGAATATGTCATTTATTGTCTAAATGTATAAATAACTAATAAATTTCAAATATATATTTTGTAGTGGACCAAATTGTTAATCTAAACTATTCTCAAATCCACTCGAACACACAAAACATTTCATCAAAATCGGGCCAGCCGTTTAGGAGTTCAATTACATACACACGCACAGACCACAGTATATCTTAGAAGATTGACAGCCGAATATAGGCTATTTTTGTTTGCTTAAATACATAATAGAAGTCATTGATTCGTTAATAATATTCCAAAAAAAATGTGCTAACCAATATAAAATACAATTCAAAATTTTAACTTGGATAAACTTATCATAAGAATTGAGAACCTCCTCCTTTTTGAAGTAGGTTTAGAATAAGAGCGCCATCCGGAATACGGACCCTAGATTTAACGTGAGCGAAGCCGCGGGTTTCGCTAGTAATTAATATAGCCTATGTTACTTTGTGATAAAGTAAGTTTCTAATAGTAAAAGAATTTTTGAAATCGGTCCAGTAGTAGTTTTTAAGTTTATTCGTTACTTACAAAAATACAAATCTTTCCTCTTTCTCTTTCCTCTGTATAGTGTAGATATAGATAACTAATAATATCTATGCATGTATAGCCATCTATTGACACTTTTGTTACTTGTTTGAGTTGATTATTAACGCCATCTGTTAACGAATATAGTTTTTTAACCCTTACGTTATTTATGTCAGAGCCATCTATTATCTAGTAGCGAAACTATTCAAAAAGATTTTAGTTTTTTAACGTAAATATAATTAAAAAATATTAGATAAATAAATAATAAATATTTTATATATGTATAAGAATAAATTAAAATCTATTTATTTCTATCATTCATCTATGATTTCAATATCGCATAAACCATAGACAAAAATATATAATTATTTTATAATACTCTGTGGTCTTAGAAGCAAAGGCATGTAATTTAAGGTCTAGAGTGGGGGTATGATGGCTCATCGTGACAATTGTTTCCATTTACGGCCGTGGCATGACGATAGACTTGGGTGCTGTGCAACTAAGATAGAATATTATTCCGTCTCTTTTTTATCCCACGTAATGCAAGCGTACTAAACCATCATCACATAACTCTAATTTATTTTGTATTTCTTAAATAGTAAATACCTTTTAATTTTATCAGTTAAACGGCGTGCGCAGTGCGCATTGCGCAGCTTTAGTCGATGGCAGCGACGTACAGCGGCGTCGACACGAAGCTTGCAAGCTGTCAGACAAATCGTACAAATCTCTCACTACTGAAATTTAGCTTGTTGATTACATTACATAATACATTCTCTTCTCTTTGGGTGCGACATCCGTTTGCCACAATTCACATTGACATATCAGCAAATTTTGCAATTCATGTTTAAATTGTTAACGATTTAAAAGCAGTGGGAGTTATTAATAAACAATAATTAAGTTTTGTTTCAATGACGTTAATACTTTGGTTGAACTAGTGCTTTCTCCACGTTTTGTGCATTTCGTTTACTCCGTTTACACTTAATTATTATTCTTATATTTATTAATGTATTTTAAACACCACTTGTTAAGTTTTTTTGGTTGTTTAGTTTCAAAATGTCGATTAAGTCCAGCCGATGCTTCTATACGCAAACGCTAATGTCCATTTTGTATTATTAGTGTAGTAATTTATTAATTTTGAGTTGTTATCAGTGGGTCTTATGCTTACGTAATACGTTATGTGAAATCTGATATAAAAATAGTTTAAGTCAAAGTATGTATTTACCATAGTATGATAAAAATATCGGGTTGTCCTTCATCTACCTTCTTATGGCTTTTCTAATTGTTTTCACATTTTCATTAAAACCTGGGACAAGTCATTTCATTTTCCTTGGTTGATATTTTGGGGTTGCTTTAGTTAACGGCTATATGAGAATATCTAATGTTCATTGGTTTTTTTGTGCAGCCAACATAATTTTACTTTTAAAATATGACCATGCTCTTTAGCAAAGGCCACTCCCTGGTCTGTGGTACTTAATTCACGAACTAGTCTGGCAAGATTATTAGTGCCTAATATCTCACTCTTATTTAAGCGACGTTTCAATTAAGACTCGTCCTCAAATTCGCCTAAAACAAAAAAAAAAACAATTATTTCGTATCGAAACTATAGTGTAAATAAGTTTTAGTCAGTGTGTCGTTAAAAGGGCGACATAAATAATAAAAAAAAAACTACTTCACTGGTAGAAGCCACCGGTTCATCAACATCTCTGCTTGAGGTAGGTTGAGCCAACGTAGGTTAAGCCAACTCGATGAAGAATTGTTATGTACATGGTCTATTATAGTTATTGAATACTTGTATATTCAGATATTGGAGGATGTCCCTAGTTGTAGAACATTAAAATAGCTTCAGCTAATACTTCTCTCTTCTTGAGAGATGTGTTTTGCATATTTGTATATAAACCTACCTTCTCAAGCAAATAGAGATGAAAAAATTAATAAAATTGTCCTAATGAATACAAATTCTTAAAGAATAATATCCAGATAACTTAAATTGGTGAACCTTTAGATCCCGTCTTCCCCAGCCAATATAGATGCTATGGCAATATAGTCAATAGTATCTGGTGGAATCCTTATCATTCTTTCGGGGCCAGCTTTAAAAAAATCTAGTTATAATCTGTATATCGTAAACATTATTTGTGTTTAATAATGTTTGGATATTTTATTGTGTTATATGTATTAAAAAGTTTCATCGGCCAAGATTTTTACATATTTGACAAAAAAATAAATTATACTTGAGGTAAAGGTGCTATTTTAAAGTAAATATAAACTAACTTAGACATTTTGGTCAGCATTCTCTTACTTTTAATAGCTTGTCTATTGGCAGCCTCTGCTAAGGTTTTCAATTTGTTTGTCTTATGCCATTCTGGGCCTGCTACTTAAAATACTACTACTACTACTACTACCTACTTTAAATTGTCGTCCCTTCGCTTTGACTGTCTTCTTCTTTCTGCATTTTAATTCTATTAATAGGTGGTTTTAATTAATTATAAATTAAATGTATAATGATATAACTAAGTGTCAAAAAATATAATCAGTTTTTTTATTTACAGTGTAAACTATATAATGACACTGAAGGGACTGTGCAGTTTATGGCTTTATAGAGAGTTGTTGTTAAATGGAGAGAAGAAAATCAGAATTAGAAAAAAAAAGTTTATTTCAGACTATTGTTAGTAGTTATGTACATAAAAAATAATGTTATTTGAATGCTATTGCGTATAGTCTGTTATTTTCGCCTGAAGTCTTTTGCTGGACCAGTAACTTTGTTGAATTTTTTTACTTATTTTATTCATATATAGCAATATTGAGGCATCTTAGTTATGAAGGAAGTAATTTTCCACAAATTTAGCTTCTTCCAGAGCTTGTTTAATACGGAGGCTCAACCCTGCTTTCTGCGCCAGCGGTCGTGGGTTCGAGTTCCGCTGGAGCATACATTTGTTGAGCACGAATGTTTGTACTCCAGTCATGGGTGTTTATATTTATAATATGTATGTATTTAAACTTATATATGTGTAGTATATCAACCATCTAGTATCCATAACACAAGGCTCGTACCTTACCGTGGAACTAGATAGTGCTGTGTGTAAATGTCCCAACATATTTATTTATTTATTTATTTTTTCTTCTTCATCGCCTTGTTTTTATCCTCAGTTTTTCTCACTGTATCCAAAATTTGTTTGTCTGTGAGTGAAGCCGTCGTAAGCAGGCAGTCGTCTACTTCGATGTAGGTTTGAAGATTTACCGTATTTCCTGCAATGTTGAACTGTTGAATCCACTCAGTTAACCTTTAATTAGGTCGCGCGGGGTCGCAGCAACCCCAAGCACTGCCGTACACCGCTTCTAACCACTTCTGTTGCGCAGGCGACACTGAGGTGGGAGGGGCCAACTAGTTAGGAAGCTAGCAGAACTTTTAACTTGCTAGCTTAAATAACTAAAAAAATTACTCCAATTGAAGATCACTTGGGGTCGAGTAGACCCCGTGCGCCTAATTAAAGGTTAATGGAAGGTCGTTTTTGCTATTGAACTCGGGTTCTGTTTCCACCTCATCACTCGTAGAATTGGTACAAAGTCCAGCATGTTGAAAAGAGTGCTGTATAGTTGGGGGTGTCACTTCATCCCAGGCTTTAGATAAAAAATTTACTGCATGCAGCATATTAACAAAAGTTTTATATTTTTTGTAGTATTGTATTACTACTTGATATAAAACAGAATCTGTCTTTATTGAATAAAAAATCAATTTTTTATATTTTGTAGTACTCAAAATTACTGAGTGGCTCAAGATCATCATTTTATCTGTTTCATCACCTTTTTATTTACTGAAACAAAAATATCTTTGTGAGTGAAGTTGCTGTTGCTATTACTAGTCTACTTGTTTTTGAAAATTTTATACATTTTCAGATGATAGTGGGGAATTCAAAGGTTTATAAGAAACATTTTTGTCCCCGCATTTTATGATCTCTATAATAACTATTACTCTTAACGATTTGAGGAATTGCCTACATATTGGTACTATTGATGAAAGTTCACTTTTTTACATTTTCTGGATTTTTTTTTATTTTTTATTTGATATTCAAATGTATTGAGCTGTGAATGCTAAAAGCAAAAATAGGCTTCACTGATTGGATTGTCAAAAATATCTTTAACCCTTAAATACATGATTTATTGTTGTTAAATGTTGCACATTTTTTTTATATGTGAAAAAAGTTTCACTCAAAAATCTCAAACCATGAAGGTTCTATGTCAATTTGAAGTACTTATTACAATAAAACGGCAATTTCATACTTTAACCCCTATAAGTTCTAGAGAAAGAATTTTTTCTTTTGTCTGTATTGGCTACAGATGGGCCAACCATCTGAAAAAAATGTATAATTTTCATCTTAGGATTTATCATAATCAGATACAGTGACATGACAAATGAAGTACTGCAATCCTTTCTAAAAATAACTCCAGTGTGCACAGTTATGCAATTTTTAGACGCATCGTAATGCATCGATTCTATCTCTTTGCTGTACTTACATTCAGTTTTCTGAGAACTCGCATAATATTATCATTTCTTCGTTGGTAAGATTCGTAATGCTCATGCACATGCTCTATACTGGCCATATTGTTGGAAGACAAGGATAAGAATTGCGAGATATGGAGCGAGTCTGCAGAGCGGCACCGAGCACTGGAAGTTTCCGATATCCCATCGCTGCCACCAAATGTTAGGCAGAGTAATCAAAAGGCCTTTTTAAAAAAGAAAATATTTAATTAAACTGGATTTTAGGACTTAATTGAAGTAGAAGCAACCGCTCTGTTCAAATGTTAAAGGCAGACTGACTGGTGGACGGGATGATGATTAACAACTAAAAGTATATTGCTGACAGCACTGAAGAAAAGTTTGCACAGTCAGCATTATCCTTATATTTGAGACTCGCCACCGGCATCCTTAATTTCTCCATTATGACAAAATGATCCAATAAAAGATTTTGTTAGGTATTCGCTCTGTGCGAAGCCGGTGGTGGGGAGAAACTGATTTACCGTCAGCGCTACCCGTGGCTATATCCGATACTACGGGGGGCTGTTTTTATGTTTCGAGTTAGCTAAATATACAAGTGAATTGTTATTTAAAATTTATTTAAACAAAACTAGCGGACCCTACAGACGTTGTCCTGTACATATAGAAAATTTTTATAAACTTTTGCTCCCGGTGAAATGTTTTAGTATGCATTCGCAAAACAGCGTTGCCTAGCAACGACTTATTTATAATTGAATATGTCATTTATTGAGCAAATGTATAAATAACTAAATAATATAAAAAATACATTATCTAGTGGACCGAATTGTGAATCTAAACCATTCTCGAATACACTCGAACACACACAAAACATTTCATCAAAATCGGTCCAGTCGTTTAGGAGGAGTTCAGTCACATACACACGCACACAAGAAATATATATATTAAGATAACATAAAATGAGTCACAAAAGTTGTTGTGTTGTAAGTTGTAAGAATACAGGAAGAAAAAGTGCTTGTCATTTTTATAAATTTCCAACAGCAAGTTGGAAAATAACTCAAAGGAAAAAATGGATAGCCGCTGTTAGGAGACAAAAGTAAGTAGAATCATAACCTTACTATCCGTAATAATAAAAATCTTGAAAGGAGTAAAATTTAAAAAAATAGTAAGTTTAGAAAATGCTAGGAAATATTATTATTAATTAAAAAAAAAATTTTTTTAAACATTTTTAAATTTAGCATAATTATATATTAAAAAATAAGATTGAATTTTTTATTATAAACTTTTCATTAATTATTTAAGATTCATTTACTCTTTGCCACTTATTATATTAAACAAAAAGATTATCCATACCAATGATCATAAATTTTAAATATTAAATATTAAAAATTTTCAATTTTCCTTGCAGTATTGATGGGTCATTGTGGACTCCAAAGGCACATGATTATATTTGTAGTGATCATTTTATTGGAGGCCAAAAGTCTGACATAGAATCGAGTCCCAGCTACATTCCTACTAAATTTCCTACAGCTTATAAATCTCGAAAAGTTAATGAGTTAATGGTTACGAATAGGTGAGTAATAATATATTGAAATTTACATAATTTAAAAACTAAATAGGAGAGTATTACTATAAATTTTAGATATTATTTTATAAACAAATACTGTCGCTATTAAAATTTGTGACTATCAACAATCTAATAATATGAACTTTTTGTAATAATAAATTTTTCAGATTTAAGCGCTTAATGGACCGCCGGCAGAACAAAAATGCATCTTCAGCACTCAATCCAAAGTCTGAAGTTAATGAATTGCAAGAAATGATTACTGAAGATCCGCCGACAGTAATTCATTTGAGAGTTGATCAAGAGTGTCAAGTTAACTTCGATTCAGAGTCTGATGTCAAATTTCACACATTTGTATGTAATAGATATGTTAAAAATGAAATATGTCATGCAGAGACTCAAACAGAAATTATCGACGATACTAGGTCAATTAAAGTTAAAATTGATAAAAAAAAATGCATCTCCAAAAAATGTGGTACTCCTCATACAACATTTGTTAATCAAGAAATGCAATCTGACATTACTCAGTTCATTGGCTTTTCATCGATAAAAACTAATAATGAGTTGATAGATCTTGCAGGAGTGAGTTTTGAAAATTTCGAATTTTTATTAAGAAGAGTGAGTAGCTCTAAAAAATGCGTCGTTTCAACGAAAGATCGGCTGTTGATATTCTTGATGAAAATGAAAACCGGGTTAACATTTTCAGCACTTGGCGTATTATTCAGTGTACATAGAACAACGGTTTCAAGAATATTTTTCGAAATTTTACAAAAGCTTGCGGGTGCAACAAGAAATTTAGTATTTTGGCCTGATATCGACGCTGTACAAGAAACAATGCCTGATTGTTTTCGTCCAGAATACAGTGATACGAGAGTAATTATTGATTGCACAGAATTCAGGATTGAAATTCCTTCCAGTGTCGACAATCGTGTTTTTACATACTCTCACTATAAAAAGAATTTTACGGCTAAAGTTCTAATTGGTATAACTCCTGGAGGTTTTATTAGCTTAAAATCTAAAGTTGCTGGAGGACGGAAGTCAGATTCTCAGCTGACAATAGAATCAGGGTTGCTTGATTTGTTAGAAGATGGTGACAAAGTATTAGCTGATAAAGGTTTTCCTGAAATTAAAACGGTCATAGATACAAGTGGTAAAAAAGTAAATATAGTTATGCCACCGTTTTTGGAAAAGAAAAATGAATTTTCCAAAGCAGAAACTCAAGAAACATACAGTGTTGCACGAGTAAGAATTCACGTAGAACGGATCATGCAGCGTTTAAGAACATATCAGATACTGAATAAAATTCCAGAAAATTTGCTTCATTGCATAGATGACATTTTGCACATCTGTTGTGTTTTAGTAAATTTACAACCTCCAATACTGTCAAATAAAAAAGATAAAGAGGGTGGAAAATAAATACTACATTAAACTCGAAAAAATTGTTTATATTTTTAAAAACTTCAACATGTTAAAATTTATTGTATTTTTTACTCTAATTTACCACAAACTATTAATCAATATTAATTATTAATCAATATTATAACAAATTCAACCATTATTATATAAAACTCGATTAATTTGTATATATTTTTTCAAACTTGAACATGTTAACATTTATTTTATTCTTTACTCTAATTTACCACAAATTATTAATCAATATTATAAAAAATAATTTTGTTACATGTTATAACAAATGTTAAAATTGTAATAAAATATTAATAATACTTGCGTAACAAACAATAAAGTATTTTCTTAACATTACTCAGGCATCAACAAATATAATTATTATATTCTTTAATCTAAGTTATTACTGATATCCAGGCCAGTAAAAGTACGATTTTCCAATAATTCTTCATCTTCACTGGCAATCAAATTTTCATTTTCTTTAAAGCTACTATTGCAATTTGATTCTTTGGTTAATACAGCCTTATATAAAGCAGGTAAATAATTTTGAAAGTAAAACTGTTCACTTTTAATAATGACAGCTTGTATAAAATCTTCATCTCGGTGTACTTCAATCAAGCAACTACCATTTGGAAGAGGCGAATAAACAAAAAGATCACAGACAGTCATACCGGTAATATACATTTGAGGAGTGACAGAACAAAACATGATAATTCCATGATGTCTAACTTTTCAGAAAAGGTCAAAAACCGGCAACTACTTTGCCTTTGTACAATTGAAGAAAATATGGGTTCTAATGAATAAATGACTGTAAAAACTTATTAAGCATGTTTTTTTTTATTTTTTTTTATTTCAAATTGTGTATCTATTCTTATGTAAAAAATGGAAATATCATGTACTGATCAGACCAGGCGAAAATATCATGATTTGTATCAAACTGTTTGGAAATATCATGTTTTGAAAAAGTAAGGTTAGGAAATAACATTTTATGTTCTGGATTTAGTATTTATTGATAAATCAAAATATGGGACAAAAACACAATTAATTAATAAAAATTAAATTCTTATGTCTTCTATATCCATCTCAGTACAAATACACGCTTCATCATCATCAACTTGTTCATTTTGTTCTGTAATGTTTCTAGAACAGCTTAATATTTGCTTGTACCATTCTAATGCTGAAAGGTTCTCCCAATCGGCACCGAACTGTTTTATTAATAGACTGGTCACATCATTTTTCTTTGCAAGACTTAGTCCGCGTTCTTCCTGAATTTGTTCTATATTTCTGGGGTGACGTTTGCCCCTTTTCAGTAGTGATATAAACTGTTCTCCGGACTCAAATCTATAGTTTGGTGAAGATTTTACTACGCAGTTCAATTGTCTGCCCTGAGAAGATTTGCACTTCTTGAATATAATTTTTTTCATTCCTTGTATGCCCACAAGTTTTTTATAGTGATTTTCTAAACCTTTTACATCATATAAACACCATTCTTTACCAAGCTCGCACACTCTGCCATGTTTAGAAAATATTTCAAAATATTCTTCCCTCGTAGTAATCACTGGTATTTTTCTCACATCTTTCTCAATTCTACCAAATAAACGGTCTGCTGGCAGAAAACTATGCCCTCGCACTGGGAAAAAAAGTTGTATTTCCTTAACATGTGCAGGGGACTTATTTTGAAGCCAAAATAGCAGCATATGCAACACATGGCTGTTTTTATTTTGGCCCCCGCAGCCATCACAAAAAAGTCTTACTAACTTCACATTAGCCGGTATTGTTTGAGTATTCAAGAAGCAGTATAACGCAGATCCAATTGAAATAGCACCCTTGCCAGATTCTGTTTCATCCCAATTATACAGACAAGAATTATTTTGTTCTGACAGATCCATCACACATAAATTATACAGGCTAATCTGACGGGAATAAAAAGCCTCCTGAATTGGTGTCCTCGGTAGAGGAAACACCTGCTGGAGATCAAAACATATAGTGATACTATTATCAACCTTTTCTTTCAAAAGTTTAAAGAAAAAGTTTGCTCGCAATTTATGGATGCGAAGTTTTGTCATTAGTTCTTGTTTTTTTGATGAATCTTTTTCATTTTTAATACTATTACTCAATAGTATACAGGAACTGCAGGCATCTGATGCAGGTGACCGAAATCCAATGTTAAATTCAAATGTGAACACTTCGTAAAACATTGTTCTCTTAACATTCAGTTCATTTGTGACACTATTATTGTAAAGCATTCTCAATTTTTTAATATTCAAACCGGCATCCAAATACACCCTCTTGCTTTTTGCTCTATTATAATGGCTTTCACTACAAGGAAGGTTTCGGAGAAAATTGCGTAAATGTTCTTTTTTCTCTTGAGATTTAGCTGAACGCCTGTCACCTCCTCTTTCTTCCTTTGGAACTTTGCCATCCATCACACATTTGATAATAGTTGATAACCTCTGCCTTTTGATAGAAAATACTGCCATGAAAAATGATTTGCATACCCTTTTCATTACTTTCTTTTTCCCATATAGGAAGAATGAAGTACTTAACTTTCGAAGTTTCGTTTTACCAGAAGGACGTGGTGTACCTTTGCCTCTACGCTGGGGTTCAAATGCACTAATAAGACGACACAAATACACGTCTTGGTGAACTTTTCCGGATGTTGTATAAAAAGATTTTCGGTTTCGAACGACATCCCGTTGCGATATTTGTTTACATTTAAAATTGCTCCTTGTTCCATGATTACACGTACATTGAATTCTTAAGCCCAGCGGGTCATTGTCTACGTATCTAAAACAAAAGTATGCACATATTGTAATCTTGTAACAGATTGAACATTCTACATACCTACTACAACAACATAATTGAACGAACTTACTTATTGTTTCTTTCGGATAAAGCTTTCCTTTCTCGACGTTTCTTTTTCTTCGCTCCACTATTGAGTGCACCAACAGTATTTGACTGCTCAGACATGCTTGTAAATCACTTGAAAAAACTTTAAAGTACTCAATTTAGTTATAATTATTACTCGAAGTTTACAATTTTTCACACGAATTAACGACCAACTGCGACCGATCTAATATTTTGACATTGACTTGAATCAAGTCATTTGACATATGTCAAACACACAGCCCAACCATAGACAAAATAATAAACTATTTTACGGCTTCGGCACTCTAGGATTTAAGCTAATAAAGCGTTCAAAAGTCTGTATGACAGGAAACATAGGAAATAACCTATTTTGTGCCAACTTTCAATATGCGTACCAGAAATGTATGAAATGTATCATGTTTTGTTCCGATTTCGTTTATTAATATTATTAAACATGGAAATATCATGATTTGCATCAAACTTTCAACTTTAGAGACGATTTACTGCAGGAATAAGCATGATTTGAACCACACCAGCTTAACGGGCGACGTAATTTATGGTATTCTGTCGAATGTCATTGCTAACTTTTTTTTTACAAAAAGTGGAATTATCATGTTTTGTTCCGTCACTCCTCATTTGTACTTGCATCTGAGTGTAATAAACATCAGTATGCTTTACAATCAATTGATCTTCTACAAATTGTAAATATTTTACATTGCATGACTTATCATTAAAATTTACGACAGCTTTCTTCTCACAAGAACTGGGACACTTGATTTCAACAATTTTTGTGATACAACCATCATCTATCACAACACCATCAATACTTCCGCATAACCAAGGTTGATTTGCTTTAACGATAACACCAACACGTTTGACTTTACAATTATAAAGTGTCTCGTATTTATCTCGTGCAATAGGTTCATTTTTTAAACCATATCGAGTAGAAGCTGTATCAATTTTTTTTTTATTTAAAAAATCTGATACTAAGCTTTCGATTGATTTTCTATTCAGTGTTTTAATGTTATGAACATTTGTACTAGCAGAAATTCTCAGGTGCCTAGCTTTGAACCAGTTTTCACATAATGATTGATCCAAAGTTTCACAGGCTAATGCAACAATATGTTCTTCAGATAACACAATATTATTCATATAAAATTCTTTAATATTGTTATCTAGTTCATAAATACGTGAATAAGTAGGATGTTCTTTGTAAAAAATTAAAAAATTATTTACGCATTCTGCACAGTCTTCCTTCTCGATATTAAGTTCAACTTGCGTTATTAAAGAGTTCAGGACATTTCGAACAGTGTGGAAATTATTTTTACTAGATTGAGCAATTAAAATTTGTTTTAACGGACAGTCAGACACCAATTCGGAGATTTCTACGTCTTTTGAATCATGTAGTTGATTATATTTGTGAGGTATCATGTTTTCAAAATATGCTCCCTTCGAGTACTTGTCTTTGGCGAATTGTCGAGCACTGGGTTTGCCCCATTGCTGTTCAATACTTGTTTTTGAAGCACTATTTTCATTATTTATGAAGTAAATCAGCGCAGCGATGTGTTTACATTTTTTACTTTGATTATAAACGCAATTACATTGCACATCAACAACACATCGTTTTACATTTAATTTTAAACTCGTAGTGTAAGCTGTTGCATGGACAGATGCTTGCCTGATTACTCGCGATTTAATCAAATAACTTTCGTTATTTTTACGAAACTCTTCTACCTCTCGGACATGTTCAGCAAGAACCAGCTTTTTTCCTTTTACCAATGTCTGTGGCTGGAACTGAATTTCGTGGGTTATTGATTGAAATCCCGTTTTTATTATGGTTTCCATTTTAAATCCAAATCTAAAAATAAAAATGATAAATTTAATCGATTAACAATTTTTCCCAGCTTTATTATTGAATTGTAATATGTTAATTTTAGTTAGCAAACATAATCTATTTTTTTTGTATTCAAAAACAACCAGCACTTTTAATTTGTAGAATTTTGAAACAATAAAATATTTTGGTAATTTCGTTTAATCTAAATTTGCTATTAAAAAAAATATATTGAATGTTTATTCAAGTTTTCTTATAATTTTAATTTAAAAAAAAACTTTTTCTATTTTCTTTTTATTTGATTTCAGTCTGATTTCAGTTAACCTATCTTTATGTGTGCTAACTTCTATGCTACTTTTTCGGTATTAACTATACTTACATTTTATTTTTTAATGCACAAGAACACTTTACATTAACAAATATTTATTATAAATATTCCCTTTAATTAAAAAAGCATTTTTTTATTTATCATTCGATATTATTATTACTGACAGCCATTCAATACTTAGTAAAATATATTACAATAGCCCCCTGTAGTTCAAACGTACCATGGCGCTGAAGTCGCGCACAGAGCGAATATTTGATTTCACTTAATTCCTTAATCAAAAACAATTTGTGTAATGATGTCGTACCTTTCTGATCGAAGTTATACTCCAGGTTTTATATACTCAAGGTCAGTGGTTGACGCGATAGTAACATCCTTGCCTTGGCCTTCATTTATTTCTTTAGAGAAATGCTTAATCCATCATTCTCGATTGTGATTGTGCCAAAGTGACACTATTTTTGTCTATTAACGTACAGTGCGCCTATTAACGTACTGATGGTTTAATAGTTATTTATGCGTCATACCCCAATTCACGTACGAACTACCATGCACTTCCATAGCAGTACTCTGAGGAACTCTAATCATGGATCTTTTAATGGTCTAAGAGCCGGTGGGAGATCGACCTTCACCGATCTGATAACCAGATGAGACATATTTTTTATCGAATATAATTTATAAACAAATATGCCTATAATTACTTGCCTATCTGAAAATGCTCATGGCTATTTTTAATTAAATTAACTTTAATCTTTAAGATTTTTTGCAGGCAAGTCTATATGACTGATTTTGTAATAAAATAATCTAAAATTTGATATAACTTTCGATAAGTTAGAACGATGGAGTCACCTATATTGACTTAAGAATAAAAGTGATGATAAGAATGAAAGTGATGAATAAAAAATCGATTATAGTTAATTTAATTAAAAATAGTCATGAACACTTTCAGATAGGCAAGTAATATCGACATCGACTCATAAAAAGCTCTACGCAATTCGTCAATCTTTTATTTGAGAGCGCCTACAACATCGTCCATGGTGGTAGATTTAAGTATTTCAATTTCTGTCTGCTTTTGTGCTAATAATTGCTCAAGCTGTGCAGCCCTAATCTCTATGTTACCTTTTACTACTATTTCGTTTTCTAATTCAATTATCCTATTCTGCACTTGAATTATATTTATAAAAGGTTCTCTGTAGCTCAAATCGTCTAGAATGATGGTGTTTATTAACCAATTATGGAAGTTGTTGGGTTGGACTTCCGGGAAATGAACTACATTGGTTTGCACATCATTATCAAAGGTGGAAATTCTGAGAACTGGTGCTTGGTACACTGACGCTTGTTAAGCTGTGGTAAAAGTCAAATCGGGTTAGCTATTCTCTGACTCAACAACGCATGTTGTTTGTAAAACTAGCAATTATTTTTATCTCCGAGGATATGTTATGTCGCATAAGATTATTTTCATTATTTATTTATTTTTTTCTAATGAATTCCAACACCAACCACCTACTCTTGAGGCGTGAACAGGTCTGCGTTGTGATAAAGGTCGGGAGTGTGAAAGAACAAATCCTCTTCTGTTAATTGATTCGCATCTTGAGCGGAGTTAATGACAGGTTGTCTGAAGCTCAAATCGTCGAGAATGACTGTGTTTATTAACTAATTGTAGAAGTTGGTGCGTTTGACTTCACGAGCATTGGTTTCATGGGCTGGCGCTTGATCAGCTGGAATGGAAACTCTGACGAGTGGTGTTATAGACCCTTGCGCTTGTACAGCTATGATGGAAGACGAATCGGTTTCGTTAACATCCGATTCAAGCGAGCCCGAGTTATCTTGATCCCTCGGCTCGGACACTCCTGGACTATTTTCATCGTTGCGATGCAACAATTCTACGAGACTGTTTATCTGTTCACTATTGTTCTTGAGGGCTGCGAACTTCCGAAGGTGTCATCAACCGGACTTATAAATTCTATCACTGGTATGAAGAAATTACCCGTTCTATGCATTTTACCGTGAAAATTCAAGTTTTCAGGAGTTACATTATGACTGTTGTGTATATCTAGGATAAGTTTCTATGTCAAAATTTCAAATTTTATCCCAACTATCTTCTTTTAAATGCTAAATAAGTTTTTTATAGCATAAAATAAAATAAATAGGCCTACAAAAGTGAGGCCAAAATAAAGTATTTATTCTCTCGTTGAATGACCTAATAAGTTTCAATTTCTGTCCGCTTTTGTGCTAATAATTGTTCAAGTTGAGCATCCCTAATCTCTATGTCACCTTTTACTACTATTTCGTTTTCTAATTCAATTATCCTATTTTGCACTTGAATTATATTTATAAAAGGTTCTCTTTAGCTCAAATCGTCTAGAATGATGGTGTTTATTAACCAATTATGGAAGTTGTTGGGTTAGACTTCCGGGAAATGAACTACATTGGTTTGCACATCATTATCAAAGGTGAAAATTCTGAGAACTGGTGCTGGTACCCTGACGCTTGTAAAGCTGTGGTGAAAGGCGAATCGGTTTAGCTATTCTCTGAGTCAACAACGCATGTTGTTTGTATAACTAGCAATTATTTTTATCTCCGAGGATATGTTATGTCGCTTTGAAAAAAAATCCTCTTCTGTTAATTGGTTCGCATCTTGAGCGGAGTTGATGAAAGGTTGTCTGAATCACTATCACTATCACGGTTATGAAGAAAATACCTGGTCTAAGCATTTTACGGCGGAAAGTTAAAGTTTCAAAGCACTTAGTTATGTTGCGACTGTTGTTTATTGTGTTAAGTTATGAAAATATACGAGTGATATAACATGAATAAATGTAAATTTAAGCTGCACAACGTGCAGTGAGCACTCAAACCGACTAACTGAGTAAATATTCACGATACATATAAATTTACAAAATAAATGCAGCGCCGGGCATTTCCATTGGATTCAATGTGAAATGATAAAGCGGAAGCCTTAAAACTTCGTAATCGTGCGATTTTAATATTTTAACTTTCTCATATAAGGGCGCAGAAATGTTTTGTTTTACTACTTCAAGTAGTTGGCACGTACGCCAAAGATCATCATAATGTAAATTATTTGCACGAAACTATTCTTTTTTGTCAGCGATACGATTGGCTTGTGTGGGTTTGTTTATCCGTGCGGAATGATAACTAGCATTATCCATAACGATTAGTGAAGGTCTTGTGAGATTTGGAATTAGCTTCTCTGTCACCCATTTTGTAAAATTGTCCTTATTCTTTATTGGTCTATGTACCATTTATATAAATTATTGTATAAATATTTATAAACACTGTTTGTTTCCCCAATAAAAATATAATAAAAAAAAGACATTTGCACCATCAACACTTATACCCAGAAGTTTGTCCGTGTACAGATTCTATTTCAATCAATCTGTAGAACTGAGTAATATTTTTTTTTTGTTATAAATTAATAAATAGTATTAATAAAATAGAATATTCTACTAAATACTTCTTTTGAGCGATTAATGGGCATTTGCAGGCCTTGCACCACACTTTCGTATCGTCACTAATATACACTGTCAGCCACCCTGTAAATGGGGAAAACATATAGAATTGAAACTCGAGTTATAACACAAATGCTAATCGTGCAACGAAGCAACCGCATCCGACCATATTAACAAATGCATAATATTCAGTATATACATCATTACAACTCGATCACAGCTGCAAGCTAAACACACACCAACATGTACCAATAACACCATACCAACAAAATCATCCCGTTTCTTTACCTAATTATAATAGGTAATAGCCAAACCAATCCCAAATAAAGTTAACAAAATATTTTTATGAATTTATTTAGTATTTTTATAATATTTATTTGAAATATAAACACATGATGACATTTAAAAGAAATTTCGCCTGATTTCATTTCGTCATGGCCTATCATCATTTTCATCCATACTATATTTAGAAGCATTTGGAGAGGCGTTTTGCGTTAAATGCATCTTCATATGTAAATTGCAGCTCTATTTCATTACAAATTATATAAATTCAGATACATGCAAACACACCACAACTAACTAAATGCCCTGAGTTTTCATTTATAGTTATTGGTTATATATATATGTCGTCCATTATGATAATATAACTCAATTGTAAACACTTCAAGTGTTACATTATAACTATCGGGGCAGTGTTCAGAGCTCAGTTCACTAGAGAGAGCGATACAGTTCGGATTTTCGAAACGGGACCGTCGGTTTACTCAACTCAACTCTGATATTTATACCTGCTTTTTAATTTGTGATTGCTGATTACCTACATAAAAGACAAGGATTATCAAATTGTATCTTTATTATTTAATTGCCTGAGGCCTACGCCATGAAGCCTGTATCAGAAGCTCCTACCGATGACGGGCTAGATGGCGATAGATTACCGGCACTAATCTATCGCAGTCTTATAATATAATATATAGATGAACATCAAAATATTGTTTATTTTTTCTTCTTCTAATAAATTATGGAAGGAATCGAGATATAAAATAGTTTTATTGTGAATATTTATAACCATCAGTCTATCATTAATGTTTATTGGCAATAGCCAACACTGAGTTTTGTAAATGGTTATCTGCTAGCCAATTTCTTTAAATTGCTCATTGTGCCGTCTATAACAGAAGTTGTTAACGCTGTCTCTAAAGATATAATATATTCATTATATTCACTTAGTCGTGCGATTTCAGTTTGGTCAGCTGCGAAAGTACTAATTACATTATCCGTCAACCAATTTTTTCAAAGATAGGAAATCAGTGCCATGGAGGACTTAACGTTTTATTGTCTTTCTTAACTTTCTAAAGTCACTCGGAAACATTAGTTAACTTTGTTTCTACATGGACGGTAACAGCAGTAGACCGGTAGCAATTATCTCTCAACACATCAGATTAAGGGTTATGTAAATAGCTATCAATATTTTGTTCTAGCATATTTACAGAACCAGTATCATCAGAATTTGAAGAATCCTACTCTATCTCTTTAGAGCCAAATTTTAAAAAACGTAAACGTTATTATTATTATTTTAGGTAATGTCGGGTGCTTATTAAAACACGTTTTATACGCAATGCAAATGGTAGTGTTAAATTACAAAAAGTTCATTGTGTAAAAAATCTTTATGTTAACTCTATACAATTAAAATATTTGTTTCTTTATACTTTATAAACACTATAACATTAAATGATATTATGAGATATATTAATTAATAAATTTATAAACATTAGTATAAAAAAAAATATATTTATATAAACAAAAAATCGTATTCACTGGTTTTACACAAAAATATTATTGAGAGGGAAAAAATACCTTCAGTTTTTTTCTATGCATATTGCACTGTTGGGGGTTGGTTAGCCTTATTTGCGTGTGCTTCCCCCACTGCTGTGGCTATTGCCCTATTTGCCCATTTTCATTCTTAACTGCAGCTATACGAGCAATGTTCTCTTTACTCTCTTTCCCTGCCTCAAGCTGCTTAATAGCACATAAAAGTGGATTATAACTAAAGATTTGAGTGAAATGTTCTGCTCCAGGTGCTGCACTATAATACAAGATTCTGTCCCAATTTTCATTTCCAAAATTCAAAAATTCATTTCCAAACCGAGTGAAACAGCCATAGCACATTTGGGATTATAGGCTCCACCTTGGTTAGCAGCATATGCGGCACACATTCCTGTAAGTCTATTTAATGTGTATTCATCGTCTCCTATATTTACATTTGGCCCACCTTTCTTTATTTGCAACATCCTTCCTTGTACAACTTGTGCACTTCCAATTGTCAGAGTTTGTCCGGGCTGCATTCCTTCATACGCCGTAGCAGTTGTGATGGCTTCTGGTCACCGAGTTCCATTTCACTGATTAATTTCTGCAATTGCCTGTTTTTGGATTCCTCGTATATTGTCAGTAGGCGTGCCTTTAATGTATCAAATTTCTTAACGGCGGGTGGCTCTATCAATAAATCTGTCACCTGTTGTATGGCATCTTTGCTATGTTTCGACACTACGACGTCATATTTAGCCTCGTCTGATAATTTTTGTGGCGCCAACATAGCTTCCGTTCGTATAAACCAGACTCTAGGTTGGTCGGTCCAGAAATCAGGGATCTTTGACGTTAATGTGATGGCTGCGAGCTCCGAGGAAGATGTCGACGGTTGAAGAGTCATTTTCTCAAAAAAGGTTGCACTTTCACTTCTCGGGGTCACCACTTTAGGTAATGTCGGGTGCTTATTTAAACACGGAATTTATTGTGCGTATTTATTAACTACTCAGCTGCAAGTGTGTTAGCGAGTATGTTAGCGAGTGTGTTAGCGAGTGTCGACTAGACAGTGACCGCGTGCGCTCGCTTTATATATCTTATGTCGAACCCCTACATTATTAAAAAAAATAATTAAAGATGCGTTCTTTCATATATTCTTCCTCTCACTAATTATTCTTGTTTCTGAATAAATTTAAGCATTTTTATATTTTTTTTCTTTCTGAAGAATGCTATATTTTATGATTCGGTGCCAATTTTTAACTGTACTATCTCTTAAATCTATTTTTTTTATCATTATTGCTGACCATAAAATATAATACGGCATCCAGTATTTTATTAAATAATGTGCTAATGACAGAATGTGCTGATACAGATATGGGACTCAAAATGATACATAGTTTGAACCGCAAGAAATATCAGGTTCATAGACTGAATTAAAGTATTCACCAAAAAGTTGACATATATCATTGCTACCTGTGACAACCAAATCATCTTATGAAATATGTTTTTTAAATGCATAACTAGTGTTAAATTGTAACACAATAAAAGTACCACGTCAATATAAGATTACTGACCACTAGGAAGAACGGCAATCTCCCCATGGCGCTGCAACAGTAGGCTGAAGGCATATTATACACATCACACAGACACCTCAACTTGATACGGGAAAATGACAGTGCGAGGTAACGGTGATATTAAAGTTCCTCAATTTTTTTTTCAATTTTTGCCAATTTTTCAAGTATTTAACCTTTTTAAGGTGAAATTTTTAAATTTTGGAAATGACTTGGAATTTTGCTTGCATGCATGCCTGACATCTTCTGATAATATTTTACCTAGTTTTTCATTGAGATTATTATGGGCAGCTATTTTCTTAATTGACCAAATGCTTCGATAATCCCGTCTTTTAATTCTTCTACAGTGGTCATTTATTTCTTGTAAACACAATTTTTTACATAACCCCAGAGAAAAAATCCATTGGGGTTAGATCTGAAGACCGGGCTGGCCATTTGTAAGGTCCGTATCTGCACATCCATTGACTCCAAAACATATTAGTTAGCCGTTCTCTGGTAGCTACTACTGTGTGAGCTGCATATACAGCTAATGATAATTCATCCACGTAGTCGGTTATTGCGCCGGTAAATATTTCTATATACTTCGCCGCATTAAGGGTCTGATCAATGAGTATAACCTATAATTGAGTTACCCAGCTCAGACATTTGTTAAAAAACGGTATTGTTCTTTCAGTCAGATTCTACTAGAATCTTGTAAGCTTTTTGCTTGACTTTTTCGAATATTTTATGTATGGTTTAATGGTGTACTTGTTGGTAAGCAGCCATACGGACACTCGTATTAGAATTACGACTGAAGTCTCGTAACATGTTTTCTTCTTTTTTGATGAATACTTCGGTCTGACGTGTGTCTGTGACACACAGGGGACTAAACATCACAAAATCTTTGTACAGCATGTTAAATGATTCGTGGATCTGAAGGACATAGCCGTGTGGCACTAATCGATGTGTATATGCGCCATTATTTAACTTGCACTAAAAATACTAAAAAACGCTACACTAACAAACTTATTAAACACTAACAAAACTAAATAAAACCTTTTCACTATTACTTACATATGTATTTATCACAATCACTGTTCAAATATTCAACTTACTTGGATAAAGACAATTGAAGGGTTCCAGCTATTATTAAGTCATTTAAAGTCCCTCAATGTAACATCAGTTTTTTTTAAGACACTAATCAGGACCCCTTGGAAAACATTTTTGGTGCTATAAGAGCACAAGGTTATTCAAACAATATGACTAATGCATGTGGTTTCCAAGCAGGTTTTAAAACATTATTAATAAATAATTTAACATCTCCTCATTCTGTCGGGGCCAATTGTAAAAAAGATAGCGACTTTTGCTTGAAAAATTTAAAAAATCTTATCAAAAGTAATCAAAATAATAATGAAATCCATACAGAAAACATAGAATTAGATATAAATTATTTAAACATTGAAAATATGAATACAAATCAACTTCATAGACATATAAATATAAGCGAGTACAGTGACAAAGGATGGCTATGTTATCCAACAAGGAACATTTTCGATTGTTTTGCCGAAATTGAAAATCATGTTATCGAAATTTTAAAAAGAAGAAGCAACAAAAATAAAATACAAAAATACATCGATTTAATACTATTATTAAATGTTAATTTTTAATTTTATAACATATGAGTTGCATAGAAACAAAATTATTGGTTATTTAACAAAAGAAACTGTTATATTTCTTCTAAATAACTGGTGTGAGGATGTAAATTTTATTTAAAATGGAAAAACTATTTTTTTGAGACAGAAGATCTAATTAAAAGAAATGCCGATATTTTCTATAAAAAAATAAATTGAAAAAGTTGAAATAAGTATTTTTGTTTTATTGTTAAATTAAATTTTATTGGCGGGAGTTAAATGCTATGGTATTGGTATTTTTTTATATATATTGACTTTAGGAGGTGCTTCAGCACGCTCAGCCCTAAGCGAAGAGCATCCTGTGTGGCTCTAAGGGCAAACTGAGGATATAGTACTGTCGGGTACCCTCCGACTGATCTATTCATCATAAGAAGTACTGTCATCCACTCATCTGACATTGTGAGGTATGAAGGATGGTGTCTCCAGAGAGCAAGAGCTGCTTCAAATACAGTCAGCATGTAAGCAGGGATAGCTGTTATATCGTCTCCCGCTATTGATGCTCCACTAGAGAACAACCCTGCTATGACAGTGTTCAATGTATATATTGTTTGGTTTGCCTCACTGGTTAATCTAGATGCTTTCTTTATCGCTCCACTAATCGAACACCATCTACAAAGTACTTTCTGCCATACTCGAAGAGTCTTCGAGATGTCCAGGATTCAGGCACTTTTATAACAATGCCAGCCTCAACACATGTTTGTTCCAACACATGCAGAAATTGCTGGGTATAAAGATCGGGAGTGAGGCCTCTTTCTGCTAGATACTCCTTTGAAGGTATTCGCAACACGATAATTTGGTTATCCCCTTGCCCAAGGAGTGATGCTGTTGTGTCACATATGTGGGCTGCGCGCAGTATAATCAGTATTGTAGCGAGTGTCCATCTTTTTGTCGGAGACCTTCTAACCAAGCCTCCGGTCCAATCACGCATCTAGGTCCCTCTGTGGGATCTCCGTTGGGCTGTTGGTCTGGAGGTGCATAGCGGTCTTGGAAGAGCAAAACAGAGATAAGAGGGAATATATGTGTAAAACTATATACATTGTCAAAACCAAACAACTGATCAAGACTCTTAAAGAGGGGTTCTAGCAACTCCGCTCTGAAGTGAGTGCACCAGGAAGAGAAATCTATGATGATGTTTATGTACTCGTGCTCGTCCCCTCCTGGACAGCTCATGCGGATAAGAGTCTTGGTCAGTTGCTCTTCAGACAAGGTCATAGACTGATGCTTGATGTAGCGGAAGATGATGTCCGCAAGATTTTTCTCTGTTACGACTTGGTATGCACGCATTTCAGGAGTCATTTTACCGTAACATCGAGCATCAGTCTCTTTAAACTCCCTTTCTTTAGGCACCGCCACCATAACTCTCCAATCTTGCGGGATGATTCCTTGGTTGATGAGTTCTATAATCTCTTTGCAGTTGAATATATCAGTTGTAAGGTAGTGCATCACCACACTCTTGGTTGTGGGTGCAGGGCCTATAGGGAACCTCCCATGGAGAGTTCTAAACGCTTTACCATCACATTCATGTATCCACTCACTTTTCTTCGGTATTATAGCTTTGTCAGAGATTATGTCAATTGTGTCAACATGGTAATTGAACTCAAAGTTCCTGCTCAAGGTCACCTCTGCAAAGTCCTCAGGATCCCATCTATATGTAGATGTTTCACCCCACTCATTGGCGAGATAGCGTGCTTTGATCTGGGGGTTCACATACGAAGTTAGAGTGATGTGAGGCCAGCGTTTATGTGTCTTATAGTACTGGCGACAAAACTCTTTCTTGAACATGTTGTTTACCTTCTTTGCAGCTGGCTGCAGACCTTGCTTCAATACCGTTCCTTTCTTCACCCAGTTTGCTGTCGTTGCATCCATATCAACTACGGGGTGTCCTGCAGTCTTCCAGAGGCCAGCAAGCTCTAGCTGAATCATTGCGTGAACCTGACAAGTGATGGTTTTTGTGGCCATACGATAAAAAGGTGTGTCTTTTAGGTCATCCGCTACCTCGCAGGTAATGGTAGAGAGAAAACTGGGAGCGTTTTCTAGATCTCGCAAAACTGACCCTATAACTAATGATGGCCACATCTTCAGCAGCTGATAGGCTCTTTGCTGTTTGTTGATGAGCAGGGCCTCAAGTCTGCTATTTTACATACAATTGTCATTGTGAAACAATGCAATTTTAATTCAATTACCATTGGTCCAAAATTTGGTAGTCTACTAAATTTACAATGGTCGATCAATGGTCTTGTCATTGGATTGTAATTGGATTGTAGTTGAATTGCAGTAGAACAGGAATTGGTATTGCCATTAGCTAAAAAAGCGATCACCGAAATGAGTTTCAGGCTAGTTTCGATTATATATGTTATCAATTTATGTTTTAAAGACTAAGCATTATGTAAAATGATCATAAAAAGCCATAAATATAAATTTTAAATGCAATATAAATAATAAATCCTCAAAAATAAATAAGTTTCATCTGTAACTGTCAAATTGACATTAAATATCAATGTCATTTCACATTTGATAGGTCAATTATTTATTCGTGGACGGTCGTGGTATAAATTACCTACTGTACTAGCATACATAATAATGGTGATAGTTATAGTTAGTAGTTAACAGTGAGTTAGTTCAGTGGTCATTAGAACTGTCAAAATATTAACAGACTACGCAATTCATCCGATCATTGCCTTGTCATTACGTACGGGACTACCAATTATTTGCAAAGTGTCATTGAAGTGTAAGTGACACACCATCGGAAGACCATTGAATTAGTAGACTACCAAAATTGCAAAAAGTAGCAATTACGATGTCATTGAAAGACAATTGTAACACCATTGCAATAGCAGACTTGAGGCCCAGGTGGTGGATATCGTTCATACACTGTCGGTACTCTATATTAAGAAAGAAACCAGGATACTTGGTGTTATGAAGCCACGTGTAACAGTCTACAGAGAACCAAGCAGAACACATATCTGCAAGCATAGGATGAGAGAGTATGGAATCAGGAAACAGGATCGGGAGGTTACAGGCACAAGACAAATTTCTGCTTCAAACAGTAATTTTACGGTTCCTACAGTAACCTCTTGTCTGGGTTGAGTGGATTGGGATATGATCTGTATTGTGTTTACCCATGTGGCTGAGAGATCAGAATAGATAGTGTTTAGCGGGAAGGATGTGTGAGTTATGGAGGGAGGAGGGCATTTATAAAAGTGGGCGTACGCCTCCTGCGTGGCATACTGGGCCACCTTGGCAGCTCTCTGATGTAGTTCTTTGTCTGCTGATGTCGCTCCTCTCCATTTGTTCAGATCCTTGCAGCACCAGGAAAGAAACTCTGATGCCGGGAGGATAGTCAGGTCCTTGATGTCATCCAGTATCCGCTTGTGGTGAGGACGCAGAGCTGCCAGATTTTCTTTGTGTTCGAGCATGTACTGGATCTCGGTGACAGTGATCGCAGAGGCCAGATGACGTTCTCTTCTGTAGGTTGGAGTTTTTGTGGGCCTCTTCTGTTCTAGGCCTGGAAGATCTTCAGGGGTGTCCATACTGTCTGGTCAATGTTTTTTCTAAAGATATTATTGATTATGTCTTATCATACCTACTTGAGCGAGTATAGCATCGCATCTTGCCTGGAGCTGATGGCTCTTATGTCTCTTCTAATACACATCTGCTGGTACCATAGCAAAGCTCCGAACACCAGCCCAACAACTCCCACTATGGTAGGGAGCATGTCTCTGCTATGTAGATGGTGCAACATGGACCCTAGTGTCTCTTCTTCTGGATGATAGTTGCCTATGTCATCATATGTGATAGGCACAGGTTTGTGATTTGACGCCCGTGACGTCTCTCTATCCCATGTTGGTGGGGAATACGAGGTGTTGTTGGTCAGCGGAGATATGCTGATTCTGGGTAGGGTCGTGTTCTTCAGTGTCATACTGCCGTTGTGCAATGCAACAAGACCGTCATCAAACTCTTAAGTATCTTGTTGTGGAACACAAATTACTTTCAAAATATCAAAACTAAAATATATGTAAATACCTCTATAATTATTTTTATTTACTATAAAAAAATAGCTTCCTTCCAGGGTTTTTCTAAATTGTTATAATAGTCCGGTCAATTTAGACATAAAAATAGTGATCAAATAAAGAAAATTCCGACAGAGCCAAATCTTCGTAGAGACCTTAGGTTTACCACAAGGAATAAAGTGTCATAAGTCCCCATAAGTCCCATGTGTGCTAAGGGACTTATTCGGGGCCCAAGGTCAAAATTTTAGGTTTTTTGGATTTTTCTCGAAAACGGTAAGTTTTATCGAAAAAGTACTTAAGAGCAAAGTTGTAGATCTTAAAATTCTCTATAAAAATAGTCCTCATGATTTTTTCTCTAAGACCCACTATTTCCCAGATATCGCGCTTGTAAGAATCACGTTCTACAAGGTGTCTCAAAAGAAAGTTCACATTTAAATCTTTTTTTAAAAGAAAATTCTTAGCTTTATTGAAAAAAATGTTTATTTTATATCGAAGTACACTGTTTGGGAATTTATTTTTTAAAAATAACATCGTCCAAATGTAAACCGTTGCGCTCTCGGCATTCATTTAGTCGGGAACTAAAATTGCCTATGACAGCTCGGCAGGTAGTCTCCGTTATGGCTGCCATTTCATGACGGATATTTTCTTTTAATTGTGCCAGGGAAGTCGGTTTATTGGCGTAAACTTTTGATTTGACATAACCCCACAGGAAAAAATCCATAGGCGTTAAATCGGGACTCCGTGGAGGCCAATTTATGTCACCTCGCCTGGAGATTAATTTGTTTCACGTTCTACAAGGTGTCTCAAAAGAAAGTTCACATTTAAATCTTTTTTTAAAAGAAAATTCTTAGCTTTATTGAAAAAATGTTTATTTTATATCGAAGTACACTGTTTGGGAATTTATTTTTTAAAAATAACATCGTCCAAATGTAAACCGTTGCGCTCTCGGCATTCATTTAGTCGGGCACTAAAATTGCCTATGACAGCTCGGCAGGTAGTCTCCGTGATGGCTGCCATTTCATGACGGATATTTTCTTTTAATTGTGCCAGGGAAGTCGGTTTATTAGCGTAAACTTTTGATTTGACATAACCCCACAGGAAAAAATCCATAGGCGTTAAATCGGGACTCCGTGGAAGCCAATTTATGTCACCTCGCCTGGAGATTAATTTGTTCGGAAAAATTTCTCGAACTCGAGGCAGAGATCTGTTGGACGTGTGTGAAGTTGCTCCATCCTGCTGGAACCATGTTCTTTGGTTGTAACCAGGAAAGTTTTGCAGTTGGGGTATTTTACAGCCACATTTGGCACTACAACCTTTCTTGCAATTGCAAAAAATAGTGTTAAGAAGTTTTTCTGGAGCAGGGGGCAGTAAAGTTCGAATCGGTTCCAAAGTATTATTTATCAATTTCCAACCCCAGTCTTTGGGGTTCAGTTCATTGCCTTGCCATGTCTGAACTTGATAGTATACTCGAAACAAATGTTGAGTAGCAGATGCCGATGTTGGAGGAAGACAAGATAGTTGTACTTGCTTTTTATTTCGTGTATTTTTTACAAATGTTAAATATCTGTACGTATCTATGCAATCAATTTTTTTTGGAGCTCCATAAACCGCAAGAAGAAACTGAATTCCTTTCGTAATTAGTATTTGAGGTGAAGCATTAATTTCTGTAAATATTTTTTCGCAGTCAATCAGGTGAAGCATTAATTTCTGTAAATATTTTTTCGCAGTCAATCAAATCTTTTTTTTGTCTATAAAACAAATAAATGTTAATTTTCCAGGCTTCTCTGTAATAATAATTCTACTACCATACTTTAATTTCAATCGTATTTTTATAATCCCGTTTTCTAAAGCTTCATTTTGGCAAACATTCTTCAGTTCATCTAACGAAAACTGGCAGTCATCGCTACTTTCTATGAAATTGAAAATTTCCTCCATTGCAGAGTTTATAGGTCTCAGGAAGGATTTGTAACAACTGTCATGGTATTTAGCGTCAGCAGCAACTAAATCATACTGAAAATTAATACGCGTAAAGACAGCTTTTGACACATCATCAGAACGATCGTTAGCTAATTTTAAAATGGAATCTTTGAATGTAAGTGTAACTTTATAAATTTTTCAGCGATAATTCTTCGCTTTCTTCTTTTCTGCTTCTTCATCCGCTTCATCGCCACAAAATAAGCAGTATTTTTTAAAACAAAAGCTGGATTCACTTATTCGCGCGTATGAGGTGGACTTACTTTTGAAGTACTGGCCTGTTCTTCCTCACGTTGTCTTTTTGATGCAGAGATTGAACTTTTACGGGTGTATGATTTTCTGCACTCCACGTGGATTGAAACGGACTTTTGGCTCCTTAAATAATCAGCAAAATCATCACTTCTCGCGACACTTGCATCGATTAAAGTTTGCATTCCACGACTGACCACAACAGTTTCATCTACAGTCAAAAGTTTATTACAAATAAAGCAAAATTGTGAAATTTTTTTTAATATTGATCAGCACTAATTACAATAGTAGACGCTTGTAATAAATACGTATAGTCACTCGAACTGCTCGTTCAACACTAAAAGAAGCAGGTATACGTGAACGACACTACACGAAAAAGAATAGGCAGATGTTTTTCAAGGCTAGATGTTATTCAAGTAGAGGGGATTCGGTAAGGGACCGGTGGTCTTTTTAGAGTAAATTTTCTTAGAATAGTATAATGTATACATAAAAGAGACACATATAGGCATTTTTGTTTGCTTGAGTACCTAAATATGTATATACGTGGCATATGTGTGCATTCTATGTAGAACGTGATTCTTACAAGCGCGATATCTGGGAAATAGTGGGTCTTAGAGAAAAAGTTATGAGGACTAATTTTATAGAGAATTTTAAGATCTACAACTTTGCTCTAAAGTATTTTTTCGATAAAACTTACCGTTTTCGAGAAAAATCCAAAAAAACTAAAATTTTGACCTTGGGCCCCGAATAAGTCGCTTAGCACACATGGGACTTATGGGGACTTTTGACACTTTATTCCTTGTGGTAAACCTAAGGTCTCTACGAAGATTTGGCTCTGTCGGAATTTTCTTTATTTCAATTGTCTAAATTGACCGGACTATAAGTTTTGAGTGACCATTATATGAAAATATAGGTACCTTAAAACTATAATAGTATAAAACTAGCTTTCACAGTATCAAAACCAAAATTATACGTCTAAAACTCCCCTGTAACTTTTTTGCACATTATTAAATGTGCAATCAGTGAATTAAATTCAAGTTTCAAAAAAATATTACGAATTTATTTATTTATTTATAAATATATATTTATATTGCCTTTCTTCGGGGATTAACTAAATTACTATAATTATTATTTGAGCAACAATCACTTTTGTAAATACCTACCTAAAAATTAAAAGAACACAAAGGTACTTTATCCTTAACAACTAAAAACAGTTTTGTAAGCAATACTATAAAAGAGATGCGTCAAAGATATTGTCACTTACAGCTAAATAGAGATTAAAGCTACCAGGCACTTCGCCTTTTTAAATATGTGAGATCATAATTATACCCTAAACTATGAAAATAATACGAAGATTTGTACGTTCATTCTTCATAATTCTTTGTAAGATCAACCACATCATCATGCACTGGCATATGCCAAAATACTCTCCTGTTTTCCGGCATGAGTGGCCCTAATTCCCTAATGCTACTGATATTTGGTGGAAGTTGATAACCGTCGAACCATTTAAAATAAAATTTATCCTCCATCCATAATCAGTTGGCGAAAATTCGGTAGGAACTGGCATATAAGCATGACCCAAGAGGTGAGCAATATATGCTGAACGCATGAATTGTTGATGTAATTCTGACTTACACGGGGGTAGTCTCGCTCCATCAGTCGTGTTTTTTAATTTAAAAACATCTGTTTTTAAATTCATAATAAATACTTTTGTAAATGTAGCAACTCGTGCTACATTTACATTATTGATGCTTTTAAAATCATATATCCTACATACAAATTCTTCAATGTTTGTAAAAGTTTCTTGCATATTACAACTGTTAATATTAGCAATATCTGAAAAAGCTTTTGTATAAGAATCACCGAGAATGATTATGTGATTTGCAACGCTACCTCCCTTTCTGTAAATCAACGGTGAAATATGCATAATAGAAAATACTTCCTTCAAATAAATCAGTTGGTACTAATAATTGTTTATTGGTGTCCAATTACAACCATGTAATTACAAATATGCATTACATAACTAATCGTTCAAACAGTTGAATTGTAATCCTCAAAATCCAAACGGGAAATGCCCTCACTAGGGGTTGCACCGGAGCACTGTGTACCGGAGAAACACCGGTAAAAATACTCGATTGAATCAATCGGATCTTAACCGAAATATCTCCGGTGATTGTATCACAGATTAAAAAATCTTTTAATCTTATAAGCATTACACAAATAAAAGAAAGATTCATTTATAAATATTTTTATTTACTTAACTACATTTACAATTATTTACTAATTTGTTGTTTAATAAATGAATGAGATTAATTATTTCGGTCATTAACTCAAAGCGTTCTGGTCCGTTTATATGATTCATTTCACTTGCTACTAGCATTCCAAATAATTTGTTGCAATGCAATGTACATGAAATTATTTTCATTTTCAGTTTGAGTTCCTGTTTCATTTTTTGTAACAAGTAAGGTATTTTGATTTTTTAAACTATTTGTAGAACACCAACCCTCTTGTTATTCATCTGAAAATTTTGTCATTCTTTGCGTATACTCTTCAAATAGATCTAAATAGAAACAAAAGGTAAGTTACAATGTTATGTGGATTGTATCATACGTATAAAAAATACAAAACGATGAAATAAAAATTGAAATTTTATTTTACCTTGAGTATACATCTTAAAAGCCAAGTAATGGTTTAATATTGGTAAAGATATGAAATACGAATATTAGGGTAAAACTAGGTAGAACTATAATCTATACTAGCATTAGAATATTTTAAAAAATCTGTACCAATAATACCGTCGTAATTAAGATTTATACTATCGTCGATAACATGAAATTTATACTCATATGTCATCTTCACGTAATAAAAATTGTAAATTAATCGAGCCTAAGGTTTCACAATATGTATCCGTATCATTTATACCTTTGATTCTTATTTTATCCTTCAGAAGTTCATGTTTCATTTTTAAACATGAGTGTTTTATGATACAGACGCTTGTGGCAGTATCTATAAGAAGACTGAGACATTTTGGAGAATATTTTGTAAATAAATTAGTATATGGTAGCGAAACTTTGTATGTATGTGGGATTGAGGAAACCAGGAAATAAAAAAATGTATCACCTTATGCTTTTATTTAATTTATTTTCCATGCACACGCTCGTTACCTCTTTCCTAACTATCCACAATCTTGAACATCTTAATCATGGCTGAACACACTCTATCCCTTTCACTCATTCTTTCTTTCATCCACACTTCACAGATAAACTATTTCTATTTAAAACATTCATCCCACATTCGGCCCTTCCTGACAACATGTCTGTCATCAGTCATCCAATGTAATAAAAAACAAAAAATCTTACATTTATTTTACATCTTACATTGATACTACATCTTACATTTCAAGTAAACAATAAAAAAAAATATTGCAGACACTCTTGAGACACATTTTAAACATTATATACTAAACCTCTTAAACATTAAATAAAAGGAAAACAGAACTACAACTTGCAAGAAAAAAAACTTAGTACTTTTTACCTCAAAACTCAAATACCATCTGAACATCTTACATAAGATACTTAATTATTATAAAGTAAGATAACACTTTTATAACAAAATACAATCTTAAATTGAGAAAAGAAAACATTATAAAGTAAGTAACACCTTACATAACATTATATAACATTATATACTTAATTATTATAAAGTAGGATAACACTTTTATAACAATTTAATTTATAAACTCATCACACATCCTGTCAAATTTTTGAAAATATACTAAATCGAACCAAACAACTTACAAAAAAAAACTAATTACTCACTCATAAATCAGGCCATGGCTTCATGAAGTCACATGAAGTGGAGGTTCTACTTGGACCTTCAACAGTGGAGTTTACTTTTTCAACATCATATCTATCATTGTTTTTTACATCAATCACAATATATGGACCTAAAAATTTTGGTTTCAATTTCATACAACTTCCATATTGAGTGCGCTTGATAGCAACCTTATCACCAACCTTGTATTTAAAACTTTCTGTGCAGTATGCACACCAGTGCGCTGGATTGGGGAGCAGGGGTTGTTCAAATTAAATTCCTGGCTTGCTGATTCTTCACTTTATTTTTCTTTTTACTATTATTACTATTCACAAGTAAGGCCGGATACTGAATGGGCCGACTCACTGGGCCGACCCGCTCTATTTATACCTGAGTGTGTTATCGCAGTAGTAGGGTCTGGAACGAGCTAATTTATTAAAAACTATTTCCCTCTCGCTCTATTTTCTATCTATCCCTTTTCTATTTGGCCTTGAAAACTAAACATGTTTGAACTTGTCTGAGCCTACTAAATGTATTTATTTATATCTATTCTAATCTATGCTATTTTTGATATATACATATTAAATCTATGTTATTATTCTATAAACTATTATATAAACTATACTTATATAAATCTATGTCTATTTACAAATAATTAAATCTATTTATTGTCCTGCACATCTCTCCCGCCGTGCAACGCTGTTGCAGTAAGTTCCGGTGCAGGCTCGCTGTTCTCCACTGGCAGGATCACCAATCGCCGCACTGGTCGTCGCAGGACTCCACCCTTGGTCTTGATATCGACGGCGCGTACAATTCTGTCTGGTCCCGGGTGAGTGGCGACGACTTTGCCTCGGATCCACACGTAGCGAGGCAGGTTGGGGTCTGTTAGCTGAACCAAGTCGCCAACCTTTACCTCAGGTCCTTTTCCGTGCGGCTCCCGCCGGTTTTGAAGATCCGGGAGGTATTCGCGCATCCATTTCGTCCAGAATATGTCGGCGAGCCTTTGTGCGGAGCGCCAGCTGGACCAGGAGATAATGTCTCGGTCGTTGAAATTCCCTGGAACTGGTACTCGCGCGGGCCCCCCGAGCAAGAAGTGGTTCGGGGTAAGAGCTTCCATATCTTGTGCGTCGACTGACACATGCGTCAGTGGTCTACTGTTGACTGTAAATTCTACTTCTGCCAGTAGAGTTGAGAGGACCTCTTCTGTTGGGTATCGTTCGTGTAGTGTTGCTGTTAGTGCGGTTTTGACCGATCGCACCATTCTCTCCCAGGCGCCTCCCATGAACGGCGCCCCAGGAGGTATGAATCGCCACGAGATAGTCCGCTTCGCTGCTGCTTCTGCTGTTGCTCCATCTATGGCTTGTCGAAGTTCTCTATCTGCTGATTTCAAGTTGGTCCCGTTGTCCGACCATATCTCTGTGTTTTCTCCCATTGCTTGCCTGTCAATTTCTCACCTCTACTGTTTAACTTATGCCAGAGTTCCATGGTTTCTTTTGGTCTAGGTGGATCTACTATTTGGGTTATATTATTCGTCGTAGTGGGTGTAAAGATTTTGCAATTCTTTGAATATGGTTTTCTAAAACCTTGAATGAAGGTCAATGCTGTCCACTCATCTGAGTAATCTTCAGCTTCATACCAGTCTTCTAGATCTTCTTCGACATGTTGAACTTCATTCTGCTTAGCAATCGCCATATTTATGTTTTCCATTATTGCCAATAATCTTTCCCTCTTGTTATCCTTTTCATCTGGCTTAGAATGTAACTGTTCCGCATCAATTAACAATATTGACTTACTATTGCGCCTGTTGTCTTTCTTTTTAAAGTTAAAGAGGGCCTTCCATAGATTCCAACAATCCTTTTGCTCCACTCCTACTCGCAACAAATTATCTTTTACGTTAGTTAACCAGCTCGACGGCTCAGTAGATCTTACAATCGATACGAATACGATCTTACAATGTACAACTAGGTTTTGTATATTATAAGCTACTAAAGTAGCAAGTTTTTTCCTATAATACAAAGGCAGATACAAAGTATCCCTTGTCACCTTAAGACTATATATAATAATATATAATAATTAATAAATTTATTAATGTCAAAATAAAAGAATGCGTCACTATGACGGTGAGTTGTATTATAAATAGCCATATTAAGGCTATATATGTACTTATTTTGTTCATCAGTAAGGGAAGAGGAATAAGGAAACGAGCAAATAATAAATTTGCACTTAGTTCTATTGTGTAAATTAAGCATTCGTGTACGCGCGCCCTTAAAATAAACAACGAGTCAAGTTACCGTGGTGATATACGATACGCTCGCGCGGTACTTGACTTTGAACCTTTTCGAGTCGTACAGTTTTTTGTTTATGTTTTCAGATGTTCGAGTTATAATTCTTGGAAGCCACTTAGATACTTGATAAGAAGAAACATAAACCATAACAATTGAATGTATATTTAATTTTTTACAGCTCTTTGTTTCGAGCGAAACTTGAAAAACACCGTTTTATTTGAAATAAACATGTATTATGAACAAAAACAATGAATTTTTTATTTTATTTTTATATTCCTGCATTCTATATAACATTATCTATATGACGTAAAGTAAAAAAATGCATGTCATCATTATAATAATTCTACTTTTTCACTCGCAAACATTTGCTAAAAATTCGACGATGAACAAGATACGCGCGAGTTGAGAGGTCATTTTTAAAAATTTATTGTGAATGTGCTGTAGCGTATTTCTTATATTTTCTTATATAATATTATAGGTACAATGTTCAAGAATAGTATATATTTTTTTTGCATGTGTAGATCAAAAAACTATATTATCAAAAGGCAAAATATCTCAGAAGGTAGATTATTTCATAAAAAATTATAAGGTTTAGTTTAGATCAAATTTGTGTATGATAAAATATATTTATCGGTAAAATAATTACTTACTAAAGTAGAAAATGAAATTTTGAATCCATTGATATAAAATACAGTAACACTTACCCTACAAAAACGCTTACAAAGTATTCGTTTTTTTCGTAGGTCAGTCCGGCGAGTCTCTAGTTCAAGGTCACACTTTCGTGTATATAAGCGGCATGTTGTATACAGTGTACGGCGTGTTTTATTTTGCAAGCGTTTGTTCGGAATTTAATATAATGAAATTAGTTAAGGTTTTTTTAATATTTTTTTTTTATTACTAAGTTATAGTTTCAGTAACAAAATTATAATATACTATTTTTAAAATCAAAATGACTTTGTTTATTTGAGAATCCGTTCCTCCTATACTTATATTATATAATAATAAAAAATCTCAAAATATACGTTCTATATAAATAATAATACTTTCAGCAACAAAATTATATACTATTTTTATGCTATACTTATAGTATATACTAAAAATATAAAATATATGTTCTATGTTCATAACAAAAATAATAATTCCAGTCAAATAAAATCAAATCAAAATATTCTTTATTCAAATAGACTTTTACAAGCTCTTTTGAATCGTCATTTTTACATTATTAAAATTAAATGTCAGTCTGTAAGTCTGTGAGTAAACTACCACCGGCTCGGAAAGCTGTTCTGCTGAGGCTGATAAGAACCGGCGAGAAACTCAACAGTTGCTCTTTACAAAAAAATATTTGGTAATAATATTGTATTACAATATTTATCTATTCAAAAATGTGTAGGGGTAAAATAATAATAATATTTTTTCAAATTAAACTTTTTTATTACTAAGTTATAATTTCAGTAACAAAATTATAATATACTATTTTTAAAATCAAAATGACTTTGTTTATTTGAGAATCCGTTCCTCCTATACTTATATTATATAATAATAAAAAATCTCAAAATATACGTTCTATATAAATAATAATACTTGCAGTAACAATCTTATATACTATTTTTAAAATCAAAATGACTTAGTTTATTTGAGAATCCGTTCCTCATATACTTATATTATATAATAATAAAAAAACCACAAAATAAATGTTCTATATTTAGCACAATAATAATACTTTCAGTAACAAAATTATATACTATTTTTATGCTACACTTATAGTATATAATAAAAAATACAAAATATATGTTCTATGTTCATAACAAAAATAATATTTCCAGTAACAAAATTATAGGCTATTTTCATACTTAAAATGAGGGGAGGGAGGAGAGAACATAATGTTTATAAAAAGCGCCTTTCTGTGTTAAAAAAAATGTTTCAAATCAATCCAGTAGTTCTTGAGATTAGCGCTTTCAAACAAATCAACTCCTAAACCGATTTTGATGAAATTTGATATGGAGATAGCTAAGACCCAGGGATACTTTATAAAAAGCGCCTTTCTGGATGAATTTTTTTCAAATCAATCCAGTAGTTCTTGAGATTAGCGCTTTCAAACAAATCAACTCCGAAACCGATTTTGATGAAATTTGATATGGTCACACTCACACGTAGCATCACGTTTATAAAAAGCGCCTTTCTGGATGAATTTTTTTCAAATCAATCCAATAGTTCTTGAGATTAGCGCTTTCAAACAAATCAACTCCTAAATCGATTTTGATGAAATTTGATATGGAGACAGCTAAGACCCAGGGATGCTCTCACGTTCACGCTCACATGTAGCATCACGTTTATAAAAAGCGCCTTTCTGGATGAAATTTTTTCAAATCAATCCAGTAGTTCTTGAGATTAGCGCTTTCAAACAAATCAACTCCTAAACCGATTTGGATGAAATTTGATATGGAGATAGCTAAGACCCAGGGATACTTTATAAAAGCGCCTTTCCGGATAAAAATTTTTCAAATCAATCCAGTAGTTCTTGAGATTAGCGCTTTCAAACAAATCAACTACTAAACCGATTTTGATGAAATTTGATATGCGCTCACTTGTCGTAATACTCCGCCCAACATTGCCCTAAACATAACGGAGCCATGCACAACTGGCACATTGTTGTGACACATCTCCGTTTTTTTAGGGCTAAGCATCTAACACATTCCATTTGCTTCTTCCTACTACCCGAAGCGGAAGCCTCCGTGTGGATTGGGTAATGTTTCCCCGGTAGTAGGCGTCGCTCATGCATTATGTTAGACACTCTTACTGGCGTAGGGTCAACCCGCGGGAATAGACTCAGGAGGTCCTCGGCTACTTTTTGTCTAAACGATCTATGTGACAAAACCCGAACGATTGGGTGTTTGGTATATAAAATGTAAGCATTCAGAAGGCTGGTGTTAAGCAGCCTTCTGAATACTTTCATGTACCACTTCGGGTGTCTCTTCCTTTCCATCAGATACAATGATAATTTTTGATCTTTGAGGTCAACACCCCCCATGTACTTGTTATACTCCCCAACCGCCACGGGTATTTCGCGTTCTATTCCCGCACGCTTCCCCAGAACCATCTCGTGTTGGTGGTAAGGATACATAACGGTGACAAGTTTAATGTCCTTCCATGCCACCAAAACGATGTCACTGCTATGTCTAATTACCGTGGTACCACGCTCCATCCGTTTCGGACGTAAATCTTTTATTGCTCGTGGAACTCCTAGACGTCTACGGATGATAGTACCCAACACGTCTGTATGCCGGCTTTTAAGGTGCCTCGTTAAGGGCATTTGGTTGTACCAATTGTCCATAACGAGGACATGACCCACATCCAGATATCCCTCAATGAGATCCAAGACAACCTTAGCGGTATGATCTTGGAACCCATGTAAGGAATCTGAATGCTTTTCTGACCTTTTTCCGGTATACAGACGGTATTGTAACAAGTAGCCGGTTTCGGCCTCACAAAGCTCAAAAGATTTAATTCCGAATCGAGCAGCCTTGGAGCGTATACACTGTTTCCAGCTTAGACGGCCCTTCCATGAAAGCAAGGACTCGTCCAAGCTCAAAAACTGTGACGGAGTATACAGCTCCGAAAATTTTTTATTGCAATGCAATACCGGAACTATCTTTTCTACCTTTCGGTCGTATCCCCAGGTCTTCAAATTTTCATTGTCAACAAAGTGCATAAATTTGCTGATTTGGTTGAAACGATTCTGTGACATGAACCGCCTAAACGTAGACACCCCCATAATCCCAGTGTCCCAATACTCGTGTATCCGTACGCGGTAGCAAAAAGACATCAAAATAAGCACGGCGAAATATCTGTACATTTCATCGACCGTGACTTCGGTCCAGGAATCCAAGTAGCTTGGAATTCCTGTGCCAAAGTCAGGGTCAGAAAGCTGACTAATAAATCGCCATGCGTATCTGTTTGTCTCCGTGACCACTTGCGCCATAAACTCGCGATCCCAAATCTTTAAAAAAACGTCTACTGGATTCGTACAGTAAAATGTTGGACCGGGATCGCGATTATAAAATTCCTTCTGGCCGGTGAAGGATGTTGGGTCATCCGACCAGAGGAAAATCCCTGAATCTATCTCCATATCCCTCTCCTCCATCTCTGCCGCACGTGCCTGCGCAGCTGCAAAACGCAGAAACGACAGGTCTTCAATGCCGTCGTCCACCTCGTCGTCACTGCGTTTGTCTTTGTCCTCTTCGTCGTCCTCGTCGTCGCTGCTGCTGCCCGAATCATTGAGAACGTATATTTCATCTTCCCGCAACTGCAGCGACCGCCGACATCGCTTCGGGGAATGACGTCTCTTACGTCCTTGCGATGTCGACGGCGATGCCACCTCGGGTGTTCTAGGAGGCATCCAAGGCTAAAAAGAACATAGCGCATTACAATATTTTCACAGAGATATTTTATACTTATTGCGAAGTACTTACACGAACAGTCCCATCACTCCTCATTTCGTATATGGTGGGGTCCTCTGTTACACGCGCCGTGCCTCCCGGAGTTATATTCACGGGATGGCACGTTAGCAGACGACCCGCCACCATCTGCTCCTCATTATTATTACTCGCCATTTATCTAAAGTAACAAAATATATTAATACAATGCGAAAAGTTTCATCAAAATCGGGCCAGCCGTTCCGGAGGTTCCGATTATGTAATAAAGTTGCGGTACAAAGTCTACCTTCAAAATAGTTAAGAAAAAATAAATAAATAAAAATCAGACAATATTTTAAAAAATCATCATATAAAAATAAAAATTATTTACTAAATATATTTTTAATATTTTATTATAAATAATACGAAAGATTTTAATTTTAATTTTTTTTTATAAAATAATATTTCGAGTAAAACAAAAAAGATCCGCCTGTGTAAACCGCCATTTGTAACTACACACACATACAAGAACATTGCGAATGTGTGAGTGTAATTTCGGCTGCCCCATTTCAAAACCTAGTAAGGACTTGAAACTAAATTTTACAGGAGAGCGCATAAACGTAAAGTAGGTCAGCCTATGAAAAGTATTTATGATAGGTAAAAAACATGATATTGGTTGTAAAAAATGATAAATGATGAACACATAGTACTACAAAATAAAATATACATGTGTATATTACATATTTTAAAACCCTTACTAACTTTGATAATTGACACGACATAGTAAAGGTTCATGTAGCAATTAGTTTCATAACATAGTAAGAGCACTTGCTAGGTTTTGTAATGGTTTATGGGACATGGAACTTAGCATATTTCATTGACTTAATTCTAGTAACTGTAGGGTATATAAATAAAATAATGAGTTATTGAATGAATTCGTTTATTAATTAAAAAAAAGAAACAAAATAAATGTTACGGTAATGTCTGTATCAGCTGAATAGCTCTAGTCAGCTGGAGATATTTGCCCATCATTGGTCAAATCGACTGACGAGTCATTAATAGGTAAATTGTGCCAAAATGCCTTTCTTGATTCTGGCATCAGGGGTACTAATTTATTAATAATTTCTTCTTTTTTATTCTGTTTAACGCCCCTTGGATTGGCAATTGTCTTAGGGAGAGTATGACAATCAAATTTTTTAATTAAAAAGTCTAATTCCTGGAGAGGTTCATCAAATCTAAAAAAAAAAAACAAAATTTAAATTCAAGTCAAAATAAAAAACAAACGTAATTTCAAAAATTAAGTTCAAATAAATAAGTTAAATGTACTTTGTTTTATAAAAAAGATTTCTTGAACCAGCATTAAATTGCAGTTGTACAAGAGAGTTTATATTAAAATCTTTAAGCGGGTCATTATGACGTGCCGCTCTCTTTTTTTTTGGCCATTCATATCTAGAAGTAACTTCTACAACTTTTATGTTTTTCCTTGACTGCATCACAATATCTTTAAAATCTTGATAATCGTAAACATTTTTTTGTCTCTTCATTTTCAATTCTATATTGCCGTGAACGGCATCCGCGGACATGTGAGTATGTCCTTTTGTCAGGTAGCTAATCGTTACCGATTTAAGATCATTCGAGGAGTTGTTAACTATCATAATCATTGCTGTGTAAAGGGTCCAATTTTTATTTTGGGCTGTACAATTATCAGCCCATATATACAAGTGCTCCAAATCCCTATTAGCCTGTAAGAAAGCATATATGGCATTCACAATATCACTCGCCTCTCGTCCAGCTTGAGCTTCATGCCAAAGGACACATGTGGCAAAATCGCTTGACTTCTTTTCAATTGGAGCAAATGTTAAATTAAAAGTGACCAAACGACTCATGAAAAACGCATCTTTAATGTCAGGCATTTCTGGTAAAATAATCACTTTCTGCAAATCCATTGATATATATTTAACTTTGTTTGAATTTTTATTTGTTCCATCTAATCTGTAACTTTTTAAAGCAGAGTCAACTTTAGACTTATGATTTTCATATTTCGTTCTAATTTCTTCAGGCATCAAGTTAACATCACTGTACTTCTTCAGTTCTTCTTCATGAATCGAGCAATCTACACATTTATCGCCTTTAGGCATGTGAAATGATATTTTCATTTCTTTTATTTTTTGCCTGTATAATTCAATCCCACATTTAAAATTTGGATTTTTTTGTTTAAAATCTTTATACATTTGCTGTAATGTTAAATGTCTAGGCAGATATTTAGTAAATGGCGCATTGTGACGGCGATAGTGACTGATAGTAGGCTGAAAAGTCATGATATGTTCGGTTATTAAACTTGCATTAATTTTTCTCCGATTGCCACCCCTATTTTCTTTGAAAACAGATGCATTCAATAGTCCTTTTTTTATAGCTCTACTTAGCTCTGTTACCACGGCATCAGTTTTATATCCAAGAGTTGCCAAAAAAAAGTTGCGACAAACTGAAATCAACTCGTTGTCTTTATTTGGCAAGTAAAAATAACGACTTTCGTTTTTAAAAAAAGTTTCATTAGAATGTGAGATTTGAATTTTACGTCGCTTTATTGAACAAATATTTATACATTTATTTAGAAAACTACGCCTTGATACATAATTTTGATCCCAATATTTATCCCAAATCTCTTTTCGCCATTCAAGTGAAAACGTGGCACATTGCCTCTTGCATTTGCCATCACAACTGTTTACTATCATCGGATACTTAATTTTATTTTTATTTTGTTTTAAAACATTTGGTATAGAGGCATCTATAGATTGCGGGGCGGCATTTTGTGGTGCAGTGGTGTTCGATATATTATTATATTCATTATAAGTAAATACTGGACCGGGATATGCAGCTACAAAATGTATTTCAGGTTGTGTATTTTGCTGTTCAATACCCAATACATAGTCCCGAAATGTAAAATCAGTATCTAATTCAGACGAAGTATCTTTGACAGATTCAGGCAACTCAAAGTTAGGATCTTCAACTGAGTCGTCCAAATCGCTGGCTGTAATTAATTCTTCAAGACTAATGACGCCTAAGGACGTGTTAGTTGTTAAAGCAGTATTATTGTGCGATGAGGAAGTAGATGGTTCATTAAGTTCAATTGAGTAGTTATTAGCAGGCAAACTGAAGCAAAGAAAAGAAAAAAATGCAACAAAAACAAACCGCAAGCTTGTCAAGTTATAGTATTATTTTGAAGTAAATATATAAATAATATAAATATAAATAATTCCCTTTTACCACGGTAATAATATATAACAGTATTTAATTGTGACTCGGGCCGATCCTTGAAATAACTACCTACAGCCTGCACGCGCGGTACGTAAAATATACGCCCGCATAAAGTATTTTAACTTCATCTACCTACTTGAGTTTCTTTGATTGTAAATATTATATTTTTAATAAAAAAATATGAAATTCGTTGTGAATGAAATAGGAAGTAGGTATTCAATAAAAATACTGATACTGTAGAATATACTGTTAGATATTATTACCGTGCTTTTGGCGCCAAAACCAACAAACTACAAAACCAGCCACACATATCAAACCCAAACAAAACAATAACCACGCACAGAGATTAAAATATGAATGTTAGCATCATAACATTATATGAATGTTTTAAAGCCAAAAGAAATAATATACTAATAATAGGTATAATAAACTTACCACTTCTCTGTCTCTAAATCACAATTTAAATCGTTAGTTCTGTTATTGGCAGCAGCCACAATCTTTTTCGAACGGTAAAATTGCATTTGGCGGTTCATTTTATGAAGTAGATACAAACAAATTACTGAAACACAGTTACTTCGTTCGCGCGTCGACGACGATAATTGAAGCGAGACCGCAAGGTGCCGGCGAGTTGTGACTTGCTGCAAACCCACGCCCATCCCCACTCTGCGTTCGTATATTCGGTCTTGATTTCCAAAACCTAGTAAGGTGTATCGCCCATTTTAAAACCTAGCAAGTCCAGAGAGTTACTAGGTTTTGAATTGGTTAAAATGACTTACTAGGTTTTAAAGTGGTCACGAGGGAGTGAATGGTACACTTACTAGGTTTCGATGTTTAAATATTTCTGTTTTTGTGTGATTTTAAACAGCTGGTGTTTTTGTATTTGGTAGGGACTTACTAGGTTAGCTAGATTACGCAATAAAACGATTTTTGTAAAAAGTGTCCCTTACTAGGTTTTGAAATGGGACAGCCGATTTGTACCTTTGCCTCGTTTTTCAAATAAATAACGAAAACTATACAATTTTATCAAAAACTGCAGATGAATATAGATTCTGCATAATATTACCTATATAAATGAGTGTTTTCAAAAGCTTTTCAATAAGAAATAAATAATCTTTTTGCTTCTTTTAGAAAGATATATTGTAAAGATTTTTACTAAGGAGTTTTGATGTAACATTTTTATCAATAAAAATACGTAAATCACTGTTGTAGTTACTTATATCGGTCATAAATATAATCTAGTAAAGATAATAAACACAACTTACCGTTTTTATTTGCTCAAAAAATATATATCGTTAATTTGCGCACTTTTACGCGCGCTAGCTAGCGCAGTCGCAGTCGCAGACTTAACAGACGTTTATTTAAATTTTTCTCTAAGAAAGTGTGCGAGTGAAGGCATTATATGAAATCTATGATTAACGTAGAAGAGATTGCAAAAAGTTGCAATTAAAAATAAAAACTACAAATAATTCAAATAAGGCATTAAGCGAAGTGCATATTGCCACACGTCTATAGACGGGGCTGGTACAGTACAGGTTGCACCTCGGCCCACGTCTATAGACGGGGTATGGTATACGATGGGTTAAATGATATTATGAGATATATTAATTAATAAATTTATAAACATTAGTATAAAAGAAAAATATTTATATAAAAACAAAAAATCGTATTCACTGGTTTTACACAAAAATATTATTGAGAGGGAAAAAATACCTTCAGTTTTTTTCTATGCATATTGCACTGTTGGGGGTTGGTTAGCCTTATTTGCGTGTGCTTCCTCCACTGCTGTGGCTATTGCCCTATTTGCCCATTTTCATTCTTAACTGCAGCTATACGAGCAATGTTCTCTTTACTCTCTTTCCCTGCCTCAAGCTGCTTAATAGCACATAAAAGTGGATTATAACTAAAGATTTGAGTGAAATGTTCTGCTCCAGGTGCTGCACTATAATACAAGATTCTGTCCCAATTTTCATTTCCAAAATTCAAAAATTCATTTCCAAACCGAGTGAAACAGCCATAGCACATTTGGAATTATAGGCTCCACCTTGGTTAGCAGCATATGCGGCACACATTCCTGTAAGTCTATTTAATGTGTATTCATCGTCTCCTATATTTACATTTGGCCCACCTTGCTTTATTTGCAACATCCTTCCTTGTACAACTTGTGCACTTCCAATTGTCAGAGTTTGTCCGGGCTGCATTCCTTCATACGCCGTAGCAGTTGTGATGGCTTCTGGTCACCGAGTTCCATTTCACTGATTAATTTCTGCAATTGCCTGTTTTTGGATTCCTCGTATATTGTCAGTAGGCGTGCCTTTAATGTATCAAATTTCTTAACGGCGGGTGGCTCTATCAATAAATCTGTCACCTGTTGTATGGCATCTTTGCTAAGTTTCGACACTACGACGTCATATTTAGCCTCGTCTGATAATTTTTGTGGCGCCAACATAGCTTCCGTTCGTATAAACCAGACTCTAGGTTGGTCGGTCCAGAAATCAGGGATCTTTGACGTTAATGTGATGGCTGCGAGCTCCGAGGAAGATGTCGACGGTTGAAGAGTCATTTTCTCAAAAAAGGTTGCACTTTCACTTCTCGGGGTCACCACTTTAGGTAATGTCGGGTGCTTATTTAAACACGGAATTTATTGTGCGTATTTATTAACTACTCAGCTGCAAGTATGTTAGCGAGTATGTTAGCGAGTGTGTTAGCGAGTGTCGACTAGACAGTGACCGCGTGCGCTCGCTTTATATATCTTATGTCGAACCCCTACATTATTAAAAAAAATAATTAAAGATGCGTTCTTTCATATATTCTTCCTCTCACTAATTATTCTTGTTTCTGAATAAATTTAAGCATTTTTATATTTTTTTCTTTCTGAAGAATGCTATATTTTATGATTCGGTGCCAATTTTTAACTGTACTATCTCTTAAATCTATTTTTTTTATCATTATTGCTGACCATAAAATATAATACGGCATCCAGTATTTTATTAAATAATGTGCTAATGACAGAAAGTGTTTTTTAAATATTTTTCAACCATGTCTTGTGTAATAGTTAGATTTAGTTGGAGCTGATACAGATATGGGACTCAAAATGATACATAGTTTGAACCGCAAGAAATATCAGGTTCATAGACTGAATTAAAGTATTCACCAAAAAGTTGACATATATCATTGCTACCCGTGACAACCAAATCATCTTATGAAATATGTTTTTTAAATGCATAACTAGTGTTAAATTGTAACACAATAAAAGTACCACGTCAATATAAGATTACTGACCACTAGGAAGAACGGCAATCTCCCCATGGCGCTGCAACAGTAGGCAGAAGGCATATTATACACATCACACAGACACCTCAACTTGATACAGGAAAATCACAGTGCGAGGTAACGGTGATATTAAAGTTCCTCAATTTTTTTTTCAATTTTTGCTAATTTTTCAAGTAATCAATCTTTGTACCAATGGGATGCGGGCGGCTGCTGTTTCGGAGGGTCCGGAGTCTTCGTTGCGTCTGCCACAGCTGTTAGTGCTATAGCTAGGCCTGCAGCAGCTGCCGCACCCGCTGGACCACCTGATAAATAGCCGGCTAGGCCTGAGATTATCGGTTGTACAAGGTAGTCGCTGAGCATCTGTAAAAAAGAGCTCGGTGGATCGGGATATCTAATGTTGGTTGTGCGAAGCTGAGCAGATTCAGACTTCAAGGCTGTGCGAGAATCAGTAACCAACACTCGCATCGGCTCACCGATACTACCAGCGATGCTGAAATGGCCCACAGTCGTAACCAGCGAGGCGTAGAGTGAGTTCTTGATCACGTTGCGCAGACCAGCATTGCCGTAATACGCCCAGTTTTCAATGCTAGGCGGAATAGGGGTCCAGTTACGTCCCGGTCGTCGTACAAGAGTCCTGGGTAAGTACGTGCCACAGTCGGGGGTGGCAGCTAGGTCAACAACTTTATCTTTGGTTCCAGAATCAAGCTCGACACCATAGACAATGCCAGTGGCCGACACACGCACCGCACGTTCGGGTGGTATAGCGGCGCCACATGAAAGGTTGAGTTTTGAACGCCACTGCAAAAAACTGATCAGAGGGTAAGGTGAAAAAAGGCCGACATTCTCGTTTTCGGGAAGGTCTAACAGGTCGTATTCGTATATGAGATCCCAAGCACCACCCGGAAGTAGCGAGCACAAGCCAGGTAAGGACGTTGGTATAACAGTGTCGTTGGTGGCTTTTTGGATCTGTTTGTTGACGATTTGAACCAATGTAGTGTCGTCCTCCTCATGTCCGGTACCAGACCAGTCCCTCAGTGTGAAAGGTTGTTGTGTTAGAAATACAGCGGTAGAGAATGCTATAGCAGCAGCGTTCATGGTAAGCCAGCCAGCGACCCCGCTGGGACTGGTAAACCTGTATTTTTGGTGTCCAATTTCTATCAGGTTGGTGGCGATGGCCAATCTCATCGCGCTGGTAAGGGTTGCAGTTTTATAGCCGTTTACGGCTATTGAAGGGGCCCTGGTGCCCCAAACTGCGTTGCGGACATGTTGGTCACCCACGACTTTGTTTTCAAATAGCGCAGCTACGCGTCCCGAGGCATACCTATGCAAAGGGGATAACATACGAAAGCAATACCCGGTTAAGATATTTTCACAATCCCGGAGGTTATCGACGGGCAGTTGGTGTGTGTGAACCGGGAAATTATTAGTGCCGATGTCCTGTGCTCCGATGGTCCAGGCGCCATGCACTGCAGCCAAAGGGTTGACCGAGCCATCTGCGTTTAGCTGTGGAGTGAGTCCTGTGGGTTGCACGTGTGATAATTCTGCTGCCAACGACAACGCTTCACCTATCGTAGTTTGTGTGGAAAAGTTGTTAGCTATTTCAAGGTATGCACCTTGAAAATCTCGTTGGATGCGTGCGAGGTTAGCATTGGTGAAGTATCTATACCACAAGGCTGACAGGTCTGCTGGTTCGTTGGGACCCTGGGCTGACATGACGGGGATTATTGCGTTACCGTCGCCAAGTCGGATGTTTAACGGGGCGCTGGAGGTGGAACAGTCTAATAGAACCAACATTATGTGCTTAACGCCCGGTATGTGTACGGAACCAGCACTAGGCATCGTGGTTATGGTTACGGGTACGGGTTGCTGACCATCCGGTGAAGATAAAGTGCCAGTTGAGTAGTAGTTGATCATGCCCGCATAGTATTCGGACGTCGCATGACAAATTGCGAAAGCCAGGGCGGAATATCAAGATAAAAGTGCCACCGTTTTCTCCAGAAGACCCGGAACTGTTGTTCGCACTCTTGGAAGGTCAATTTGAAAGCCACGACATTCACGATGACCACGTGAAATTTATTAACGTGACCAACAACCTCGATATTCAATACGCAAAAATTCTACTCAATGGGAGCACGTCTTTGCAGCTTACTAAAGTCGAACTGCCAGGTACGCACACAGGTATTTTTTGTGATGTAAGTGGCGCCACACCTCGACCTTATGTAGCCAAGATCTATAGGCGACAAGTTTTTGACTCACTTCACTGCCTTAGTCATCCCGGAGCTAGAGCATCCATCAAGTTGGTATCTGAGCGCTATATATGGCCGGGAATCCGCAAGGATTGCCGTGAGTGGGCTCGCAGCTGCTTGGCGTGCCAGCGCTCTAAAGTTACAAGGCATATTTCTGCTCCGTTAGGTAATTATAATGTGCCACGGGGTAGATTCCAGGTCATCCACATAGACCTCATCGGTCCCTTGCCACTCCCAAGGATACAGGTACTGTCTCACCGCCATCAAGCAAAAGCCCTGCTATATGGATGGATTTCGCGTTTCGGCTGCCCTACTAACATTGTTACAGGGGTAGGCAGTTCGAATCATCGCTATTCAAAGCTTTGTCGCAAACCATAGGTTTTATTCACAAGCACACGACAGCATACCACCCAGCATCAAACGGCATGGTGGAAAGGTTCCATCGGCAACTGAAAGCTGCCATAACCTGCCATGCAGATAGCTGTTGGGTAGAAGCACTCCCGTTGGTTCTATTAGGAATTAGAACAGCTTTTAAGGAAGATCTCGGGTTATCGTCCGCTGAGTTAGTGTACGGGGAAACATTACGCCTTCCAGGAGATTTGTTTCTTTCAAGTGAGAGTCAAACATACGACTTGACTGACTATACAGCTCGCCTACGCTCGTTTGTCAATAGGTTGAAACCTGCTCCTGCGTCACGCCACACCAACAAGTGCTCACCTTTTATATTCAAGGATATGTCTACAGCTTCACATGTTTTCCTTCGTGACGACACTGTAGCTGGTTCGCTCAAGCCTGCATATACAGGGCCCCATGAAGTTCTTCAAAGAGGTGACAAAGTATTTAAAATTATGGTCAACGGTAAGGCAGTCACGGTGTCCATAGACAGACTAAAACCAGCCTACATATCACGTGACACACTCACTGACACTCCTATCCCAAACACTTATACTAAGATTCAAACCTCACAAGCTAGCAATACTCAAACATCAAACCCAAACATACCTAATAGCGATAAAAGTATTTTCAGAACCACCAGATCGGGACGTAAAGTACATTTTCCCGACTATTATCGCCCATAGAGCGATATCAGGAGGGGGGGTGGTGTAGCGGAGCTACCAATATATTTAATATTTAAAATATAAATAATAGTAGAATATTAATTACCGTTATATGTATTATGTAACATAAGGCGTCGTTAGCGATGACGCAATCACTCGGCCAACCGGTTCGGTGACCTGCGCGTGCACCGGCCGCCGAGTGGCGCGGCATCTGTCTACTAGTTCGCTTCCGACCGCTAACGACGCCCAACGCTTACCATTTTGTATTCGCTCTCTCATATTTCACGTGCTTTAACTTTTATTTCTATCTTCTCATTGTCTCTCCTTCTGTATTTCTTTGTGTGCCATAATAAACTATTGAGTGTGACCCGGATTTCTTTTCTCTCTCAACGACCACGCTACGCATAAGGACACTGATTGCTTTTTGGCTAGGCACATAGACTTTGATTAGTAATAGGTTAGTGACATCTCTCTTCCCATCACCTTATTACTACATCTTTTTAAGGTGAAATTTTGAAATTTTGGAAATGACTTGGAATTTTGCTTGCATGCATGCCTGACATCTTCTGATAATATTTTACCTAGTTTTTCATTGAGATTATTATGGGCAGCTATTTTCTTAATTGACCAAATGCTTCGATAATCCCGTCTTTTAATTCTTCTACAGTGGTCATTTATTTCTTGTAAACACAATTTTTTACATAACCCCAGAGAAAAAAATCCATTGGGGTTAGATCTGAAGACCGGGCTGGCCATCTGTAAGGTCCGTATCTGCACATCCATTGACTCCAAAACATATTAGTTAGCCGTTCTCTGGTAGCTACTACTGTGTGAGCTGCATATACAGCTAATGATAATTCATCCACGTAGTCGGTTATTGCGCCGCTAAATATTTCTATATACTTCGCCGCATTAAGGGTCTGACCAATGAGTATTAGACCTATAATTGAGTTACCCAGCCCAGACATTTGTTAAAAAACGGTATTGTTCTTTCAGTCAGATTCTACTAGAATCTTGTAAGCTTTTTGCTTGACTTTTTCGAATATTTTATGTATGGTTTAATGGTGTACTTGTTGGTAAGCAGCCATACGGACACTCGTATTAGAATTACGACTGAAGTCTCGTAACATGTTTTCTTCTTTTTTGATGAATACTTCGGTCTGACGTGTGTCTGTGACACACAGGGGACTAAACATCACAAAATCTTTGTACAGCATGTTAAATGATTCGTGGATCTGAAGGACATAGCCGTGTGGCACTAATCGATGTGTATATGCGCCATTATTTAACTTGCACTAAAAATACTAAAAAACGCTACACTAACAAACTTATTAAACACTAACAAAACTAAATAAAACCTTTTCACTATTACTTACATATGTATTTATCACAATCACCGTTCAAATATTCAACTTACTTGATTTTTTTTCTGACTTTTCTTTTTAATCAGATTCATCAAAATATTCACTAGACTGAAGGAAACCTTTCGAATCAGCTGCAACTGGCCTCCTGGACGGTCCAGCCTGATCCCCCGGGCCTGCCGTGCAGAGTTCAACCTATTTCAACCACTCAGCATTTTCAGGTTTCATGAAAGGTGTCAAGGATATAATGTTCCTAATTTTTACGTTCATACTCCTGGCTTTTCTTGCAGTTATTGGTAGCAAAGTGATTTGCCCAGCAGTAGAGACAAGTAGAATTCTCTTTTAAAACGTTACATGAATCCTCATTGTGAGGTTGGGAACACTTGTAACACCTTGGTTTCGACCTACATTGTATTTTGATGTGGCCAAAACAGCAACAATTCATACACTGAATTTTTGTCAATACGGGAAGTGAGGTGTGGTAAGAATATACTTTAGGTGGCAGTACTTGACCACGTAAAGTTAAAACTACTGTATGAGTTGGAACCCAGGTAACATTGCCTTCCAGGGTTTCCAAATGTGAAAAAAAACCATCGTACATAGTAAGCAAATCTTGTATTTTGACTTTCAAACCTCTACATTTTTTATGCATCGATAACGGGCTAAAACCATGATTAAGGCATATTAAACTATTTTTATTAATCAGAAGTAATATAAAAATAAAAAAATAATAAACAAAAACTTATATTACAAAACTTTTACAAACTTATTAACCGACAAATTAATAGCACTGACAACTAATAACAAATTTACAACTTCCTAATATGACCGCGAAAGCCGACCGTCCGAGCAAAAGTGTCGCGCCCATGATCCTTTCTACAGCTCGAAGTCTCGGCACATCGGTGGTGTGATGAGTGGCGTGATCGGTGGCGTGACTGTTGGCCACGCCCTCTTTTTACTCTTTCTCGCATAATACTATTGTATTTAGGACTTTTTACTCAATGAAATAAACTATTGCAAGTTTAAACAAACATTCATTTCAGCTATCAAAACTTAATCCTGAATTTGTATGGTAGTATAATGTATATTCAGTAATCTCTTTGAAGTTAGGTTCGATAACTGATTTACAATAATTATGAGTTTCTGTAACAAATCTACAACTGATTCCTTTAATTAGGACTCAATAAACTCCAATTGATTAAAATTAAATTTGAATATCCATTTCTCTTGTACACACCAACTGAGCTGAATGTAAGAAAAAAATATTTATGAATAAGTCCAAGTCAGGTTTGCCGTTTGGATGGCATCATTCATTAGAAAACAGTATTTAAAAATTTTAAAATCTGTATCCATAATAATACTACATACTACATTGTAACAATATACTAGTACTGTATTGTAGCAATTAAAATTAAGTACTATTGCAGTCTTCAACAATAATACTTAATTTCAATTCTATATTAAAACTGTAATAATACCGAACACTAAATATTATTATTTTTTTAACTTACTGAATTTTACTTTGTTCACTAAATCAAAGAATTATAAAAATAATTTTATATATATTATAAATAGTGTAAACTTTAAGAACCACTGACACTCCACTTACTGCACGCACTGTTCAATTTGATTTATATCCATATATAATTCGTGAATATCAGAAATTGAAATAAAAATATCAGTAAAATAAGTACCCACTGCTATTAATCAGAATACATTTTCAACCACTTAAATATTATTTCATACACTAATCTCTTTCTTAACATCGAGACGAGATTATAAATTATATTACTAAAACATTTATATATTTCTTTCGAATCATAGCTGCCATTTAAAATTACCTATTTATTGCTTCACATTTTTTGAATTAAAAGTTACACTAACGATTACTGAATATGCCTTGTTAATATGAATACCTCAATCTCACTGTCTTATTTCAATACAAATATTGTTAACGCCTTGTCCGTAACAATAAAATCACTCACTATCCAACATATTTTCTAGCACTTCACTTTACTTTCTCAACCTTTTAGGTAGAACTTGCCATTAATTTATAATTATTTATAATAATAATTATTTTATGTACTAATACACTTCCTTATTTAATATCCACTACACTCACGAATCTTATTTTTGGCTCGGAGTACAGCCATTTTATTTCATATCACTGTTGAGTTAAAATAATGTCTGTATTATTTTCAGAAAATAATTATATGACTTTAACGAGTCTCTTCGTTCATCAATTGACATTCAAAATTAAAAATATGATACAGTTCCATGGCCTATTAAAAATATACTAAAATTTTATTCGGTAATACAAAACAACAGTATCTAACAAAAATTCTATTCGCTCGATATGATGCGGGTATACTGATTTACTTATAAATCTCACGCCTTTTATAATAATAAACCGATATACAAGGTGTAGTGTCAGTGCATAGTTTTAAATAAAACTTCATATAAAGATATCCCAGCACCTCCACCATGTCGCCAAATACCCTGGGCGCCGGGTACACAGTTCGTTGGTATTTGTCGAATATAACGAATATAACGATGTATCGCAATTATAATGTAACTGATAAATACACACATATGACTTACTAGTAATGAATATGATCTGATTTATCATACGAGGGTTTGATCCCTCGCTAGTGGCGTCCAACCTCCCCTATAGCCACCCCGAGCCTCGCTAAACTTGTAACTAGTCTGATTTAACTGATTTACGAGTGACTGAACTCACACTTCCGAATACTGAATCTATTACTATGACTTATACCAAATCTCTGAATCTCTCCTACATGTTGCCACCTCAGACTATATATATCTTATTATATAATCTGAGGTTGCCACATGTCTATACTGAATCTCTGAATCTAATTAATGAGCAACAAACGGCTCCCGCGCAACACCACTGAATTATACTGAATCTTTGAATATTCACACATAAACTGAAGTCACTTACTTGGCAAACACGGTGTTGCGCCTGATCTGCCTCGCACGTTTACAGAACACTTTTACTCAGAAGCTCTGACCCGACCTGCCACGGTCGCGTTCCGTACACGTCTGTTTCAAATCGCAATCTATCTTTGAATATTCACACATAAACTGAATTCACTTACTTGGCAAACACGGTGTTGCGCCTGATCTGCCTCGCACGTTTACAGAACACTTTTACTCAGAAGCTCTGACCCGACCTGCCACGGTCGCGTTCCGTACACGTCTGTTTCAAATCGCAATCTATTCTATTTGACAGTCTTCGTTCTACCCTCAAGTTTATAAGAAATAATATTTAAATATTTTATCACTATTTCGCGACTACCCTACGGTATTCGCGACACCCTGTGAAAAGTTTAAGTATTAATAAAAAAAAGAGATAAAATACACGCCGATGAGAAAATATAAGAAACCTACCACAATGTAGATATGTGGGTTCAATTGAGGGTAACTATTCCCTTATTACCGGAACGGATCATATCTTATTTATAGAAAAAGCTGAGGAACGAGAAATAACCAATATTAAAACATGAAACGACCATTCGAACAATTTATACTGAAAAACCAAATATAAATCTTACCGGATAAGATGAATATATTTTATATTAGAATGACATCCCTTTTTATTGAGATTTTTTGATTAATTTAAGTCCGGGCTCACGAAAAACAAAAGAACAGAAAACAATCAAGCCACGATTAGCGTTTAACGCAATCGGAAAATTATTAAGTGTTGAAAATTTGAAAATTGTTTGAAATGAGTTTGAATCACTTCGTATGACTGTGTGGGCGGATAGCAGTCACTTTTTGTTTTTTGTAGGATACTGTAACTAGGATACAATTTTTTACTGGCGCTTCTTATTATTTCATATTGTCGTCGAGTGAGGTCAGCGTCCATGAATATAGAAAGTGCCAATAAAGATGTTAGTTGTTTTTCTTTGTCTTCTTGTACTGTTTTTGTATGCTTTTTTTAACTTTGCACTCTCGTTGGGGAATTCATAATCTGCTTAAGTATACTTGAAGCATCTTTTTTCCAGATGTTTGTAATTTTTTTTTGTGCATCATGTATCAACACATCATTATCTGCTGTAATACGTAAAGTTTCAGGTTTCCTTCTCTGGCTTCTTTCGCTTAGCTCACTGAATGGCTTTGATGGTCGATCTGAACTTTTAGGCTGCGCTCTCGGTATTTCGATAGTAATTTTTAGCCATTCTTGAATGAATGAATGAATGAAAATACTTTAATGCACACAAAATAAATAGATTACATTACTAGACAACAATATAAGATATCATTGCTATGCAAAGGCGGCCTTATCACTATTAGTGATCTCTTACAGGCAACCTTTAACGTAAGAAAAACATCAAAAGTAATGGAGGGGTAGTGCTAGCTTATATACATAGTAGTTACTAATATAAAAATATAATTTAAATAAAAAAAAATAATAATATATATGATATATAATATATATGATATAATATTATAATACATAATATATAAATATAATAATAATAAAATACAATAACCGAAATTTAAATTGTGATGGTAAGATAGTTAATTTTGTAATGATAGATAATATTGTTTTACTAGACTCTTAAATATGTTTAGTGACGGTGAATGCCGTATATCATAAGGTAGTTCATTCCACAGCTCCACACAATTTGCTGTAAACGATTTATTGTACCTTTGTGTATGACATGTAGGATAAATTAATTTGTTATCCCCCTGGGATCGAAGTTCCACCCGAAGAGGCGTATTAGCTGATGTAAAGAAAGAAAAACGTTCTTTTAAATAGGATGGAGAAGAAGCGTGAAAAAGAATACAGTAGAGAAGAGATAGTGCATGAAGATTGCGTCGATGCCGAACAGTTAACCATTCAAGTTTTTTCCGGTATTCTGATATGTGGTCGTATTTTTTTAGACCAAATATAAATCTAATGCAAAGATTTTGTAAGCGTTCTAGTTTATCCAGAAGTTCTTGAGATAGGTCTAAATAACATACGTCAGCATAATCTATTATAGGCAAAATGAGAGAATTTGCTAAGGCAATTTTGGTCTTAATGGGAAGAAAATTTTCCCACTTTTTTAAGCATCCAATAGTAGCAAATACTTTTCGGCTGATATTAGAAACTTGTGACTTCCAGGACATTGAGTTGTCAATCAAAACACCAAGATTTTTGACAGTATCTTCATAAGGTAGTAGAGTACTCTCAAAGAATACCTGAGGCATGTTGTTCAGGGAATGAAGTTTATTAATGAGCTTCAAGCTACCGATAATAGAAAGTTGTGACTTAGCAGGATTTAATGTTAAACCATAAGATTTACTCCATGTACTTATTATGTTTAGGTTAGAATTAATGAGATTAACAGCATGGGCGATATCTTGTATGGGAGTTGTTACATAAATCTGTAAGTCATCAGCATATAAATGGAACGGATTGTCAGCAGATCAGTTACTGTGTTTATAAAAACAGAAAACAGAAGAGGAGAGAGTACTCCACCTTGTGGAACTCCAGCCTGTAGAGCACAAGTGGATGATAACTTATTATTTAGGCGTATACATTGTAGAGTGTAGACGGTTACATAAGTATGAACGGAACCAGGTTACTGCATCAGATGATATATTTATTTGTTCAAGAACAGCAAGAAGTAAATCAAAGTCTACGCTGTTAAATGCATTTGAAAATTCAAGAAGAGCTATAATTGTAACTTTATTATGAAGAAAGAACATTATTATGAAGAAATCTAGCTTCCGTTTTATCAGCTTTTTTCGACCTTTGTTTAAAATCCGACTTAATATGCGAAAACTTGTGCTTCATCGTCTTTAGTTCATCTTCGGAATAGTTTTCGTTGGACAAAATCCAATTTTCCAAGTAATTTAATTTTTTTTCAAAATTAGGCAAATTTTGCTTTTTTATTTTATGAAAAAGTGATCACTACAGGTCACTACTCTAACACCTGAGTGACCAGATGACCCTTAAACAAAATAATTGTCATCTTACATAGTGTAAATTACAAATACATTTTTTTATATTTTTTTCACTGTCTTGGTCTATCATCTATTTCCATAAAAAAGGCGGGTATGGACGGCTAATTAGGACATAATAATTTTGTATAAACTATAACCTGTCGTTATGAGTTAATTTGATAACCGGGAAAAACCCGGAAATACAACAAAAACCTTTTCAAACTTAAAATTGTCAAATAACAATATCCTGTCAAAAATAGAGCTTTATATTTTAAAAATATGTTCTCTTACCTCCTTGATCCATATCCGTAACAATATTTTAAAAGAAGTCAGTAGTCACGAACATATTCTACTTTTTACCAGATGTTATCACACTTACAAAATGTGGAAGATACGTGCAGTTAAACGATAATTAACTTCTAACTAAACAAATGCGCGAATGCATCCGATAAGAGACCATCAAGGGTTGTCTATTGTTCTCTAGTTACTCGAGAACTACTCCTTCCTCGCGCAACTTAATGTACTGTTTATCAACTTCAGCACGGCTTGGCATAGATTTAGATTTCTTGGCATTAATCTCTGGCAGAATACAAAGCATTCAGATTTTTTTCGAGTAGAGCAATCTTTATTTTTCATAGCTTCCTAAGAAGGTTTTGCTCTTTGTTTATCTGCATTATCATTATTTTCGCATTGCTGCAGGCCTATTCCGATGCAATCCAGTTTAGGTACATAACTGAATCGCTAAGATTCGTACCATGAAGTGCCTTTAGATGACTGGCGTTTGAATCGCTCATGGAGCAATGAACGTACGAAATTTGTCTGTGGTCTGCGGTGTGAGAATGAGATGACGCTATACAGTCGTTGCATAAGTCTGTCTCTTTTATTCGAACCATTGTCGTCACGTTCCGAAACTTCGTTGATATGATTTTAGCGTAAAAATACAACAAATACATATTCAAATTGCGCTTTTTAGCGTCAAATTATATACCATTAAGCTATTTATATTACTCATTAAATAATTGTTATTTATATAATTCTTTAAATTACAAATAAAAGGTTTGCTTAGTGGAGTAAAAAACCGCCACGGGCATTTCGCGTTCTATTCCCGCACGCTTCCCCAGAATCATCTCATGTTGGTGGTAAATAGACATAACGGTGACAAGTTTAACGTCCTTTCACGCCACCAAAGCGATGTCTAATTACCGTGGTACCACGCTCCATCCGTTTCGAAATTAAATCTTTTATAGCTTGTGGAATTCCTAGTCTTCTACGGGTCATAGTACCCAACATATACAACTCCGAAAATTTTTTGTTGCAATGTTGCAATACCGGAACGATTTTTCTACCTTTCGGTCGTATCCCCAGGTCGTCAAATTGACATTGTCAACAAAGTGCATAAATTTGTTGATTTGGACGAAACGATTCCGTGTGTTGTGGGGTGTTAGTCAGTTAAGTAGTAGTCATGACAGGTAAAATAAACACGTCCGTTATACTCGAGTTTCCCCACTTTAATAATATGAAAACGGCCAATGCTCAATACATCGATTTAATGCTGAATAAGGACTTAACATAATATACTTACATACTACACACACTACATCATCCCCCAAAGGGTAAAAAAAAAAAAATTATCATATACATTTTTTTTTTTTTTTTATATATATATATACTTATAGTTACTCAATCAAACTAAATAGTTTATCTTATAAGAATACAAATTAAAATTAAAAACTATTTATTCCTTATACAGTTTTGTTCTATTTTTATGAACAGTTACAGTTTTTCCATTCATATTTATTTTTACATTAGGACGCAAATCTTCAATTACAACATACGGTCCTAAGTACAAAGTATCTAATTTACTGCCGGTTTCATTTTTCAATAGCAAGAAATCACCTGGCTTGTAAACAATTGGATTAATTGACTTATCGTAATTATTTTTTCTAGTCTCTTTACTTTTAATTAAATTATTTCTCGCATCATTTTGAGCTTTTTGCAATCGATACTTAAATTCAGATACATAATTATCGAAATTATACAATGGTTCTACTTTTTGACATAAATTACTTGGTATTCTACATAAATGTCCAAAAACTAACTCGTATGGAGTATATTTCGTTTCGCAATGAACAGTAGTATTATATGAAAAACTCCAATATGGTAACCATGAACTCCAAGACGATGGGTGATTATTTGTTTGTATTCGTAAATAAGAACCTAGTACTTTATGTGTACTCTCTAAAGCTCCGATACTTTGATGATGATAGGCTGATGCTATTGTTTGTTTTATATTCAAAAGGTTACACAACTCTGAAATTACTTTAGAAACAAATTCCGTACCTCTATCACTAGCTATTTCTGTTGGAATTCCGTACCGTAAAGTAAAATTTTCAGCAAAAATTTTAGCTACTTCTGTAGTTGTTTTGGTTTTTAAAGGGTAAGCTTCGACATATTTACTCAACTCGCATTGTAGTGTTAAGATATAGCAAAAACCACTATCGTCCCTATCAATAGGACCAACTATATCCAAAAAAAGTTTTTCAAATGATGATGATGCTGTTGTTGTGATAGACAATGGTTCTTTATGAATTTTTGTGTATTTCTGTTTTTGACACTGAGTACATTTACCTACATAAATCTTTACGTCTTTTTCTAATGAAGGCCAGTAATAATATTTTTTAATATTATTTAGCATTCTTCTCACACCTACATGACCACTACTAGGTAATAAATGAAAATCATTCATTATCACTTTCTTTTCGTCACCTGTGAATATTCTTTGTACGTCTTTTACAATACATATTCTAGGTAAATTCTTTTCTTTATTTCTAGAAATATATTTAGCTAACCATTCAATAAATTCTTTATTTTTACGCGTTTTCATTAATATTATTTCTTTTATTTCTAAGTCCTTGCACAAAATTGCCAGTTCTTTCAATAAATCGTCTCGCGAGTATACTGATAAAGAAGATTGGCTTGCAAATATAGTATTCTTACTCTTACAATAACATAAATTTTTTTTACTTGAAATAAGCATGCTTTCATCTCGATTTTTTAATATACTGCGCAGTTTCTGGTCAGGTAAAATAATAAACTCTACATCTGAATCGCATTTCTTAAGTACTTCAGCAATTTTAGGTTGATCAGTCCTACAATCACTAGAAGTAGAAGAATTACTAATCTTGCTCTCATTCTTTCTCGCTTGCGCTCGAGTTAACACACACACCATCTTACTATTCATTTGTTTTAACTCATCTGATGTTATAATTATCCTAGACAAGGCATCTGCCACCACATTATCTCTACCCCTAACATACTCTACTTTAAAGTCATACTCCTCTAATAAAAGTCTAAACTTTGTCAAACGACTCGATGGATTAGTCATATTAAATAAATATAACAACGGTTTATGATCTGTTCTAATAACAAATCTTTTGCCATATAAATAAGGTCTAAAATATTTAATCGACCATACAATGGCTAATAGCTCCTTTTCAATTGTCGCATAATTCAATTCAGCTTTATTCAAACCTCGACTCGCGAATGCAATCGGTTTCTCGTTACCATTACATAGTACGCTCCCTATAGCAAAACCTGAACTATCAGTTTGTAAAATAAACTCGTTTTTTGATGAAAAATCTGGATAATCCAATACAGGTGGATTAGAAAGTAATTTTTTAAGGCGCTCAAACGCGTTGTTACATTCCGGTGTCCATTCGAATTTAACATTTTTTCGACATAATTTATTCAATGGTAAAACTATTTCACCAAAGTTACGAATAAATTTACGGTAATAATTACTAAATGCAACAAAGCGCTTGACGTCATCCGCACATTCCGGTGTCGGGTAGCGTTCAATTACGCGAATCTTTTCAGGGTCCGGTAACATGCCTTCCGCGGATATCACATGTCCTAAGTAAAGTATTTGTCTTTTTAAGAATTCACATTTTAATGGATTTAATTTTAAATTTACTTTTCGTAATCTTGAAAATACAGTCATTAAGTTTTTATTATGTTCGATTAGATTTCTACCGAAAATTATTAAATCGTCCATATAAACAATACATTTTTCATAGTTAAGGCCTGACATTGCTATAGTCATTAATCTACTGAAAGCTGAAGGGCTGATTTTTAACCCCATAGGTAACCTACACATTTGAAACTGTCCCATGCCGGTAGTGAAAGCTGTGTATTTTCTTGACTCATCTTTTAAACTACATTGATAATAACTTTGGCTTAAATCGCAATGGCTAAAATAAAAAGCTCCCGATAAGGAATCTAATATATCTGTTATATTAGGCAGTGGAAACTTATCATCCTGTATCCTTTCATTTAATTGCCTATAATCGACTACTACTCTCCACTGACGTTTCCCGTTTTTATCTTCCTTTTTAGGTACTAACAACAACGGACTGGACCACTCACTACTCGTTTTTTCTATTATCTCATTTTCTAACATCTCATTAATTTGTTTATTAAGTTCGTCTTTTTGTGAAAATGGTATTCTATATTGTTTTTTATAAACAGGCGTTACATTATCCTTTAAATGTATAGATTGCTCATAAATATTTGTTACTGTGAGTTTGTCACCTGGTAAATGAAAAATATCAGAATATTTTGCACATATCTGTTCAATTGACATTTGTTCGTCTTTTCCGAGGTATGAATGTAAATTAAGCATAGAAAATAACTTTCGCACTCGTTCCACACTTACATTTGGTCTTTCAAACTTACAAAAGTCGTAGTTTTGTAATGAATCTATTTCTAGCTCATTTATACTCAATGTTACTTCCTCATCCGTCGTATTCAAAAGTCTTATGGGTATTTTACCGTTTCTTGGCCTAGCTATTACACTTGCTAGAAAAATTCCTTGCCTTATCTCTTTTGGATATATGACACAATCATAATTAACGTGTGTAGGTAAATATTTTATTACCTCACATCGCGGTCCGATTGTTAAATTATGATTATAGTAATGCATTGGTAAGGATACCTTATTCCGACCTACTCTTAAAGATAGTACATCTGTATTATAATCTATGACACCTTTATTTATTTTTAAAAAATCTTGACCTAATATACCTATAGCTTTACATGGTAAATTCCTAAATACGTAGAACTTATGACTAAAATTAAATCCTTCCCATTCTAATGTCAAATAGACAAAACCTTCGGATTTCAAACTACCACCTACGCCATTTATACTTAATTCACTCTTATGTAAAGTTACGTTAGTTAAGCTTAATAATAATTCATATTTAATCGCTGATAAAGAGGCCCCTGTATCTACTAATAATTCTAATTCTAAATTATTTATTTTAAAATTAACCCAATTAATGCTGTCACAAGCTAAAATCTGATTAGGCACGAAAAAACTGACTTAAATTATCGTTTTCCTCACCTTGGTCATTCGAAGTAAAATGATTTAAAGTTCTATCATTAGAATTATTCACATTATTATTACGTTTACCGCGATAATTATGGACATACCTCGATGCACCGCGATTTGCAGAGTAAGCGCGTCCCGCTGCACCGTAACTCGACGCTCCGCGTGAACCGCTTCCGCGCCACGTGCTTTGCTGTCGGTATTGCGACATCGGTCGATTTGAATAATATGTCGAAAAATTTCGACCACGATATCCACGATAGCTGTAGTTAAAATTATTACTACGCCTATTCCTACGATTATTATTATACGAGAAAATCTGATCCTTGTGGTTCAAAGATGAGCCACACTCATCCTCCGCGACTCTGATGGCATCTTTTAAAGAAGTTAAATTACGCGACGCAATTATGGTACTTACTCGTTGGCTTTTTAATCCATCCGAAAAACACTTAATGGCATTTTTCTCATTTAGAGGCTGCAACACCTTATACTTAGTTTGATCCCCGTTAGCCTGGGAAATTGTTAAATCCACAAACAACTTTTCTACTTCATCTCCATATTCCTGAACAGACTTATCACCCTGCTTTACTTTTTGTAACTTCGATTGCAAGGCTGTATCCGATTTTCGAGTGAGCAAATGTGTACGCATATCTTTTAAAAGTAAATTAATAGAACTATAAGAACTTTCTAAACGCATTTTTGCTCCGCTGGATAATCTACTTTTTAAAACAAAATTTATTAACAGCTTTTTATCCTCATCTAAGAGCATCGAATCATACAACTCTATTGAGTCAATAAGATCATTCGTAATTTGTTCGTCATCGGTCATTTTAGGCAAGAGGCTAACTGCCGTTTTTAAACTAAACTTTTCTCCAGACATGTTTTCTATCTCTGACTGACCACTACTACACGAATCAAATTTCTCCTCAAATGATATTATTTTATAATAAGTCTCGTCAATAGAAGCGCATAATAAAATGCATTTCTTAGAAACGTCAGTCGGTAAGCACTTCAATATATCTTTAAATTTTTTATAAATTGCCTTTGCCTCAGAAACCTTTTTTTCAAAATTACTACCTACTCTCCTACTAGGACCTAATTTAATTATATTTTCCTTAAGATATTTCAACTGTTCAAATATAGTAGTTAACTCTAATTCTATTGACATAATCAGAAAAACTTAGTGATTAAAAGCTAATAACAATATTTTAAAGAAATTAATTTTAAAGAATTAACAAATTTAAAGAAAACTTATGTTATTTTTAAAGTCCATAATAGTTTGATATTGTCAATAACATACCGTATAACTACGCACTCACGCACTTTAGGACTATAACACTTTATACTTGCGGCTCGATGTCGTCGCAGCGGTCACGGGCATCTCGGCCACGGCGGCGGTAGCTTACGCGCGACAGGATACGCTCCAAGGCCGCACTCCTCAGCTCCTTCTGGATCCACTGTTTATGGCACCTCTTGTATAAATAGTAGACTCCAATCAGCACCCCCACAATAATGAAACCGCAGATAATTGATAGAAGAATATTATTAGACTTCATGTGCGCCAGGGTTGCTTCTCCGTGATTGTCGCCACCAGACGATGTTTGCGCGATGATAACTTGTTCTTTAACATCCTCTTTACTTTGACCTTTCCCCATGTTCAAATAAGGGTATCGAATGAAGAGAGATATTGAAGAAAAAAAAAATGATGATTCCGCCAGTTCTATGGCAGGGTCGCCATGTGTTGTGGGGTGTTAGTCAGTTAAGTAGTAGTCATGACAGGTAAAATAAACACGTCCGTTATACTCGAGTTTCCCCACTTTAATAATATGAAAACGGCCAATGCTCAATACATCGATTTAATGCTGAATAAGGACTTAACATAATATACTTACATACTACACACACTACATCCGCGACATGAACCGCCTAAACGTAGGCATCCGCAGATACCCAGTGTCCCAATACTCGTGTATCCGTACGCGGTGGCAAGAAGACATCAAAATAAGCAGGGCGAAATATCGGTACATTTCATCAACCGTGACTTCGGTCCAGGAATCCAAGTAGCTTAGAATTCCTGTGCCAAAGTCAGGGTCAGAAAGCTGACTAATAAATCGCCATGCGTATCTATTTGTCTCCGTGACCACTTGCGCCATAAACTCGCGATACCAATACTAATAAATAACAATAAATAAAAAACGTTTACTGGATCGGTACAGTAAAATGTTGGATCGGGATCGCGATTATAAGATTCCTTCTGGCCAGTGAAGGATGTTGGGTCATCCGACCAGAGGAAAGTACCTGAATCCATCTTTATATCCCTCTCCTCTACCTCTAGCTCTGCCTGCACCACGGGGAGTCAAGTCTCTATGTACACAATGCAAACTTTGGGCAAAAGGAACGAAACAGAGACAACGATATACGCTAGACAGAGAAATCACTATAGGTATTAAAAAAACTTGAAATTACAAAAGGCTGTATGGACTATAGCCCTTTGCCTTTCCCTATTGGGGATAAATTTAAAAAACAAACAATTGAAATTTGAAATTACAATTTACAAAACTGTCAAAACAAATATGGTGGCTCATCGGACGCGTTCGATAGACATTGTATTTGTTTGAAGTTTTTCTTTAGTTTAATATATTCAATATTGTGCCTGAAGATTTTTCTGAGATAGAGACTCATTTTTTAGTATTATTTTTGTGTTAGTTATTTTTTGTGCCTGACCTTTATTTTGTGTACTTACTACGTGTGTCTGTGCATTTTTTGTTAAAATGTCACGCCATACGCTCTATGAACTTAAAAGAAAGTGTGCTAATACGTCTAGCGTCCTTTCTAGTCACCACGTGCTTTTCCTTCTTTCGCCTTGTGAGTACTAATTTATCCAGACCCCCGATCCCGAACGAGCCCCCAAAATGTGTAGGGTCCGGGGATGGAAATTAGTACACGTTTTGGTTGTAATAAGTTTAATTCTAATCTCACTGAATTTTAATTAAAAGCAACTATCTTTAAACCGTCCTTTCCGTCGTCGTTCTCGCATCGTAATGTATCGTAATGCCACACTCTCTTGTTTACTCGCTCACGTTCATACACCCATCTCACTCACACAACCTCTATACCTTACTCATCCTACATGTATTTGCTTAAAACGACACTGTATTTTAACAAATAGACAGTTTATTGAGGAAGCTTCTAAAAAGGCAAGAATCGAAAAATAAAAATTTTAAAAAACGCTTACAACTTCGTTTTATTTAAAATATACCTCCTTATATATGTATAAATCATGAAAACAAAGCGAAATTCAGGTCATTTTATTTAAAATACCGGAAATTCTTTGTTTTTATGATACATCGCTAGACTAAAATTAAAAATAATCGTGGGGTCAAAAACTGGCGCGCTAGTGTCCTAAGCTGTTGGCATTTTTTTTGTATGAAGTCTCCATTCTTCCCGTCAGTGGTATATGTGTCCTGTGGCCTGCACACGCAGCAACGACAGGTCTTCGACGATGCCGTCGTCCACCTCGTCGTCGCTGTTTTTATCCTCGACCTCGTCGTCGCCACTGCTACCAGAATCATGTGTGACGTAAATATCTTCGTCCAGCAACTGCAGCGACCGCCGACATCGCTTCGGGGAATGACGTCTCTTACGTCCTTGCGATGTCGACGGCGATGCCACCTCGGGTGTTCAAGGAGGCATCCAAGGCTAAAAAGAACATAGCGCATTACAATATTTTTACAGAGATATTTTATACTTGTGTCGATGAACAGCAAAAGTGGAAAAATCCGTTAAAGATCTAAATCTACTGTGGATATTACCATTTTTGATACAATTCGTCATGATGCATCATTATTAGGGTTGTCACTAAGAATTTTAACAACAATAGTTTGAAATTAAAATTTCTCGAAAACTTAAATAAATAGATCTATTCTTTGCAATTTTTTGCGAAAATCAAACAAAATCAATAAATTAGATGAATTTTATTATTTACAAAACATTCTACGAAAATCAAACAAAATCAATCACCTCTTCCATCTCTTGACCATGACAATTCTCAATTTCTCCCTGGGGTAAATTATTGTCCCTTTCTAATAAATTTTTAAAAAAGATTAAGTCATCTATACTTTTCCATTCGTCACCGTAGTGTTTTTTTTAAAGATTTTGGACATCAGTCAATTTTGCCTGGGCTACAGAAACTCTACAAGGCAAACGTTCTGGCTGTAATTGCGTTATTCTTTTACCACGGGCTAAAATACTTTTAGATGTTCCAGTGTCACTATTGTATGAGATTTCTCCTCTCACCAACATATTTGTGGACGTCCTCGACCGTTTTATTATGATTCTCTTCACTGTACTGATTTTGAAATGCAGTTTATCTGGTTTTATTTGAACATTTTCTGTAGCAGTGCGCCAATCAAAGACGGGTACTTCAGTGCCCAGATGGCGTATTGTCTCATGTTCAGATATGAGATCTATATACTCTTGAGGGTTTGTTATATTTTCACGAGCACGGCATTTTTTTTTCGATGTAGGCAAAAACCCGATCTGGAGGCATAAATGAATGACTGGGTATATCAGCTCTACTCGTTTGATATGTCCGGGAGCTGTACTGAACCACTTCATTAACATACTGTCGCGGAATATAGTGCGAACTCGTCATAATAGCACGCTTGTACCATGCCTTACAACAGCGAATGTCAATTTCTAACTTTTGACAATTAGATAACAAGAACAGTTTATTACAAATTTTAATGTGACAGAAAGAGATAACGCATTTTCAGGAACAATTTGGAAGTTACTAGAAACATTTTGAATTTTCGATACTAGAATGTTCTAAATTTACGCATATAAAAAGGCCGGCAGTGTGTCGAGAGTTCAGTTGACGTTCGGAGTTAAGTGAAGCTTACGAAGAGATACGAAATAGCGGAAAAGTGAAGAAAAGTACAGTGAATTATTAAAAGTGGTGGATTATAGTGCTCAGAGACTAAATTAAACTAGTGCTGTGTACAGACTGCGCGTGTAAATAAAACATCTTTAGTGCGAGAGCGCTTTTAATTTCCGATCCCGAACCCGTAGTACGTAACAATTGGTGTCAGAAGTGGGATCGGAAATGCCGTTAGTACCGAGGCACGAGAAGGAAGGAGTCACTACACGCGCAATGGCGGAACAGCAAAGGGAAAATTCTGGCCCTAGTACATCGAGTGGAGAGTCCGCGGCTCAACAGAGTACCACCCCAGACATGAACGCCCTTTTGCAACAAATGGCGTTCATGATGCAAGAACAAACGCGCCGCGAGGAAGAACGTGCACGCCGCCAGGAGGAACAGCTGCGCGCACTCCAAGAAGAGCAGGCTCGCCGCCAGGAGGAACAGATGCGCACACTCCAAGAAGAGCAGGCTCGCCGCCAAGAGGAGCGGACTCGCCGCGAAGAAGAACGTGTACGCCGCCAGGAGGAACAGCTGCGCACACTCCGAGAAGAGCAGGCTCGCCGCCAAGAGGAGCAGACTCGCCGCGAGGAAGAACGTGTACGCCGCCAGGAGGAACAGCTGCGCGCACTTCAAGAGGGCATTCACAAAGATGTCATAGCCGTTCTTCAACAGAATACGGAAAGGGTGGAAGCCGTTGAAAGAGAAGTTGAGGGTATAAAGTCGACACTCGTCACACACGGTGAAGCTTTAGAGGAGTACGACTCAAAACTCTCTAAAATGGAGAAAAGGATGGATTACTTGGAAACTCACAAATTACCGCGTAGTGCCGACATTAGCTCATCATCAACAAAGAGCTTTAAAGCCCCTTACTTCGACGGCAAAACTTCTTGGGCTGCTTTTAAGATCCAGTTTGAGACTGTCAAGGAGACGAGTGGATGGACAGATGATGAAGCCCGATCTGCCCTTACCATCGCACTTAGAGAGGAGGCTCTGAATGTATTGGAGGCGCTTTGTGCTAGTGACCCTGGCAGGAAGACCACATACAGTGAGCTACTTAACGCTTTAGAGTCGCGGTATGGTGATAGTCATCTGGAGCACGTGTACAGAGCTCAAATTAAAGACCGTACACAAAAAGCCAATGAAACCCTGCAGCAGTGGTCCGTAGAAATTGAGAGGCTCGTACGGAAGGCATATCAATCCTCGCCAGCTACCATAGAAACCATTCTTCTGCAGGCTTTTGTGGACGGGATTCGCGACTCGGAGGTACGTGCCGCTGTACGCCTAAGACACCATACAAGTCTCAGGGAAGCTGTCGCTCATGCTCTAGAGATTGAAGCTGTGCGTCATGACTCTAGACCTTGGAGGGTGCAGGAAGCTACCACGGGAGGATTAACCACCCGGAGACGTCTTTTCAACCCAAGGTGCTACGAGTGTGGTGAGCGGGGCCATCTTCTGCCCTAAAAGGAAGAATGGTCGACTATACTCAGATTTTGGTGTACCAACCTGCGATCAAGTAAGAGGAGAATTGATCTCAGCCAGAGCTAGGAGGTGGGCGCTGGCCGGGGGATCTACAACCCCACCCATAGAAGTAAAACAGGCAATAGATGGAAACACTTTGGTTATACATGGCGCTATTAATGGAGTGACATGTAAACTGACACTGGATACCGGAGCTTCGCGAACTGTCATTAATAACCGAAAGCTGAAACACATTGCGGACAATAATTTGCAAGATAGGAGGCACATCAACCTTATGACAGCCACTGGTCAGCGCATACCTGTTTGGGGGGAAAGAAAAATTGCTATAAAAATTGGGGACAACGTCTATTGGCATAACGCAATAGTTGCAGATATCGTGGATGATTGCATCATTGGATTAGACTTTCTTCAAAATTACCAGTGTACGATTGACATGAAATATGGAGTTTTAAAGTGCAGAAATAGAGAAGTACCGATAAGTGGTGGAGTTCAGGGGAAAGTTTGTTGCTTAAGAGACACCGCTCTTCCACCAAGATCACAGACTCTAGTACCTGTCGCTTTACCTCAGAACAAGTCAGGTAGACAATGGTGCTGCGCTATCATAGAGAAGTATGAAGATGAGAGCTCGTGGATCCCAGCAAGAGTTGTAGTAGGTAAAACTTCGACATCCATGGTTCCAGTGCTGAACACCAGTGACGCTACGCAAACTATTCAGAGAGGGGAAGTTGTGGGGACTTGCGAAGAGATAGCCTGGTTAAGTAGATGCCAACAGAATGAGAAGGTGCTTAACAAGGATAAAGAGCAAGCAATGAAACTCTTAGAAGACTGCAAAGAGCATCTCACAAGTTCACAGAAGACGAAAGCTGAAAATTTACTTTACGAATATTCAGATTTGTTCTCGAAACATGACGGCGATATTGGAAGAACCGGTTTGGTGAAGCACAAAATTAATACTGGTGACATAGTGCCTATTCGACAACGACCAAGACGAATTCCATGGGCTAAGGAGAAAGAGGTTGACGACATGATCCAAGACATGAGAAAGAATAACATCATCGAACAATCTACTAGTCCTTGGTGTTCTCCAGTAGTACTTGTAAGGAAGAAGGATGGATCTACAAGGTTTTGCATCGATTACCGCAGACTCAACGATGTAACCAAAAAGGACAGTTATCCCCTGCCTCGAATCGACGACACCTTGGACACTCTCAGTGGTATGAAATGGTTTTCAACTCTCGATTTGAAGAGTGGCTATTGGCAAGTAGACATGGACCCCGTGGATAAGGAGAAAACTGCGTTTTCAACTGGAAAAGGGTTGTGGCAGTTTAAGGTTATGCCGTTCGGGTTATGCCATGCACCAGCAACATTCGAGAGGTTGATGGAACGTGTACTCGCTGGATTACTAGGAGCAGCCTGCCTTGTTTACCTAGATGACATCATTATTGTGGGACGTGACTTCGAAGACCATCTTAAGAAACTCGAAGCAGTATTTGATAAACTAAGGGAAGCAAATTTAAAGTTAAGTCCAAAGAAGTGCTCGTTGTTTAGGAGACAAGTGAATTACCTTGGACATGTAGTCTCGGAAAACGGAGTGGAAACGGACCCTAGCAAAATCACCGCTGTGAAAGATTGGCCGACCCCTAAGGACAAAACGCAAGTGAGAGCATTTCTGGGATTGTGCTCTTACTATAGAAGATTTGTAAAAGGCTTCTCTGACATCGCCAAACCACTTCATAAACTGACCGAAGAGAAGAGACCCTTCGTATGGGACAATAATTGTGAATCGGCCTTTCAAGAACTGAAGAAACATCTTTGCCAAACACCGGTCCTTGGGTATCCAGACACAAAGGGAGAGTTTATTGTCGACACTGATGCCAGCAATATCGGTATTGGAGGTGTATTGTCCCAGCGGAAGGGTGATCAGGAGGTGGTAATCGCATATTTCAGTAAGTCACTCTCTAAACCGGAAAAGAATTATTGCGTTACTCGAAGAGAGCTACTTGCTGTAGTGAAAACTTTACAACATTTTAAGAAATACTTGCTAGGACGCAAATTTTTGGTAAGAACCGATCACGCTGCCCTGAAATGGTTATTGGAATTCAAGGACCCCGAAGGACAGGTAGCACGATGGATTGAACAACTTCAAGAATTCCAGTTTGATATAGAACATCGAGGGGGTAAAAATCACAGCAACGCCGATGCTCTATCTAGAAGACCCTGTGAAGACGACTGCAAGCACTGTCAAAGACAAGAGGCGAAGGAATTAGAATCAATTAAAATTATTAGAACAGACTCGTTAGATGAACGTTGGAGTGATGAAGCCATGAAGAGAGCTCAAGAAGAAGACCGAGATATACGACCTATCATGGAATGGTTAAGTAGTGGTAGGCCAAAACCTAAGTGGACTGACATAGCACAGTACAGTACCGCTACGAAAAGTTTGTGGGCACAATGGGACAGTTTGTTATTACACAACGGAGTATTGTGCCGCAAATGGGAGAGGACACGTGGAAATGATAGCCATCTCCAACTAGTGGTACCTAAAATAAAAGTATCCGAGATACTTCGAGCCTACCATGATGGTTCTTCTGGTGGACACTTAGGGGTAAGGAGAACGTTAATCAAGATAAAGGAGCGATTTTACTGGCTGCATTGTCGAGATGATGTTGAGGACTGGTGTCGGAAATGCGTGCAATGTGCCTCTGTCAAAGGCCCGCAGACCAGAAGCCGAGGAGCAATGAAATTATACAACGTTGGGGCACCTTGGGAGAGAATCGCATTAGACGTAGCAGGACCATTCCCGATTACTAACTCCGGTAACCGATACATTTTAGTTGTGATGGACTATTTTACAAAATGGCCTGAGGCATTCGCCATTCCAAATCAAGAAGCAGTAACTATCGCAAATACTTTGGTAAAAGATGTATTTTGAAGATTCGGCGTTCCGTTAGAAATGCACAGTGATCAAGGAAGAAACTTTGAATCGCATATATTTCAGGAAGTATGTAAAATCATGGGGGTGCACAAGACTCGAACGACACCACATCATCCGCAGTCAGATGGAATGGTTGAAAGGTTTAACCAGACTTTGGAACGCCATCTAGCTAAGGTTGTGGATAAACATCAAAAGGATTGGGACGAGTTTTTATCACTGTTCCTGCTATCTTACCGGACTGCTGTACACGAAAGCATTACCATAACACCTGCTTTTGCAAATTTCGGAAGAGAATTACGGCTACCAGCGGATCTATTAAGTGGTTGCCCGCCGGATACTCCTAGTTGCATCACCGAATATGGCAGCGAACTAAGAGCAAAAATGACTAGTGTCTATGAGCAGATACGAGATGCAGGGCTACAAGCAAGTGAACGCATGAAAACTCGTTATGACCGGAAGACGACAGGAACGAACTTCGAGGAAGGCTCATTGGTATGGCTGCATAACCCAGTGAGACGAAAGGGTAAATCGCCAAAGTTACAACCCAGTTGGGAGGGGCCTTACAAGGTTATAACGAAAATTAACGACGTCACTTTCCGAATTCAACGTACATCTAGAAGCCCGGCTAAAATCGTGCATGTGGACCGATTAGCCAAATATCACGGCAACAACGATGCTCGAGACGAGCATGTCTTAGGAGGGGGTAGTGTCGCGGAATATAGTGCGAACTCGTCATAATAGCACGCTTGTACCATGCCTTACAACAGCGAATGTCAATTTCTAACTTTTGACAATTAGATAACAAGAACAGTTTATTACAAATTTTAATGTGACAGAAAGAGATAACGCATTTTCAGGAACAATTTGGAAGTTACTAGAAACATTTTGAATTTTCGATACTAGAATGTTCTAAATTTACGCATATAAAAAGGCCGGCAGTGTGTCGAGAGTTCAGTTGACGTTCGGAGTTAAGTGAAGCTTACGAAGAGATACGAAATAGCGGAAAAGTGAAGAAAAGTACAGTGAATTATTAAAAGTGGTGGATTATAGTGCTCAGAGACTAAATTAAACTAGTGCTGTGTACAGACTGCGCGTGTAAATAAAACATCTTTAGTGCGAGAGCGCTTTTAATTTCCGATCCCGAACCCGTAGTACGTAACAATACTAACCATCATTCTGTTTTTATTTTGGCCCGCGCAGCCGTCAGCCATAAGCCGAACGGTTTTAATGCCATTCAGATCCAGTAAACATAACGCATGGTGCAAAGCACTACATATCTCATTAGATGACTTTGCTGCAACATCTTCCGTCCACAAATATGCAAAAACATTTTCTTTATTTAAAGAAGTCCGTGATGAGCCCTCAACTACAGTAAAGTTGAAAAGGTAGATTTGTCGGGAATAATATGTCGCCTGGTCAGGAATTTTCGGCATGGGTAGATTTTTCTGGCAATCGAATGAAAGGGTTAGAAGTCCTTCTTTTTCCTCCTTTAAATAATTAAAAAAAGCTTTTGCCCGCAGCTTATGTATTCTTTTTTAAACCATGTACTCTTGTTTTTTACCATCATTTATTTCTATTTTAATGTTTTCTGATAGTTGTAGACAAGTAGAACAAACATCTTGCCGAACAGCACCGAAACCAATGTTAAAAGAAGTGTTAAACACTTTTCTAAAATAAGACACCGTTACCGAATATCTCGGCAAGGATTGGTCATTATACATTGCGTGCATTCTTTTATTAGACAAGTCGGGAGCCAAATATACACGGTGACGGTCTTTTCCACGACAGTAATGCGTTTCTAAAGGTGTAAAAGACTGAATAAATTTTTCAACTGCTTCTTTTCGTGATGCGAATATGAATGTTTTTCTATCACCTCCTCGTAATTCTTTTGCCATTCCACCTGAGCGCATATGTCTTTTAAGTACTCCCTGTACTCGTCCTTTCTTTAGTTTCAATATGCCCAGAAATCATTTTAAACAAACTGGTACCATCGTATTTTTCGGATGCTTGCGTACTAAATATCTTGTTGAAAATTCTTTGGCATTGCGTGTTCCTTTTGTAGGACTCTTTCTTTTAATTTTTATACATAGGCAATATTTCAAAATGAAGTTATCTTGATGTATTTTTGACGGGTTTTCATAAAATAATTTATGAAACCAAAACATATCTCCTGTTGTTAAAGAACTGCATTTGTATGTTTTAGAATTTTGGTGACAGTTCGGTTTTATTGGTAAGGAAGTAGCTGAATATCTGTAAATATAAAAAAAAACATACCTAGTCAGCTACTAACAAAATCGACATAATATTGTAGGAACTTTTAGAAAAAAAAATATAATTTTGTTCTAATAAATAAACTAACCTAATTAAAAAAATGTTAGTCAAAGGGTTTTATAATATTCAAACTTTTTGTTCGACTTGGCGGGGGCACTGCGATGCCCTCAGTACCGTGTATTTTGTATTGTACAGGGAACTTAATGTGATGTTTACTTATATGTAGTTTCTGCTTCTCCTTGCAACGTTTCGATAAATTTGGATTTCGTAATCGCTTTCTGGCTTTGTCTGGCGCAACTTTTTGTATACCACTCATTATTTTACGTATTATTTATCAATTAAAATCAATAATAGCTGAAGAGCTGCAGTGTATAGTCTCGTTTTTTATTGACACTGACCGCCATGTTAGACGCGTCATGCCCTGTGATTGGCTGTCGCGGATATTACCACTTTTGATTTATACAGCAAAATTTCGTCTTATCATGACGGTAAGATTTTTAGCATCTTGTGATAGCTACAGAAGTCTACACTATCTGTTTAAAGTCTCCAAAGCATCTATATCAGAAATTATAAGGGAAGTCTCTAGAGCTCTTAATGAAGTTCTAAAAGATGAAGTAAAGGTAGTTATATTTTTAAGGTTTTTTATTGACAAAATAAATACAAATCACCACAAATTACTGAACTAAAATAAAGATATCAAAGACAAAAATCAGACACTGACAATAAAAACAATGACAATTAATTATATATTAGGTTCATTCATGGTTCACTTGTTTCATTAGATCCAAATGTTTCAAATGAATTTCCTAATGCAAATTGCATAATATTAGGTTTAGTCTTCACTGCCGCCTATGCTTAAACCTGACGGATCGCTTGCTTTTACCGCATCTGAGAAGGCGAATCTACTTGCCTCTCAGTTCGCCAATTACTCTGTTCTTGACGCTGGAGATGCCCGCCCCCCTCTGATCCCCACTTGCGACTCAATAATGCCTGAGCCACGAATCCATCAAAAGGAGGTCCTCAAAACACTCCGGTCTCTCGATACAAATAAAGCCAGCGGTCCTGATGGAATCCCAGCAATAGTCTTGCGGAATTGTGCTCCTGAACTATCCCCTGTTTTGACTCGCCTGTATCGTCTCTCTCTCAGTAAATCTCGAGTTCCTAAATCCTGGAAGCTAGCAAATGTACAACCTATACCCAAAAAAGGTACTCGTGCTGACCCGGCGAACTACAGACCCATCGCTATCACCTCCTTGCTTTGTAAGACATTGGAGCGCGTTTTAAATACCAAGCTCCTGGCATACCTGGAGTCTAACGATCTTCTCTCAGACCGTCAATATGGTTTCCGTCAAAAACCGTCAGCTGGTGATCTACTCGTGTATGCCACACACATTTGGGGTGAAGCTGTTGAGAAACACGGAGAGGCCCTCGCTGTCTCTCTTGATATCTCCAAAGCTTTCGACCGGGTCTGGCATGCCAGCCTTCTCAGTAAGCTGCCGGCTTATGGTCTTCCATCTAGCCTATGCGAATGGATATCTGACTTCTTGAGTGAGCGGTGCTTCCGAGTAGTCATTGACGGCTGCTCTTCTGACCTCAGAAGCATTAATGCCGGAGTTCCTCAAGGGTCTGTTCTCTCCGCTACGCTCTTTTTGCTGCACATCAATGACCTGCTGACACCTGGCATCCTGGGGTATGCAGATGACAGCACTGTAACGGAGAGATATATGTCCAGTCCGCGCACAAACAGCACCGAGACTAACGAACTAAGAGAGGCAATGGTTGAACGTGTGAACACCGTCCTTAATGAAGTTTCAAATTGGGGTTTCGCCAATTTGGTGGAGTTCAACGCTACAAAAACACAGGCGTGTCTGCTCTCTGCTAAACGAAGCCCTTTCACCTTAGCTCCCACCTTCCGGAATGTATCCATACCAATCAACGACCACATTGATCTGCTTGGTCTCGATATCTCGGCCACTATAAACTTCGGAAGAGCCATTGAAGCGAAAGCCAAGACTGCCGCCAAAAAACTAGGCATTCTTAATAAGGTCAAGCGGTACATTACGCCACAACAACTGCTTACATTATATCAAGCACAGGTTAGGTCGTGCATGGAGTACTGCAGTCACCTTTTCGATGGCTCCGCCAAGTATCAACTTGCAGCACTAGACGCTGTAGATCGACGGGCTAGGAAACTCATCGGCAAGGACTCACCACTGTTGGCCAAGCTCCAAAGCCTTGATCACCGTCGTAAGGTCGCTGGCCTATCGGTGTTTTATAGGATATATTTTGGGGAGTGTTCCCAGGAGCTCTTCGACCTTGTTCCCCCTTCACCTTTTTACAACCGCACTGCAAGACACCGGGAAAGCTTCCATCCCTATATCGTTCATATACCATCCACGCGCTCGAAACGGTTTAAGTCTTCATTTCTAATTCGCACAGCCAGGGTCTGGAATGCTTTACCGAGATCTGTGTTTCCTAACACCTACAATCTGGGTATCTTTAAAAAAAGAGTGAATAGGCATTTTCTGGGCATGCGCGTCCCACCTTAGGCCACATCATTACTGTCCATCAGGTGTGATAGTGGTCAAGCGTGTGCCTATAATGTATAAAAAAAAAAAAAAGTCTGGATTGAGTCCGTATTTGTGGATTGTGTGTGTGTTTGCGGATTGAACATACGGAGATTGGACTGAATAAATGTCTGACTGGATTAAGTGTGTGTTTGCAGACTGAAAAGATGGGGGTTGGATTGAGTGTGCGTTTGCAGATTGAAAGGATGGGGTTTGCATTAAGAGGTCGTTTACACATTGAATAGACGTGCGTTGATCTGAGAGTTCAACAGGTTGATTTGATGCATGAATGTTTGAAATTGGTTCGGAATATGAGCTTAAAGTACTTGAAGGTCGGCTTCGCTTCGCTTGTGATCTGCATGAAGTCGATACTGACGGTGGTCTAGAATATGGGTTTGAATATAGTGGAGATGGTGTTTCACGTCTAGGTAGCACTGAATTCTATTAACAAATATGCCATCTATTTCATACATTATTAATTTACGTTCGTCTTTGGACAGTTCTCGCAGTTTTGTAGCCAAAAGCTTGGCGTAGAGATCGCAGTCATCATCTTCTTGAATTGCAGTATTTGATTGACGTTGTAAAACATAAGTCAATTGACCGAATGCTGTAGCCATTTGCTGCTCGGCTGTATTAGGTACTGAGCGACGACGGCTATTTTTTGCTTGAGTAGGCTGCATCTGTGAGGTTTTGGAGTCCTTGGCGATTGTAAATGTGATTCTGATGACGTTGCTGGTGTCTGTAAAAAAGGTATTTTAATTAATTTAATGCTGATATATGCCATTATTATTTCAGATGCCCACAACAGCGGACGGTTGGTTAGATATCGAAAAAGGATTTAGAAGAAAATTTTCACACTGTATCGGATCAATAGACGGCAAGCATCGTAATGGAAAACCCTTATCACAGTGGAACCGAGTTTTATAACTATAAGAAGACTTAGCATTGTTCTAATGGCACTAGTGGATAGCAATTATAAATTTATATTTGCCGACATAGGAAGCCAAGGAAGAATAAGTGATGGAGGTGTATTTAACAATTCTTTGTTATGGAAAACAATCTGTAGAAACGAATTAGATCTACCCACACCATGTCCTCTTCCCGGATTAAATATTGATGTGCCATATGTCTTCATAGGCGATGGTGCTTTTGCACTCAGTACACATGTAATGAAGCCATACCCTGGCAATCATGATTCGGACTCACAAAAAAGGATATTTAAAAAATGTCTGTCCAGATCCCGAGTTATGGTGGAAAACACATTCGGAATCTTAAGTGCAGTATTTAGAATATTTCGACGACCAATTGATCTGGATCCAGATATTGTATCACAATTGACAATGACATGTGTACTGCTACACAACTTCCTCAGAAACAGTAAAAATTCCGCAGCAAGATATACTCCTCCAGGAACGTTTGATGAATACGACGATAACGGCAATCTGACAAGGCCTGGATCGTGGCGAACAAACGCAGGTGGATATAACGCTATAAGAGATTTGTCAATGATAGCACGAAGATCACCTCAGAACGCTAGACTCTAGAGAAATCAGGGACGAATATTCTTCATATTTTTATAGGGCTATCCACAAACAATATACCTACCTACATATTATGTTAAAATTATATAAATGTATAACTTTTTTGTTTTAACGCATGTTGAATAGAAAAAACTGAAAAATAAATGACACAGGCGGGACTCGGACCCATAACCTCCTATACGCTATATATTTATATATATATATATATATATATATATATATATATATATATATATATATATAAACTGACTATTTTTATCAAACTAATATGTACCTACTAAGTTACTAATACTAATAGTACCTTTATAAATGAAACTATATTTTCGGATTTTGTCGCGGATTTATTATGATTTTTGGTTCCCGACGTTTCGAATGCTTTACAGCAATCATGGTCACGGGAGAGACTAAGGTATTAGACGTCTCAGGGGGTTATATACTTGTTACAGACAGTGCCTACCCACAATTTTTTACAAATATTCAAAATGATAGACTATAAAATTATACATTTCAATTCTATACTTTTAAGATTTTAAAATTTTAAATTATATTATAAATATGGCAATATTATTAACTTATTTTTAGCTACTATAATTATAATTATTATAATTTTCTAATATTTGTTAAAATAATATTAAGTAGTGTTGCTATTATTAAAATATGTATAATGTGTTATATTAAAATATAAATTATTAAAGCAATATTAAACTTTCATATATTATAAATTAAAGATTAATAGTTAAAAACAACTTGAGTTTTGATAATTATTTTAAGTTAAATATTAAGCAACACCACTGCAAACTAAATCATTTTTAAATTTGATAATATAATATTAAACAAATCTAACTATGCTCAATCCACATAGACCTCTTTAAGTTCTTTTGAATTATAACTTTTAAACTATAAAATGAGTTAATGTCATTTAGTATGTCAGTTGGTATGTCCGTCTGAAGTTATTATAGGGATTTGAGACTATATTAAAGAGTTAAATTGTTGTCAGTCTGAAGCTACTACCGGTTCGGAATGCAACTGATACTGAGAAGAACCGGCAAGAAACTCAGCTCTTGCTTTTTTCAAAATAATATGTTTACAATTTCAATATTATCAATATCAAAAATATATAAGTTTACTTAAGTTTACAATATTGCAATACAATAATTAATATATATAATTAATCCTCACTACTATCATTAAGATCTACACAGTATGAGCTAACTACATCTGGCTGTCTATTATGACTAATTTTATTAGATGATTTTATTATATTAATGACAGGATCCCAAGATGATGGTAGTACCCAGCCGTCCTCTCTATTAAAGTTAGGATGTTTTTTAATTTCAATTGCTTCGCGAATCATTCTTGGTCTATAACGAGTTTCTTTCGCGAGTATTTGAGGATTATCAAAGCGAATATAGTGGTTGGGGCGATCCTGACTATGTTTACAGACAGCAGATGTTGCATTGCGACGGTGTTTCACATCAGCTATGTGTTCTTTGATCCTGGTTCTAATGGATCTCTTTGTTTGGCCGATATAAGAGAGCCCACAGTCACAATCAAGCTTGTATACTCCTGCATCTTGGAGGGGTATATGGCACTTGACTGATGGTAAGAATTGACTAATTTTCTTGGGCGGCTTGAAGTATGTTTTGATAGAAGCACGCTTTAGGATGTAGCCAATCTTGTCAGTGACACCTCTCATGTAAGGCAGAACTGCAGGTACGCGCTCGACTGTGGCTGGTTTCACTCGTTCACTGTGACGCAGGCGTGGCACTTGCAGCTTGTTGTCTCGCAGAACCTGCTTGACATGTTGCAGTTCTCCCGCTAGGTGTTGCTCGTCACAGATCCCTTGTGCCCTCTGAAACAAAGATTTTCCCACGGTAGCTAACTGTGAAGGGTGGTGGTGAGATTCACCATTCAGGTACCTATCAGTATGGGTCTTCTTTCTATACACAGTATGACTCAAGGTGTTATCTAGTTTACGTTTAATTAAAACATCTAAGAAAGCTAATGTATTGTTCGATTCTAATTCCATTGTAAATTGTATTTTAGGATTTATAGAATTAAGGTGTTCTAAGAATACAGTTATTTTGTCAGTTGGTAATATTGTGAAAGTGTCATCTACATACCGCTTGTAGAACCGAGGGGTCACAGGTGATGTGCTCCAGACAGTCTCCTCGAAGTCCTCCATGAAGATGTCGGCTACAACGGGGGAGACTGGCGAACCCATGGCCACTCCATCCACTTGCTTGTAGAATTCATCATTCCACAGTAGATAGCCAGTTGTTAGGCAGTGTTTTAAAAGTTCAGTGTATTCAATAGGCATGTTGTTATCCATAAGTTTCTTAGATATTATTTCAATACAGTCCTCTACTGGTAGGCTCGTAAATAGAGACTGTACATCAAAGCTAACCATTGTTTCATTGTCCATGAGTTTAAGATGTTTCACTTCATTGACAAAATGGTAAGAGTCCCTTGTGAACGCTCTTGTTTGTCCTCTGAGTGGTGAGAGTACTTTTCCTACTAGTTTGGCCAATTTGTAAGTTGGTGAGTCAATTTGACTCACAATTGGGCGTAGGGGGGCGTTCGGCTTGTGTATTTTTGGAAGTCCATACAATTTAGGTGGTTTTGCACATGATGGAATGAGATCTTTAACATCAAGACTTAATGTGTCGGAGTATTTCATAATTAATTTCTTAGTGTTATTTAAAACGAAGAAGAAGTTAATTATGAAATACTCCGACACATTAAGTCTTGATGTTAAAGATCTCATTCCATCATGTGCAAAACCACCTAAATTGTATGGACTTCCAAAAATACACAAGCCGAACGCCCCCCTACGCCCAATTGTGAGTCAAATTGACTCACCAACTTACAAATTGGCCAAACTAGTAGGAAAAGTACTCTCACCACTCAGAGGACAAACAAGAGCGTTCACAAGGGACTCTTACCATTTTGTCAATGAAGTGAAACATCTTAAACTCATGGACAATGAAACAATGGTTAGCTTTGATGTACAGTCTCTATTTACGAGCCTACCAGTAGAGGACTGTATTGAAATAATATCTAAGAAACTTATGGATAACAACATGCCTATTGAATACACTGAACTTTTAAAACACTGCCTAACAACTGGCTATCTACTGTGGAATGATGAATTCTACAAGCAAGTGGATGGAGTGGCCATGGGTTCGCCAGTCTCCCCCGTTGTAGCCGACATCTTCATGGAGGACTTCGAGGAGACTGTCTGGAGCACATCACCTGTGACCCCTCGGTTCTACAAGCGGTATGTAGATGACACTTTCACAATATTACCAACTGACAAAATAACTGTATTCTTAGAACACCTTAATTCTATAAATCCTAAAATACAATTTACAATGGAATTAGAATCGAACAATACATTAGCTTTCTTAGATGTTTTAATTAAACGTAAACTAGATAACACCTTGAGTCATACTGTGTATAGAAAGAAGACCCATACTGATAGGTACCTGAATGGTGAATCTCACCACCACCCTTCACAGTTAGCTACCGTGGGAAAATCTTTGTTTCAGAGGGCACAAGGGATCTGTGACGAGCAACACCTAGCGGGAGAACTGCAACATGTCAAGCAGGTTCTGCGAGACAACAAGCTGCAAGTGCCACGCCTGCGTCACAGTGAACGAGTGAAACCAGCCACAGTCGAGCGCGTACCTGCAGTTCTGCCTTACATGAGAGGTGTCACTGACAAGATTGGCTACATCCTAAAGCGTGCTTCTATCAAAACATACTTCAAGCCGCCCAAGAAAATTAGTCAATTCTTACCATCAGTCAAGTGCCATATACCCCTCCAAGATGCAGGAGTATACAAGCTTGATTGTGACTGTGGGCTCTCTTATATCGGCCAAACAAAGAGATCCATTAGAACCAGGATCAAAGAACACATAGCTGATGTGAAACACCGTCGCAATGCAACATCTGCTGTCTGTAAACATAGTCAGGATCGCCCCAACCACTATATTCGCTTTGATAATCCTCAAATACTCGCGAAAGAAACTCGTTATAGACCAAGAATGATTCGCGAAGCAATTGAAATTAAAAAACATCCTAACTTTAATAGAGAGGACGGCTGGGTACTACCATCATCTTGGGATCCTGTCATTAATATAATAAAATCATCTAATAAAATTAGTCATAATAGACAGCCAGATGTAGTTAGCTCATACTGTGTAGATCTTAATGATAGCAGTGAGGATTAATTATATATATTAATTATTGTATTGCAATATTGTAAACTTAAGTAAACTTATATATTTTTGATATTGATAATATTGAAATTGTAAACATATTATTTTGAAAAAAGCAAGAGCTGAGTTTCTTGCCGGTTCTTCTCAGTATCAGTTGCATTCCGAACCGGTAGTAGCTTCAGACTGACAACAATTTAACTCTTTAATATAGTCTCAAATCCCTATAATAACTTCAGACGGACATACCAACTGACATACTAAATGACATTAACTCATTTTATAGTGTAAAAGTTATAATTCAAAAGAACTTAAAGAGGTCTATGTGGATTGAGCATAGTTAGATTTGTTTAATATTATATTATCAAATTTAAAAATGATTTAGTTTGCAGTGGTGTTGCTTAATATTTAACTTAAAATAATTATCAAAACTCAAGTTGTTTTTAACTATTAATCTTTAATTTATAATATATGAAAGTTTAATATTGCTTTAATAATTTATATTTTAATATAACACATTATACATATTTTAATAATAGCAACACTACTTAATATTATTTTAACAAATATTAGAAAATTATAATAATTATAATTATAGTAGCTAAAAATAAGTTAATAATATTGCCATATTTATAATATAATTTAAAATTTTAAAATCTTAAAAGTATAGAATTGAAATGTATAATTTTATAGTCTATCATTTTGAATATTTGTAAAAAATTGTGGGTAGGCACTGTCTGTAACAAGTATATAACCCCCTGAGACGTCTAATACCTTAGTCTCTCCCGTGACCATGATTGCTGTAAAGCATTCGAAACGTCGGGAACCAAAAATCATAATAAATCCGCGACAAAATCCGAAAATATAGTTTCATTTATAATGTCAAACATTCGCGTAAACCTAAGAAAGTATTATGTGAACCAGTACGGACTGGAAATCGCAAATAAAATACGCCGGTTAGAAGATCTGAAGACAAAGCGTGCAAGATTATTAACATCCTTAACATTCTTGAAGAGATGTCGTGATCATCGTCTCATTCCTACGTGTGTAAAAATATCCACCAAAAAGAACATACGAGGAAGCGCCAAGATCATTAACCAGGCAAGTTTTAAGTTGTTACGGACAGTGATTCGTCAAAACCGCCGCGATCTACGCAGTAACGACCGGGACATTGAACAGGCGTCCGACGGTGTTAAGACAGTGTTGTCACCAGATGATTTCAACGAATGCATTGAGACGTTAAATAAGCGCGAAACATCTAAATATAACCAATGCAAAATTAAACACATTTTAAAATATCAAAAACTCGTTGAAAAATTGAACATCAAACAGACAAAGAAATTCAAAGAGTGTAACGGAACGCGCCCGTCTACCACAGACACACACTCGTGCGGACCTCACGCAGTTGTCAATCTGTCAAAACAACCGTTGGATGATCCCACCGTTCAGGTACTAAACAAAGGTTTGAATTTTGCTGTTACACCAACGCGCATTCCCTATGAACATATAATTTGCGCTGTTGAAGATGCCCTGGCCAAAAATACTATGAAATCTGAGGATATGGAGGCCATACGTCAAGATGTTTCATCTTTGTTACGTCGTAGTACAAGGCCCAAACCTAATCTCAATAAACAAGAGTATTTAGCGTTGAAGAACCTACGCAACAGGTCTGATATCACTGTACTTCGCGCAGACAAGGGAAATGCAACCGTAGTGATGGATACATCGGACTATAATAATAAAATAATACAACTTTTGTCGGACGAAAGTACATATAAAAAGGTTAAAACGGACCCAACAACCACTGTTTTAAATAACACTAAGAAGTTAATTATGAAATACTCCGACACATTAAGTCTTGATGTTAAAGATCTCATTCCATCATGTGCAAAACCACCTAAATTGTATGGACTTCCAAAAATACACAAGCCGAACGCCCCCCTACGCCCAATTGTGAGTCAAATTGACTCACCAACTTACAAATTGGCCAAACTAGTAGGAAAAGTACTCTCACCACTCAGAGGACAAACAAGAGCGTTCACAAGGGACTCTTACCATTTTGTCAATGAAGTGAAACATCTTAAACTCATGGACAATGAAACAATGGTTAGCTTTGATGTACAGTCTCTATTTACGAGCCTACCAGTAGAGGACTGTATTGAAATAATATCTAAGAAACTTATGGATAACAACATGCCTATTGAATACACTGAACTTTTAAAACACTGCCTAACAACTGGCTATCTACTGTGGAATGATGAATTCTACAAGCAAGTGGATGGAGTGGCCATGGGTTCGCCAGTCTCCCCCGTTGTAGCCGACATCTTCATGGAGGACTTCGAGGAGACTGTCTGGAGCACATCACCTGTGACCCCTCGGTTCTACAAGCGGTATGTAGATGACACTTTCACAATATTACCAATTGACAAAATAACTGTATTCTTAGAACACCTTAATTCTATAAATCCTAAAATACAATTTACAATGGAATTAGAATCGAACAATACATTAGCTTTCTTAGATGTTTTAATTAAACGTAAACTAGATAACACCTTGAGTCATACTGTGTATAGAAAGAAGACCCATACTGATAGGTACCTGAATGGTGAATCTCACCACCACCCTTCACAGTTAGCTACCGTGGGAAAATCTTTGTTTCAGAGGGCACAAGGGATCTGTGACGAGCAACACCTAGCGGGAGAACTGCAACATGTCAAGCAGGTTCTGCGAGACAACAAGCTGCAAGTGCCACGCCTGCGTCACAGTGAACGAGTGAAACCAGCCACAGTCGAGCGCGTACCTGCAGTTCTGCCTAACATGAGAGGTGTCACTGACAAGATTGGCTACATCCTAAAGCGTGCTTCTATCAAAACATACTTCAAGCCGCCCAAGAAAATTAGTCAATTCTTACCATCAGTCAAGTGCCATATACCCCTCCAAGATGCAGGAGTATACAAGCTTGATTGTGACTGTGGGCTCTCTTATATCGGCCAAACAAAGAGATCCATTAGAACCAGGATCAAAGAACACATAGCTGATGTGAAACACCGTCGCAATGCAACATCTGCTGTCTGTAAACATAGTCAGGATCGCCCCAACCACTATATTCGCTTTGATAATCCTCAAATACTCGCGAAAGAAACTCGTTATAGACCAAGAATGATTCGCGAAGCAATTGAAATTAAAAAACATCCTAACTTTAATAGAGAGGACGGCTGGGTACTACCATCATCTTGGGATCCTGTCATTAATATAATAAAATCATCTAATAAAATTAGTCATAATAGACAGCCAGATGTAGTTAGCTCATACTGTGTAGATCTTAATGATAGTAGTGAGGATTAATTATATATATTAATTATTGTATTGCAATATTGTAAACTTAAGTAAACTTATATATTTTTGATATTGATAATATTGAAATTGTAAACATATTATTTTGAAAAAAGCAAGAGCTGAGTTTCTTGCCGGTTCTTCTCAGTATCAGTTGCATTCCGAACCGGTAGTAGCTTCAGACTGACAACAATTTAACTCTTTAATATAGTCTCTAATCCCTATAATAACTTCAGACGGACATACCAACTGACATACTAAATGACATTAACTCATTTTATAGTGTAAAAGTTATAATTCAAAAGAACTTAAAGAGGTCTATGTGGATTGAGCATAGTTAGATTTGTTTAATATTATATTATCAAATTTAAAAATGATTTAGTTTGCAGTGGTGTTGCTTAATATTTAACTTAAAATAATTATCAAAACTCAAGTTGTTTTTAACTATTAATCTTTAATTTATAATATATGAAAGTTTAATATTGCTTTAATAATTTATATTTTAATATAACACATTATACATATTTTAATAATAGCAACACTACTTAATATTATTTTAACAAATATTAGAAAATTATAATAATTATAATTATAGTAGCTAAAAATAAGTTAATAATATTGCCATATTTATAATATAATTTAAAATTTTAAAATCTTAAAAGTATAGAATTGAAATGTATAATTTTATAGTCTATCATTTTGAATATTTGTAAAAAATTGTGGGTAGGCACTGTCTGTAACAAGTATATAACCCCCTGAGACGTCTAATACCTTAGTCTCTCCCGTGACCATGATTGCTGTAAAGCATTCGAAACGTCGGGAACCAAAAATCATAATAAATCCGCGACAAAATCCGAAAATATAGTTTCATTTATAATGTCAAACATTCGCGTAAACCTAAGAAAGTATTAATAGTACCTTTATTTAAATATAATGATTAAAACATACGAAACTAATTTATTTACCTCTTCTGTGTTGAGTGTAGCCCTACTTGTATAAACAGGCAGCAGAAAGGACTCCATTATCTGGTATGCAAACCAAATGGGTTCATATATCGTCACTCCCTGAAAAATATGATTAATCACTAAAATGTTGTACCACATACGGGAATCAAACCTGGGACCTTCGGATTTGAAACCAAACCAATCTTGGCCTAAGCCTAGGTAAAATAAAAATAAATAATTAACTAATTATTTTTTATTTTTAGCTTTTGAAAAGGTGCAACTGTACGTAAAGTAGTAAATAAGTAACTACCTGCACCAGATCGCATAGATTCTTGTTTTTTCTTCAGATGGCGCCTAAATGTTCCCATTAAGTTGCGTATCGACTTCGCGCTCCTGGCGCGCGCGCCATGAATGACCGCGCCGAGAGTGCGTTCCGCGGAGCGCGTTCCAAAGATTTTAAGTATATCAACTAAGCGCGCCTGGCGCGCGTGGCAACTGTTCCAGTGTTTGACCGTTCATCATGGAAGCTAGTCGTGTACGAGCAGCAGCAGCTTTTGTAATTATACACAGCATTATAAAAAAGAAAAAAGAGACACGAAAAGTGCGTTGATGGATAAAAAAGCTGTACCAAAAAAGAATGCAGTAAGGAGTGACACTTATAAGAGATATGCAGTTCGAAGTGATAGAAGACACAATAAAAAACTTCACAAGAATGTCTACAGAAGATTTTTATTACTTGCATAACTTGATAGAGCCAAAGGTGAAAAAAATGGACACCCAGTTTCGCGAAGCTATCACAGTGACTGAAAGGCTGGCTATAACTTTGAGATTTCTTGCCACTGGAGACTCGTATACAAGCTTGCCATACCTGTTTAGAGTTTCAAAGCAGTCTATATCTAGGATAGTCCCAGAAGTTTGTGATGCTATCACTGAGGTTTTAAAAGATTGGGTAAAAGTAAGTGAAAAACACAGTATTAATTAGTATTATATTTATTTAACTTTTTTAAATTAAATTACTTCTCGTTAGCTTGAGTTGACGTACTGGCCAAAGAATCAGTATTTAAACTTGAGAGATTTTGAGGCTCTTGTATTGTATACCCATAAAGTGGACTGTATTTGCCTAAATCGGCTTCAAAAATTATATTGCTTATTGCCTGTTTGACATATATTAAAGTATGGCTGTCATATTTTCTTAATTCATTTCCTATGTGCTGGCCATAACTGAAATATAGATCAGTAGCTTGCGACGGTTCGGTTAAAATTTTGAACGCTCCTGTCAACATTTTATCGTCCTCTTCTTCTTGTTTCCTTTTTTTGAGGTCTTCTTAGCAGTTTTTTCCGGTGCTTTTTGAATAATATCATTAAATTGTTCTTGTGTATTACACTCTTCTGAAGTTTTTTGGGAAGACTCGCCTTTATTTTGTGGTGTAGATTCCTGAAATACGAACGTGAATTTAATTAACTTTGTATTTTATAATTATTTGTAATTTTACAGATCCCCACATCCGAGACAGACTGGTTGGAAATTGCTCAAGAATTTCAAGAAAAATGCGATTTTCCTCATGCTATATGTGTTATGGATGGAAAACACGTTATGATACAGGCACCTGGTAACAGCGGCACGGAATATTATAACTACAAACACTTTTTTAGTATCGTACTCTTCGCTCTCGTAGATGCGGACTACTGTTTTAGATACGTTGACATTGGTTCCCAGGGGAGACTTTCGGACGGGGGATTTTTAAACTTACTACATTATACAAAAGACTCGAAGAAAAGTCCATGAAAATACCTCAGCCATCGATACTTCAAATACCATACACCCTCAGAGTTCCATACGTTATTCTGGCAGACAAAGCATTTGCACTAAACGAATACACAATGAAACCGTTCCAAGGGGAGCCAGAGAGGGGATCTCCAGAAAGAATATTTAACTATCGTCTGTCAAGAGGACGTAGAGTAGTGGAAAATGCTTTTGGAATAGCAAGCTCGGTTTTCAGGGTTTTAAGGAAACCTATGTTACTATCACCCAGTAAAGCTACAAAAGTAGTTTTGGCTGTTATACATTTGCACAATTTTTTGCGAAAGAGGTCCAGCCAGAAATACACACCACATGGATCTTTAGACACGGAAACAGTAACTGGAATCACACCCGGTAGTTGGAGAAATGACGGTGATCATTCATCATTACTCCCTCTCACTAATGTACCACGTAGAACTGGGAATGACGCAAAGGAAATACGTTTACATCTCGCTCAACATTTTGCCACTAACGGAACAATACCCTGGCAAAATAGATATTGAAATTAGTAACATTATTCACCTGCGTAGCGACTGTTGCATCATCTTTATTCCCATCGTCTTGCATAGTATCTGTTGTATAATTTGGTGAACACTTGTCTTGCATGAAATTGAAATCATCAAAACCAAATCATTTTGATACGTAAATACTGTCCCAACCTGTGAACAATCAACCAATAACATATTTAAAATGTATATGTTAATTTTTATTTATGTCTTCTAGCCTGCCTACAAATATTTCAAAACCAAAATCAGCTATATCGGTCCAGCCGTTCTCGAGTTTTAGTGCGACTAATTCTTATTTATTATATAGATAGTTTAGTTAATTTCTCCGTAAACTTATCATGCAAATACATGTTATTTTTTATATAAAACTAAAAATAATAAAAAATCTGTATTATAATTATCAGAGCCAGTGATTTGGCTTTTAGATATTCTCTATTTTTCTCTTCTGTACGATGATAGGAGCACAGTCATTTTTTTCTTTAACTCCGGCACAGGGACTCCCATTTCACTACTGATTTCTCTCCAAGCATCTTCTCTAAGCGATTTATTATGATACGAAGAACTTTTGCTGTTCCACAAAAGTTCTGTCGTACCATATAGCTGAATTAACTTACGGCAACTTTGGTTATCCATAATTATTATTCGGAGCGCAACAAACACAAAAAACGACCCGTCTCAAATGGCGCGCGCGCCACGACTGATGCGTGGTAAAAAACCGACACCCGACGGAACGGCGTTCGGGCGCTCCAACGAACACCTTGGCGCGCGTTCCAAACTGGTATCCATTTCGCGCGGCTGGAGCGCGCGCCAATGTTCGATCTCTCGGAGCGCGAAGTCGATACGCACCTTAAGGGTCTCCTTTTTCGTTTTCAAATCCTTGATTGACACATTTAGACCAATATTCGTCCAAGCATCGTGAATTTTTTTCTTGTCCTTATGGAATTTATGTCCGGAGTTCCATAATACTTCTTCTTCCTAGTAATATTCCAGGAACGTCAAAATTGTCTCGTTTGACCATTCCGCCATGTTGTAATCTCCGATCGTAGCGACTTTCTTAGCAACGTTGAATGAAGATCCACTCGTCGCGAAAGCACGGGAGAGACTGACTGCTCGCGCGCGTGTAAACAGTCACCGGGCGCCCGCACATTCATCCTTTGAACTTTGCCAAAAAACCGACACTTGCCCGATTCGCGGCATTCTCGTTCACAGGCGCGTTCACGGGCTCGGGCGTACCGTTTACACGCTCGTGAATGTGAATGTGCACGTTGAATGTAGAGTTGAACGCGCGCGTGTCAACCGTCACTGTTGTATAAAAGGCAGCAACTGAACAAAACTTATCAACTGAACATTTAGTGAATGATAGTATTTTCTACAAAAATATCTTTGTTCATTTTCAGCTGGTCTAACTATAGCTATTTGTGTGCAGTCTATGCATCCCAGTACACTGGGGATGTTGAATTTTTGATAAAATAAAGTTTCCGTATATAAATTACTATTAAACAAGTGGTAACACAACATATTTCTGCTGGTTTATTTATAGGCAGGAACAAAATTAACAAAATAAATTAACCTTGCCCTTATTTTATTTTTTTCTTCATAATTTTTGGGAATAGTTATGTATTTCTTTCTCATCTCAGCAGAATCAATGCATGCTCTAACTTGAGCTATTACAGAGGAAACTGTTTGCTGAGCTATAGAGTGAGCACTGATATCTCCGATGGGGTTTGATATGACCCTGTCGCATGGAATGACAATGTAGTTAAAACCTTGAAAAATGATATTATTATTAGTGTAACTCTTAACTACTTACATAATAATTTGTGTTAATTTTTTAAAATTCACTCATGCTTTTGTTGTTTTTGCTTGTAAATATGAGTAGGTAGACCTATGTATCCAGCTTATTCTAGTGTGCCACATAATGTTTTTGTTTTGTGAATAAGTAAGTAGATTTTTAGTCAGTTGATTTTACTGGATTTTTTAACAAAGGCTCAGCTCATCACACAGTTCTGATACCAATTGCTTAGACAACCGATATCGCTTTACGAATTCTGCATCTTCCAAATAAAAGGGGTCCGATTGTTCCCGTGTTAAACGTCTATTTTGTCGCCGTTGTGTGTTAGTTGCATTGTCATTTTCCATAAATTCAAAAAGCACTAATTCGTCAGACATATACAATAAAAGATAGATCTAGAAATCATTTTTTTACATTAACAGATAATAAACATAAAATATGCTACTAACATACCTTGAATTACGGATATTTTCACTGTTATTTTAAAGTTATTATAAAAACGATCCAGCGAAATAATCTGTGCTCAACTGGCACGCTTTGAAGCCATCAACAACAGAATTGAATTGAATTGAAAAACGATCCACTTCACGCCAAGAAAGTAGTAACTTTATTTGGATTGCTTACTTTGACAGTTAAGCTATCCAATTTAGTCACCTCATGGTACGAAAAATGAACGAATAAAAACAGTTTGCGATTCAATTGCCTACTTGATTTGGCATCAACTTAGATTGGATAGCTCTAATGACGTCGTGGTATGGAACAGTAAAGCAGTTTATTTTAAGTCGTCGATTGAATCGCAATAATAGTACATGGGCCTGCTGTTGTGATTCATTACCGGGTTTTATTTTATATTCTTCCTGTTTTTTAATATTTGAAGCTGGCTTATTAATTTGTATTTTATCTGCAGGTTTATAGGTAGTCGTTGCCTAAAAATAAAAACTTTCCATGGGTTCTGCTAAAGTTTCTCTTATATATTATATTAACAAGCCGCGAATCGAACCCATCACATACAGTAGACTAACACCCTATATTTTGTGACCAATTGAAGGAGTCAGTCTTAAGAAATAAATCTATTTAATGAATATTACCTCTATACTTTTAGGTAGGCCATAATATTTTGTAATTATAAAACGTCTAAATTACACTGGGCAACAAAATTTAAACTTTGTCGTGCCACACGAACTTCGCTTATATTTTTTACTTTGGTGCGTCATTGTTAGTAAAAATAAATAAGTAAAAAAAATTATTGGCCAAGAATTTTATTTAATAATGAGATTTAAATTTTTCAAAAAATAACGACCGCCCGAAGAAAAAAAATTAAAAAAGTTATATTATCAATTTACAATTTAGGATTTTCTGGCAAATTTAGCTCCTGGATTGTCGCTTCTCAACGTCCAGCAGTAATCGGCCAACATTCTTGGGTTCCATTTCCCCTGGTACCGCTTTTCCATATGTGAAATGGCCTGATGGAACCTCTCCCCGTGCTCATCGCTCACAGCCCCAAAATTGTCAGGAAAAAAATCGAGATGTGAATCTTGAGTTACACCTCATTTATATCATTACAATACACAAACTCCCCATCTTGAGAATAGTATGATCTGAAGCGTTCATCACGATTTCGAAAATGGCTTATATTTAGTTTCATGATGTAGCAAATTCTATTCTTTTAAACAAGATCCTAAGAGTTCTGACTGTTTTTTGACAAATTCAAGTCGCGAACCAAGTCGTTTAGGTCTTCTTGAGTTATCAAGTGTCGCTTGTTTGAGATTTCTTCGAACTCAGATTCATCGTAGTCATCAACGGCCCGCGATCCGCTCGAAGTGGAGGGCTGTGAATCGTTAATCGTAACGGACGCAGATGTGATTGGTATCGGTAAATTGTCACTATGAAGTACTGGTCTCTTAGTTGACTGTAAATTAGGGTAACTAACTATATGTGTTTTTTTTTAAATGAATACCTTTTATATCTGTGAGACAAAAATAGCAGTCCGAAAAGTGATCTTTTGGTTCGATCCAAATCATGGATACAGCAAACGGCATACGACGGGACCCTTTCTTCCAATCACTCAAATTCTTAACACAGGTTATGCTACAAATATGGGGAGCCCAAGATTTGTCTTGATAAGCCACAGAGAAACCAAAATACTGACGGTAACACTCCATCACAACTTAAGTAAAATTTCGTCTTTGTTTTTGAAAGTTAATTCTCCACAAATATAACAAAAACAGTCAGGATCGTTATTACACTTTCTCAGCAGATTCACACAATTACAGAAATTACTTATAAATCACTAAACTTAAACTAATGCGATAAAAATTGATTTAACAATTGTTTATTCGCGACCGTTTGTTTGCGTTTTTCACCGTAGTACTGGTTATACGAAAGAACGCATCACAAGAAATCTGAGGCCAATCGAAATAAACTAATTGCGGTTTAGTAATGTGGGTAGGTGGCAAAAACAATATTAGCCATCAGAGTTCGTGTGGCATGACTAGTGTTGACCAGTGTTATTGTTACAAAATGTAAAGAGAAACTTTTTGGCGATTTCTAATAATTCTAGTACTTATAGGTACCTAAAATGATTTCTTCACTCATCTTGGAAAGAATTTTGTAGATTGGATTTATTCTTAGTCACTTGCAATTAATGTCTTCAATTCTCTTAGATATAATAATATCTAGTTCCTTGTCGGACTTTGCTTGTAATTTATAATTTCGCCACACTTCGTTAACTAACTTTTGTACATTTTGTACTTTCTTACTTGTTTGAGATGTTCTTTCTTTGACTTTCAAACAATTTTTGGTATAACTTGGTTTTGTCTATTTGAAACGACATCTTATTTAAACAAACGTTTAACTTTGACTAGTAGAATCAACGGTAAAACAAATGTTAACTTGTAAGCATAGCAAATATGCTTACAATACGTCTACTCGTTTTAGTATCTAAATAGAAATATAATAATAAATATATAAAGAAATTTTCGGCCAGAAGCTTATCACAAGCGGAAACAAGGCACCTCGTCATAACTATAACTGAGCTTGCTGTCATGTAATTCTGCCCACTCATGGAAGATGTGGCTTCATTAAATGGATTGAGTATTTTACAGACCTCAGCACACAGTGATCATTCCTCATTTGTTTGTGCTGGCAAGTCTTGGCGCAATGTGACTATTGTGGTTCGTATGTATGGCTCTAAATCTACAAATCTTTGTAGCATGTAAAAGGCTTAATTCCAGCGCGTAGGCACTTCCTGCTTAAGGTGCTTTGGAATACAGTTAGCGTCTTCATTTGTTTGAGCCTTCAAAACTTTTGTCTGTGCCGTCGAACTAGTTTAAACCCGGCGAGCATGAGGCGAGAAAAAGTTACATCAACAATGTGACAAGGTGTGACATACCCAAAACGTAAAGAACTACATATTACACTAATCCTATTCCGCCTTATTACAAAACAAAGACTAACGAAAGTACCCGGTTTTATCCTTGGACCAAAAATAAGTCTTATTACAAAACGAAGTTTATCGCTGATTCGAGGATCATCTATGGTACTAAAGATAATCCTCTGAAGACCCTAGTTTAACTATGGTACTAACGTCACATTAACGCCAAAAGTAGTGTGTGGCCATCAATTTCGAATTTGTTTGGTTGCCTGTTCGTTCGTTGATTGTTGAGTGTGTTGTTGTGATTTTGTGGTTTTTATTTTTTAAATTTATTTTTATATTTATTTTTATTTATAGTTATAGTTTAAATTGTGCAGTAGGTAACTGTTAAAAAGATCATACAATGGACTTAGTTTCACAAGCACTTGAAATATTCTCCTATGTTACGTAGGTAATTACTGAATAGGTCAACTTTGTTTATTGTAAGGTGAAACTTAAAACAATCAAATTGAAACTACGCGCGTCCCGCTATATCATATTCACGTTCCGATTCTCGCAAGAATCGTTTCCCAGTGATAAAACTGTTAATTTGAATTATCGTCAATAAATACACATATTTTATGTAATTGAATAAGTATTGATCAATACTTATTTAAATAATTCGTTTACGAAAGTATTAATCACATATTTTTGACGCAGGACGAAAATTGTAATTCAATATTGAAAAGAAACGGAACGTTGCGAACGAACATGATTAGATGAATGAAAAATATTATTATTAGTCTGTGGAAAATAATTAAACTAGGGACAATCTTTGGTATCAGCTGGTCCTCGATTAGTTGATGATTTGTAATAAAGTCTTTTAGTACCGTAACAAACTCGGACGTTTTAGTTCGGGTTTAAACCAGGACTTAAATACATTTTTGTAATAAGACCAATTATGTTTCATATAATTTTATTAATTGTAGTGTGTGGCATATATAATCACGATAATGAAATTAAACACAAAAGTTTTAAATTATGAAATTATTATTACTTACTCATTGTTTTCTTATACAGTCTAATTACAGGAACCATGTTCCTGTATTAGAAAAATATTAAATATTTTTTTTTTTACAAAAATAAATCACTAGTCATTACTCTCAAAATCAGCACAATTTTTACATACGAACTTCGCATGCTCCACACATATAGGCTTGGCACAAGTGTTGCAGGAATACTTAGTTTTTCTATCTTTCTTGTTTGGGCATTCCTGACATCGCACATATCGTCCTGTAATATTTGCAGGTCTAGGTGATGGTTCACCAAGCTGTTTTATGATTCGCAGGCGAATAAAAACTGGAATGTTTTTCTTGCATTTTCTTGACTGAAGATGTTCGTAAATCATTGACAATCCCAAATTACGAATGAATTGTGTTCTCTGGATTGTTGTACTTTTATTAGTTCTATAAATTATACAAGCATTAATAGTATCATGGACCACCGTTTGCTATTTCTTGAAACATTGTAACTGGCACTCAACTCATCCACAATATCAACTCCAGCTTTAGTCGAGTTATAAAAGGTAATCATGTCTGGTTTCTGTTTCTCCATGTGTCCATTATGTATGTATCTATTGAATTGTCGTGATGCATTGTGGACTTTACAGTAACCACCTTGTTTTTTTTACGCGTAGAGGAAACAAGTGTAATGTTTTTTTGGAATCCAAAGATAGAGATGTAAGGCTGTCTCTCAGTTGTAATAAAAGATTCATGAATCTGTCTCTTGTTTTTTCATACAAGTTCCACACAGTTCCAACTGATATGGCAATGCTCATTCAGTAGATGCAGCATTAATTCATACCCGGTTGTTTCGGACGACCAGGGTATGTCCAGTACCCGGTGGTCGACCTGGGACAATCTCCCAGACGTTCCTGACGTACACTGTCTTATACGTTGCTGGTGATGTACGTCACCACGCGCCCCTGAATGCGTACCTATACTTGGGTACCGATCACTAGGCACTCGACGACCGGAGACGGTATCTTCTTTCTTGATTTTGCATTACACCATTTATTGAAATTCTAAAAGTTACTGAGTTGTGATCACCGAAATTATGTACTTGTTACAAGCCACGTTCTTCGAGACAATCGTACCAATAGATTCTGTCCAACGGGCATGTTTGGTGAAGTCGGCGATTGCTAGTCTTGGGTGAAGTAGATTAATTCTATCTTTGTAATCATTATAGTATTTTGTGTACATGGACGGTACAAGGTGCCAAACAGCCCGTGATACTAAATGAAACTACAGTACCTCAGAGCAAGACAACGTATATTTATCGAAAACAGTAGGTTATACTCCTTAACTGAACGAAACCATAGCGCGATTCACAAACAGTAAAGACGAGTACGCCGCCATCTAGTGAGCAGTAGTGTGAAACGACGTATAATATTGATTACACATATTAGATTCTGAACATCCCGCCCACCAAAGGGATTATTATTCCTTTACTACCGCCCACCCTAAACGAATTTAACAAACATTATATAAAACAACAATAGCAATGGGCCGTAATGTGCTTATTGTTGCCCCCTCATAATTATAGTCAGGTGGGACAATCAACGACTGACCAACTAAGAAATGACCTGGAGTCAAGGGTGCCAGATCGTCAATGTCATTACTGCCTTGAGACAGAGGCCTAGAATTTAGACACGCTTCAATTTGGGACAGCAGAGTGGACATCTCCTAAATGTCAGCGTGAAATCACCTACAACACGCCTTAGATGGTGCTTTACACTTTTAATACCTGCTTCCCACAGTCCACCAAAGTTAGGAGCGTGGGGAGGAATGAAGTGCCAATCTGTCTGTGAATTGGCAAGAGCCGCTGCAATATCTTTAAATATTGAGCTTTCTTGTGCAAAAAGTACCTTTAATTCTTTGGCAGCATCCACAAAATTAGTACCGTTATCGCTCCAGATGTGACGACAATGGCCCCGTCTGGAGACGAACCGTTTAAATGCTGCCAGAAAACCTTGCGTCGTTAAATCCGAAACGGCTTCAATATGCACGGCGAGCGTAGCCATACACACAAACAAACAGATATATCCCTTATAAGACCGATGTCCACGACCTTTCGAGACTCTCATATTAATAGGCCCTGCATAGTCGACACCAGAGTTTAGAAACGGTTTGCTTGGAGTCACTCTGCAAGGTGGAAGGTCACCCATTATCTGATGTTTCGTGGTTGCAGCATACCGTATACAATGAACACAGCTATGTATATGAGCTCGAACTATGTTCTTCAGCCGGCTGATCCAGTACTTGGTACGTATAAAATTAAGCATCAATTGTTGTCCTCCATGAAAAGTGTTTTCATGAGCATCAGCTACGATTAACTTAGCTAATCGTGAGTCATGAGGAATAACAATTGGGTGCTTCGTCTCTGTATTAAGTGAAGAAAACCGAAGTCTACTTCCTACGCGTAATATTCCAAAGTCATCAACAAAAATATTCAATTTATATAGTGGACTTTTCTTATCCAATAATCTATTATTTTCCAGGGCTACAATTTCAGAATGGAACCATTGATACTGACTTTGTCGAATGCATTGATCTAAGGCTTCACGAATCTCGGTAACTGAAAGGTACTGGGTAATTTCAACATTTGCTTTACGCCGTTTAATTGTTCGTAAAAACCTTCTACAATACGCCGTTATTCTGATAAGCTTTCTTAATGATGAGAACCTCGATAGCCAGCTACTATCATAATCCGATACTATATTAGCTATATGTACATTAACTTTCATCTCCTCGCGGATACGTATTCCAGGAGGTCTCGTATACTTTGTTTTGGCTGTTAAAAGGTGTGAGTGGATTTCGCCATTACTATCTACAATTCTACAATAAACTACAGCTGCATATGCTATGTAGCCTGTAACCTCTCCATTCTTTTAGAAGTTCTGGTGGCAGCTCGTCATCCCAACCTATACCAGCAATCCATAATTTTTGAATATAACACTTTGACGTTATAATACAAGGTGCTATCCATCCCAACGGATCATAAAGCCGTGATATCTGAAATGACGGTTCGTTTGGTTTCATATGCTGCTGTCGGTAATAATTTTACCGAGTAATTAAATTCATCAGTGTTCCTGTTCCAGGTAAGTCCTAAAATTTTTGTTATCTTGTCTATTTTTATTTCCAAATCCTTACCTGAATCTCCTTCCAATTCCTTCAATAAATCCATCCTATTACTTGTCCACTTCTGTAAAATAAATCTTCCCTTCTCTAACAAATTATTCATTTCATGATAAATCCTTATTGCTTCTGTTGCAGATTGGCAGCCAGTCATCAGGTCGTCCATGTAAAAATCAGTCCTTACTCGCTCAGCAGCCAATGGATAATTTTTACCTTCATCGCAAGCCACTTGTTGCAATGATTTGACTGCTAGGTAAGGTGCGCATGACGTGCCAAAGGTTACAGTCAGAAGCCGGAAATCCTCAATTTCTTTGCTAGGATCTTCCCTCCAGACAATCCTTTGGAAGTCAGTATCTGGCCGCGCAACTTTGACTTGGCGGTACATTTTCACTATATCTGCTGCCAGACAGATTGGGTGTTGCCGCCATCTCATGACAATGTGTCGCAAATCTGCCTGGAGAGTGGGTCCTACCATCAAGGTATCATTTAAGGAAACACCATTTGTTCCCTTACATGATGCATCATACACCACTCAAACCTTAGTGGTCAGTTTATCTTGTCTCACTACTGCGTGATGTGGCAAATAAACTGCCTCACTTTAATTTCGATCTGTCTTGTCCAGTATCCTTTCTAAATGACCAAGCGATAAATATTCAGTTATGACATCAGAATACTGTTGTTTTAATTGACTGTTTCCGGCCAACTTCCTTTCTAGTCCTAATAATCTTTTGACAGCAATATTTTTAGAATGACCATATTTACAAAGCGGATCTTCCGAACGAAAAGGCAGACTGACTACATATCTACCATCTCCATCTCTTTTTGTGGTTTTCGTATAAAAGTCCTCTCATGCCTGCTCTTCAGGCGTGAAAATCTTTTTAGTTAAATCAGGTTCTGAATCAATTTCCCATAATCGTTTTAACATTTCGTTCTCATCAATATGAGTATGCAAAGTGATAACAGTATTATGGGAGTTGGGAGCATTTTCTGATTCAACCACCCGACCTGACACAATCCATCCTAAATGTGTGTCTTGTGCAACCGGAGAGCCCCTAGGACCCTTGATTAGACCAACCTTTAATATGTGACAGTATGTTTCTGCCCCAAGCAAAATGTCAATTTTGCTAGGTGTGTTGAAAGATGGATCTGCCAAATTCATTCCGTGAATTTCTGGCCAATCTAGAACTCCAAATTCAGTATCTGGCATTATCGAGGTCAGCGAGCTTAACACATGCGCAGCTACTCGTAAGTTGAACGAAGGGCCATGCAACGATTGTATGGTAACGTTTACAATATGTTTAGACATAATATCGCCATGACGACCTCCTATCCCTGCAATACTAGTTTTAGCTACTACTCTCTTCAAGCGAAGTAATTGCGCGGCTGCCTCTGAAATGAAGGACGCTTGTGATCCTTGATCCAACAACGCTCTTAAAATTTGAGTGGACCCATCTTGTGATTCGGTCTTTATCAGAGACGTGGCTAACAGGACTTGACTTGAATTCTGTTACAATGTTACGCTGACTAAATAACCTTTTTAAAATACAAGTTGACATGAATTTCTTATTATTAAATCTTATGTTCTAACATTTCCCAACATTTTTTGTAATTACTACCAGTTATCGGAACGTGTTTTATTAACTGATCGGCTTCACCTGACAATTGTGTTTTTAAATAATGAAGACGTTGGACGTCATCTAGTTTCTTATTATTATGAACTAGTGAAATAAACAAATCCCGAAATGACGACCATTCAGTATAGAAAGTTATATTTTTGTCATATCCTATTGACATTTGCAAATCTCTAATATTGTTTTTTGTAGGGAAGTTCAAAGGAGATGCATTTATATCATAATATTTATTTTTATAATGCAATATGTTATCTCTTGTAGCCAATTTCTCATAAGAATAACTATTTATATAAAAAGGCATATCTTTTACAACATTGTCTAATATAGAATTCAAGTTTGTGTACTTTATTCGTATTCATTGTTATTGTTTTCCTTATATTTAAGTAATTGACTTCAAGAGTAAGCTCCCACAACTCAGAAACTTTACCATAAATTATTCCACATTCATATTTAATTGGTACAACTTGCCAATTATACCATACACAAGCAGTTCTATGAACACAACAAGAATCACAGCCTAATGTATCCATCTGACATCCATATCCAACAGGGTTATTTGTTTTTATTTCCAATTTCTTAAGCTTGGAATCAATTTTACAATCTTTCCCCCACCAACAATCACCACTGCCCTTACATGAGTAATGCATCTGTGTTGTCAAATTGTAATTGCAGTTATTATATAATTTTGAATATCTAATTATATTAAATTCATTAATCATTCTTATTTCTAACCTTTCACCATCAACATCATTGAAACATATTAATTGCCCACTTGTGATCATCAACATATATGAATGCATTGGTTGCCATGATGTTTGATCACACACAGTTCCTTTACTTGTTAAATATAATGTCTGATCACATGCATTGACAGTGCTGTTCATTCCAAGATATGCAGTTGCACATAGAGCAGTATAAGTTGCTATATTGGACTTATTTTTGTTAGACCTACGAGGTAGACTTGTGTAGTTCGCGAACGAACTAGTTCGAAAGAGCGATCCCACAGACGAACTACGCGAACTAGTTCTCAGATCCCTCGCTCCTTAGTTCTTTAGTTCATTACTATGGATCCTTTTTCGAATTCGAAGACTCAGCTGTCAAGTACTTCACAAACGATTAACGAACGAAACGAACGAAATCAAATCCCATTACGATAAAAAAGGTTTCAGCTATAATAGTAAAAATATTATATTTTATTTTATTATAATATATATTTTATTTTATATACCTACACTTTTGTTACTTTTTTATTTATTTCTTATTTATTATTTATATTTATATACATACTGTTCCTACGTCACATCAAGGCGCGGCGACGAGCGCGGTATCAAACCGGTTTGGCAACTCCAGCCGCGAGCGCCGCGCCGCACTCCGCCAGAGGGACTCGCTCGCCACCTCTCCTTGAGCACACATGTGTCTATCTTACCAGAGAAATACAGTCTCCTTTTACACTAGCTGAGTATTTTTATTAAGTCTAGACCCCCAGAGCCGCTACTGGAGCTAGGCAGTCACCATATGGTCCTTCGAGTAAAGAAGATAGCCGTCTTATTGCTGTGCACAACATCCGTGGACTTTGGACCGTCCGTCGACCGCCACGCACTGACCTGCGGAGGACACTTAAAGGACACTTAGAGGACAGTCTACCACGCAGAGGAATATTTTATATTGAGTGAGTCCGTTCCATATCCTTATATTTCCCGTCTTTTCCAGCTTCTTTCCGGGTATTTAGGATAGTGCTATCGTGGATCAGGCATATTGATCTCTTCATATAAGCTAGCATACCTAATCTTTATAGCTATAATATTTTTTCTATATTCTTACAATTTCTTATAAAGCTTAAATAAATATATAAAATCACTTAAATCGTATTCCGCTTAGTCATCTTGTTTACTTCATGCGTGACTCATTTACGCAAAATTGCATTCATATTTTTTATCGCTGTCATTAGTGAATCTTTTGTGTTGAATGGACGGTTTGCGATAAGCCTTTTGTTATTGCTTCAACTTTTATTCTTATTTTGAACAGCTGATTATGCAGTTATAATTTTCATTACGCATCTTGCTTCTTTATATCGCCTTTTTTGCGCATAAAAGTCATCTCAATTTCATAATATGACTGACGTAAAAATGAGAGATCTTGTGAGGAAACGTGGCAGCTTTAAGGCTAAATTAACATCATTTAGCAATTTTCTTAGATTTTTACCAAACATTAATTTAGATACTTTTCAATCGGCAGAACTACAATGCCGCCTTGATCAAATGGAGATATTATATAAGGAATTCGACGTATTACAGACGGAGTTGGAATTGTTGTCGGAGGATGCCGATGCCATGTACGCTGAGCGGGAACAGTTCGAGATGCAGTACTATGCGCAGGTTGGCCGCGCTAGGGTAATGCTTGCTTCAGCGCGTCCTACCTCGCCAGCGCCCGCCTCCGTCATCTCGGATGGCAGTGATCATCACGGATCTGGCTGCAAGCATGACTTCGTTCGGCTACCCAAGATAGACTTGCCTCACTTCAACGGGGACTATCAGCACTGGCTTGAATTCCGAGATACGTATATTTCCTTAATTCACGATAACAAAAGTATACAATCAATTAATAAATTCCATTATTTGCGTGCCGCTTTAACCGGCAGTGCGTCTTTAGTAATTAAAAGCATTGACTTTAAAGCCGATAACTATACTATAGCTTGGCAGTTACTGTTAGACCGTTACAATAATGAAAGGTTGCTTGTCAACAATCATGTCATCAACACTTTTATTTTTATATTTATTTAATCACTCACAGTACTATTTTACGATAATTAAAAATTATAATTAAGATACTGAATTGACTAGTAAAACCATATAAATAGGGGATCGCTCCCGCTAGGAAGGCAGTCTCTCACTGATCGCCAAAGAGACAGCATTCAATTTAAAGTTTAATTGTTATACAGTGTATTTGTATCGTGAAAGTGTGGTTATGTGAGTGGTGTGTCTCACGACGTATATATATTGAGGGAGTGCTGTGTCTTGTGACGTCATTATATAGTGTACGAGATTTATTCGAAGAAATATTAATTGAGAGTACATCCTAATAAACTTGAAAGTGAGTATACTTTGGTTTTATTTTTCTACCCGTTACCCTATTTCCATAAATATGTGGAGGCCTAATCCTACAGTTCAGAAGTGGGATACCAATATTGATATAGATTATTATTTTTTTTTCTTCTTTATTTTATTATTATTCTTATTTTTTTAGATAAGATAAGTGTTTTATAGTTTAAATGGTTTACGAATTAATTTTTCCCTTTTACCTTTCTGTGATATTACTTTTATGGGAGTTTTTTTTTTTTCTCACTATACTTTATTTATTTATATTTTCCTCACCCGTTTGCCTATATTGTTAATACAGTCGGTACAGTCACATGCATGATGTGCATATTATTATTTTGGTAGTGATGTGAACAGTACACTTTGCGAGTAATAATCTTTGGCTTTCAGTGGACTTTCAAGGAGATTCAAGTTCATCCTGTCGTATGAATAGTACGGCACGGTGGTCTCACAGCCCGTTAGAGCTCATGAGGTCGAGTGCAGCACGCAGCCCAATTCTTAATCGACCAAGCCGTCATATTGTGAGGTCACACCGGTTACGTAGCCCCGATGGGCTCACTTTTGAAAGTCAGCACCGGTTACGCGGGAAGCCGTCGAGCCGATCTCGCAGCAGATCGTCGGGCCGACTTCATATCAGACGGTCGAGCCAGCGTCGTAGCAGACTACGCAGTGAAACCGAAAGCCGGCTTATTCACCAACGCCTTGCTACTAGCAGTCGGCAAGGTCGGTCACGTAGCCGTCGACAAGAACAATCACGTGTTCGGGAACGAAGTCGTTCTCGCAGTGCGCCACGTAGCGGACTACGCAGTGGAACTCAAAGCCGACATATTAACCATCGCCATGTTACTAGCAGTCGGCAAGGTCAGTCGCGTAGCCAACAACAAGAGCGATCACGTGTTCGAGAACGAAGTCGTTCTCACAGTACACCACGCAGCCGGGATTTAAGGAGAAGAAGCGTTCGCACTCGTGATTATCCTAGTCATCATGGAAATACTTCGGACGACAGTGAGAAAACCCGATTCGCCAACAACGAGTTACAGCTATTACTTGATGCACTTAAATATGCCGGTCGTACAGATAACAATCTAGATAAGTTTGCTAATGTGAATAATGCCATTCCTGAATTCGACCCCGTGAGGAAAGAACAGACTATGACAATGTGGTTACATAAGGTCAATGAATGTTCAACCATTTATGGATGGACTGATAAACAAATAGTACATTTTGCTTTACCAAAATTACGCGGAGTTGCCCAGCGTTGGTATGAAGGTCTACCTTCAGTTCTTTTCTCATGGGATGAATGGCAAACTAAGCTATTGTCAGCATTTCCGTCCACAGAGAATTATGGGCAAATGCTAAGTGATATGTTGGCCAAGCGTGCCCGATTCGGAGATTCACTGGAAACCTATTATTATGATAAAATTGCTTTATTAAATCGTTGTGGCATAACAGGTAGTCGAGCTGTAGAATGTATTCTTCATGGAATTGACGATCGGTCAATTAGATTGGGTGCTGAGGCGGTTCAATATGATAACCCTGATAAATTGCTTGCATATCTTAGAAATACCAGGAACAGTCGTCCAAATGAACGTAAAATCCCAAGAGCTCAATTGATAAATAAAACACAAGAGTCCTCGTTAAAACAGACTAATAAGGGACCGCGCTGCTTTAACTGTAAGCAAGAAGGACATACAGTACCCCAATGTCCACAACCTTTAAAAAAATGTGGGAAGTGTCAGAAAATAGGTCATGAAGCGGAGCACTGCTATTCCAAGGGATCATTGACAACAGATAAGAATATTTTGCGAGTGATTAATGATAAACAACTTGGAAATAAATATTTCAAGATAGTGGAAGTCAACGGGATTCCTTACAAAGCGTTTCTGGATTTTGGCAGCGATTGTTGCATGATAAGGTTATCGGATTTTACTAAATCTAATGACCAGTATGAAACTGATGGTCTTCCGACTTTGAAAGGGTTCGGAAATTCCAGTGTTAATGTTTTAGGAAAACAGATGGTAACAATAAAAATTGATGAAGTAGAAGCTGACGTAGAACTATTGGTAGTACCAGATGAAGCCATGCATGTACCAGTAATGATTGGTCAAACGTTTACAGAGCAACCTCATATTGAAGTCCATAAAACAAGCGATAAACTTGAACTTATTCAGGCTTTCAATAATTATAATAAGTGTTACAAGGTGAAATTGTTCTGTAAAGATGAATGTGTAGTTTCAGGCACTTCAGCTATCAGTGTGTACACTGAACCATTAATTACAGGTGACATATATACAGAGGGTGGATTGAGATTAATAAAGGATGTTGCCTATTCTGTATTACCTGGTCTGTTCTCATTTAACGATAACGGAGAGGGAGAACTTTTGGTCAGTGTTGCATCGGGTAAGAAAGTCACTGTAAAAAGGGACTTTCTGATAGCTCGAGGGCATATCGCAAAAGAATGCAAGGATACTGTGGATTTAAAAACGATGGCGGTTAATACAGTCAATCAACACTCGTATCAGCCTATAAAAATGGATGAGGTTAAAACCGGACCTAATATTTCTTTTCAAGAGAAGGATGAACTGCTATTGCTTTTAAACAACTTTAGAGAATGTTTCGCAGCGAATTTAGCAGAGTTAGGTAAAACTAAAGTTGGAGAGATGTCTATAAATCTGCAAGATGAAGAGCCGGTAGTTTACCGACCATACAGACTATCCATAAAAGAAAAGGAGGTTGTGAGAGAAATGGTGTCAGAGTTGCTGGACAATGGAATAATTCAGCCATCTACGTCGTCATACGCCAGCCCGGTTGTGTTGGTGCGTAAGAAAACTGGGGATTACCGCCTGTGCATAGATTACAGAGCGCTTAATAAGAAAACTATCAAAGAAAATTATCCTATGCCACTAATCGACGATCAGCTTGATTTACTGGCAGGGAATGAGTTCTACACTACTCTAGACCTTGCTTCAGGTTATTATCAAATACCCATACGAGAAAGTGATAAGCACAAGACGGGCTTTGTAACACCAGAAGGACATTTTGAGTTTAACAGAATGCCGTTTGGTCTTGCAAACGCCCCTTCCACATTTCAACGTATTATGAACCAAGTTTTGGGATCGACTCGTCACAGAGAAGCTCTTGCGTACCTGGACGACGTAATTATTCCATCGAAAGATTTTAAAGAAGGAATGAGTCGTTTGGAAAAAGTTTTGAGCTTGTTTGCTACTGCTGGGCTAACACTTAAACTGTCTAAGTGCATATTTTTTGGCAAAAACGTAGACTATTTAGGATTTCAGGTGTCAAAGGGTGGTATACAACCAGGATCTAGTAAAGTAGAGGCCGTATCCAAATTTCCGGTGCCACAAAGCCAGCACAATGTACGGCAATTTCTAGGTTTAGCAAGTTTCTTTAGACGATTTGTGCCTGGATTCTCTATAATAGCCAAGCCCTTAACACACCTTCTCCGAAAGGACACAACATGGAATTGGGGAAAAGAACAAGAATCTGCTTTTAGGACGCTTCAAGATAAGCTAACTCAAAAGCCTACGTTGGCTCTGTACGATCCAAATGCTGAAACGGAGCTCCACACTGATGCATGCAAAGTAGGTGTGGCTGGTATTCTAATACAATTGAATAAGGATAAAGTACGCCTACCTGTGGCATATTTTAGTAGACAAACTAGTCCAGAAGAACAAAATTACTCTTCGTACGACCTCGAGACTCTGGCAGTAGTTGCATCCCTTCAGAAGTTCAGAGTGTACCTGATTGGCATTACTTTTAAGGTTATAACTGACTGCAACTCTTTACGTGCAACGTTCCAAAAGCGAGATATGGTACCACGAGTAGCTCGTTGGTGGGAGCTGATGCAAGAGTACACCTTCAGTATTGAATACAGGGCAGGTGCCTCTATGGCTCACGTTGATGCCCTAAGTCGTAATCCGGTCCGAAGTTCTTCTCCAGTTACCTCTTGTATGATAAGAAGTGTTACTGAAGAAAGTTGGCTTGCTACTGTACAGAGTGCTGATTCAGAAATTCAAAGGAAAGTCCAGATTCTTAAAGATCCAAATTTAGATGATGTAATAGATATAAAAACTAATTTTAAACTAAATGGTGAAAAACTATTTAGAATCACTCCAGATGGCGATAGGTGGGTTGTGCCTAAAGGGGTACGTTGGCAAATACTAAAGATCAATCACGACGACATAGGACACTTTTCAACAGATAAGACATTGGAAAAGATAAAATCAATGTATTGGTTTCCAAAAATGCGAAGCTTCATAAAAAAATATGTTTCTTCCTGCCTTGAATGTTCATATGCTAAGGCTACTGGAGGTAAGAAGCCAGGCTATCTTCACCCTATTGAAAAGATTGACATTCCATTTCATACCATCCATGTAGATCATGTTGGTCCATTCGTGCGTTCAAGCAGAGGAAACATGCATATTCTCGTCATAATTGATGCTTACACAAGGTACATTTTCTTAAAACCAGTGAGAAATACTAAATCTAACAGTACCATTAGGGTACTTAAGGAATACTTCGGAATTTTTGGCGTACCACGAAGAATCATTTCAGATAGAGGAACTTCTTTTTCCAGTACTTTGTTTAAGAAATTTGTAAATTCTAAAGATGTCAAGCACGTGATGAATGCTGTGGCCACCCCGAGAGCAAATGGGCAAGTGGAACGCTACAATAAAGTTATTGTTGACGCATTAACAGCTAAGTCAATCGGTACATGTGAAAATAAATGGGATGACCACTTGCCAGATATTCAATGGGGCCTGAACAATACGTTTAATAAGGGCATTAATCGAACTCCCTCTGAAGCTCTGTTCGGAGTAAGACCTACGGGATCTACTGAAAGCAAAATTATACATGATTTGGACAAGAACAGAGCTAATATAAGGGATGAAATTAACGCTCACGTTGAAGCCTGTCAACAAAATCAAAAGGAATCGTTCGATAAGCATCGCTGTAGTCCTCCGAAATATAATGTTGGGGATCTAATAAGAGTAGAACGGCAAGTACCCGCAACAGGGCAAAGCAAAAAACTTGTGCCTAAATTTCAAGGGCCCTATAGAATCACAGCTGTCCTAGACCATGATCGCTATGCCATAGAAGACACTCCATTAACCTCGAAGAGGGGAAGAAGCTTCTCAACTATCGTAGCTGTTGATAAAATTAAACCATGGCTTAATTTTAACAGGCCACATGTTAGTGGAACATACTCCAGTGAATCTGACGATGAGGGACATGATTAATTACAGTAATAGGGTTGATTAAAATAAATAATAATTTATTAAAATATGATTATCAATTACGGTTGATTAAGGTTAATTACGTTTAGTTTAAATATACAATATGATGATGTACTCTACCATTGTTTGATGAATAAATCGATTTTGTTGTATGGATTGAACGTTTTAGTATTATTATACATTTTGAAACCCCTTATTTCTATTTTATTCGTGTGATGTTCTACATTTAATTGTTTTACATAAAATGTATTACTATAGTTCACAATCTACGAAGTATTTTTCCGGTATTCAGGACGTAAGGGGCCTGTTGCCATATGTTCAGAATATAAGGGACCTGTTGCTTGGTATTCAGGACGTAAGGGGCCTGTTGCCAAGTATTCAGGACAAAAGGGGCCTGTTGCTTGGTATTCAGGACGTAAGGGGCCTGTTGCCATGTATTCAGGACAGAAGGGGCCTGTTGCTTGGTATTCAGGACGTAAGGGGCCTGTTGCCATGTATTCAGGACAGAAGGGGCCTGTTGCTTGGTATTCAGGACGTAAGGGGCCTGTTGCCATGTATTCAGGACGTAAGGGGCCTGTTACTTGGTATTCAGGACGTAAGGGGCCTGTTGCCATGTATTCAGGACGTAAGGGGCCTGTTACTTGGTATTCAGGACGTAAGGGGCCTGTTGCCATGTATTCAGGACAGAGTGTATAAATAATTAAGTTTATTTAACGTATAGTATCCCTGTTTTTCATGAATTTCTTTGGTTTTAAGAGTGTTTTTGAGTGATAGTAAATTTACTTCTTATCGTATGAGGTCATACGATTCTATTTGGATGGCCGACTGTCATCAACACTTTTATTTTTATATTTATTTAATCACTCACAGTACTATTTTACGATAATTATAAATTATAATTAAGATACTGAATTGACTAGTAAAACCATATAAATAGGGGATCGCTCCCGCTAGGAAGGCAGTCTCTCACTGATCGCCAAAGAGACAGCATTCAATTTAAAGTTTAATTGTTATACAGTGTATTTGTATCGTGAAAGTGTGGTTATGTGAGTGGTGTGTCTCACGACGTATATATATTGAGGGAGTGCTGTGTCTTGTGACGTCATTATATAGTGTACGAGATTTATTCGAAGAAATATTAATTGAGAGTACATCCTAATAAACTTGAAAGTGAGTATACTTTGGTTTTATTTTTCTACCCGTTACCCTATTTCCATAAATATGTGGAGGCCTAATCCTACAATCATGTGCAAGCATTATTCAACTTTACTATTATACAAAAAGAATCAAGTCATTCATTGCGAAATATGATAGATATTATTAATAAAAATTTAAGAGCTCTTGACACTCTCGGGCAGCCTACAGGCCATTGGGACACGTTAATAATTTACATGATGTCTAAAAAATTAGATACTGTGACCAACCGAGAGTGGGAAGAGTATAAAAACAGTTTAGATAATTTTCCAAATTTAAGAAATTACACAAAATTTTTATCTAACAGAGCTGATTTACTTGAGACCTTGCATGACAATCATAACTTAAAACATAATAATATAAATTCTAAACAAACTTATGAAACTAACAAAAATACAAATTATTTAACTACTACACATTTTAAATCAGAAAAGGTTACATCATGTCCTATGTGTTCTCAAAATCACTTTTTATTCAGCTGTCAATCCTTTAGAAATCTCGATGTTGATTCGAGAATCAAAAAAGTTTCAGAAAGCAATGTATGTATGAACTGTCTTCGTCCCGGTCATACCGACAAACGTTGCAAGCTGTCACATTGCAAGTATTGCAAATTAAAACACAACACCCTCTTACATAGGGAATCTCATCCAGATCTTAAACCAAGTGACAATATCGCATTGTCTACTAATATTCTTACTAATCCAAAAGCAAAAAATAATCAGGCCCTTATAATATTATCCACAGCTATGGCAAAGGTAGCAGATGTTAATGGAAAGCTTCATCCTGCCAGACTCCTGTTAGACAGTGGCAGTACTTCCAATTTCATCACCCAGGAACTCTGTGGAAAACTTAGTCTGGTAAAACGAAGATCTAGTTCAACTATCTCAGGTATTAACGGTCAAGTTTCACGTAGCACTGAAAGTTGTAATCTTACTATACAATCTTGTTGCGGTGGCTATCAGGTGAGCGTAGACTGTCTTATTTTACCCAAGATAACACATTCACTGCCTAGCACTTACGTTGATAAGAAACATCTCTCTATTCCCGTAAGTCTTCAGCTGGCAGACCCTACATTTAATGTACCTTCAGCGATTGACATACTCGTCGGCGCTGAAGTCTTTTGGGACGTCTTAGGTTCCGATTCAATCACTTTAGGTAAAAATCAGCCTAGGTTGCAATCATCAAAATTAGGTTGGCTTGTTTCTGGTTGTGTATACCAGTCTCGACCTCTTCAAAACTCATCTTTATGTCATTTTTTATCTAGTAAGGAGAGTGAGCAGCTAACTCGCTTTTGGGAACTTGACTCTGTATCAGACCAGAGCTGTTTCTCTTCAGAAGAGGAGGCTTGTGAGAAGCTCTTCCAAGAAACAACATGTCGTAACAAGTTTGGTCAATTCATCGTTACCATCCCATTGAAAGACTCGCCTGAGTGTTTGGGGGACTCTTATGCAATGGCCAAGCGTCGATTTTTGTCCTTAGAGCGCAGGTTTGAACGTGACTCTATTTTCAAAGACAGATATTTACAATTCATTAAAGAATACATAAATCTTAATCACATGACAAAAAATTCAAAATCGAAGCTTTCAACACTTAATTATTTTATGCCTCATCATGGTGTGGTACGTGAGTCTAGTACTACCACAAAACTTCGCGTAGTATTTGACGCTTCAGCCTCTAGCACCTCAGGCAAGTCTTTTAATGATATACAGAGAGTAGGTCCAACTGTGCAAGAGGATTTATTGTCCATTCTCTTAAGGTATAGGCAATATCAATTCGTTGTGACAGGAGATATTGAAAAAATGTACAGAGCTATTTTAGTTAATCCATCGCAACGCCAGTTGCAGCAAATCGTCTTCAGATTTGATTCCTCAGAGCCTTTAAAGATATATACCCTTAACACATTGACGTACGGTACTGCTTCAGCACCGTACTTAGCTACTAAATGCTTGGTGTCTCTTGCAGATCAATGTAAGGATCCTCAGGTTAGTGAGTCTATAAAGAAAGACTTTTACGTTGACGACTACTTAAGTGGTGGTGATTCGATAGAGTCTGTCGTTAAATTATGTAAAGGTGTCATTGATACTCTCGAATCAGCAAAGTTTCACCTTCGTAAGTGGCAATCAAATAGCCCTAAAATCTTAGAAGCAATCACTAGCACAGACACTAATTATTTAGATAAAACATTAAATTTAAATGACTTATCTCCTTCTAAAACTCTTGGACTATATTGGGACTGTAATTTAGACCAATTATTCTTTTCAGTTCAATTAAAATATTCTACAACATATAAAGTCACAAAGCGCTATATTCTTTCATTAATAAGTCAAATTTTTGACCCCCTTGGCCTTGTCGGTCCATGTGTAGTCCAAGCAAAAATTTTGTTACAACAGTTATGGATTCTTAAATGTAACTGGGATGAAGAGGTACCTATAACTATTAAATCTGAATTTCTAGAATTCGTTCAGTCATTTTCAGCTCTTAACTCCCTTCGCATTCCTCGTTGGATATCTTGTTGCAGACCTTTTTTAATCGAACTTCACACCTTTACAGATGCTTCTGAACGCTGTTATGCTGCTTGTTGTTATGTAAGAACGATAACAGCCGATGGGTCAGTTTGCGTTCGCCTTTTAGCTTCTAAAAACAAGTTGGCTCCTATAAAACCCACAACTATACCACGTTTAGAGTTGAATGGTGCATTACTAGGCACACGACTTTTTAAAAAGGTACGCAATTCACTTACTGTAAATTTCAATTCTTGTTTTTTTTGGTGTGACTCGACGATTGTTCTGGGGTGGCTCTCTACAGAGCCACGACGACTTGAACAATTTGTCCGCAACAGAGTTCTAGAAATACAAGAAGTTACAGCTGGCCAGACGTGGAACTATGTACCTTCTAAAAGCAATCCCGCTGATCTAGCAACTCGAGGGGTGAAGGCTGATTACATCAGCGCGTCCACTCTTTGGTGGTCGGGTCCAGATTTTATTAATCAGTCCGACATCCAATTTCCAAAAAGGCCTAATTCACAGTCTCCTTCATTGCCAGACATATCTTTGCATTCAAGTATAGAGGATAACAAAAATAATAACAATCTTATTTTAAATTTAATACATAAATCATCTTCATTTACAAAATTAGTTAGAGTTGTAGCATATATAAAAAGATTTATAAATAATTGTAGAAACAGTAAAAATAAAACACTAACATACCTAACTCTTTCAGAATTACAAGTATCACAGATGTTAATATTACAGATTTCTCAGCAGGAAATGTTCCCTGAGGAATATAACCTTCTTATCAAAAATCAGGTCTTACATAAGAAAAATCGATTGATTAGTCTTTCACCTTTTATTAGTTCAGAAAACTTAATACGAGTAGGTGGACGTCTTCAAAATTCTAACTATTGTTATGATGTTAAGCACCCTATCTTATTGTGTAGTAAGCATCATTTAACCAAAATAATATTTGAAAAGGAACACAAATCCCTTTGTCATGCAGGACCTCAATTATTATTAGCACACATTAGGCTTACTTACTGGCCTCTAGCAGGCAAAAACCTAGCAAAGCAAACAGTGCGTAATTGTATTAGGTGTACTCGTTTTAAAGCGCAGCCTATCCAGGTCGTAATGGGTAACCTACCCAGCGATAGGACGAACCTAGAGTTTCCTTTTTTGAATACAGGTCTCGATTACGCCGGGCCAGTGCTGATAGCTGACCGTAAAGGTAGAGGTTGCAAGTTAATTAAATCTTACATTTGCGTTTTTGTGTGCCTTGCAGTCAGAGCTGTGCATCTCGAGCTGGTCTCTGACCTCACGAAAGAGGCGTTTCTTGCAGCCTTCAGCCGATTCATCAGCCGTCGTGGTAAACCTCAGCGGGTGTACTCCGACAACGGTACCACATTCGTTGGAGCTTTCAACGAACTTTCACGCTTTCTTCAACTTTCTTCTGTCTCCATAGAGTCAGATGTTGTGAACCAGGGTATAGAATTTAAATTTATTCCTGCCTACACCCCACATTTTGGTGGCATTTGGGAAGCAGCGGTGAAGCAGTGCAAACATTTGCTTCGTAGGGTCATGGGTTTAACTCACCTTACATATGAAGAGCTCTCAACGTGTCTGGTTCAGGTAGAGGCTATCTTAAATTCTAGGCCATTAACACCCCTTTCCACAGATCCTTCAGACTTAACTTACCTTTCCCCTTCTCATTTTCTTATCGGACGAACTCTCACGTCGTTTCCTCGTCCTCAAATCACCAATAGTAACATCCATCGTCTACAGCGCTTCGATCGTATTGAGAAGCTGCGACAACATTTTTGGCAACGCTATTCTCACGAATATGTGTCTTTGCTTCAACAGCGGACTAAGTGGCAGACTTCTCAGCAGGACTTAAAAGCAGGGACTATGGTCTTAGTAAAAGACCCCAATCTGCCACCTCTTTTATGGTTGCTCGGCAGAGTTATTACTGTCAGCACTGGATCGGACGGACACAGCAGAGTTGCGGACATTCTTACAAAGAAGGGAATCATAAAACGAGCATACAATAATATCTGCCCTCTTCCAGTGTCCTGATCAACATCTTGAAGCCTTCAACTCCGTCCTTCAACCCGGGGAATATGTTCCTACGTCACATCAAGGCGCGGCGACGAGCGCGGTATCAAACCGGTTTGGCAACTCCAGCCGCGAGCGCCGCGCCGCACTCCGCCAGAGGGACTCGCTCGCCACCTCTCCTTGAGCACACATGTGTCTATCTTACCAGAGAAATACAGTCTCCTTTTACACTAGCTGAGTATTTTTATTAAGTCTAGACCCCCAGAGCCGCTACTGGAGCTAGGCAGTCACCACATACATATATGTATATTAGATCTTATATTATTATTTTTACTAGATATGATATGGTTTTATTAAAAAATACTTTTAAAATAATATTACATATTATTTTTTTGTAAACGCCTGAAATAAAAGTATTTATTTTATTTTTTATTTTTTTTATTTATTTACACTAATACATTTCGAGGTTCGAATCTATTTGGCTGTATGTGTGCGTACATTCGGTTGTAAAGACGTGACACTTTAAGAAAATTCTCATTCATAAATTGAGCCATGCCGGAATCCGGATCGGGCGAACGATCTGTCTCGGATTTGAGAAAGGAACTAACGAACTAAAAGAACGACCTAGTTCGCTAAGGACCTGCGAACTAAATTGACCGCTCCCAGTCGCGAACTATTACGCGCAAGTCTACTACGAGGTACTGGTGGCAATTCATGTAATTCAGTTGTAGGTAGATCTGGATACATTTTATTCCTTGCTTTGTAAAGTATCTCACCATAGATAGGTTCATCACCAGTAACTTGTTTCCTTAATTTCAGTCTGGTTTCAATTATAATGTCCATTATATCAGAATTTGGTATATTTATTTCTTTAAATAGAATGTTACATTTATCCCCAGTCCTTTTGTTGTGACTCAATATTCTCCTAGCTCTCCTTCTGTCAGAAATTGTAAGAAAATATGCAACAATACCAATGAAAGAATTGTATATCCTTTTATTACAAAGTGTCAGTGCCATCAAAACCATTGTTAGGAATAATAATAGAGAAATGGTGAAGCCAATTGTAATAGGTATAATGTTGTCTTTACACTTTATGAGGTTTTGATTATAGGTACAGAATGCTCCACAAGGTATGCATTCAAACTTCGATACAATGACACCTGAATAAACACCATTGCAGGCCCATTTGACTATTCCATAATATAACCCTGGGATGGTTGTCTCATCCAATAAGTTAGTTCCATTATAAACAACTATGTTGTTGTTCATTACTATACATTCATCAGTGCCATGAACTGTAACCTACCCGAACTTGACAGTTACAGAACCTGCACAAACACAATATATCCCCATTGTTAGTATACATATAGTTATTCTGAACCGCATTTTTGCAATTGATTCATTAATTTGCGGAGTTACTGGATGTATAGGAAGACACCTATAAGGGGAGTCCGTTTCTACACAGTACAGCAGGAGTAGGGATAGACCTGCTCTAATTCTATCCCATTGAGGCCCTCGTTCTGTTTGCTGGTGGCAGATGAGGGAATACATGGAGGCGCACTCTCATAGAAGGGTCTGATGGCAGCCCAATTATAGAGTTTGTGTAAAGCGGTGCCACAAGGGGCGCCCAGTTCACAATCCGGCTCGAAGGACCATGTACATGGACGGTACAAGGTGCCAAACAGCCCGTGATACTAAATGAAACTACAGTACCTCAGAGCAAGACAACGTATATTTATCGAAATCAGTAGGTTATACTGCTTAACTGAACGACACCATAGCGTGATTCACAAACAGTAAAGACGAGTACGCCGCCATCTAGTGAGCAGTAGTGTGAAACGACGTATAATATTGATTACACATATTAGATTCTGAACATTTTAGATAGTTGAAGGTATCTCTTTGCAAAGAGTTATTACGTATTCGGGCTTTAACGTGGACGCCTGTTTGCACCATTCAATTAGCAGTCTCCTCAATTCGCTTCATCATAGGTTTTCTTAATTGCACGTTGTCGTCTGATATTCAGATCCTTCTTATCCTCAATTCGATACCAATTCATATCTTTTCCATGTAACACATGAGTTGCTAGTTCAGTCATACCGTGAATAGTATGATATAATGTATGTATTACAGCCGCTACACATGATCAGATTTAACTGTCACTTTAAATGCCTGTAGCACACCTCCGCTGCGAAACTTCAGTTGCGAAACCGCTGTAGGAATTCCGCTGCGATAAAGTGTAGTTTGAGTTGCGGAACGGGCGTCGGAACCTGTTAGTCATCAGTCAGCCATCGGAGCGAAATGTCGTCGTTATCAGAGTCAGAGGAGGAGGAAATATTATTGTGGACTTTAACTTTGAAAAGGCGTAAATCTCGTAGAATTTGGGTGCACGAGATTAATGAAAAAAGGAAGAAATTAGGAGAAAACCGATTATGTAAAGAACTAGAGTCACATGAAGATCGTTTTTATACATATTTTAGAATGAGCCCAGGGAGTTTTGAAGATCTACATAATATTTTGAAGCTACATATTACTAAACAAAATACAAGGTTTAGGGAAGCTATTTCTAGCAGAGAAAGATTAGCCTTAACTTTGAGGTAAGTAAATTATTTATTTATTAATCATTAATACAAAAAATTATTCGGCATGTTACTAACTCTACGATTAGTGAAACATGTTCATTTGTTCATGATCATTTTGATTTGAGGTTGTTAAATCAGTAGGTATAGCCGTATTGCCCTCTTGTGCAAGAATATAATAATTAGCATTGTCAGTAATTGTTGCGTCACTGATCATGGAGTAATTTCCTGCAGTAGCAGGAGAATGCGTGGTATCACTTAGAACAGAGTAGTTGAAACTACCCGTTGCAGTAGAGTTGCTGTTAGAAGTTACAGCCTCCAGATCACTTAATTCAGCCTCCATCAAAATTCGGGCGATATCAAATTTTGCTTTTATTTGTGTTCGCTTTGATAGTTTTTTGAAAGTATCAGCGTATCCCAAAAATAATAAATCTACTCCATCACATCTTACATCAACTTTATCTTCACTTCTGTTGCGATCTCTTCTATTTTGTAAGTACTGGATCATTCTATCTGTTGGATCCGGATCCGGATTACTTCTCCTATGCCTTCTATAAATTTGTTGGGCGTTTTGAGTTTCTTGCGGGCGGGTATCTTGTGCAACGTCTTGTGTAGTTTCGTCTCCCGTAGATTGGGAATTAGTAGAATTAACTTCTTCAACATTCAGAGATGCCATACTACCTTGAGTCTCATTCAATGTAATTGCTGGATCAATGAAATTCATTTGATCTGCCCAAGTCCAATTTTGAAGCTTTTTTGCAGCTTGGCCACTTGTACTCTTTTTAGATAATTTGTACTTTTTGTACGAGTCTTTTAAATTCTTCCACTTCGCTTTTAAAGTTATGACTGAAAAATAACAAAATAAGACAAAATTAATATTATTTTAAAATGAATATTATTTTCATTGCAGATTCCTAACTACTGGAGATTGTTATAAGACATTATCGTTTTCATATCGTATAGGAAATTCAACAGTTTCAAAAATAGTGACCGAAGTATGTCAGGAAATATGGAATGTTTTACAACCATTAGCGATTCCACAACCTACACAAGAAATGTGGCTCAATATCGCAGAAGACTTTTTTGGGAAATGGGGATTTCCTCATTGCCTGGGTAGCGTGGATGGAAAGCATATTACCATTAAATGCCCTCCAGGTAGTGGCTCAATATTTTACAGTTACAAAAGTAAATTTTCTATTGTGTTATTGGCTGTTGTAGACGCTAATTACAAATTCATATATGTTGACATTGGATAGTGTTAGGAAGAATAAGTAGTTTAGGTTGAAAATGAAATTAACACCTCATTAATATACGGCTTTAATGAGCGCCTAGTACAATAGGTATGGATGTATATTGAATTTAGACCCGACAATGTATTGCGTGCGAGTGCAGATAATTGAATGTAATGTAGGAAGGAGAAGCCACCGTAGCTCGTCCGGTGGTGGGGGCCCGCAATGCCGATGTGTGCGTGGATGTCGAATGCGCAGCAGTGTGTGTGCGGGTCGCTTTCTTACGGCGAATGCGGCGTAAACATCGTCCCGGCCCTTGAAGGCTAAGGCCTTCAAGACTCGTCACTGGCTGAAGGAAGAAGACAAATGCGATTAATAGCTCGTCGAATTGTACCACGTGATGTTGCTATGTCAGCCACTCGTGGTACGTGGTCCGGCCCATAGAATAATTTCGTCACCCTTCCAAGTCGCCATTGTAAGGGTGGTACATTTTCTTCCTTTATAAGGACTAAATTGTTGAGCTCGAGGTCCTTGCATTTCACCTTCCACTTGATGCGCTGTTGAAGTTCGGCTACGTATTTAGCGACCCATCGCTTCCAAAAATGCTGCCTCATATTTTCAAGTCGCTGAAATCTATTTAAATAATTAGAATTGCATTCTAAATAATTTGGACTTGGTAAAGCGGTCAATGGTCTGCCTATTAAAAAGTGGCCCGGTGTGAGAGGACTGTAGTCGTCAGGTAAGGAGCTGAGAGGACAGATAGGACGGCTGTTAAGGATTGCTTCGACCTGCGAAAATAAAGAAGATAGTTCCTCATACGTTAAATGACTATTGCCTAATATGCGCTTTCTTGCAGAGGCTAACAGTTGCTGAGGGCCGGCGTGTAAAAGACGCTTGTGCTCGGACTCAAAAATAAGCTTCGTGAGGTGGTTAGTCGAGTGCAATAACATGGGATGCCATTTATCATAAGAATATTTTGACGGTTGTAAGCGACCACCGACCCTTATGACACCTTCAGCATCTAAAAATGGAGCAAGAGAAGACAGTAAAGATTTTGTGTTTATGGATTTGTTATTATTCAAGAGTGTAAGATCCTTTTCAAAAGAACATCGTTGGAAAGCTCAATCAAGGCAATAAATGAGCGTTGAAGCTCCTTTGATTGTAGTGGACCTGAATATTTATTTTTAGGAAAGTTGGAGTTATGTAAGAATCTAAAGATATAGGCCACTACCCTTTCTAATGTTATTAATTTAGAGTAATTTTCAAGTATTAAGGGTGGTTCAAATAGAGTAGAAGTGAAAACCTTAACCTCTGGTAGCTCTGAATCGCTCATCGTGTATTTAGGATTGCACGGCCAAAAACGTTCTGATTGCAGGAGAAAAGATGGTCCATGCCACCATAACTTAGCCTGCATTACTTTATCCGGATCTACTCCACGCGAAGCTAGATCGGCAGGATTCTCACTTCTCGGAACGTAGCGCCAAGGCGATGAGTTGGTTAGCTCATTTACAGCAGCTACCCTTGCCATTGGCATCTACGCACTTTAAATAGATGCAAGCACCATAGGCACTCTGTGACGCATCGCTAAAACAATGCATTTCAATTGAGATGGAGTCAGACATAAGAACCCATCTAGGAATACGAATAGCTGAAATAGAATTAATATTATTAATAAATCTTTGCCACGCCTTGCGTATATCATTTGGAACAGGCTCATCCCAATCGCTTTTTTGAATCCATAGCTGTTGTATAATTATTTTAGGCTTTATAGTACATAATGACAGTAGACCAAGTGGATCAAATATTTTAAAGGTAGAAGAGAGAATATTGCGTTTAGTAATAATATCAGAAGGAGTCAATTCAATCGCAAAATTTAGATGATCCGTTGACGAATCCCAACCAAGACCTAAAGTGCTAGAAGTATGGCTTCGCATGAGCTCGCCGCTGTCACAAACAGCGGTAGGTAATAGAGAAGGTAAGTTAGAACGATACTTTCTAAGCGGGAAACAACCCTTGGATAGTGCTTCTGACACAGAACTCTGAATGTAGCGCAACTCATCAGCTGATGAACTGCCTGTCAAAAGGTCATCGACGTAGAAGTCTTGCTGTATGACTCTTTTTATGAGTGGATCTGAACATTCTTCGCCCAGCTGCCACAAACATCGAGTACTAAGAAAGCTGGCACTAGAAAAACCATATGTTACCGTGTTTAGTCTGTATGTCTTTAGTGGGATGGAAGGATCACCACGCCAAAGTATAAGCTGCAAATCACGATCGCTCTCATCTACTAAGATCTGCCGGTACATTTTCTCTATATCCCCACAAAGAACATATTTATACTGTCGAAAACGAATAAGAATATTGAAAATAGAATCTTGGATGGTAGGACCTACCATTTGCAGGTCATTAATTGACACCCCAGATGATGTGCAAGCAGAAGCATCAAATACTACTCTAAGTTTTGTAGACTCGCTCTTTTCTTTAATAACTGCATGATGTGGTAAAAAATATGATATTTCGGGTATGTCAACGGAGGACTCTGATAAATGAGACAGCTTAGAGTATTCTGAAATAAAATCAGAGTACAATTTCTTCAGTTCAGGTTGTCTCACGAAACGTTTTTCTAAATTAAGAAATCTTTTCTTAGCGCCTTGGTAAGAATCGACCAAGCAAGTAGGCTCATCGAAGAGTGGAAGCTTAACGCAAAAGCGCCCATCATCATCGACGAGTATTTTTTAGAAAATGTTGTTCACAAAACCTTTCGCCTTCTGAAAGAACCTTTTTTTGAGGGACAGATTCAAGTTCCCAAAACATTTTTAGCTCATTATGTATTTCAGTTGTATGAGAAAAATTACAGTGAATATTATCCTTATCTGAGGTATTGAAGCGCATAGGACCAGCCAATACCCATCCTAGTTTGGAGCTACGCAGTATGGGGTTGTTTGCACCTAAAGACTGCTGCTCAGAACATATAATGTCCCAAAACAAGTCTGCACCAATGAGAACATCAATGTCGGATGGAATATTAAAAGTAGGGTCAGCGAGTTTAAAACGAGAAAGATCAAGATGAATTATATCGATAAGACATTTAGGTAATTTTCCTGAAATGTGGGGTAATACTAAACAAGTTAATTTAACGCTAAAATTACTATTTAAAGAGTTGATTAGTATTGAACAACGCTCAGTAGTAACCTGTTGCTGCATGTTGCCTATACCTATTATATTATGAAGACTAGACGAACATGGATTAAGGTTGAGTCTTTTTTTAAGCGACTCAGTTATAAAAGAAGTCTGACTTCCACTATCAAGTAAAGCGCGGACAGTCAAAGATTGATTTGTTTGTGGATTTGTGACATAAATTAATGCAGTGCTTAGTATTGTTTCAGTATTAGAAGCAGCTGATAGCGATACAGAAATATTTTTATTACTACTGCTCGGCTCAATAGGAGAATGTAACAAAGAATTATGACGTTTCTTGCAAAATTTACATGTACCAATTAGCTTACACTGGTGATACTCATGACCCCGTCTCAGGCAATTGTGGCATAATTTAAGACTATTAACCTGAGAGATTCTCTCCTCGGGTGTTTTGGCTTTGAAAGTAGGACAGTCGTATATACGATGGTTTTCGTGGCAAACTGGGCACTCGAAATTGTTAGAAGACTCAGGAGCTGAAACCACAAAAGAACGTGTCTGAGTTTTAGGACGAGTTAAAGTGTTAGCCGAATGCCTAACAAGTTTATGGGTTTCGTGTTTTTTACCTTGAATAGACTCTAACACGTCTGCACGACCTTTCAAAAATGCCTTAAATTCATCTAACGTAGGAATATCTTGGAGAGTACTCCTATGTTCCTCCCATTTTAAAATAGTATTAGGATCTAGTTTAGTTGACATTAAATATATAATTAGGGTATCCCATTTATCAGTAGGCTGGCCTAAGGTACTGAGAGCTCGTAGATTTTTTGAGACGTGATCAATAAAAAATCTAAGGGATTTATCAGATTGACGCACTATAGGCTCCAGATTAAAAAGTGAAGCTAGATGGTTGTGAATGAGCTGTCTTTTATTGTCATATCTATCGCAAAGCAACTTCCAAGCTTCAGTATAGTTTTGATCCGTAACTTCCAAGTTGTGTATGACTAACGATGCTTCACCTTCAAGATATGAATTCAGATAATAAAATTTATGAATGTTACGTATTTTATTATTTGTATGAACTAAAGAACAAAACGTATCCCTAAACTCTAACCATTTAGAATATTTACCATCAAAATTAGGTATCTTAATAACTGGCAATCGAAAACCTAGTACAGCTTCTTCGTCATGATGATGGTTAGAATGTACCGAATTTGCATTCTTGAACAACGAAGGAGCGGACTCGGCTTCTAAAAATTCTTTACTTTTAGAAATACAGTAGTAAAAGTCCTTTTCTATCAAATCTCGTTCACTTAATTCAATTTTCAAATTGGATTCATTTAAAATTTCAATCCGACCTTGCAATTCGTCAAACTCATTAAATAATTCCGTAAATTTGGTCACTCGTAAGTTTAATGAACTAATTTCTAAAGATGATATATTATCTGTAGATTCCAAGGCTTCTAAATAATTTTTATACTTTGTTATACGACCCTTAATTGAGCTACGCTTGATAAGTAATTCTTTAAGTTCCGACATTATTAAATATTAACTCAACAAAAAGTCAAAAAGAATTAAAAGATAACTAATTAAATTTTATACGACAAAAATATTAATATAAAAATATTACGTTCCTCACAATAGCGGCGGGGCGATGAACGCAGTCAGCTGTAGCTAAACACTGTAAACAGGTTTCTTATCAGTTCCGATCTAATAGGAGCGCAAACTGTGCGAAGCAATATGCATTCGCAAGCAATAGCTACGTTCGGCGTTAAGTCGGACGTACTCGTGGATGCTCGGAACTGGAATGTAAGAAAGCGTATGCGTAGGTATAGGTATGCAAATTTATAATATTAGCAAAAGCACAAGGGCAAAAATGCAGAATACTGAATAGTTGTGCAAATTGTTATCGGAAAGATAATAAGATGTATTTAGAATGTATAATGCGTATATAATATAGAAATTAGATTTTATTAGAATCATTCATTATTACAAAAAAAATATCGTGAGTATATAAGTAAGGAGTATAAGTTTCCTTTTAATTATTATGCAGTAATATAGCTAATGATTATACTTTGAAATAATAGAATCAGCAATTCATAGGCAAATACCTAGTCTGTTCGTAAAGTTAAATAATTTATTGTTAAAAGTTTGGAGTACACAATATATATAACTTATGATATGAAAAATGGAACCTTGAAAATATTCGGAAAAAGTAGTCAATAACGGAATAAAGCGGGTCGATGATGAGAAATTTAAAGATAGGAAAGGAATAAAAAATAGGAACGAGCTCACTCTTTTGTAAATGCTGGGCCAATGCTGCGGCGCCTTAGCTAGACCGGCTGGCTGCTACAAAATTGATGAGTTCTTCAGTAAAGTAGAATTCCCTTCATTAGAACTTCCTCCTTCGATCCAAAAAGAAGCCGTTATCGTATGACCGCTACGCGTCCTTCAACGTTGACATCGTACGCAGAGGTCAAATTCCGAAGATTCCAGGTCCTGTCACGGTCGCCAAAACTTTCCTTGTTAGGAAGAATAAGTAGTTTAGGTTGAAAATGAAATTAACACCACATTAATATACGGCTTTAATGAGCGCCTAGTACAATAGGTATGGATGTATATTGAATTTAGACCCGACAATGTATTGCGTGCGAGTGCAGATAATTGAATGTAATGTAGGAAGGAGAAGCCACCGTAGCTCGTCCGGTGGTGGGGGCCCGCAATGCCGATGTGTGCGTGGATGTCGAATGCGCAGCAGTGTGTGTGCGGGTCGCTTTCTTACGGCGAATGCGGCGTAAACAGATAGTTTGGAAAAGATTCTGATAGTACTATATTTTTAAAAACACCTTTTTTACAACTATTGCGAACTGGTCAACTTAATGTACCAAATGCCCAACCATTACAAGAAGGCACAGATCCTTTGCCTTATGTTTTAATAGGGGATGGTGCCTTTAAGCTGGAAACGTTTTTGATGAGACCTTTTGTAAGAGAAGCGGCTATGCAAGATAGAGGTAAAAAGAGATTTAATCAGGCGCTCAGTCGAGCACGTGTAGTTGTGGAATGTGCTTTTGGAATAATGACACAGAAGTTTAGGATTTTCCTAAGACCTTTCGAAACAGATTTGACAAACACAATAAAAATTGTAAAAGCAGCTTGTTGTTTGCACAACTTTATACAGACGAAAGAGTCAGCCGTACATACCAGTTCCAGCTTTGAAATAGAACAGATAGGTGCCATTCTACCACAAAATAGACCTGGCAACCGACATAGAGCATCGGCGGCAGCGTTTGAGGTCAGAGATAAATTCGTTCAATATTTTACAAACGCAGAGAACTTAACGTTATCATAATATTATCGTGAAAATGGGACCCATAAAAATATTAATGTGAAGAATTAACATTTAAGGTAACTTAACAAACAAGGTACTACTGAATCGATACTATTCGATCAATGATGTGTACCACCATTTTGACGTTAATGTTATCTATAATAAGTACAAATAAATAATTATACATATAACACATAATGTTATCTTATAAGCAAAATAAACAAATACATGTAATACAGTCTATTATTATTATAAAAAGACTACTTACCTTCCTCATTTAATTCCCTCTGGATTTCTCTCCATGCCTGCAGTTTTTTCATATTATTTTTATAATCCGGATGATTTAATAAATAAAGAATAGGTCTATTTCTGACCTCTTGAATTAATTTTTCTGTGAAATCGACGTCCATTTTATGAAAAAAAATTTGTTTCGCTTTTAATTTTTGTCGATTTCCACAAACACGTGCGAAAACAACGCGGCACCGCAACAAAATGGCGGCCGGAGCGCGGTAGTGTGGCTGGCGTCGGAGTATTATCGACGAAACCGCGCGGGGAAAGAGACAGAATATAATTAAATCTATGCATTAGAACAGGCAGTTCCGTGGCAGTTCCGCTTCTTCTACATACGGACAAAACACAGCGAAATTAATGCGGTTCCGCTGTTATGGTTTCGCAGCGGAGGTGTGCTACGGGCTAAACTGAACAGTTTTATATGACAGTCAAAACTGACGTCTCTTGTGGCCACACACGTTCACTTTTGACTGTACACAACACCATCCATTTTATTCTCAAGTCAAGATGTCATCGGATGACGACGCTTTAGCCGTGCTTGGTTTATTATTAGTTTTAAAAAGTAAAAAAAACGCAAAGAGTGGTGTAAAAAGTGGTTAAAAAAAAGGAAACATTATTCCCATATTAATTTATTAACCGAATTAAAAGTTGTTCCAAAGGATTGCCACAACTATCTCAGAATTAGTGAAGAAATATACCTCAACCTACTCTCTCTAGTGTCTCCACTCATTAAGAGAAATGATACAGTAATAAGAAACGCTATTTCGCCACATGAGAGATTAACGGCAACGTTACGATTTCTGGCAACAGGACGCAGCTATGAAGATTTAAAATTCTCAACTATTATTTCACCTCAAGCCCTCAGCAGCATAATACCGGGTGTCTCAAAAGTAAGTTCACATTTGCTTATCTTATTACGCGAAAGCAACTATTCTGAGGGGCGCGGGGGGTATGTCAGCCGGTAGTCTGGCTCTTGGGAATTTAGTCGCTATGGAGCGTTTCTCTGGTGCGGACCGTGCGTTGTGCGTACGTGAGTTTTACAAAAACGGTAATTCGGCGACTGTAGCGCGTAGAAAATTCTGCAGTATTCGACATATTCGTCACTTAAATGATACGCCTAGCACTCGACTCATTGCAAAATGGGTTGAGAAGTTTGAAGAGACTGGGTCAACTCTGGAGAAACCAAAATCTGGGCGGCCAAGAACATCAAGAACAGCCGAAAACGTGGACAGTGTTACTCAGTCTATTCGAGATGATCCAAACCTCTCGATTCGGAAGCGTGCTGTTGCTTTAAATGTGCACAGATCTTCATTATGCCGCATTTTACACAAAGATTTAAAGCTGCACCCGTACAAAATTCAGTTAGTGCAAGAACTGAAGCCTCAAGATACTGGTCAGAGGCTTGCCTTTGTAAATCAGATGATTGAGCGCTTTCCAACGTTCACCAACATCTTGTTTTCCGATGAAGCCCATTTTCACCTGAATGGGCATGTAAACAAGCAAAATTGTCGTTACTGGAGTGCAACCAACCCAAAACAAAAACATCAGAAACCGCTACATTCACCCAAAGTCGGCACGAGGAATTATCGGACCTTAGTTTTTTGAAGATGGAAGGGGACGCACACTCACAGTGAATTCAGAGCGTTATGTGGAGATGTTAGACGAGTTTTTCGTACCCCAACTGCAAAACTTTCCTGGTTACAACCAAAGAACATGGTTCCAGCAGGATGGAGCAACTTCACACACGTCCAACAGATCTCTGCCTCGAGTTCGAGAAATTTTTCCGAACAAATTAATCTCCAGGCGAGGTGACATAAATTGGCCTCCACGGAGTCCCGATTTAACGCCTATGGATTTTTTCCTGTGGGGTTATGTCAAATCAAAAGTTTACGCTAATAAACCGACTTCCCTGGCACAATTAAAAGAAAATATCCGTCATGAAATGGCAGCCATCACGGAGACTACCTGCCGAGCTGTCATAGGCAATTTTAGTGCCCGACTAAATGAATGCCGAGAGCGCAACGGTTTACATTTGGACGATGTTATTTTTAAAAAATAAATTCCCAAACAGTGTACTTCGATATAAAATTAACATTTTTTCAATAAAGCTAAGACTTTTCTTTTAAAAAAAGATTTAAATGTGAACTTTCTTTTGAGACACCTTGTACCAGACACATGTGAGGCTTTATTCAAAGTACTTTGCCCAGATTTTTTAAAGGTTAGAAAACTCGAAAGTTTTTAATAGTTACTTTTATTAATTGTAATGAAGAAAATCACAAAAGACGACGGCCTATGCGGCCTCCAGATGCTTATGGTTCATTTTGCATGTACTGTGATAAATATGAAGCCGCAGTGTCTACTTCTTCTAAAAGTGTAGATATTTCAGGGATTGAAATTTGTACCGTTCTTGTATTACTATTGTCTAAAAAGTATGGCTGAAGTATGCTTTGTGATTCTGACGTGTTTGAATTTATTGGTGCTCGGGCTATATAGGCATATGATGACGTTTCTGTACGAGGTAAACTTGGGCGTTGGGGTTTGATATGTGGGGAATCTGATATCTTGTGGCCAATAGTCAATCTATCCATTTCAGCTAGGAATAGAGCTTCGTTTATAATACCCTCGGCTAAAATACGCTGTTCTTTAGCTAGATCACGTAATTTCATTGCCACATTCTTCCCAAAAATATCGAAACGATCATCCCGCTGTACAGGACGTTTAAAATGATCCTGGACGGTTAATAAAACGTCATTGGTTATAGTTTGATTAAGATTCCTTTTTATCGGTCTTGAACGTTGAGGTGGAGCCGACGACGATGCTGAATTTCCAGTTTCAGATTCAGATTTATTTGAATTTAAGTCTCCAGCCAGAGATGAACCTGGTCTAGAGTCTAGGTCTGCATGACATGAATCCTGTCCAGAATCTAGGTCTACATTCTGTAACAATAATACATATCACACAATTAATAATATAAAATTGTATGTTTTATTTTCAGTTTCCCAAAACGACACAAGATTGGAAATATATTGCTGAAAAATTTGAGAAGCGATGGAACTTTCCACATTGTCTAGGAGCAATAGATGGAAAGCATGTTTCAATTGCCTTACCCTCTGGATGTGGATCTGAATTTTATAATTATAAAAACCGACATAGTATGGTTTTAATGGCTATTGTGGATGCGCAATACAAGTTCTATTTGTGAGATTTTGGTTCAAATGGAAGAATTTCAGATGGTGGTGTATTACGAAACACTGTATTTTTCGAAAAACTTCAAGAAAATAAATTAAACATCCCAGCCGCGGAACGTGTCACAAATAGTAACAGAAGTTTACCTTACGTTTTTGTTGCTGATGATGCATTTCCATTACGAGCAGACATTTAGACAAGCAGATCTTAATACTTTTGAAAAAAAATTTTATAATTATCGAGTATCGAGAGCAAGGAGAATTGTTGAGAACGCTTTTGGGATTTTAGCGTCTCGGTTCCGCATATTTCATACAGAAATAAACATCGAACCAAAAAATATTGATTCTGTTGTAATGGCATGTTGTGCTCTACACAATTATTTAACTGTAACAAACCAAGCCATTTACAGTCCTCCTGAAACTCTTGATAGGGAAATTTTTGATAGCGGAACAATTATAGAGGGTTTCACTTCAGCAGGTTCAGATATGATAGATTTAGATAGAAGACACCAAGGAAATATAACAAATGCTGCTAAGAAAACACGGGACGACTTTATGAACTATTTCGTGAATGAAGGACAAGTTCCATGGCAGGGTAATTTTATTCGATAATGTTTTTATAATGGTCTAATATCAATAAACCAAATTATAAAATAACCAATAATATTATTTATTTACTCACGTTATCAGTTTCTTCATCATCCTTGAGAATATTTGATCTCGAGGATCGTGGTACGTCATGGTCTATGATAAATTGTAGCAAATCGTAATACCATAATTTTGGTATGTAAATATCATCCGTGCCAGATCCTGATTTTTGCGACGATTTGACTTTCAAAAGTTCTTTTTTGAATGTGCAACGCAAACTGTTAATTTTATTTTTCACTGTATCTATAGTTGCCTTAGAGTCAATTTCTTTCATTTTTTCTAATAACATCTTGTAAGCTTCTGATTTCCTGTCCCGGTACTCCTTACTTTTATTCTGCACTAGGCAATGCTCATTTTTATATAATTCTATAAACTCGCTTAACCACTGTCTTTGCGCCATTTTTCATATTTTGCGATAAATCGACCAAATTAAATACAACGATTTTCTGACGCTATTTGTATGGAGGCAATGTATTATCAAAAATGGTCGGGTTACGTATAGCGTTGTTGGACTTTGTTGTGTAAACAAATTGTGCGTCGCGTCGTGCGTGAGTTTTAATAAATTATAGAAAGACTTAAAATGAAAACAAGTCAGCATCAATTTGAATTGTTAGTAACTTTTATGGAAGAGTAAGTACATAATCAAGTTATTTACAATATTGAATGCGAGTTGTTGAAGTGAATTTAATAAATATTTTCTTATTGCTAGACATGGAGATCTTACAAAGCCGATTACCAATCAAAGAGGTAGAATCGTGACCATCCAGCATTGGGAGGAGCTTACATCACTGCTTAACAGTGATGGCAGTGGTGATACAAAAACCACCGAGAAGTGGAAAAAGGTTTTCATGGTGATAAGTTATCACACCTTTATGTATATTAGAACACTATATAACATAATATTATTTATTTATCTATGTCTATGCAGTAAAATCTAACTAATTCACTTAACTTTTTTGTCGCTTGGGGACCTGGGTTATTTATTATAGTTTTGCTTTTTTCAATGTTAAAGGTGTGGAGCGATTTTAAAAATAATACTAAGAAGAAAGCTGCGCGACTGCATAGAGCAGCTAGTGGTACTGGTGGTGGGCCTGCAGTGTATGTCAAACTCACAGACTTAGAAAAAAGAGTTTTAAATATTATTGGCATACATGCAGCAACGGGTTTGGTAGTGCCTGAGGCAGGGTTCTCTAAGGTTATTAACTTTTAGGAGCTTGGCATATTTTTAATAAGTTTTTAAATAGTTTGTTTGCTTATACTTATAGCAATTGTTTGTTTTTATGTTATTTACATTATATGAAATTTAGGATATTGTTGCTGCATCACGTGTGCCTGATGTGGCACAACCTAGGACTTGGGACCCTAACACAGATCAATTAGGTACACAGGAAGACCATAGCTGTCAGATTGATGAATGTAAGTTGTTTGGTATAGGTAGATATTACCTATCATCCTTTTATAAATAAATAGGAGAGTATAGGTGTGAATATATGTTTATTTTTAGGTATTGAGCCATGGAATGAACCTGGACCTTCTAGCAGAGTGCATGTAGAGCCTCTTTTAAGCAAGGTTCAAATAGAGAAAAGACCTCCTAGCCCAGCCCTTAGTGCAGATATTGAAACCACAGAAAGTAAGTTAATTGTTAAATATCCAGAGAATGTGGTGTATAAAAGTAAAAAAGTTATTTATTTTACAATATCAGCAGTGTTAGCTCACCAACCTAAATAAAAAATATTTTCTTTTGACAGATGCTGAAGAAGTCTTACAGACTCTACCTCCAGAGTCTCCAGTTGCTACCCCTCAGCCTCATATGCATCTGGGCAAACTACACCACGCCGCAGTGAAAGGTCTTCACGAATAAGATCCTCACCTCGGAAACGTATAAGGCTCGCACAAACGAAGCAGGCTGCACGTCAGTTTGTCAATTCTGATGTTGAATGGAGAGCATTCAGAATGCAACAACACAGAGATAATATTGAGATGAAACGGGAGCAAAATAGGATAAGGGAAATGGAAGTGCAGACTCAGAGGGAATGGCAAGCTTTAGGTTTAAGAATTATAGATATATTAGATAAACTAGCTAATAAGTTTTGTAAAGATTAGATTAATAAATTAGATAATAAATATTTATTATTAAAGTTTAAAATTAAACATTAAAAAGTTTCAGATTATTTTATTAAGCCTTTTCATTTTACACCCAGTTTAAAATAAAAAAAACAATAACAATATAACTCTGCCACCAAATATTAATATAAACTTATAACCTAAATGATAATAATTATTGCTGCTGTAATCTTCTAACTAATTGATCCCTTAATACCCTGCCTCTAATTAAATCACTGGTGGAACTTCTCTCTCCCTCGGTGGTAATCCTCTCATTATGGTCTTGCATGTTATCATGTTCCATAGCTGAAAATTAAGTTATTTATTTTATTGGATATAAATAACTTTTAGGTGTTATTACATATAATTTAATTTCAAAATTGTAGTAAAATCTTTATTTATTAGAATAAATAGTTAATAGTTTTCAAACAAACAAAGGTAGCTAGGTATAATATATTGAAACTAACATATCAATATATTTTGTAATTCCATACATACCTGTGTTATCCAAATTGTCTACAATACCATATTTAATGACTATGTTATTTAAAACACTACAAGCCAATATGATTCTTGAACATTTTAATGGTTTATAATGTAGAACCCTGTCTTTATTAAGACATCGCCATCGATTTTTTAACCTTCCAAAGGTATTTTCTATGACAACTCTAGCAGTCATATGCTTTTGAATATAATTTGCTTCAGGTGTGTTAGGAGCAGCATCTAAAATATGAGTCATCAGCCATGGCTGTTGTGGATAACCTGAGTCACTTCAGAGTATAAAAATAATATATACAAATGTCATACATCATATGTTACCCTCACACAAATTTTGACCCTAATTTTCTAAAACAGATTTTTTATGGGAATACTCTAAAACCTTACATAATTCTGGAGTAAATATTAGTATATTACTTATAGTAGATTTTTACCTAAAAGCCACACTGTTTTCCCATGTTGGTGCAATGACTGCATATATTTATTGAGATAGCTATTTTCCCATATAAATGAATCATGATTTGCACCCCCAAATTTAGCATTAACATTAAGTATTCTATATTCATCATCACATACCTGTAAAAGTTATAATATTGATATAGATAGGTAATAAAAATCATTCATACTATGATTATATAAAAAGGAAAGGATTTACTTATTTACCATTTGAACATTTAAAGAATGATAGTGTTTACGGCAATAGTACTGATGCTCTTCTTCTTTTGGTGGCCCATGTATTCTAAAATGACTGCAATCAATGCAACCAACAACCCCTGGTATTATGTATTTATCAGAAAACCTAAAATAAATTATATTGTCAAATTAAGCATTTATTTATAGCATTCAAACCTAGGTTGTATATATGTAGTTATGAATGCATAAGTACCTTTGACTAATTGCTTGTCTGGCATTTGGAGTATCAGGAAACTGAATATATTTATTTAACATATTCTTATGTATTAATGCTGTGGTCACTTCTTCTATATAAATACTGCATATTTTTTGGGAGATATTCTTTGCAACCCCAACTGGCCGTTGGTAAGACCCCGTTGCAAAGAAAAATAGTGCAGTACCTAGAATAATACCAATTGATAAAAAAATACACAAAGGGTGCATGTTTGTGATTTTGAATGATTTTTACCTTTACTTCCAAGGTAACCCGTTGAGTAGATTTCAAATTTGTTAATTGTCTTAGTTCTTTGCACAGGCCTTTAAATGTTTTTTTCGAAAGGCGATAATTTCTCTTAAATTCAGTCTCTGGAAGATGTAATATTGGATTATCTGAAATGCAAGCTTCTGCACGAATGCTGGCTAGATTATTACGCTCATCTTGTGCTGTTGCCGTCGACAACATCCTCCAAGCGAAAAATAGCGTGATGTCATTTTTTCCTCCAAATAAAACAACACAAGACACAAAATATTATGAAGTTTGTAAAAATATATTCGTATTTTAAATAACTGTTTTCACTTTCACAACCAAAATCTAAGTGACAAAGTTAACTTGCTCGAAAGGGAAGACGCTTACAATTGAACTGTCAAAATTGATTAAGTTGCATCTCACACTCGCAAAAACGTCATTCGAGCTCGTATAATATCCTCACTTCGAAAAAGTTAGTCGACAGTCGCGATCGTAAAATTAAAAAACATCTCGCACTCACAAAATATGTTTTACAAAATTTCCGCTAGGTGGCGCTGATCCAACTCCATACAAATTGGAGTTTACTTTAACGCGACCGAGTAGTTAAAAAACTCACACTAAGCACACTGACCATTCACTCTGCCTCGTATCGAAACAAAGGCCTGTCTTCTATTCTATGAGATAGCAGGTATTACCAAGTACCTACTCCATTCCCAAACAAACAGCGTAAAGATCTACCATCTTCCATAGTGTGCATATCTTCGCGATGATATTCGTCATATGAGGCTGCTTCTATTATAGATTCGCATAATCCATGATAAATATTAAAACTTAAAACCTCTGATGGCCTTACGTGTGATAGGTTCAGCATTCTAGTTTGTAGAGCAGCTTTCGACCAATATGGTTTGAGAATTCCATATACACTTTCATGCGTATACTCTTATGATATCAAAAAATCTATCGTATCTGGGCGAATGGCATTCCCCCACGCTCGTGGATTGCCGCTTCGATAATGAATAGTGAACGTATCCATACTACAGCTCTTTATTAATTTACATATTCCTTTCAAATTGACATTAAACAAACTTATAAGATTCGAATAAGAGAAAATACGATAAAACTAATCTTATTACCCTAATTAGAAAATATCTATACACAATAAATCTAATTAAAATCTTATGAAATTTCACATATAGGTACAATTCACAATACGCTATGACGACAGCGTCCCCACATTAATTCACTCACTATTGCATTACGGGACGTAGATAGGGTCTCGTCGCCGACACCGGTAAACCAATTGTCGAACGTTATGTTGCGGTGCGTGTGTGAAACTGGTTGGATGAGCCTCTCATCTACGTCCAAGGGCTTATTACTGACAGCATATGGTCATGGCGGTTGCTTGATTATTGATTTCACATCACTAGTAGAGGAAGTCAATATTGAAGTACTTCACTAGTAGGGAATTCCCCGGAAAATTTGACATTCTTCAATCGAGCGTATTTCGTCCTTTCATTCGTAACTACGTAAAATTCATTCTACTGTTACGAGACGATCGGGCGTAAGCTAAATATTAGGAATATACTAAAACAAGATTATATTATGCATAGTGATAATAGTAATACTGAACAGCCTACTACACTACCTAATACTTACTAATAATATTACTACCTACCCCTAAAAAACTTAAGAAACGGAAGCATATTTCTCAAAAATATCGTTCACAATGGGAAAATAACGAAAACTTACGTGCTTGAATTGGGTCTGTAAAAACTGTCTGTCTGTATATGTATGTAAGGTATGTGACGTGAAACTAAGCTGTGAATTGTTAACTATAAAAAGATATGCTGAAAATAAACAGCATTTTTTGCTAGTGCTTCAACATTGGATAAAACTTCAAACCTTGTAATGGAAGCTGAAATAAAGTTGAGTGCTTTCGTTGCTGAGCATAATATTGCGTTTAGGGCAATGGATCACTTAAGTGAACTTATGCGTTCTTGTTTCCTGGACTCAAAAATTGCAAATGAAATAAAATTAAAGAGGACAAAATGTACTGCTGCTGTAACGAATGTTATTGGGAAACACCATAAAGAAGATCTAATTGATAAACTTAAATAATCTAAATTTAGCGTTTAAAGCTGCATTTTCACTGGGGGACATTTGTTCCGCGACTCTGTCGCTCGACACGAAATCACGTGCGACATCGCGCGGGACATTTAGGCCCTTCTCCCATTACGAAACACGTAGGATACAATACTAATACAGTCGCAAACTAGCTGAATACTTGTTGGCAACTCGACGTTTGCTACTGAAAAATGACAAAATGCATAATTTGTCAAGATTTGGCATCATCGCTCGACATAACGTTATGTCGAGCGGTTCCAGTGAAGAAGAGGCGCTTGCAGTTTATCTGTTTTATAGAAACAGAAGAAAACGTCATCGCAACAGAAGAAATTACTGGATTCATCCCTACCTTGAGAAGAACATAAGTTGCAGAGCCTTTGTTGCAGTACGAGAACTACAACATGATGATAAAAAATTCCTAGCTTTTTATCGAATGACTAAAGAAACCTATTTGCATTTTGTTACTTTATTACAACCTGCTATACATCAACGAAACACAACATTCAGAGAATGTGTTAGTGCAGAAGAAAGAATTCTGATAACCCTAAGGTAAATAATACTCTTTTGTTACTTAAATATTTATTTATTTTTATTAATAAACTAGCAAACCCGGCCCGCTTTAAAATTAATTAAACGGTTTTTTTATTTTTTGATAAAATAAAAGTTAAAGTTACTCCTTATAATACAACCTATTTGTGAGTGAAAGTCCCGTCAAAATCGTTCCAGCCGTTTCAGAGATTAGCTGGAACAAACAGTAAGACAGACAAAAATTTTATGCACCTAGTAGGTAAATTATTCTTCTTCATTTTGCTGTGAGAGTAAAATAGGTATTGATTTGTAATAAAGTGTGGCAGTATTATTTAATTGTGAGTTTAAACTTTCCTCGTTGATGGCAGTTGAATTACTTATTGGTTCAGCTGCATCTGGCGATGGCGTAGATAAAAGTGTTATAGGACTATTGACCATTTCAATACTTTGGTCCAAAACATTATCTACTAATTCAAGGACCTTTCTCTTAAACGCACGGGGTAGTGAGGTGTTGAACTACCCCGCGCATCGTCTCAGAGGTGCGCGCCAACACTCGCGCGCGCCTAAGACTCGGGTCCATCGAATAGGGGGCGAGGATTTCCCCAAGTCCCTCGCCCCTGGACCCATTCATGGGGGCCGGAAAAGGGCGTTGTCTGCCCTTCTCCTACGCCCGGTGCGCCTCCTGCGGCCGGGGAAGGGAGTCGAGATCTCCCTCTCCCGTTCCGCAGTTTCTTTCTGCGACGTCCTCGCAGAAGGAAACACCACCGCGTCCCACGACTCTGCACTGCTGACCATCCTCCGCAATACGGCCGGCAGCGACAGATCGCCTCCTACTTTATTTGTGAGGACACGGCGCTGCTCCTCCCAAGCTACACACTCGGCGAGCGTGTGTTGCGCTGTCTCCTCCCCGCAATGGACGCAGTGGTGGCATCGAGCGTCCGGCTCCCTATCTATGCGGCACAGGTACTTGCCGAAGCAGCCGTGCCCCAACAGCACCTGCGTCAACCTAAACAACAGGAAGCCGTGCATTCTCCCGAGCCAGTCGTCGAGTACTGGCTGGATCGCCTCGGTAGTGTGTCCGGCGGTAGGGCGCAGAAGCCTTTGCCGCCATTCCGCAACCAAGACCTGACGGAGCTTCTCAATTTCTTGAATTGTGGATGATAAATCTATGCTATTTATATCCCCGATCTAGGTTTAGATCAGTTGAGCTCCGTTAAAACAGTATTACATGTTTGTGGACGTTGACATCTTCAGTTGGAACTGGGGTGGTCTTATACCCCGAGAAGACGCCAAGCTTCGACGAGTTAGTCAAAGCGATTGGTCCCGTGCGGACGTAAACACCTTCATCGTATTCACGTAGATGAACTCGTGCTTCAGTTAATATGTCTAGCAAACTTTGTTTTTTATCAATTTCAATATTCAAAGTGGAGATGGCGCTATAATATTTATCTTCAATTTCACAGTAATTCTCTGAATCACTAGGATCCAGAGCTAAGAGTAACTTATTATACTCATCATACTCAGCAAAAGTCTTAATTAAACGATCCCTCTTTGCTACTACACTTTCGTATGAGTCGGCGACAAAACTTTGTTGGGACAGCCTTGTAATGCTTCCCTTCACATATACCCCCCCCCCCCCTTGAAGTGACGAGCTGCGTCGAAGTGGGCGTCTAACTCACCCACACTACTAGATAATATTCCAAATTCTCAAAGGCAGTTTGATGTATGAATGGAACATTTCATGAGTATCAAGTGATAATTCACATGAAATGCGTTTTCATACGTCACACGTGCTACTTATGTACACTTTGCCTGCTAGTTACACTTTAATGAAATCGCAGATCGTGTCCATATTTCATCGTAGAATTAAATTGTCAGTAGGCATGAAATGAATGGGCACGTGGGCGAATTAGAAAGAGAACAATATATGTTGTTGATTCGTCATTTAACGAATTACCAACGGCCATTTACTTGTAAACAATAATATACCCTTGAACTAGAACTTCGTGACCCTTTAAAATAAATTTGAAGTCTCAATAAAGTTTCGATTTCCTTTTTAATTTGTATTTGTAGCAGGTCACAATGTATTACAAAGTACGAAATGAAATTAACTATGAAAGTACTAGCGGCACTTCGCTCGCGCTAAGTCGCTAGTATATTATAGATATAAAATGTCATAGCAAAATACAATTAACAATTACTAAAAATTAAATTAAAATTGCGGGAGCTAATCGTAACAAGACTATTTACTCACGCGATGGGAAACGTATGTAGCCTAATGGCCACATTGAAATGGCTTCAATTCGCTTGGGCCTGTGGTGATTATGTCCCACATTACGCCTTATACCAAATACCTAACTGTAAATAGTGTATTTAATTTCTCACGCCTGTGTTTTATTAAGGCTACGCATTAAGTTAGATAATATTTTTACTATGGGTGTTTACTATTTCCTTTTATATTTACCTTTGTATTCCGTTCTTTGCAACTATTTGTTTGTTGCCGACTATTTGTCTAAGCTGTTAATATTTAAAAGTTTATTATTTCTTGTAACTCTGTTCCCATGTGCTGTAATGGATGCACGTTTGCTACTTTAATTGTTTTATTTCTTCCTTTACTGTAATTGTTTTATTGCAGTCACTTTTGTCTATTTTAAGTTTTGTGTTTTTGTTGTAATTAGGTATAAATAAAATATAGGTAGTAGTAAGTGTAAATATACCAATTTAGTTAGGTTCTTATTAGTGGATCTATATATATATATAAATGCGAAAAACACTCAGCACGAAATCTCACAAACTGCTAGACGTATAAGGATGAAAATTGGCAGGGAGGTATTTTATAAATAGTATAGGTGCGCTAAGAACGATAGAGGAAAGATTTTGCGATTGGGCCGGATTAAGGTGGTCTAAGGGCTCCTGCAAGTTTGTATGAAAGTCCTTCATCTTTTGTGCTACAGACTTTAAATTTGGCAGGGAGGTAGTTAATTATTAGTATGGACCCGCTAAGAACGAATTTTGCCACAGGGCCGCATTAAGGAGGTCTAAGGACTCTCACAAGATTTTTTTTATTTTCTTCATTTTTTGTCCTAGAAACTTTAAATTTGGCAGGGAGGTAGTTTAAAGTTATTAGATGTTTGTTTAATAAAGGATTTTGCGATTGGGCCGGATTGAGGTGGTCTAAGGGCTATCGCAAGTTTGTATGAAATTCCTTCATTTTTTGTGCTACAAACTTTAAATTTGGTAGGGAGGTAATTAATAGTTTGTAATCGTTCGCTAAAAACATATTTTGCATCAGGGCCGGATTAATATATGCATAGAATATGCTTCTAAGCAAGACATAAAATTCCATTTTACACCAAGTTATTCACCAGTGTTTGCTGAAGGAGCAGCTGTAAAAAGCATGAAATTCCATTTAAAACGCATTGTTTTAAAATCTATATTAACCTATGAACAATTACTTAATGTCCTGGCTCAAATTGAGGCAGTATTAAATTCTAGGCATTTGTTCCCTATGTCTTCTGAGAGCTCTGATTTTAGTTACCTGACGCCAGGGCATTTTCTAATAGAAACCTCTATGGTTGCATATCCTGAAAGCAATGTTGCTGATGTACCTGTGCATAGACTTAAGTATTGGCAAATGTGTAATAAATTGACAATTTTGGAATGTATGACACCAATATTATTTAAATACTTTGCAGAATAGGCATAAGTGGCGCGATGATCTACCTAATGTAATTGAAGGTATGTTAGTAATTTTAAAAGAGCCAAACGCGCCGCCATTGTTTTGGCCAATGGCAAGAGTAGTCAAAGTTTTTCCTGGTAATGATGGCAAGTAGTTGGCAGTTAGAGCGTTAAATTTACAAATTCCAAATGGGAAAATTTATATTTATTTGGGAATATTTATTTAGTATCTGTATTTTACCTTTTAATTATAATAGTAACGATTAAGTTACATGACTGTTAGTTGTTGACTAACATTGTAAAAAAAATGTCATTATAATCTTATTAAGTTCCTATTTAAAATTTATTTGTACTTGATGGTCATAAAAGGCTACAATTCAATTTATTAAATTAACTTTAATATTAAGTTTCTAAATAAAATGTTTTTGTTAAACATTGTACCTACCTTGTTATTGTGTTAATGTAAGTTTCCTTTAATTAGTTAAATTTCATTCTTCGTTAACCTACGCTTTAGTTAAATTGTACAACCGTACTGTAAGGTAGGGTGTTAGAAATTAAGAAACTATATATATTCATTCTTTTATTTTGAAAATAACACAAAAAATAAGTTGTTTGCCGCGTAGGTTGCCGCATGTTGGAAACACCAACAAAAAACAAAATATGTAATAAGGTAACATTTATTATTTTCCATTCACTCTGTCTATCATGTTATCTCATTCATACATTGTTTCGCTCTCTCGGATTTTGGATCGCCCGCAAGGCAGATGTGTTTCTTTGTGTCTTAAAAGTAATAAATAGTTAAGTGAGAAAAACCGCCGTTTAGCTTTTATAAATTTTATAATCGCCAGCAAGATCTCAACCATACAGTCCACTTGAAAAATATATTTCTACAGTTGTCGGCATTCTATAGGCAGATCGCCCCTTGCTGTCAAATGTTCAGTCACGACAGCAACACTTTGACTGAACAATTGTGTTGCCAACTTGACCCGCATTTTTTTTAGTTTTTCTGGATTAATATGTTCTTCTGTGAGCTTATGTAAAAGTCTCAGCTCTCCATACGATTTATCGGCATCATACACCATTTTGAAGTAGTCCCACTTTACGATTTTCTCTTCATTATTAGTAACATATCTCAGATCCTTTGTTAGTAAATTGTTTCAAGTGCCTTTTATTAGATGAGGAATGTCATAAAGTAGGACTACGACGTGACCGTTAAAACCTATCACTTCATGACGCCATTCTTTACTTTGGCGTAAATAATTTGCTTTGGTTTGGTTGCATTGGTTCAAGAACCATTTCGTTTATAGCACTGACAGTAACAGAACTTTGGTCACAAACAGTGTTTAATACTATGAGACCACATTTAAAACATTGTTCGATTACCGATTTTAATTTCGTTTTTAATTGGAATTTACTTAAGCAATTCGTAAAATAATACACAATTGGCTGCTTATAATTATTTTTCACTCCCATCACCATGAAAACCAGTACGTGGTCAGCAAATACTTCCTTCGAGTCCGAAGTAAAACCTTGTAATTTGTCTTTTTGAGCTAAATAAAAAATTTGCGGCGTGATTAACATTTCATCAAAAATGAGGCTACACAGCCTATCTGGGATCTGTTTCTTGAGCAAAGTTTTATTTATTTTTCATAAATTATATTATTAATGCCAGGTGCTAATTTTATTTGGCTCAGTAATCGTTTCATAGCTTTGCATGAAGGGAGAGCAAAATGTTTATATAATAGCCTGTAGCACTTAGGGCTTTTTTGTACAAAGACAAACTTAGGATTTTCTCCTCAATTGTAAACCGTCTTCCTTTTGGTTTATTTTTGGCTTGTTGCTGCATATGTACAAACGATTGAGCTGGTTTAGTCATATGTTGTATGACTTGCTTAAATATGACATTTTGTGACAACTTCTGTGCATTACTCAGTCGTTCCTTATACAGTTGGCCCCTTTTGCGCAAAAAACTTATCTCCGTTTGCAGATACTTAATTTTCTTCTGGAATGGTTGCACTACTTTCGATCTGGTGTGGAAGTATATTCCAGAAGCAACTGAAAATAGAGAAATAAACACAATTACCTATATGATTATCATTATATTATAATAAAGATTGGTGTAAAAGTGATTACTAGTAAGTAGAGGGTTTTTACATTTTGAACCGAATTGAAAGGAATGAGAAATCTAAATTTTTTTTACTAAATCATATATTTGGACTCTCTCTAAAGAATAATAAAATTAAGACATTTTCGAGTACCAAAATAGAGCAAGATAATTAAAAAAGTCATAGCAACACTTTATTCATTAACCTTTTACTAAAAACAAATTGTATGAATGTAGTTGTTATTTAAACCAAAGCCAAAGAACAAATTAGCTTGTATTCAGTAAGTATCATAATACATAATATAAATTAAAAGCTTACCATTATTAACTCTTTTTGACTTGTCTTCACTTAGTTATGCACAGTAGTTACTGTGTTAACAGTGTTGCTATACACTGTTAATTTCACCTGAAAAATATAAAATTGCACAATGTCAATACATTTGTTCCCACAACCAAGCCAACAATATATCCATCTGTTACAAAACAGTTCATCTATAACTATTGTAATAAAATTACATAACTAGATCCTTTTTTCATACCTCTCCAATCATAAACAACCAATCACCATCGTTTTCGCTACACGTTCCATTTCATGCTAAATTAATTCCTACAGATTCGGTTATTCTGCTGAAGTCTGACCCCAGAACTATACAATCCTTAACTATACAATAAAAAAAATCTGAATATTGAAAATAAACTCTAAACAATTGAAATTTTTAATGACTCTAAATCATATAATCAAAATAAAAATAAACTACATTGTTCCTTAACATCTTGAACTCTGTAAGAAAACAATTAAAAACCGTTAAGTTACGGGGTACACCAGTAATTACTTCTACAGGCTCAATATTCTCTTTCTTCTTCGCAGTACTTCTTAAAATCATTACTTGTAAATGCAGTCCTCTTATCTGTAATGATCCTGTTTGGATTTCCAAAGATTGGCTGCAAAATATTAAGTTTTGACAATGTTTCATTACTAGTTGTTGTTTTCACAGGAAATAACCAAACAAATTTTGTAAACCAAATAGTCAGAATATAATTGTATTGTTGCCGTCAGTGGTCCTGTGATGATTTATATTTTATAATAAAGGTAGTTGTAATAATTTATATTTTATAATAAAGGTAGTTGCACACACCGACCTCAGGTGGTGAGGCAAAGCGTCAGCGTTGACTCTTAGACTCCAACCGCCGCAGAGAGCGGACGTGCGCGACATAGTGAAGAAGTACTGAGTTTTATTTCATAATACCTATCTACAGTAATTTATAGTATTTACATACCTTGTACAGCGTGAGGTGAGTGGTGTCATCTGCGACCCCAAAATGCCGGTCAAACTGAAGGGACAGGTCTATAAAACCATCATTAGACCTGTCCTTTTAAATGGCAGCGAAGCGTGGCCCGTGCTTGAGCGACACAAGCAAGAACTGCGTGTCACGGAGATGAAGATGCTGCGATGGATGTGTGGGGTCACGCGGAAAGACCGCGTGCGTAATTCCCGCATCCGTGGTAGCCTTCATGTCCGTGACATAACAGACAAATTGTAGGAATGTCGCTTACGTTGGTACGGCCACGTGACGCGTAGACCGGCAAGCTACGTGGGTAACAGATGTCTAGCCATGGCACCCCCGCCGGGACCTCGAAAGAGGGGCAGGCCCAAGAAGTGCTGGCTTGACGTCGTAATGGCTGACATGCGTGCCAATGGACTATAATAATAAATAATAATAATAAAATGTTTATTTATTTCAGTACATATAACACAAAAACATATATAACGATGATAATTGCAGAAGTTAAAAACTGTGTCGCAATTACCAACGCCCTCCACCAGCAAAGTAACAAAAAAAAAACAAATATGTACATCCATCAAACCAAAAAAATAAAAACATTGAAGAGAAAAAAAAACAAACAAAAACAAACAATTTTTAAGTGAATAATAGAAACAATACAAATAAGTTTATATATTATATTTTCTTTTCAATTTAATTTTTGATGCAAGTGTGCAAGGTGTGTGTGTGTGTGTGTGTGTGTGTGTGTGTGTGTGTGTGTGTGTGTGTGTGTGTGTGTGTGTGTGTATGTGTGTATGTGTGAGTGTGTGAGTGTGTGTGTGTGTGTGTGTGTGTGTGTGTGTGTGTGTGTGTGTGTGTGTGTGTGTGTGTGTGTGTGTGTGTGTGTGTGTGTGTGTGTGTGTGTGTGTTAGTGTGAAGTATATAGTGTGTACGTATTATTTTATTAAATCCTCTGTTTCATCATAGCTTAAATTTAAAAGCCAATTAGTGAGTTGTAATTTACATTTTTTTAAAGTAAGTGGGTATATATTAATAGTTTTATTTATTTTGTTGTAAAGAAGTGGCAATAAGAAGAAATAGAAACGTCCAGCCATCACTGTTCGCTTGGGCCTCAAGGAACAGACTCTATTACATCTACGCTTATTTTTTAAATATTCTTCATTGAAGGGTAACTGAGAGTGAAAACGTAGTGTACTTCTAAGTATAAATAGTTTGCGTACTGAGAGTACATTACAGATGGAAAATACTTCTGAGGTGGGAAAATACCTGGGTTTAGAAATCATAACCTTTAAAACAGCTCGCTGGGCGCGTTCTAGTTCAAGTAGGTTGGTTTTTACGGCTCCACCCCAGACTGGAATACAGTAAGATAGAATCGATTGAGCCAATGCAAAATAGATGGTTTTAAGAGTGTCTATATCTAAAGAGGATCTAAGCTTCTTAAATATAAAAATTATTTTTCTAATTCGAGATATAATCGATTGAATTTGTTCATTCCAACTCAAGGTGTGGTCGATAATGATACCTAAATATTTGATGCTTGTAGTACGTGCAAGAGGGATGCAGTTGCAAACGTTTGAATTAAGGGAACATGTGTGGGCAACTATGTTAAATGATGAATCGGGCACGAGCGATGTCTTAGCTGAAAAAGTTATAAATTTTGTTTTTTCGACATTTACAGTTAATAAATTATGTTTAAACCAATTCATTACTATGGTTAGTGCAGATTCAGCGTGCCTTCGAGTGCTCTCCCACGAATCGCCAAAAACTAGTAAAGCAGTATCATCTGCATAAGTAATGATTTTACAATTAGGAATATTGAGATTACAAAGATCGTTAATATATAAGAGAAAGAGAGTAGGGCCGATTACACTTCCCTGGGGTACACCGTAAGTTAAGTTAGCCTCATAACTAACAAATTCATCGACTTTAACCATCTGGAAACGTTCACTTAGATAGCTGTCAAAAATATCCAGTGCCAGGCCTCGAACTCCCACTCTATTTAGTTTATTTACAATATTGGGAATTGACACTGAGTCAAAAGCCTTAGAGATATCCAAAAAAATACCAATAGTTTTATATTTCCTATCAACATTTTGAATAATGTAATCGCTTAGGGTAATAGCAGCATCTTCAGTCGATTTTCCTGTTCGAAAGCCATATTGGTTATCGGCTAGAATGTTATTTTTGTTAAAAAACGTAACCAATCTTTTGTTCACTATTTTTTCAAAGATCTTGGAGAAAACTGTTAAAACGGAAATTGGTCTATAATTATTCATGCTCTGTTTAGAACCATGTTTACAAATTGGATGTACTATTGCCTTTTTAAAAACACGAGGAAAAGTACCAGCTGATAAACATAGATTAAAAACCTTTGTTAATAGAGGAGTCAGAACATGTTTTGCAGCTTTAACAACAGAAGTAGGGATACCGTCCCAACCAACGGCAGAATTTAGTTTAAGACCTGAAATAATAGTTTTTACTTCTGCTTCATCAACATAAAACATTACCATAGAATTTGAATTTTTCGAAGGTGCAAATGGGTTTGGGGTTGTGGCTTGGGAAACCCTTAAGGCTAAATTTCTACCCACATTCGAGAAATAATTATTTACATGTTTTAGTGAAGAAATAGGATCACTGCAAATTGCAAGTAATTCATGAGAAGACTGTGATTTATTATTTATATTAGCAAATTCTTTGATTAGTTGCCAGGTTTTCTTTAAATTATTTTTGGCTTTTAAAAATTCGTTACGCTCGTAAGTGGATTTGACTTTCTTCAATAAATTATTGCAGAAATTTCTGTATCTAATGTATGATATTTTTATTATATTATTTTCTGGGTTTTTTCTATATTTCTTAAAAAGTTTGTCGCGACGTCGTATACATCGCAGTAGGCCGGAGGTGATCCAGGGCTTAATTATTCTTTTTCGACTTGAAATTAAAACAGTATTTGTATGGGAAGCAACAATAGACGAAACCATTGTTACTAATGATTCAGTGACTTCTTCAGCATTTCTGGATATAAAAACGTTTGAAAATTCTATATTATCAAGCGTAGATGTAACAGCAGCGATATCAATTTTTATAGAGGTTCTTTTATATCTTGGAGGAATTATTCCGATATCGCAGCAAAATAAAACTGGAGAATGATCTGTCACTAGAGAATCCAAGACAATGGAAATATTATCTTTGTTACTTTTTACGATAACGTGATCGAGGCAACTGTTGTTTCGTGTAGGAAGAAAATGAGCGGGTAGTAAGCCATGTGAAGCGACCAGATTTAGATATTCATTCGCATATTGATGCATATTTGACTGCGTTGCAATGTTAATATTGATATCACCTATAATGGCTATAGTATTGCTATCTTTAATAGAGGTCAAGATAACATCCAGGCTGTCAATGAAGGGATCAATGGTAAGATACGAAGGGGAACGATATAAAGCTATTATTGTAAGATCAAATGAGAATTTTAGCAACAAGCAGTTAGCTTCAGAAAAATTTGGTTCAATAACCGTACAATCAAGATTATCCTTAATGTACACAACAATCCCATCATTTTGGTTAGTGAATTTCGATTTGTATGATAAAAAACTTTTTATTATAGGGATATCATTTGTTTTACTAAGCCAACATTCTGATAGAATAATAACGTCCACAAGAAAATTAATCCGATGTAATAAAACTAAAAGATTACTAAAATTGCAATTAATGCTTCTTATATTGACGTGAAAAACTTTAAGTGATTTAGTTAAATTATTCAGTCGGTACAAGCAGTCTTCAGGGGACAAAATAAATGATTTTGAGTTAGAGATTTCTTCGATATCGCGATTTAGTTTATTTATACAATTGTTAGTCATAGCGTTAAGGTGAAATGTAACAAGAATTCTATAAGTTTAAAGATATTAAATCTATTCAACGTGGGATACCACCATATAATACGAGCGGCGAAAAGAAAGATAGAAGCCACAATAATTAAGAAATTATAATTTAGTATTAAGAACATGAGTGAATGAGAGAGAGGTGAGTAATGATAGTGTGTATGTGTGTGTGTATGTGTGTATGTGTATTTTATTAAATAAACCTTGCATCTGAAACTATTTAAATGTCTAATTAAACAATATCTGAGATTAATTAAAAATATGAAATATAGAATTGACCTTAGAACTGAATATAAAGTACATAATATGTCGAGAACTAGTCATGCTTTTTGTTCCTTAAGCAACTTTGACAAATCAGTTTCATTTTTAATATGTACTAGTTGGTCACCTTCTCTTTTACGAATAAATATTTTGCCATTTGAGATCCAGCAGAATTTGTATTCGTTAGACTTGGCAAAGTCACGGGAAAGAAAGTAAAGCCTTTTCATTTTATTCGATAGGTTTTCCGTTATAAATATGGGTTTTGAGGGGCCAACAAGTTTTAACTTATCAGTTGTTAATCTATTATTTTCTTTGTTGGCTCTTCGGTACATCTTTATAATTTTTTGTTTCATAATAACACTATTTAATTCAACTATTACAGTTTTATTTACAGAGTCCTTCGATCCAATACGAAACACGTCCTTTACATCATTAGGAGCTATAGGAACATTCAAGTTCTTCCCAGTAGAAATGACGGTATTTAAGAGGCTCTCTTTAGTCTCAGAACTAACGGCAGGAATATTTTTAATTTCCAAGCAAGTGGATCTGGACAGGCGCTCCAGGTTGTCTAATCTCTCCTCCAACGTATGGATATAGGTTAAAGAGCTGGTATGCTCAGTTTGGAGTTTAGTAATTAGGTTATTAATAGTGTCATATTTTTCTGATAAAAAATCCACAGAAGCACGGATTTCATTATTTTGGTTTTTGATTTCATAGACTGTTTCATATATTTTTTTAATTTTCTTATTTTGCTCATCTTTAAATGAGGAGAACATATCTCTAAGTTCATCCATGAAAGTTAGTAATTGCATATCCGAGTGTGAACGTTTGTAGCGTAAAGTAATGTTATCGCGAGTATCCGCAGAACCAGAGTCATGGTCTTGTTTTTTATTTAAATTAGGTTCTGATATACATGGCTGCAGCGGCGATGAAGACTTTAGTCCAGATGGGGGTGTACGTTGAAGAGACATAATGTAAAAAAAAAAAAATAATGATATTATATATACTTGTTCAAGAGGGGACCGAACCTATGTTTCGCGCACTACGCTAGGAAAATCTCGCAGAGTTATGGCTGAGCTATCGATGTTAATAACAAGTGCGTTGAATATGAACGAGATATGTTTAAACGTGAATGAAGTTGTTCGATTACGTCCGAAGGTCAAGTTGTTGTTCTAAACTGGTTTTGCACTGACACGCCACGACACAAATCACTTATAGCGTTCACATCTTTATGTATTTTTAAGAATAACACTGAGATACCGAATATTATTGATTAAATTATTATCCATTGTATTAATCACACGAAAAGACACAATCTATATAAAGAACAAGGGTAAATATTGTCATTGGTTAATTATATTTAATTTTTAAGACGGAGCTATTAATAATACGTGTGTACCCGGCGATTGCTAGGCGGGCGGGGCCTAACCCACATGGATGCGTAAGATCGGCCGAAGTGGAGGCGGATGACTAGTAAGATTATGTCAAACAATTTAATCTTCCAATTCACTTGAGGAGTCGCTGTCATCTTCACTAACGTGTATAATCAGATTATTGTCAATCATAGTATCTATAATATATCGCGGTCAAAGTCAACAAATATAATCTTTTTAGTTTTTTCAACCATCTTCATCCAGTCATCTCTTGTGAAATTTTCGCCTGCTTATTTTAAAAGCATCTTCATCTTTTTTATGCCATACGGTGAAAAAGTATTATGACGGGCTGCATAACCTTTAATCTGAGCTCAAATTAGCTCAATGGCATTGTACTGGCAGTGGTACGGGGGAATTCGGAGAACGCGATGACCGTACTCCAGAGCCAACTCATCTATTTCATATCGAACATTTGTCGGCTTATGGTCATTGACTAATTTCATCAGCTCTGCTTTTAGCATTGACATATTTGCGTCAATGCCACTTTTTTGCAGCCAAGCCACCAATTCCTCTTTTCTATTAGCTTAGGTAGGTGCTTTATTTTTTTGCACTGAATGATAAGGGGCGTCATTAAATAACTGAAAGCTCTGGCAGGCCAGGTAGCAACACATCCTGGAACCACTCCTTAAGTGATAATTTCTTCGTGGTAGTCAGTAGTGGTTTTTGATTCAAATTCCAATAAACCGTTTCGTGAACCATACTTCGTACAACCAGCGTGGCATATTATAAGTCGTGCTCCTTTACCCATTGGCACTTTCGACGTTGGCGCTTGAGTTTCATCTGTCCAAGAACGAGAAAGCGTATGATTGTCTCGTGGATGAAAACGACATTGTCCCAATTATCGATTTTTGTCGGTAAGACTACAAAAATATTCGATTGTAATTACCTCGTTGTTTTGTCACATCACTACAAAAACAAACAGTTGACATAACCTTGAAACAGCGCCGTTTGACGTTGTTTGACTTTTTAAAGCTATTGTTGTTATATTTGTTAATTAAGTAATTGTAATAATTTTAGCCCAAAATTAATTCATTTATTGTAAGTTGGCATAATTATTAGAATTTTAATGTTAGCACTCGTTAATAAGGTAAATAAAAGATTAAAATAAATTTCGCCGTAAATTGCCAGTTCAAAGTTACATCGCCCAATCGATCACGATCTGTCAGAAACGCATTCTTTGAGCGGCCGGACAGTACGAACGACTACTAAGAATTAACTTCTTAAAGGAAAAATATAGAAAAATAGAAAAAATCTACTAAAATCTACTTAAACCTAAAAAATTCAAAAATATAAATAATAATAAAATACAGCTATGCTAACTATTTTAGAACCACTTTTAAAAAATCAACAAATAAAATATGAAAAAACTTGGAATTTATTCAGAAAACTTTACTTTAATAGTTTTTATCAATTTTTTTTCTAGTTACATGGTCGCTCATTAGATATTATATCCATGAGCTTTTGACCAAGAATGCTCAATTGTTGTAATAGTACATTATTTTGCCGAGCCACCTCTATCCTCTCAGCTTCCAGCCACAATCTCTCCATCTCTCGTTCATGGAGGCGCCTATCTCGTGCCTCTTTATGTTTTAAGCGGCGTTGCTCGACGGCCGCAAAACTATTTTCCGCCCTTTCGAAAGGAGTCTTTCCTCTATTTCTTCGCGCCCTTAATAAGGCCCGACGCGGAGTTGTGGCTGTCGACCGCGGAGAGGCTGACGCCTGCCGTCGGTTTCGTGGTGGAGGAGTACGCCGAGGTGGTGGAGGAGTACGCCGAGGTGGTGGAGGTGGTAATGGGGGTATTATTTGCTGAAGTTGGGGTATTGTAGGTACTGGTGACGCTTGGGTAGCTACTGCAACTAAAAAGTGATTATTATTTTATAATATAATAAGAAATTATATGTAAGCTGTATTTTTTTTTATTTCCAATTTATAAAAAGGAGTTCAGTTTTATACGATGAGTTAAGTATTTAGGAAGTTTTAAGTCACTTAAATGTACATTGTATAATAATTATTAAAATATGCAAATTGACCTATATTAGTTTTAACTTACTATTTTAGCTATAGTCCTCCGCACTTCCAGCGAGTTGAGTTGTTTAGATGTTCTCTGAAAACAATAGATGTTGATGTACATATTTCAAATAAATGGTAAAAAGCATAATAGAGGCAACTAGACATATAGTTTTTTTATAAGCTCATATTGGTTATAGTGTATATACTTAATTACATATTAACATAGCGTCACACCCTGTTGAGATACAAATAAACTTTAAAACAATTGTTTGTATTGACATGTTAAACAGTATTTGCTATGTTAAAGAGATTCTAGCAAGTATAAATAATAAGCAAAGCAACAAGTTATTTGTGGAAAGGTTATGGAACGTACTACGTAGTTATTATAAAACAACATTAAAGCCTTGTTCCTAAATACCACCTTGACCAAGCACTGCAGACACTCCAATAACCGCCACCACCCTCTCCTCCAAGGCATTTATAATCGTTCTGCTGCTTGGACCACCACCATTGGCTTGTAGTCTTAGGCTTAAATATTTCTTTTTTGTTTTTGTTTTCCAGTCAGCCCAAGCCTAAATAAATGCAGTTATTTCAAAGCATTGCCGAATATCAATAATTTAAATTATAAAATTAGTAAATACTATACATAAAATAATTACTTTTTTCCATTTGTCTGATGATTTTTGAACACCACCACCAAGAGAATTTAAAATATGTGTTAACTCTTGCCACAGCCCTTGAGGACCTGACTGGGGTCTTGAGAGATTCCCATGTCAAAAATATAAACAAATGATAAGTGTTCTACACTAAAAGAATTTATTGATTTCTAAAGGTGATTTAACCCTTAAGGTCGCACGACATTTCATCTAAATTAAACATCAAAATAATACCTGATTATGATTATTAATTAGGGTAGGAAAAATGTATTAAAAAAGCTAATCTGAGATAATTAGTGTATATAATACTATACATTGTTCCCGACGTTAGAAAAACATAAGATTTATATGTGTAAGGGGCGTATAGCAAATATACAAAATGCACTTTTGACATAGGTTGATTCAAAATAATACAACAACAAATTATGTTTTTAAAGTATAATAAAAATCAGTGCTTATAAGTTACAAAACAATTTCTTTTAGCCACGCAACAAAGATGGACATTGCACTTGGTACAACGAGTACAAGCTTGCCCCTTTTTGCAATATTTGCACCTCTGATACTCGGTGTGTTCCGGCCAGTGATCTACGGCTTTATATCTGATGGCATCTATGGGCCTTTCAGTGGCAGGTTTCTTAATTTTTTTCTCCTCAGCGACCGAATCATATCGGAACTGCTTGAGATGGTCATCTTTTTTCTTGATGTTGCTTGATCGGTAATGGTGGCGGCGAAGAAGCTAATCGTTGTTAATACATACGTATGGGGGAGCGTTTTTATGTTCGCGGAACGAAGGGTAAGGGGTTGAAATAAAAAACCAAATTATTTTTCCTTTTCAATATATTCACCTGCAAAACGGACACATTTTTCAGATCTTCCAATTCATTTATTTATACTTATACTTTATAATTATACTGTAAATACATTACCTAAAAGCCAGACCGTTTCTCCATTTTGGTGCAGAGATTTCATATATTTGTTGAGGTCACTATTTTCCCATATAAAGGAATCATGGTTTGCACCTCCAAATTTAGGATTAACACTTAAAATTCATCATCATTTCCTTAATTCATCATCACATACCTGGAAAAAGAAATTGTATCGTTTTGATTTTGATTATTTTGATAAGTAATCTTCTTTAGCTTATCAATAATATTATCCATTTTTAAATCATTCATCTCATTATTATAATAAATTATCATATTTACCACTTGAACATTCAAGGCATGATATTGCTTGCGGCTATAGTTTAAATGTTCTTCACCATTATGAGGAACAATAATTTTTAAATGGCTTGCAGGTGGATGCCCGAATACCAGCCTCTTAGTACATTTTTTCTTTTTAAAAAATCGTACCTTTTGATAGGTATGAGATATAGAAGTGCTTTATTTTTTTAAATATCCGTTATTTATGAAATAATGTTATAAAAGAAGGATATTCGATTAATGTATTTAATAACATACATTAATAATATGATATTTTGAAAGTGACCCTTTGGCTCTAATTACAGCCACCCAGTACCTAATGCCATCCTTTTGTGTATTTAATACCAGTCTAGGCTAGGGTGGTAGTGCCATGCTTGTTGCCTTCGGGTAGCAACCAAATAGGCCGGCACACCCCGTATAGTTCATTAGTACCACTCTCTCACAGAAGACCGGCGTGAAGTGGCAGCTATGCTGTCGCGTTTCGTCCGGTGAGTGAGAGTCCGGGAGGCCCACTCTCCTTCCCCCCTCCCTCTTCCCTTCATCCTCCGCCTTCGTTCCCCCCTCCCTCCTCCATCCCTCCCTTTCCTGAAAGGCCGGCAACGCATCTGCAAGCCTGACTTGCAGATGTCCATGGGCGGAGGTGATCACTTCCTATCAGGTGTTATTTGTGCATTTGCATTGTATACATATACTATACTATTTTGTATATTTTATATATTTCATTGGAGGTACGTCACATTTATATTTTTATCTATAGAGATAAATGAAATATATGTGTCTGTTTGTATTGTCAAAATAACAGATCTTTACTAAATTCACATGAAAGTATACGGTAGTTAGTAGTTATGCGAAAAAAACCAGTTTATAAAATTTTTGTCTGTCTGTTTTAGCTAATCTCAGAAACAGTAGGACCGATTTTGACGTGGCTTTCACTGGAAGATAACTAATGTCATACCTTTATTTTAGTAAAAGAATTAGGATTCCGCCCAAAAAATTAAAACTCTTGATGAATAAACTACAATCAATGTATAAGGATCTGATTGTTTTATTTAATATTCATTAATGAATGTAGTTTGCTTGAGAAGGTTTTTATCAAACACTTAATATACATAGAGAATTAAAGCCTTAAAAATAAACAAAATATAAAAAATCACAACTGGGTTAGAAAAATCACGATATTCAAATTTTACCTAAACTTAATAAATTTCTTATTAATATTAAACTAAGCAATACAAATTTGTGATCTTTAGTAAAAAATCTATGAATCTTTCATAAGAATACAAATATAATAGAGAACTAAACCCTTCAAAATAAAGAAAATATAAAAAATCTCAAAATAAAAAACAACACTTAGGTAATAAATAATACTAGTAATAACACTTTGGGTTAGACAAATCACGATATATAAATTTTACGTAAACTTAATAAATTTCTCATTAATATGTAGTATGTACGCATAGGTTTAGGCAAAACAAATTTGTTATCTTTAGAAAAAAACTATGAATCATTCATAACGATACAAATATGTTACAGTTGTGGCCCGTTCTCGGTTGCAGCGCGTTGTCTCTAGTTAAAATTAGTTTTCACGAAATGCCTTTGTTAAAACTAGAAGTGATTAGAAGATTGGAACAAAATATGGAATTCTCGACAAATAGCGTTACATACTCATGTGTATATACTTACTTATATAAAGATATACAATACACATATATGATAATATAAGGCGAATGTTAATGTACCTACTTGAAAAAAAATAAGTTTGATTTTGAGGTAAAAGATAGGGGAAACACGTTTTATTTATTAGTAGATATTAAAAGATAAAGGAATCTTTTATTTTTCAAATGATTTAACTGGAGACAAAACGTTGTGGCTGGGAACGAAGGAGCAATACAAATTGGTGATCTTTGAAAAAAAATACTATGAATCATTCATAAGAATACAAATATGGCATATAAAATCTTGATCAAGATTAAACAATATTCAGAGGTGACCTCTGAATATTGTTTAACGCGAAGAGTGGTACATTTAAGATGAAACCACCTTGGGCATTTATCACAGCCTATGTTCTTGAGATCATTATCTTCCACATCACTGATTAACTCCTCTTCGCATCCCACACATTTGATGCGTGATTACGTTGCCGTAGGATGAATTATAGAGCTAATGGATTTTTTTTTGTTTAGATTTTTGGACTGATGTTGCAGCTCTCTTTATCACTAATTCTTCTTTCGTTTTCACTTTTGCTTCTCTCAGTAGTCTTAGCCTTTTTCTCTATCCTCTTTTTGTTTGTCTTTTTCTTCTTTAGCCTTTTCTTTTTCCTTTATAAAGTCCCGCCAAGATTGCGATGATATTGCCAAAGGAATATTTTCCCTTTTTTGCCTTTTTTTGGAAAAACAAGACTTTTTGGTGTGAAGAGGTGTTTTCTAAAACATGGCGATATATTGCCTCTGTTAGTTGGAGTTATCGATGTAGTCCGTATTTCGTTAGTCCTGGTACTCTTGGTCGAAGGTGTGGATGCTCTAGATAATTGTAAGTTCCATCAGAGGCGACGCCGTAGCTCTTAATCATGTCATAATTTGTGTTAAGTGTTTTATTCTTCGGTGTTTCGGTGTATATATTTACATCAATTATATTCAAAGCATTCCTGACAACTGCTGACTCCGACTTATCGTCATTTAGGTTATTAGCTTCCCTTGAATCAGGTAACAAATTATGAACATCTTTGGCGTTAAGTGTTTTACATGTAACCATTTTTCCATCCATGATATTAGTTTCTGTGTCGTATTCTATTGCAGTTTTGTCAAATCCGTGTATGATTTCTATAACTTCCTCGATCTCAATGCCTTTCTCCCCTATAGATTTCTCGAAATGTTTTAACATTTTAACTGCTATTACCTTTTCTTCATTTGTCACTAATTCCTGTTCCAAATTTTCAATGGCATTCTTGACACATTTTGTATAGCCTCTGGATTGAATGGGTAGAGCCCACATTTTCTAAACTCATTTTTAATTGTTTGACTCATATCTTTTTGTAAAACTTGCTCCAATAAAGGGCAAAATGATGTTTTTGATAGTGTTTTATTGATGTTTTCTTCTTTTTGTTGCCACTCTCTCACAGTTTATCGCCATTCAACTTTTAATGGCCTAAACACGCTGACATCAGCCGGTTGTAAAATATGCGTCGTATTAGGAGGCAAGGTATATAAAATGATTCCATTATTTTGGTTTCAATTGATTGCAAAACTCACTTAAGTCCATGGTCAAGTGAGACTTGTGGCCATCTACTAAAATAAGAACGGGTTTTTTTGATTTCTTTTTCAATAAGCCAATTGTTTATACCGTTGGCTATATATTCAAAAAACACTTTGCTCCTCATCCACCCGGTTTCAGAGCGTCCGAGGAACCAGTTTGGGGAAATGCTCTCAATTACTTCTCTTGGGAGTCGCACATAAGGGAAAACTACCATAGGTACGGCGATTTCTCCAGCAGCGGAATATACCAACAGGACCGTTAAAGTTTCTTTTTCACTGCAATGTTCCTGCCTGGTTTTATTTCATAGCAATTTTTCCATCCTTTTGGAGCTATGACCTTCCCCGTTTTCGGGCATATGCGAAACCTAGTTTTGTCAGCGTTTAATATTCGCGTGGGGTTTTCTAAAATGTCCTCTGCACTGATCCCTGTCAAATAAGTTTTCAGATCAGTAAACCACTTTCTTATGTACTCTTCCGTTATTAAAGCTCGTCCTTTTAAAATACCCTCTGGAACTCGCACATTCAATCTGGGGTGACGCTTCATAAATGCCTCGCACCATCTCCGTCCTGGGGGGTTACTCTTGAAACCAATTTCAATTCTGATCTAATGCCAATACGATTCCAATATCAATTTTGCAGTCACGTGATTCGGTACTCTTGAAAACAGTTTTGTCAACATTGGATTGAAATTGGAATTGCCCCGTGATTATTTTGTTATGAGTGAAGTTAGGTATGTTACGGGCCGCAATAATGTCGTTCTACTCATTACAATAAACCGGTAATAGTACTTTAAAATGCTTTAGCCTTTAAAAAAAAAGGTTAATAAATGAATATAATATAAGGAGTGGTTTTATTCATTAATTGTATCGTATTAAATACATTTGTGCGTAAAATAATGATTTTAATCATAAAGTTAACCATGACGTTGGCTTTATGCGGTAGGATCTTTGCCTACACTGCCAAAGAATTTGCCGTCTATATAACAGTATTAGTAGCTTAGATATTTTTCACCAGTCAATTGTTAAATTTCGAAAACTAATAATGACAGCACAATCCTAAATGTAATTATAATATATAAGGTAAAATGTTTTATTTGTCTTGGAAGGAACACTAAAATGTAGAATTGTTTGTTATGCTTTTTACCGTCTAAATCATTAAATTTATATAATGCATGCTGTGTTTACCTGTAAGTTGCTTTACATTTTTAGATCTGTATTTTTTTTATAGTGTATTGTGTATTTGTATTATGTAAAGTTGTTGGTAAACCTAATAAAGAGAAAAAAAAAAGACGGCGATAAAGTTCTCTAAATTCAAAATTTTAACTCGAAGTGTTTTATGTATTTGAAATATATTGGTGTAGTTGTTATAAGTTGTGAAAGTTTTATACAAGTGAGAATCTGTTGGTAAGTAAACAATCATAATACATAACTTTATTAATTAGAGTATTATTTATATTTCTTTAAAGTATCTAATAAAATTTGGTTTTATCAATGTACTTATTTTCTTTGGCTACGTTTTATATATTTGTATTATGATGTATATAATAAAATATTCCAATTTCATTTACTATGTCAAATCGTCCCAGTTACGCTCAATTAGAAGCTTTGGTGGATTTTTTGGAGCAAAACTCTGGCATTGCCATTAGAGACTAAGAGAAAGTGGGCAAAGGCAATCACTTTAAATGCTATTGGAGAAGCAAGTAAAGATGGTCGTGGCTGGGCTAAGGTACCTTATTTAAATAATGTACTTAGGTAATAAGAATTATCGTATAAATACAGCTATTTCATTAAATTTATTAATGTTTGTAGTATTGGTCTGAGAAGAAATGTGCCCTAAAGAGGACATGTGCAGGACTCTCTGCTTCTATGAGGCGCACTGGTGGTTGGACAGCAGACATGCCAACATTGTCTGCCTTAGACATGAGGATGGTGGCAGTGATGGGTGGGCAAGATTTTGCGACTGGGAATTTAAGATTGACAGTCAATCCATTTCCTGAATCAATGATGTATTTAATATTTACAATTTTATAATACCTATTAAATTTATTAAATTTATTTTATGACAAATGTTTTATTTACCATGTATCTAATAATAATCATTTCATTGTTTCAGTTTAGACCTATCCTGCCTATAGAAGTTGTTTCAGAGGAACCAGTACAAACACAACAAGAAATCACAAATTTAAGTCCCATTTCCCCTATTCCTTGCACGTCACACGATAACCCAATACCAGCATCATCATCGGCTTGATCCTTTAGCTCTGCGTAGAGATGTTGGATCACTCTGCATCTTCTACCGCATTTATCACGGGGAGTGTTCCGAGGAATTGTTTGGACTGATCCCGGCCGCAGAATTTCACCATCGGACATCGCGTTAAAACCGCTACTTCCATCCACACCACCTCGATGTCCAGCGTTCCACAACAGTGCGATTTTTAAGGCATTTTCTGCCACGCACAACCACTCTGTTGAACCAGCTGTCGCCGGCGGTCTTTCCAAACCGTTACGAACTGGCAACCTTCAAGAAGAGAGCGTATTCCTTCCGGCCGGCAACGTATTTGCAAGCCCTGCGGTGTTGCAGATGTCCATGATGGTGGTGATCACTTTCCATCAGGTGAGCCTCCTGCCCGTTTGCCCCCTTTGTCCTATAAAAAAAAGTAAGTCTTTATTTAAATTTTAGGAATGTTTAAACAATTAACAACTCAACAGAAATTTAATTTTTTATTTATATATGTACCATAAAATATGTAATACAAAAATGAAAAAAAATAGTGTTGGCAAATGATATTTTGTTTCTTTAAGAAATCTTTTCCAGAAATGCTTCAGATGTAAGATAATATGTGGATTCACTGCATGAGGTGAAAATCATTATTTATAAAACAAGAAACTTAAAATGAAGATATAACTACTAATTATTGTAGTAATTACACAAATTAAATACTTACAGACTTATACGCATATATAAATACTAACTTAAATATATACATACTAAAATAAGAGTCTGCATTATTGAGGGCACCAAAGTTTTTTTTTTATTTCAGTACCTGCGCCTTCCACGCCACGTGAGAGGGCTACATCTCCACGACTTCGACGCCGGTGCAGCTCTTCTCTTCCGAGATCATTAAATTATATGGAACAGTTTACAAATATCGAAGCGCGGCGTGTTGAAGCCGAATGGAGAACAGCGCGTGCATTTGCTCAATTGACTGAAAACATTGGCAATATGACAAAATCTTTGACATCAATTGCTAATGCTATTTCAGATGTAGCTAGAAAAATGCCAAGTCCATGATTTGGAATTTTTAGCTACATAATTTTGCAAAGTACATAAGTACGCAATTAATTTCATAGATAGCTTTATTTTATTGCTTTTAGATATTATTGATTCATGCAAATACATTTTGTATTACTAGTTTGTGTAATAGGTTTAATATTTAGTAAATTAAAGTACATTTCAGTAAAAAGACACTATTTATTCTATTCACTATTTTTAAGAAATAATACACGCATTGTTAGTAATGCTCTTTAACCCTTAACATACATACATTTGTATCAAAATTAATAATTTTTAAACAAACTAGAAATTTAATATCACAAATAGCAATACTTTATGCATGCCACTTAAGTGGATTTCTACTGACTTTGTTTCTTTACTTTTGTTGAATTTGCTAAATTAATATTATATTAAGTCTAGTATTAAGTCTTGTATAATTATAGTCAAAGCATCATATTCAAATATAAAATGTTATATTCAGTATTAAACTACCATAAAAAGATCCACTAGTAAGCCTTAGAGAAAAAAGATCCACTAGTAAACCTACTACCTTCGAGTCGCCCAGAGCTGCTGAACTGAATTAGCTCGCACTGCACTTCCTTTTTGTAACTCAACAGATGAAGATCCTCCACTATGAGGAATAATATTTATGTCGTCTATGTTCATATTGTGGAAACCATCATTGTTGTTACCACCGATCTCTAAATCAAGATTAGCCTTGTTGCCAATGTTGTGCAAGACACAACTTGCGTTAATGATTTTTGCTGCTACATTTGGGTTGATAGTGTAGCTTGCGGTCCACTAATAGACACCTGGGTCATATTCATCTAAATTGTACATGTTACGAAACGGAAACTTAACGGAAAGTAACGAAAATAACGAAACGGAATTAGTTAGTGGTTATTACAAATAAAATATTCAGCAGTAATTAATAATTATGTTCTGTTATAATTCGGTTTGAAGTCACAAACTTAACATAAAAATTAGGGAAACAAAAAAAAACATTATTCTCTAAATATTATCAAAATAAGACACAGTCTTGAAAAAAAAACAAGAAAATCAAATAACATGTACTACAGTTTAAAGTCACAAACAACATAAAAATTAGGAAAACAAAACAAACCATATTATTTTCTAAATAATTATAATCATCAAAATAAGACAGTCTTAAAAAAAATAAGAAAATATATGTTAGCTCAATAAAAGGATTTTATATGTAACAGACATGGCATATGTATTCTTTTTCCGCGATTTCTGCGAATGGACGACCTTAAAGGATGATTCACGTTACACCGTGTCGGGGCCGGGCCGTGCCCCGGCCGTGTCGCTTCCACCGTGCTCCGGCCGGGCCAGTCATTCATGCTACACCGGGCTGTTTGAAAGTATTCATTGCACGGCCGTGTCTGTCTATACAAATAGTGATTTCAACAATCGATGATAAGATTTTTATTTTTTTATTTTTCGTTTGAGTGAGAAGTGTGTTATAAATTTAAAATAACAGTCGCATTATAAATTACCTACTAATAATCTAATAACCTACTTCTTCATAAACTACTAACTTAAAAATAAATGTTTCTACTTTAGCAGGTTGTTTAATTTCGTCTATATTATTTTCGAAACAACATTTTTGTGTATATTATCCAGATACTTAGGATGACTCATATCATAAACTACAGGGTAGTTGCGCACACTTTCTAACAATTTTTCATCGTCCATTTTGCGACTGCGCTGCTCACCTCACTAAGATATATCGTGAACTGCCCTCCGGGCGTTCATGTTACAACGTGTCGGGGCCGGGCCGGGCCGGAACCGGGAAACAATACCCACCGACATTTCAACGCCGTGCCCCGGCCGTAGCCGGGCGTGGCACGGCCGGGGCACGGTCTACCATGAATTACTTCATACAAAAGCATACTATAGATGTTTGACCGTGTCCCGGCCGTGCCACGGTCGGCGCCCGGCCCGGCCCCGACACGGTGTAACGTGAATCATCCTTTATGCACTGTACACTTCAGGTGGAACCACCTCGGAAATTCGTCACATCCAATATTTTTAAGATCGTCTTCTTCAACGTCACTGATGAGATCCTCCTCGCAGCCTACACATTGTATGCGCGATTGCGTAGCTGTAACTTTGGAAGTATTCTTATTTTTTGTTTTGATTTTCACTGGAATCGTTGTACTAGTAATTTCTTTACGCTCTTCCATATTTTCTTCTTCTATTAATGGATAAAGATCCTCTTCCTCCCATGGGCTGTCATCTGATTCGGCATAAACAATATCAATGTCTGTGTCTGCATCTGAACCAGATGAAATTGAAAGCCTTGGTCTTTTACGACTATTGTTTTTGGTCCTTTTAGTTTTTGTATAGATCATAACATTCACACAATCCTTGATTTTCTCCACAAAAACAACTTATGTCTCGATATTTTATGACATTTGTGTTATCGGCGGGCTGATTATGTATCTAGCAATCGACTCGCGATAGCGAAAATCGTACAATAATTGCTGTCCAATCGCAAAATCGTATTAAGTTTCGGTAATAGCGAAGCGATAGCAAACAAGTGACAGTGCTTCCTCTGTCGAGCAATCGGTGAACTAAATGTGCATTTTTATCTAAGAACAAGCAATATAGTCTGTCAGTTTGCGATAGCCCTAGAAGTGATTTGTTGCGGATTGCTCATCTATTGTTTGTCGAACTAGTTTTGAAAATTTATTTTAATTTTAAACATTGCATTCGAAATGGCTCGTGCTTTTCTCTTATTCGAAGCACTTGAGTGTGAGAGGCGCGACGCGACGCGACGTCATAGCCGCGATACAGCACGACTGAGACGTAGCCTTCGGAATAAAGCTGAGGCTTTGATGCTGTCTGACTCCGAATTTAAAGCCAACTACAGATTGACGAAGGAGCTGTTTAAATATCTGTGCTCAGAGTTAAACCCACTCATGGATCAATCGAAAAGGAGTACAAAAATCTCTGTAGAATGCAAAGTGAGTAAATTATAATATCGTAATGTACCTATACAATATTGTCCTTTATTGGAGGATTATATGAATATAATATGGTGATATTACAGGTGCTTGCAGCTCTGTCGTTCTATGCCACAGGTTCTTATCATAAGCCTGTTGGCATGAGCTACTTGCATGGGCTCAGTCAAGCTAGCGTATCGAATGCAGTTAAAGAAGTGACTAGGGCATTAAATACACACAGAGTACTTGCAAAATATAAACATTTCCCTAATTCTCGATAAGAAAGACAGGCAATAATAAATGGGTAAGGACTAGAAAGATTTATAAAAAGTGTAGTTTCATAACTGTTTTTTACTGTATGATTACATAGTTCACTTTATTTTAGCTCTTCAAATAAATTTGGTTTTCCTGGCTGCTTGGGTTGTATAGATTGTACCCATGTAGTTCTGGTTAAGCCAACAGACCATGAGGAGAGATTTTTTAATAGGAAGCATTACCATTCCAGAAATGTGCAAATAGTAAGTAATTCATTCATACTTATATTTTTTCTTATTATGACAACTAGCTTGAGCCCAGTTTCACTTGTAAGTTTAATTTTACCCTCCAGTTATTAAATTATATAATATTGCATAAGGTATAAGTATGTATCTATAAGAAAAATTTCAATCAGTCCTGTAATTTTATTTGTGCATTGATATATCATTTACCTTTTAATTATGTATTTAAAAAAAAATGAAATCCATTATTGTATAATATATGTATACAAACAGTGGTAGCCCAGCGGTAACGCGTCGCTTGGATAACCGAGTGATGCGGGTTCAAATCCGGGTCTCGTACCTCTGATATTTTCATGTGCGAATCTTTTTCTATCATGATTACTACTTGTCTTACGGCGAAGGAAAACATCGTGAGGAAAACCTAACAAGTTTTCGAAAAACATGTGAAGTCCGCCAACACGCACTAGGCCAGCGCGGTGTACTATAGCCTGATCCCCCTTGTACTGAGGGAGGCCCGTGCCCAGCAGTGGGACATTAAAAAGGGCTGATGATGATGATGATGATGATACAAACCCACTTAAATGTATTTTTTCTAGATATGTGATAGTGATTTGAACATTATAAATATTGATGCATCATTTGGTGGTGTTCATCAGTTTTCGCCTACAAAAGGTAAACAAATCGTTTATGGGGCAAGGTGTACACGCATGTATAATAAAATTCCACAGTCCATATTGAACTTGCCTTTGAGGCAATTTAAATCAAAAATTAAAAATACGTTATTGAATAAAGCTTATTACACTATAGCGGAATACCTGGTAGATGTAAATGTGTGGGATTAGTGACTGGTTGTGTCTCAGGTAGGATAAATAGATAAATTGTAATACAATATTGTTACCAAATATTTTTTTTGAAAAGAGCAACTGTTGAGTTTCTCGCCGGTTCTTCTCAGCAGAACAGCTTTCCGAGCCGGTGGTAGTTTACTCACAGACTTACAGACTGACTTTTAATTTTGATAATGTAAAAATGACGATTCAAAAGAGCTTGTAAAAGTCTGTTTGAATAAAGAATATTTTGATTGATTGATTGATTGATTGATTGATTGGTGCTTCACATGATGCATATATTTGGAACAATGGAGATATTCAGAGCCATCTCCAAGAGCTTCACAGAAGAGGTGAAAGTGTCTGGTTTCTAGGTGAATAGAATAACTAATAATATTAAATTAGAAAAGCAATATGTTTATTTTTTATTAAATACCAATAATTTACAGGTGATTCTGGATATCCACTGAGGCCATGGCTTTTAACACCGATTACGAATGCAGAACCTGGTAGTGCAGATGAGTACTACACAAATGTTCACTGTCGTACCAGAAATACAGTGGAGCGCTTCATTGGACTCCTGAAAGCGCGTTGGAGATGTTTATTGGCACACAGAGTATTACATTATGATCACCACACGGTGGCTATGATTATTATTAATACTTGTGCTGTGTTGCATAATATTTGCAATAGACATCTTCTGCCAGTACCACAATTGCCCCATGATGAAATTGAAAATGATTTAAATCATCAGGTTCCACAACCACCTCTAGCTGTGGGTGCTGATTCACAACAACAGCTCTTGGCCAGTGGGAGAGTCCAAAGAGACAGATTCGTGCAACGATTGTGGTCAGCCCCCAGACAATAAATAAAACAATCATTTTAATTATATAAATTATTTTAATTATATCCTTTCATTAATATAATAAACACACTCACAATAGACAGTCAGATGTAGTTTACTCATACTGTGTAGATCTTAATAACAGTAGCCAGGATTAATATAATATAATATTGTTAACAAACATTTTTTAAAGAAGCAAGCTTTGAGTTTCTCACTGTTTCTTCTCAGCATGGCCTTCCGAACCAGTGGTAGCTTCAGACAAACATGACATACTAATATTTAATTTAAATTCTATATTTTATAAATTGTTATTAAAGAAACTTGTAGGGGTCTATTTAAATAGATTATACTTTGATATGATAAATATATTTTTTAATTTTCAGTAGTGTCGCTTTATACTAAACTTTAAAATAAACAAGATTCAATTTGTTTAATTAACAATTAAAAAATATAAAAGTTGTATAGTATTGCTTAAAATTTATATTTCAAATTCTTTATATTATAATAGCAGCACTACATAATATTATAAAAATTAATATATTAGCTAAAAATTATGGTACTGTAACAGGTTCAATAGCTTATGGCGGCTCGGGTGAGAAAGCAAACGACGTAGACAGGGTTGAACTATATATATATTAAGCAAAAGTTACAAACAAAAAAAGTTACAATGCACTAAGTCGCGGGGGGAAATATATGGGAGACTGACCGAGACGGCGCTTCAGGACGAAACGGCCAACCGGACGCGTCAGGTGGTAGGTGCGCGAGGGGAGAGGGCGCCTGCTATCGAGCCACTGTTCCGAGATCCGAACGCAGCGGCTGCGAGCAACAGACTGTTTGGTCAATTTTTTTTTCTGATGTCTTGTATAGTGTGACTTTGTTCCTAAGTGAGAGCTTACTGCGCGCGCCTAGCATCGGGTATAAGCGTCCTAGTACGAAAGCCGCTCTATTCCTAACTGTCTGAATGTGTTGTCTAAACGTGAGTCTGCTGTCTAGTGTTACCCCTAGATTTTTGTGTGTGACCGCCACTGTATCGGTTGCGCGTACAGTGTTATAGGTGTTTGAGGTTTGCGCCGACTATGTTGCCCGAGAGACGTCCGATAAAAGTACACAGCCGCACTTTTATCGGGGTTTAACTCGATGCCCCATTTTCGGAACCATTGCCCCATTGTTGTGACTGCCTTCTGAAGGCGTGTGACTATCCTACTAGCGCATATTGCCGAGGCATAAATGGCTGTGTCGTCTGCATAAAGGGCGAGGTTCGTATTCCCGTGCCTCGGAATATCGCTCGTGTAGAGTGTGTAGAGTAATGGTCCTAGCACTGAGCCCTGAAGTACTCCTGCCCTTATGGGGCGTGGTGTTGAAAGTGAACTCTCCACTCTGCAACGGAAGGAACGATTTGACAAGTAGTCTCGTATTATGTGCACGAGACCATCTGGCACTCCCATTCGGTAAAGCTTATATAATAAGCCGTTGTGCCAGACTTTGTCAAACACCTTCGCTACATCGAAGAAGAGTACACCTGTGCCTACTGATCTTATAAACATGTTGAAGTGTCTGTGTATGTGCTCCGTTAGGCGATGCACCTGGTGTACACTAGAGTGTTGTGATCGGTATCCGAACTATTCAGGAGGTATCAGAGTGTTGGCTTCTGCTACGGCCTTTAATTTGGCTAATATGATTCTTTCATAAATTTTACCAATGCAATTTAGAAGTGAAATCGGTCTGTAGCTAGAGGGGAGGCTGCGGGCCTTCCCTGGTTTGTGTATACCTATGACTATAGCGTCTTTCCATTCGTCCGGGAATGAAGAAGCTGCCAGAAGGGCGTTGAATACTATTACTAATATGCGAATAAATTGTGCAGGCAATATTTTAATGACTTTATTAGAAATTCTATCTAGGCCCGGTGCCTTTCTAGTGTGAAGTGTTTTGATTATTGTTTCAACCTCCTCTACTGAGGTCGGTGTAAGTGACGAGTCTGTGCGTGGTGTGGTAGACCTACGTTCGATATCTGTGTTTACCTCTGTGAAGTGCTCGGGTTCGATGAGATGTGTGTTTGTCGTGAACTGTGATTCGTAAGTGTCTGCTAAGCATTCGGCCTTATCGAGGTCTGAAATAGCTAACGAATTGTCTGGTCTCACGAAAGGAGGCATTGTGGAGGTACACTCGTTCCTAAGAGCTCTCGACAGTGACCAGTATGCCAGGTGCGATGGCGAGAGCTCCGAGAGGCGCTTGTCCCACTGGTCTCTACAGAGGTCGGCCAGGCGAAACCTGACTTTCCTCTGAAGATTCCATAGCCTCCTTCGGTTTGCGTCGGTCGGGTATGCATGATAGGCCCTAGTTGCGGCGTTCTTCCTATTGATAAGTCTCCTAGCTGACTCTGGGAGTGGCCAGCGCCCCTCGAAGGGCACTGAGCACTCTCTAGAGCAGTCGTCTACTGATTTTTGTACTAGACCTATTAATCTATTGTTAGCCTCCTTGGCTGCCGATACCGAAGCCACCGAGTCCATCGTGATGTTAAGCTGTGCCGTATCTAACGTTTGAAATCGATCTTTAAGTTTTTTCCAGTCAGTCACTATGCGTTTAATCGTTTTATCTTGTTCGTCGTGTCCTAGCTGGAGTAGGACAGGACGATGGTCTGAGCTAAGTTCTGCAAGCACTTCTAATGAACGTACCTGAAGGGTAATGTTCTTTAGGAGCGCGATGTCTAATATGTCTGGTCTGTCGTTCGTCTGTCTGGTCGGGTACCTAGTTGGCTCTAACGGTGCTACTATTTCTATATCGGGGTTTCTTGAGCCGTCCAAAATGGCGTTCAATCTAGCCCCATTACTATTTGTACGTCTACTATTCCAGCGGGGATGTTTGCAATTGAGATCCCCGGCCACGATGACCGAGTCTCCCATGGACATGATTGACCGAAGGTCGCTCTCTAATATGTCCTTACTTGGTGAGAGATAAGCTGATACTATTACTATCGGCTGATGGCCTGTCATACTAAGATGACACGCGGTAGCATCGATGTTCGTTAGCCTCGGAGGCTCTAGCGGGACACAGTGTAAAGCTTTTCTATAATAAATAACTATGCCGCCCAAGGCAGTCAGTCTGTCGGTCCTTATTATATTGTAATTTGCTATCTTGGGATCTCTATTGCTAGGTTTTAAAAATGTTTCCTGTATGAGGAATATATCTGGCTTGTGTTCTACAACGAAATTTCTTATCTCCCTTATTTGGTCGATAAGGCCTTTTGAATTGAAAGTGATGAGTGTAATTGTGGATTAGTGAGTGAAGTGAATGCTGTGGATATGGTCTCTATTTTCTCGTAGAACGCCTTAAATGAAGAAACGATTTTGTGTAATTCCTGGACGTCCGGGAATCCTAACAGATTGCACAAGAGTGCTGTGGCTGGTGCCTGCGCTGAGGGCGCTGTGGTTTGTGGTTGCGCTGAAGGCGCCTTGTGTACACCCGCTGGCTTCGAAGCCATGCGGTTGGCCCATACGTTAACTGTCGGCACTGGTGCCGGTGTGTGATCGGGTTTAGCCGCCGCCGCTGATGGCGTTGGCTTTTGTGTGGGCCGCGTACCAGAGCCCTGCCATTGCGGTCTCCTGCGAGGTGCGCGAGGGCACCCACGATAATTCGCGGGATGTCCCTGCTCCCCGCACAGGACACAGCTCGGGGGGACGTCTGCTACGGGTTCCTTACGCGGACAGTCCGAGGTCCCGTGGTTCCCTAGGCACTTAACGCAACGGGGGCGGGCAAAACAGTTTCTTTGTATAACAATACCTGTTTTTGATTAACCCTAGAAAGATAACCATACCACATAGTACGTAAAGGATAACCATACGCTTCAGAGGCGCACACTTTTCTAATGCGTGTATTTATGCCAATAATTTATATTAATTTTCGCCAATTTAAAAATGTGAAAGGTGCAAAAGAGCTTCAAAAATAAAATGCATTTGTATTAAGAAACTTTATATTTAAGAAATTTTTAACTTATAATTACTAGACCTCTATGAAAAATTAACAAAAATGAACAGCCTTCTGTTTATGTTTATAGGAACAAATACTAAAAATTAACAAAAATCAACAATGTTTCTTTATTATAAACTAATAGACTATAGTGTATCAGTCTAAAAAAATGGAAAACCCTGGTATAATTGAGTTTAGTGGGAGTCAGAGCAAACGTCATTCTTGTGTTCGCCACAGATAGGTATTTGCATTTCGCGCAGTTCATCTTTGACATTCTCTTCTTTTTTGACGCGCAGTAGCTGCAGTATCGCCTTTTTTTGACTGGAGGCTCTCCTTCGTCATCTGTGGAAGCCAGTGCAGCAGATCTTGGAAGAATATTATCAATATTACTTCGCACATGTCTTGGCAAAGTAAGAGCTTCAAGTCTTTGGGCCATCCACTGTACAGTCAGCTGGATACTAAGCTTTTTCATGTATTCTCTTCGATTGACGGGCTTCTGACTTTTCGAAAGAACATTGTGACAATAAATGACATATGAATTGACAAATGCTATGTTCGATATACTATAAAACATGGCCATAGGCCATCTATTGGTTTTTCTCGAGCATGACATCGAAGAGCACATTTGGTCGAAGGTATCAACACCTCCTTTGGTCTGATTATAATACATGATTATTTCAGGCTTACCAGTTGTTGGGTTGAGAACACCTTCTTCATCACACGATGGTAACAGATAAACCATCTTTGAGGGCTTCGGCTTGTATGACACTAGTGTCAAATATCTATCGTAACAGAACATTGACGTGCCTATTGGTCGAGATCGAGTGTTTTTCAACTCTTCGGGTATCTCTCGTTTATTGGATCTTATAGTGCCAACAAGGGTAAGTTTTTTAGTTGTTAGATTTTGCAACAGGTACTGAGGTGGACCAGTTGTCACAGGTGACATTACGATTTGTGCCATGAATAGGTTGGGAAAGCTCTTTTACATAGTTTTCTCCCTGTGGCAACCCATTAGTATTTGTGGCTCTCCCAATATAAGGCATAGCATTCAACGTATACTTTGTTCCACTATCGCACATCATTGGAATTTTAATATCGTACTTACTTGGTTTATTGGGAATGTACATCCTGAAACCAACCTTCCTCGGAATGCTAGTAATAGTTCATCAATTGTCACATGTTCTCCCGGTGTATAGTTCTGTTTATATTGAGATATAAATACATATTTCCCAAACTTTTCTGATTGGAATGAATGGGTCTTCTTGGCGAACAAGGGGCCGTAAAGACTTATCATCCATCCTGAGACATCTAATTAGGAAATCAAAACGATCTCTGCTCATCACTGCTATATACCATGTTCCTGAGAAGGTACTATCAAACAGCTCTTCAGTTGACAAGTGGTTATCTTTCATTGCTGCACTCAAGGTAAGAATTCCAATCAAAGCTCGTATTTCGATCTTGAAGGATCATCACATAATATATCACCCGGAGAAGAGTAATATAACTTTTCAAATTCAAACTTGTTTGTAATGAAATACCTAATAGTTGCGATTAATACATATGTGTTAAACGTGACATTATATATCTCCGCTATAGCAGTATTCAGCATTTTTATGATGTTATAGTTATCGTATATTTGAGTGAGATCTATCAAAGAAGTACGACGTGTTCAAAATTACATAGATCGCTCCTTCCTAATTTAACTAATAATTTAACGGGATTAGGAACTACGTACCACTTTAACCCATCATGCACGAATTATTTAGAGCAGAAATATATCGATCGCTTATATTTAAAAAATGTTTACTCTAGATTTAATAGTGTTGCGCACCATGTATTCATGTCCTTAAACTCGTATTTTGTCAACAACCAACTATCGTCACCGGCAAAAATACCAAAATGTACTTGATCCACGTCAAACATAGTGGCTACGACCGCCATTAAGAACCGAGTGTTTGAGGTTGAGGCGTCACCTGATTTACTTTATATTTAACACCATTTTAAACAGCAGTTAAAATCGTATGAGCATGTGCATGATACCATAAATTTACATAGAATTTATCTACCCAAATAAGTTCCATTAACAAACAATCACAACCCTGACTTTTGACATATTTTGATATATCTATCTCTAACATTTCTAAGTAGCAATTCAAATTTCTCCGGAGGGATTTCATCATCCATCACAGCTGAGAAATCTTCATTGGTGGTTCTAGTAAATACTTTAAAATTATTTTTATATAAAATATCTATTCTGCGATCTATCTCTCTAAAAATGGGACAAAATATGGCGTTATGGTACTTTTCCTGGCATGCTATTGTTTGGAGGGCGTTGTTAACGTAGGGAGCTGTCAGATCCAAGGTAGGTTTAACGGTGGGTTTAATCATAAATTTATATTTATGCCAATCCCATTCAGCAATGACGTGTTTAGGACCATCTATTAGTTTTCTAACACTTAAATCTTGAGTTTTTAACCATTCTTGTATATCTTCGGCATTTGGGACGATAGGTGTGTTCTTGAATTCCTCAAATAACCACAATCTATCTTCACGGCAATATGAACTCTTGAACTGGGTCATTAGCCTCTCTCCAAGAGCATGTGCATCTACCATCCCATCAAGGTCAGGTACTGCCATGTTTCTTTTATTTAACGCGATTAATAATTCTAATTGAGAAGGTCTACGCGAACAAGGCATAAAAGTTTGTAATACTGGTTTCAACTTATCAAATTTATTTAATTTAGGTGGACGTCTACTCTCTATTTTAGATATTCCTTCTATTTCGATGTCAAGGTCGTTATTTAACATGTTAGTAGCGTCTAAATATTGAACATGATAAGAATTACCGGGTAGAATTAAATCATGATAATACATCAAAGTACTCATATCACCTGAGAATGAATTCTTCAGTGATGCGGTATATATCGGAGTGGTATCGAGTTTACTATTATCATCTATTTGCAAAATTATAGGATTAGATTCTAATGTTTTTAAAATTATAGTGTTAACGTGAACACAACTAGATTCTGCGCTGGGACGATTATAAGTTATAAGATCAAATTCTAAATTTGCTCCACCGCGTAACGTTAATTTAACTTTATCTAACAGCTTTGAGTCAATGTAACGATCGACGATACCTCTTAACGCGTCTTTAACTTTAGTGTAATAAGTAAGCGTGCGAGTATGTCTACTAATAGCCACGAGTATGTGAGAATCAGACAAATATATTTCTTCTTTCGCTTTGGTAGAAGTTCTAACGACTATGATATTTTCTGCCTGTTTACCCTGGTACTCATGTATCGTGGACACATCATATCCTGCTCTATGCAATACGTCCTTTTCAGATTGCTTGAATACTAAATATTTGTATTTATCGTTATCTAATGGGACGTTTGACAACGCGGTATACGCTTTACTGCTCATGCTCTTGATAACATTAGACGTCGACTTGGTACCACCGTTATATTTGTCGAACAAAATAGCCATAACCTCTACAGGACATCTATAAAAAACGTTTAATACCCGAGAAGGTTTAAAGAAAGCACGAAAGTCCCCGTATATAACACTAACAGATCCGACGCGATTTATGTGTCCAATTTGATTGGGATCACCCAACATATGTTATTTTTTACAACCGGAGAATATGCACACTAAAAATATTTCCCCTAGATGTTTTATCAGAGCTTCGTCTATCCAAACTTCTGGGTACCTTTTTTTTTTAATATCTTTTTTTTTTTAATATCAATCTGAATTAGTGCTTGACTACGTTCCACCTGATGGAAAGTGGTAACGCAGTCGTAGATGGTAAGTCGCACTAATTCAGTAGCCACCTATTCACTCTTGCCTTGAAGACACCCATATTGTAATCGGACGGAAACACGGAGGCAGATTGTTCCAATCCTTAGCCGCACGTATAATAAATGACGAAGCGAAACGCTTCGTGCGGACGGATGGAATGTCCACGACATAAGGATGGAAACCAGCCGTTCGTCGCGTCGTCCGATGATGGAAACGGGATGGGGGAATTAAATCATGTAATTCCTGCGCACACTCTCCAAAATGTAACCTATAGAATACACAGAGGCTGGCAACTTTACGTCGGTGATCGAGGCTTTGTAGGTTGGCATTTACCAGCGTAGGGTCACCAATAATCCTCTGCGCACGCCTCTCAATCGAGTCCAAAGCAGACAGATGGCATTTCGCAGCACCAGCCCATATGTGACTACAGTATTCCACACACGACCGGACTTGAGCTTTATATAAATCAAGGAGCTGTCCCGGTGTGAAATACTGTCGGACCTTTGCGAGGATGCCAACTTTCCTCGCTGCTACATTGGCCTTAGACTCGATGAACCGCCCGTAGTTCATGTTGGAACTAATGTCCATCCCCAACAACTGCAGACGGTCAGTGTATTCCAGAGGCACATTTTGGAAAGTAGGAGTCAAGGTAAAAGGACTCCTTTTCGCGGTGAATAGACACGCCTGTGTTTTGGTGACGTTGAAACTCACAAGATTGGCATCGCCCCAAGTGGAGACTGCCTTGAGTGTGAGATTCAAACGCTCTACCATGGCCTCTCTTTCAGACTGAATTTGATCTCTACTGGCCCGAGCACTCGGCAGGTATCTCTCTACAACAGTGCTGTCGTCTGCGTACCCATAGATACCGGGTATAAGCAGATCGTTAATATGCAGCAGGAACAAGGTTGCAGAGAGAACAGATCCCTGAGGAACTCCAGAGTTGATCTTTAAGGGTTCTGATGAACAGCCTTCTACTACAACTCTGAGTGATCGGTCTCTCAGGAAGTCATTTATCCAGCCGATCAGGCCAGGAGATATGCCATAGGCTGAAAGCTTGCTTATAAGGCTAGCGTGCCAAACCCTGTCAAAGGCTTTTGAGACATCGAGGGAGACAGCAATCGCCTCCCCACTTCGCTCAAGAGCTTCGCCAATGGTGTGGTTGGCATACACTAGAAGGTCCCCAGTCGACCGATTCCGGCGAAACCCATATTGCCGATCACTGAGGAGATCATTCTGTTCAAGGTATGCCATTAGTCGATTGTTCAATACACGCTCCATAATCTTGCAGAGTATGGAGGTGATTGAGATCGGACGATAATTGGCAGGGTCAGCACGGCTACCTTTCTTGGGTACTGGTTGCACGTTGGCAAGCTTCCAGGATTTAGGTACTATTCCAGTCTTAAGAGAAAGGCGGTACAGACGTGTCAGTATCGGAGACAACTCGGGAGCACATGTTTTATCGCTGGTATACCATCAGGACCACTGGCTTTATTCACATCTAGACGACACAAAACTCTCTTTACCTCCTTATTGGTTATGGAGATTTCAGGCATTGAGATCCCACAGTGAGGTATATGTGGTGGAATAGCATTGCCAGTGTCTAGACATGAATTTTGGGCAAAAAGGGAGGCAAGTAAAGACGCCTTTTCCTTTGCCGTATGAGCCAGGGATCCATCAGATTTTACCAGCGGAGGCAGTGAGGGACGACAGAAGTTCGTCTCTACCGCTTTCGCAAGGGACCAAAAAGCTCTGCTGCCAGATGGTTGGGCAGAGAGCTTTGTGCCAAAATGTGCAATTCGGTCAAGACGAGCCTTCTTTAATGTCTTTTTGTAGGACTTGGCGGCTAAGTTAAAGGCTCTCTTCTTAGATCTTACATCCGGACTTTTGCGGTCTCGAGCATCAACCCAGGCAAGGTAGGCCGAATGCTTACGCTTTTCAGCAAAGGTACATTCGGCATTAAATTATGGGCGAGCTTTGCCACCGACGTGTACATCAGAGAACGGAATAAAATATTCCATTGCTTGATGCACCACATCAGTTATAGCATCAACACAACTCGACGGATCGGAAGAAGAGAAGCAGACCTGCCGTCAAGGGAAGGATGCAAAAAAGTGCCGCATCTCATCCCAATCTGCTAACTTGTATTGCCATACTCGTCTAACACCAATAGAGTCATTATCAGGTGGAGAGTAAGACGACACAGCTTTTACCAGACAGTGGTCAGAGCTACCCAATGGGGATGAGACCTGGATGTTATATCTGTCTGGATCAGTTGTCAGCAGAAGGTCCAGACAATTAGCTAAGTGGCCGTCAACATCTGGTACCCTCGTCGCTTTTTCAACCTACTGGGAGAGTCCAAGTGACACCGCAAACTTCCATGCTTCTCTCCCAGCATGGTCCGTTTTCTGGTATGGGAACAGCCAATCTTCATGATGCGCGTTAAAGTCCCCCAGAAAGACAAGCTGCGCGGTAGGGTACCTTTGCATAGCCACATCAGCTGCCTCACTGAGATATTCAAACAATCGAGTTGTCTCCTGGTCACCTTTGTGCGATCGGTAGACACAGGAATACAGGATCTTTTCGATTCCTGTATCTACTATAACCCAGATCGTAGAGAATGTGGGGTCTTCAAGGTGGCGGAGACGCTGGAAACAGAGGTCATTTCGCGCGTATAAACAGACTCCGGCCCGCGAGCGGAAACTATGCTCCAACGTGTATCCGGTATAGTCAAGGTACGCAGCGCTCAATGGACATTGAATCTGCGTCTCCGTCAAAAAGAGCATGTGTGGCTGCATAGTCTCGAAGTGGAAGTGGACCGATGAGAGATTTGAGTGCAATCCTCGGATATTTGTGAGGTGCACTGTAAGTGAGGGGGAGTGCAGCCGCTTAAAAACATTACCCTTTTTGCTTCTTGTCATTAAATTTTATAGTGGAAGAGTGAATAGGATGGAGAATGGCAGTTGAACGAGGCGCTGCACTAGCCCAGCGGTAATATTGATGTTGTCATGCCATAGAGAGCTTAGTCTGGAGACTGCGGGGACGCCCGAACCCCCCCAAGGATCGCCATCGGGCCCCCTCCTCTGGTCGCCAACCAGCACGATGGAGCCACCCTGGGATTTTTCACAGATGGCGGGGCAGCCTTTCATGGGTGGCTAGCCCACTAGTTGGGCCCCCAACTGTCTGCGGTCGGCCAGCGGCAAGCCGTGCTTCGGATCCCGCTACCCTCCGCGACTAAGCTCTCGACACAACAAACAACAATCCACCACCAACACGGCTACTGTGCAACACAACTGTTCAGACCCACTCTCCATACGGCTTCATCAGCCCCTACATGCCGAAACGCGCTGTTGGGCGCTTGGCGGCACGACTTCTGCTGATGGGTGGTAACCGTGCCGTCGGCCGATGTTGAGGCCTACCACCGCGACTACCAAGGCGTGAGGTAGTTTGTCCCTTAGTCGCCTTTTACGACACCCACGGGAAGATATGGGGTGGCCATATTCTATTTGCCGTAGCCACACGGCGGAGATTTCGTTTAGGTTATCACACGCTTCAGCTTTTACCTCGTTTTGACCGATATTTGAATCCTTATTTTTATAATTCGAATGAACGACGATCATACCTTCGTAATCTTCAGCAATAATTTTTTTTTTAAATGTTTATTCTTATTATTATCACTGAAATCATTATATAAATTACCTTTTTCAAATTTCAATTTCGATTGTCTATGATACACTGCCCCTGTTTTTCTACTACACTTACTCCCGAATGTCACAAATTTCAGATCGTCATTTTACATGGTTTCTATCTGGAAGATTTTCAACGAATTGATCTATAATCTTTTGATTCTCAGATTTATCGAGATCTACGATTTCATTAACTCTATTTACCGATGATTCAATGACTTCAGTAGACTTTTCATCTTTTTCAACAAACTTTTAATCTTCTTAAGTGATCGTTTATTACATTTTTCGTATACTGGTTGTTCACCAGCTCTGGTTAGTTCTACTATCTTCGCGATACTTGAAATTCTTCATGTTTAATTGTACGAGTTGATTTCTTACCTAATATTGCTCTATTCACGAAATTAAATTTATCAGTTTTAATTTTACTATGAGTCTTTATTGACGAACCTGCTTTCTCTTCACCGAAAATTCTATCAAAACCACGACCGAACGTGTTTGCAGGTAAAGCATTCTCTAAATACTTAGCAACGTTTGAAATGTTATGAAACTTCATTTTTAAAATCTTCGCGTTTATCGACCTTAACCGCGGGTTGTTTTACATCAGCAACATCGATTACTGGTTCGATTTTCTGATCATTTACGTTTTCAAGAGGTACATCGACCATGGGAACTTGATGAATCATTTCAGATACGTTATTATGTTCGTCAGTTACAACAATACTAACATCGCTGATCTTGGTCGAATTTAATCTATCTCTTTTAGTTACGTTAGAATTCTGATTATTGATACGCAATTCTTCTGAAATAGGTACAATATTACGATTATCGTGATTCTTTATGACTTTATCGAAATTGTCTACATTCTTTAAAAACTTCTCAATAGTTGGAGTACACGTGATATCTTCCTCGTTGATGGAAATTTCGCGTGACGAAATGTCTTTACTAACGGGTTTGTTCTCATCAGTCTTCTCACAATTTTTTATCGCGTTTTCTAACGCACTTGCATTATTTAAGAGAGGTTCGATAGGTATCTTATCGTCGGCATCAGCACCACCATCGCTGGTATTGCATAATGGTATTGCTGGTATGTAAAAAAAGCTCGTATTTTTGTCGTAGTTGTGTCTCTAAACGTGGCCTTAGTCATAGAAGCGCTTCGTTTTGATGAGATCTCAACATTTGTCCACTGAAGAATCTCTTCAATTATTTCGGCCAAATGGCCGCATCGGAACGATTTTGTCGGAAATATGTGAAAATAGCACATGGTGTCTGCTATCGGATGTCGGCTATCGTCGTCTGACACCGATATCGGATCGGATAATCTGAAAACGCTGTAAGGCGGCAGAAGGTCAGATAAAGGTGAGCCGGATCCCGGTGCCACTGCCCGCTACGAATATAATTATACATTTACCAATTTGGAATAAAAGTATACAATATAATTAAATGTGTACTCGATCAAATTACAACATTGTAGGAAAATGTAAAGACATGTCTAAAAAAGATCATCAAATAAAAACGAATAAATTTAAAAACTTGGTAGGCTTTAAAATTTTTTAGGTTAACCTAACCTAGGTTAGGGGGTTAGGTAGTTGGCAGCAACTTTGACGATTTAGACGATTATAGACGAGTCTAATACACATCAACTTCAAAAAAAGATGGAAAAATTTATGTTGTTTGTCAAATGTATGGTCTAAAAGCAATTGATAATGTGAATACAGCACGAGTAACAGCGTTCATCAAAACATATAAAATGAATGACCAAAAATATAAATTCACACTTAAACGTACGATTGATGGTGCAATATTTCCTCCACGTTAATCGGAGTTATACCAGCATGCGCTACGCACTCTTCATTCTTAATAGCGCATATTTGGAGTCACGCTCATCGGTCAGTTCTATTAGAATTATCTCCCTTAGACTATGGATGAAAGGAAGAGAAAAATAAATACACTTTTAAGTGGTTCGACGTTGCCGAAGTTCCACCATTAATAACTGGAATTACAAAGGAGAATCGTGACGGTAATCTACAGTTTTAAAAACACATTGAAGTGAAATAAACGCCGTGTGGAACATATAAAATTTAAACTTTCTTTACAAAAAATAATGAAAGTGATGTTGTTCTCGATGAAGACGATAAACAAGAAGAATTAAAAGAACTGCATCTCATCTCAGGTGAGGTAAGAGGGAAGACGACAAGGATACAGCAGAAGATGTACTTATTTAAAGGAGTAGTATAATAATTTACTTAAAATCTAATTTTTTATCTTATTTATGTTTATTAAAAATAATAATTTGTATTTTGTGTCTAATAAATCGACAAAAAATTAATAATTATTATATTGCGGTGTTATTTATATTAAATCAATACTATACCTATTGAATTCCAAGCATAAGACAGCTAGAATGTTAAAGAAACATAAATCGTCGCTGATTGTTTGTGGGGTGTAAAGATCGTCAGTTTATTTTCCAAAGAGACTATGCAACGCTCAAATGCATTGACCTCGCGAAATGTTTATCACCCTGACTGACGGTCTTTCCCCCGTCAAAAATGCAGCTGACGATTTTCTTTGTTATTTAAAAAGTATAAATTTCATAAGGTATAAAATTCCTTTTTTTGGGAAATTTTCTATTAGGTTCATGCACGTGACTGACATATAACCCCCATCGTCAATGCAGCTGACGATGATTTTCTTTCAAAATGTGATGGAAACAATAATATAATTCATTTTGGCTCGGTATAAAATTCATCGGAGCACATTTTTTCCAATGACTTTCTCATGCTGTCCCTCTTAATTCCACCACTAGTGCGGTGACGGACGCTCAGATCAGTAAAGTACTGATCTTTGAACACTAAACAACTCTTTGAAATAAAATTCTTAGAAAAAACTCAGCTCTACCTAGCGTAGTAAATGTCCAAACGTAAAATTAAAAAAACAGCATAAAAATTAAAAATTACTGCTCATAATGTTAAATAAAAAAATACTAAAATAACATACCTGACTAAAGCGAACGTAAATAGAAGACTATTTCTACTATATATTTTTGAAAACCATTGATAAGCTCTTTTATTTTGATACTCGATAGATTTTGAGGAAAATATATTTTTGACGACATGATACGTATGGCGGCAAAAACCGGACATTTTAATTTTTAAAATTTTAATATACCCAATGCCACTCTCACAATTAAGACGAACCTAACGACAGCTCGCAAGCCAAAATACTATCAAAATACTACCAAAATACTATCAAGCCGTGCAGGCTATAAATGTGTTCACTTTTAATTTCGTGTGAAAATTGTAAGTAGGTTTTTGGATAAGAAATGAAATAATATAATTATGATTATTTTTATAAATATATTTATTATACTTTTTTAATGGTTTTTTGACAGCTCACGCCCACGAAGTTTCGTATTTAATGGTTAGCTGTTAAAGTTAAAATGTCATACAAATAATATTGTAATTCATGGACGGGGCCACCGCCTTATTGCTGTGCCACACATAACAATTACTACGATTTTGCCACAGATTACAAATAATCGATAGAAATCAATGCTAATATGTAAAAACCAAAATAGTTTAATTCCTTTTATTAACCTGATTCATCAGAATCATCATTTATATTAGATTTGTCCGATGAGGAGTCTTCAGTTATATTAATTAATAACTCTTGTGTGCCTAAATTATCAAATGCAATGTCACGGCCCGAATCAGACATTATGATTCTCTTAGTTCTCTCCACCACACTTGATTTTTACGATAGTAATATTTATTTTCATAATATTAATAAACATAAAAATAAATATTGTTTTATATTTAAAAAAATAAGAGATATCGATTATTACGTCCTTTTGTCATCACTATAGCTTGTCAGTCGGCGAGCTGTCAAAAAACCATTAACGAAATGGACAAACTTATAGAATAAAGCTTTTCTACTCGACATTGGCGAAGTAATTTGTGCCCAAATGGCACGCCTAAAAGCCACAGAATAAAGAACATGAACATGAACATGAACAAGAATAAAGCTTTATAATAATTGTAACAAAAATATATTATATGCTTGATATAATTAGTTTCGTAAATCAGTATTTCTAAAAGTGCAATAACATTTTTTATACTTACTTAAAACTCCGTCTCATTCAAATCATATGCAAACTAAACTACTGGCAAATGAAAGTTGATACTCGAATTATTTGAAAACTTTTTATATGGCAATGTTTTATTTATGTCAATTTCAATTTGTCAAAATTGTTGTTGTGTTGTTTTTTATTTATTTTGACGTTGTAAGAGCATTTTTCCAACTTAAAAATGAATAAAACGATTAAAAGTGGAGTGCGGGAGATGTTGTTTCGCATTATTGCTAAGTTTGAAGAAAAACAACAAGAGAAAGAAGCCCTATTTAACCAGAAACAAGATTATTTACGTGTGGTTTTGGATTTCATAAGTTAGTATGACGCTAATTCCGGTTTCTCGTTCTGGTGATGCTGGAACTGATCAAAACACTTCAGTGTGGCCATATTTTCAAATGATGCCGTTTATAAAAGATGACGTTACCCCAGAATCAAATGAAGGCAATTTAGATGAAACTACTGATGGAAACTGTAGTGATAATAATGAGCGGTCCCCAACTCCCCAGTCAATAGCTGGTTCATCTACAAGTACACTATGTACGAGCACCAAACGTAAATGTGCACAAGATATAAGAGAGGAATTTATGGAATTGGAGAAGAAAAAGTTGGAATTATTACAAATTAAACTGTCGCAAAGCAGCGAAAGGCAAGAAAAAGATTGCGAAGACCTATTATTTTTTAAAAGTTTGTTGCCGTACATGAAGGAGTTAACTCCTATATAAAAATTACGTACTAGAAACAAAATTACACAAGTTGTTATGGATGAAATGAATAGTGTCACGACCCAGGCTTACCATGGTTACAATACTTACGAATATAACACATCAAATTATGGAAATTAAACTTTTAATATAATTAACTACAAAAATACTTTTTTTTAAACTCACCTTTTTTTAAACTTTTATAGTTAAAAATAGTCTTTCTTCGGGTTTTATGCTTTTATGAAAATTTGTGTCTTGTTTTGAAATCTCACTCCTTATCGAATCCAATATGTAATCAAAACAGTTGACAGTCATCCTGGTATATCCAACAAATCTTGAAGGATGTTCTCTCAAATTACTATATAAAGTATGAAATTCACACCGTTCTCTTTCTTTATTAATTTCGTGCACACCAATTCTAATTTTTATCATCTCCCACTTTAGGTATGAATTTTCGGTTAAAAATAAAAGATCGTCGTCCATGGTTACAATCTCTGACAACATTTCACACCCGCACAAACGCCTGGCGGCCAATGTGAACACGAACCCGCCACGTCTTCGCGACCGCACTCGCCACCGCGCCCGCGCGTTCCAACGTGAACAAGTACCAAGAATTCTTGGCAAGGTCCATCTACAATTGGTGCGATTGAAAATGTTTCATCAGGGAAAAGGTATATAATTGTACATGCTGGATCAGAGAAAGGCCCTGTGCCCAACTCATTCTTAATATTTAGCACTAAATCTAAAATGGCAGATTACCATCATCATATGAATGCCGTTAACTTTAATAAATGGCTAAGAGAAAAGCTCATACACAATTTAAATGAAACAAGTGTATTAGTTATGGATAATGCCAGTTACCATTCAACCATTGTAAATAAATCTCCTACATCACAAAGTCGCAAAAATGAGATAAGAGAATGGCTTACTTTGAATGATATTCCATTTGAACAATATCCCACAAAAGCAGAGCTGCTATGTCTTGTGAAACGAAACACACCAGAACCAATATATGAAGCTGATGAACTTCTGAAGCAGAATGGGCATGAGGTATTGTAACTTCCCCCGTACCACTGCGATCTAAATGCCATTGCGCTGGTATGAAGTTTGGCTAAACGTAAAGTGGCAAGTAAAAATATTGCCCTGCCTGCTGTGGAGTTAGATAAACTTATTAAAGAGTCTTTTGAAAGCATAACTCCACAGGAATGAAAAATACTGATCATAATATAATTCACATCGAAAATAAATATAAAGAAAGACACAGAATAATAGAATATAATTTAGAAAGTTTCATTTTTAATGTTGGAGATAGTGATTCTAGTGGGTCTAATGAATCTTTCCACATGGAAATGCTAGATTAAGATTTTGATTATGATAGCGAATAAACCAAAATTAATATAGAATATTGTTTTTTTTTATTCAGATAGTATCACATAATATATACCTAGTCGTATTTTTATTCCAACGAAGTTAACTGATTTTTAGAATGCCACGCACGAAATATCTTTGGTTTGGATCATAATGGGTAGACATGATTTTACATCTCGAAACTTCAATTTACTTCATCTGATTAAAAATACAACTTTACATGCAACAAGTACCATAGGTTCCCATTTTTGGACCTGTCCAAGTGCCATCAAGCAGTAGTGTACAAATATTGTTTGACACAAAAAAAACTCTAAAGTATCAAGTTAGGTTATTGTATTCATTTCATACAAATTTTGGGGTTACTAGACTAAGATTTTTTAAATTTGCCGCGCTTTTTCAGTCTCTACTTTCGTTTGCCAGACTATAACTAACTTACACTATTAGATTCTTTAGGTCTAGTGGCAATAATCTGAGCAAAACATTTTGTCTCTGTACATACTTTGTCTGCTTTATTAATCTTCACTTTAATTGGATTAATAAATGTTTATTTCAGTATTTTGGTAAGTTAATTCTTTTCTTAGAAGTTGTTATGATTTCAGTCTTTTGATTGATATTTTTTCTCTTCTTCGGTTTAGCTCGATTCTTTACGATAGGGTTAACTTTATCGCCTTCAGTCATTTCTATCGCTTAAATATCTATTTTCTTCCTTTTGCTTCATAGTATTAAACTCAGATTTAACTTTCTTGTATATATTCCTCCAGGAACAGATTCAAAACTGGATCCCGGGAAAGCAAGAGATTTGGTTCCTGATAAAACTTAAGAATTGAAATCTATTTCGATTTCTGATAATACTTTACTATTTAAAATGAAAGAACGATCATGCATTTCAGATTCTGAATCTTCATTTTGTGTATCCATATTATATTTTGTGCTAATTATGTCCGTATCCACGTTACTGTCTTCTGGATAGATGCTGACTTAACCTTCCGTATTCGCATTATCTGTGGATACGCTTTGTCCTGCCTTTACCATAATCTCGTTTTCTCTTATTAGATGTTTTCATGCCTGTGTTATAACGCATTTCCTGGAGCATTGACATAACCGTGGCATCTATAGCTATATATCATTAGTGAAGTTATCGTCTTGGTGTAAAACATGTCCGGGTAGTCCCTCCAACACTGTTCATATTCATAAACCCGGCGAGTACATTAACTGAAGCATTTTTCTTTAAACGCGCAATTAAGTTTTAAAAAGACGTGGAAATAAATACTTTTTTGGACAGTTGCGAGTAGAACTTAGCGGCGCGTTATTAACTGTAAGATTGTCAAATAAGGTAGTTACGGCTTTAAGATTAACGGTGAACCGCAGTGTATTTTGGTGTGATGCATCTATTGTTCTTGGATGTATACGAGTTCCCAAATCGACGTTATTTATATTAAATAGAATCAACGAAATAATAGAATATACTGACTCAGACGCAAAATTATTGGGGCAGGTACTATGAAGAATATATTGCAGAACTTCAGGAACGCACTAACCCAGGCAAGAGACGTTCCATCAAACCGCTGGCTGCTTGTGGAACCGCGGAAACCGCGGAATAGCTCGTGTTGCTGATATATATGATATAATTGGACAAATATATACAGGAAAGTCAAGCGATGGCGTCAAATAAATGTTGGAGAATGCACAGTATTAGATCTCGTGGCTAAATATAAAATTCAGGACTGAGTGTAACTACAAACATTTTTGACGTCTCTTCAACTGGCTTATTCCTTAAATTCGTGCAATAAGACACTAGTTGGAACGATAAGAAAAAATTAACAGTTTCTTCCTGCAAAAATGCAAGAACACAAGGAGAGGGCGAAGATGCGAATGTGTACTCCTTCGTACCGAAAAAAGAATAAAGCAGTAATAATGTTACCTTCAATACACATGTCGCCAGTTATAGAAAGTAATAAGGAAACTGCCAAGTCGGAAATAATTATATATTTTAATAAAACTAAAAGTGGAGTGGACAACATGGATAAGACGTAAGCAAAACATACCATAAAACGCAGAACGATCTGTCTTCAGCACTTTTTTACAATATCATTGACATCAGCTTTAGCAGAATATATCATTTACATGGAACATAACTCACAATATAGTCTCGAGTGACATACGTAGAAAGTTTTTGAAATCATTGAGTCTGTGTGATAAAAATATAGAACAAAGATCAGGAAATTGCATTGTGACATCAAAATTACATGTTACATCTGCAATGGAGGACCTGCGTGGCCAAGAACTAAAGCTTTCGATTTCTTCTGGATCTACAAAGTTTTCTATAAGTCAAACTAGACGAGATTCTACAGGGCGTGTTGCAGTCGCTGAAAGTAACAAAAAGAAAAAAAAACACGAAAAGCTTGCACTAACTGCAGAAAACCCGTTTGTGATGAACATGCATTAACTCGCCTAACATGTAATACCTGCTTCGAGAGCTGTGCTAATTCTGTATAAACAAAGAATTTGTAATTTTATAGCAATAAAACATTTAAACAAAAGTTTATTATTACATAAAGAGGTTCATTGTTTTACGAAATTATAAGAACATTTTTCACAGTCATACAAAACACAAAGCAGTACCCAGGTACCTTGTCACTCTATTGTGAGTTTATAAAAATTTTAAAAACCCCCGACACAAAAACCTAACTTTCCTTTAAAAGTAAAAAATAATAAAAAAAATCAACTCTAAAGTACCTCAGTATGTATTAATAGTTCTAAAAAATACGCCGCATTGGAGGCCGCTTCATACCTAACAATTTAATTAAAAATAGTCTATTACCTAACTAAGCAACAACGATGAATTTAAAAACAAAATTCAGAAAAGAAAACTTTTATAAATTACTTTTATAATTTTTTTCTGAATACCGTGTAGTGTAATATCTTTAAATATTATTTAATAAGTTTGATTGTTACGAAAAACATGAATTTTCTAAAAAGATAAAGACTGCAATCCTTCCGCAAATAATCATGATGATAACTGCGGTAAAAACTTAAATGTTATCACTTTGCTATAACACAAAATAAATAATTTTATATAATAGTCATAAATATTTAATTACTGATATGTTACCATAAATCATTTGAAACCAACCTCTTTTTCTAACTATCATTTCCCTAAAGGATATAAATCGTCACGCTTCTGATAATGGGGGATGTAAGGCCAATTCGAGTGACCATCGTATATGCTTGACAGTACCTGACCCCACTGTGGATACGCATACTCATAATACTGACCGGGATAAAGTTGCGCGGCTTTATGTATCCAGTGCACGTAATACCTTAAATCTGTAAACACGAATATTTTATCTTCATTGTATCGTATTTCAAAACATCCAACACCTATTAAAGTACTATATTCCGTTATAAGTGCACCCCCATTTTGAATTCCAGGTAATCCTTTGGAATTTTTGATACAAATAAATTTACCCCACCACTTGGGAATATATTTCGAACAATCAACAACGTCAGTTCTTGGAAGTATGTGGTAGAATATTTTGTAATTTTCATAAATATGTTCCAAGTACTCAAAACCGGACCCTGCCATTAACACCTCAGAGTCCAAAGTAAGACGTGGAGACGTTAATTGCCCCGGATAGGCATACTGGTAGTGGTAAGGTCTTCTATGCCAAATATATATCTGATCTAAGCTGATAATTACAGCAACATCATGTCTGGGAACATGAGAACCTCTTGGTCCGTGCTGGTGTTCCGGATTATTGCTTCTTGGGAGCACACGCATAGCACGAAAGACGCGATATCTATAAGGCGTATCAAACAGCCCTGCTCTACCCAAACACCAAATACGTAGTTCTTTCATTCTATCCATAACTGGTTCCAGAAAATTAGCTGCTGTGATAAGGATTCGGCGATTCATTAATGCAGCTGTACTTAGCGGAGTAAAATCTGTAATCATAAATTCCATGTTCTAAGGCGGTCTTATATATACCCGTAAAGTACATAAGAGAAGGGCATAGTGTTTAACAACATTGTGTTTCACAAATTGCAAGATTAATAAAAATAACTAACTCAACTTACACTTCATACGTCACCTCCTATAGAAAATTTGTATTGTTTTATCTTTTTACTCTTTCTATTGTATAGATTGAGTAAAAAAATATGTACAACAAAATACATGTATCTACTTCTATCGTCATAGTATTTTTGTAAAATCATTAAAATAATGAAACTATAGTAATAAAGGTTTGTTTAAAACATACATCCTATGGCGCATTGCTGATACATATACTATGATATCAGCATTTATTAAATAATCGGTTAGTAAAAATAATGTTTTCAAAAAAACATTCACCTATAGATATACCCGCTATCATTTGAAGACGACGACGATTATTAATATCTTTCCAGTCAAAATTGGGGTACCAAAACTCCTTTGAATCGTATTCCGTCTTTTGCCACCTAAAAAAACTGGTTCTTGGTATAGTATCATCACGACTAGGACTTCTCGTAGTCGTTCCCATATCCCAAAAGCAATGTGCGGACTGCAAAATTAACTGCAGAAAATATCTAAAAAAAATTAATATAAAAGAAATTATTTCTCTAAAAATAAAAGATTTTAGTTAGAAGTTATGTATTATCCGAAGAGCTGGCAGCTACCTCGGACAAAGAATTAGTCTAGATATCCAAAGGAGGAACGCTGCCAGTATCTTCGAAACCTTGCCTAAAAGGGACTCCTTTTAACAATATATTTTAGTTATTATATTATATTTTTTAAGGTATTTAAAATCTTAAATGTTTAGAAATTTATGTATTAATGTATATATTATTTAATATTATGTTTTGTACAAATTGGTCTATACATAATCTCACACCTTATGACATGCTAACTGAACTAAATGAGTAAACTATAGACAAAAAAAAATATTATTGAATAGTGAGTAGATCTATAAATAATTATAAGGGATTAAATATGAGCATCCTCGCTTAGCAGTCACAGGAGAAGGACAATAACGATGGTCGACATTAATATAAGATCTTAACTTACATCTTTACCATCATAATTTAAAATAATATTTATTCAATTCTCACAAGTACTAATAAAACGCTGCAACAGTTACAACTGCTACAATATAAATAAAGCGAAGTTATAAACGCTTATATATAAACATGAGAATATATTATCATAACATTTTGAAAACAACGGAATGTTTATAAATAAACAAATAACTTTACCATGAACGAATTAGCTACTGGATCTGACATAAAATTCAAATGCATGTAAAATTGTTTAACCAATTGAAGCATAACGCACACAAAGATTTTAATGCATTATTATACACACAGATACAAAATACATAAAAAATCATTCTACTTCTAGTGCTTGAACATTGTCGATAAAATACATATATATCGATTTATAATATATTTATTCATAAAATATTTTATGTTATTTTACTGTACAAATAATATGATCATCATATGTAGACATATTCTCTGATTCACTTTCGAATTTTAAGAATAATATTAATAATCTATTGTATAACTGTTAATTATTACCTATGTATTTGTTTTACCCTTTTTATAATTTTATTATTATGTTTTAATTGGTTTTTGTATATTATGTAATCTTTTTTAGTTAACTGTTCGTTCAGTTCAGTTATTTCGTCCAATATCGATATATTTTTCGATATTATCAAGCACTAGTCGATGCCAAATGGGCTCACTCGAGAGTTTTGTCATTCGTTATGAATGGTATAATCCAGCCATTTTACGATTGTTGTCAGATGTCAACAATACATGGTGTTATAAACCAAACTAATATTGAGTATGCGCACGCACATTCCTACGAGTTGTATCGATGAAAGTGAACTTGACATTGCGCGAGCCGCGACCTTCGGTCACCAGTTGCATTCGTAAGAACGAGATAACATGCGAGTTTGGTTTTTTATACTTGTCTATGCGCCGCGTCGGTCCGCTGGCTAATATAACTTCCGTAAGCAAGTAGCGATAGACACGCCGCGTTAATTGTTCGTTTTCGGTAATTTTGCCCTTTTGTGATGATATTTGCGTGCGACCTATCCAAATTGAACTAATTTTAATAATTAGTGTAATCTAATGTATTGTGGATTGTGCCTTTTGATGGACATGGGGCCTTGTTGAGTGCATAAGTGCATCGCCCACGTGGCAACGTACAATACCTTGTTTGAACGAGTTTAGTTAATTTATATGTAATATAATAATTACTCAATTGTGTGTTAAAATTGTGTACCTACGTCATACGTCGGTCATCAACCGTATCCTGAAGCATCTTCATCCTGCCACCTTCAGCTAAGTATAGTCAATTAGCATTAAACGTTATGATTGGCCAATTGTAGTTAATGTTAATTAGATTATACCAGGGCAGCGACACCCGAGAAGACTGCAAGGTACCTGCCTTCATTATTTATATGGTTATTATTAACGTACTTGGCTCTGTGTTTCGCAGACATGTTCGTCCCTTTTGACCTGAGATATAATATCGCTTCCACTGTAATCTGCCAAACCCCAGGTCGGATGTAACACATAGGAATATGGGCTATATTTAACTTAGTTGGATAATACGAAATGTTATTTTACATTTGATTAAATTTTGTGATAAATAACAATAAATGTAATGAAATAATATATTTACTAGTGAAAAGAAATAGTGCTGCATCCGCCGCTTTAGTTTTTACACCATTTAACTGAACTTTTAGTCATACTTGGGAGATGTTTTGTTGACAAGTATGTGTTTGAGACTGACACAGAATAAATAAATAAATAAATAAATATGTTGGGACATTTACACACAGCACTATCTAGTTCCACGGTAAGGTACGAGCCTTGTGTTATGGATACTAGATGGTTGATATACTACACATATATAAGTTTAAATACGTACATATTATAAATATAAACATCCATGACTAGAGTACAAACATTCGTGCTCAACTAATGTATGCCTGGGACTCGAACCCGCGACCGCTGGCGCAGAAAGCAGGGTCACTACCCACTGAGCCAAACGTGTCGTCAAACAGAAACAAACGACCAAGGCTAGAATTCCCTGGTTACTGACAAGACCGGTAAAGGTAGGTCCGCTTATATGTCGCGTCCAGTGGCTAATTCGTTCATGAACTTTACATACAATAATACTAGGGATACATTAGCGTAGCGCACACAGCGACAAACATGGTATACAAGAAATAAGGATAAACTTGTAACTCCCAGTTTTCGCCTACAAAAGTAAATAGATCGTTTATAGGGCAAGGTGCACGCATGTGTAATGAAATTCCACAGTCCATATTGAACTTGCCTTTGAGACAACTTAAATCCAAAATTAAAAATATGTTGTTGAATAAGGCATATTACACCATTACGGAATACTTAGTAGATTTAATTGTGTGGGATTAATGTTTGGTTGTGTCTCACGTCTTATACAAGCACACTAACAATATACATATTATAACATTTCAGATAATCTTATTCACAATATAAAGCAAGAGTCTGATATGTATATCTATTACTAGTGTACATAGCGTTCACTGTATACAATAGTTAAAAGTATTAATATTTTGTTAAAAATCTGTTACATTTCTAAATTTAAATTATGCTACATTTTATTGAAGTGATCTCATAGCTTACGTGTAAAAACAGAGTAGGTAAGGCACAATGAATTGGTTGTAAATAATGTGAAATGATAAATATTTACCTTAATTGTTATTTTCTATACCAGAAAATAATAAGTAAGTATTGCCCAACTTGTAAACTAATAAAATTAAAAAAAAAACCTCATTACAATTTTTTATCTGCTGAATAGTATACTTAATAAAAGCTTTTGCAATTGTAATCTACAGAGTCAGTTTTGCATTTTTATGTATTTTATGAAGTTTGTATTACTTTCCTGTTTCAGAAAATCAAGAGACTATGATAATGGACACCAGCTCACCATATGCAATGCTGCATAAACCTGTTTCTTCACCATTAGGTTTGTTTTATGAGCTCATTAATTTAAAAAAAATACATAAAAAAGCCATTATTTTAGTATTACCTAGTCATACTTTAACTGATCTCTTTTTTTTCAGTTCCAGGCAATAGGAAAAGGAAATTAATTTACACACCTCTTGAAACGAGAAAAAAATTGTGGCAGTGGCAAACGAAAAAATATATTTAAAAAAGAAAGGATCAAGGGAGGGAAAATTACTAGAGTTTGCTGAAGAGGAGCACCAAAAAAAATGCAACACAAGGAGGAGTTGCATAAGATTGATATAGAATTTAGGAAAAAACTAAACGAGCTGATGATAAAAAAAGCTGCTTTAGAAGTAGAGATAGCAGGAAAACTTAAAAAAACTGAAAAATGAAAATAAAGATTTATTGTATTAATTTCATATTATTCTGTGGTTTCATTTGACAACCTTGCAAAATACTCTTGAATTAGTTGGTTTCGGTATATTTGTTCCGATTGCCTTTGCGTTGAAATTTCTGCTATTGGCATGACTACATCTTGATAGTTCACGGTTTCTTGTGGAATGTTTTCTTTGTGGTTTATACATATATTATGCAATATTGCAGTAGCAACAATAATTGGTTGTATATTTTTAATATCAACCCGCAGCTTAGAACCAATTGCAGGAAATCTTCTTTTCCATACAGCAAAAGTTCTTTCTACTACATTTCTAGTCCTTATTTGACTTTCATTGTACAGTCTCTCTGGTTGTGACTGCGGGTCCATAAGTGGTGTCATTAAATATTTTTTAATGCATATCCACGATCACCTAAAAGACAATAATTTCCAAAATCTCCCCGGTCAAATTTCCTTTTTACTTCACTGGTATTGAAAATAGTGCTGTCATGTACTGACATGACCTGGCCATCTTGCTACTAAATCCAAAATTCTTAACTCAGCATCAGCAATTACTTGTGTATTTATAGAGAAGAAATCTTATCTATTACGGTATAATTTTGAATTTTTGCCCCCTGGATTTAGTATTGGAATATGAGTACAATCTATAGCTCCTATAACTCTAGGGAATTTAGCAATGTGGTAAAATTTTGCTACTGTAGATCTTATTTCATCTGCATATTGTGGCATTTTTATTACTGATCTAAATTTGCAGCAAATTACTTTTGATAAGTGGTGTATAATTCTGCATATAGTCGATTTGTGTAATCTAAACAGATCTCCAGAACACTGCTGAATATTCCCAGTAGCGTAAAACCTTAACGTCAAAAGAATTTGATCTAAAGGACTCACGGCATGGTTTCGATCTGTTGGCCTTTTCTAGGAATTCTTGAGTTTACTGTGTAGCCAAAGTACAGTACTTTTGGACATTCTGTAACGTTCAAAGAAATCAACTTCATCCCAAAATTCTAGCTGTATCCCTGAATGTTTTAGGACGGCGGTTTAATACATACTCCACAATAATGTCGTCGTCGTCAGAAGAGCTTTCAGAATCTTTAAAATGTCTTATTATATTTAAATTCATTTTATTTCAATCCACAAAACACGTAACACAACAAAGACAGACAGTCAAAAATGTAATAGTTAACTGTAACTACTCTGCCCACGCGTGGTTAACTTTTTTAACAAATTGTCAATTTTTTAAACTGTTGTTAGCTTAACTATTTATCAAACAACATCCTTTTGTCATTTTTAACGAATTGTTAGTTTAACTAACGCATTTTAACTATTAGTATGTTTAACTACTGATCAAACAACGGGCCCTAAGTCTTTGATCACGGATAACAAGTTAACAATAGTTGACAATGCCTCGTCTTGGAGGTATACACGTAAGTGAAACAATTTTTGAACATCTTTCAATGTGTTATTACTATGAATGACAGCTATAAACATAGAAAGGCTTAAATTTCGTAAAATCTTTACCATCAAATGATGGTATATCAATATTAGGCAATTTGGAAGGGTGAGGGTCAGAGGAAACTGAGGTTGTAAGTTCCCTTATTTTTATTTTTAACTTTGACAGAACTAAGTAATATTTTTCTTCACATATGTTTACATCCTCAGAATCCTCTGCATCTAAGGCTAGTATCTCAATTTGAAGTGACTCCTATTTTTTCATTGATGCTACCAACTTTTCCATTTTGCTCTTGGCCTGCTCGATCCTGAGCTGACCCGTGAGGCGGCTACCGTGGAGGCTTGGTGCTCCCAGGGGAGTGTGGTGGGCGCCAGCTCTGATGTTCAGGAGCTGGCGCATGCGCGATGCCCTAACTAGGGTATGCGATGCGGCCATGCCTCGAGTGCGGCGGAGGAACGCCCGGCGCAAGGCGGTATGCTGGTGGTCGCCTAAAATTCCTTCTAGAGTTTCAGATGAAATTGATTGAAACGGCATTTTTTTGCACTGCCAGCCATTTTTTTGAACGTCGCACACACAGGTATTTGATCAATCTAGCTGGCCAATATACAAATTTCTAGCACTACCCCCGTTAAAAAATAACGGGTTGTTATCGAAGGTAGATAGTTCCTTTATGCTACGCCATTGTTAATAGATCACTACCGCGCGTGATTAGCACAAGGGTCGGTTTGTTATCAGAGGTTATTTCGAGTATCGGTTTTGATTTGTTCTTTGTGTGCAAAAACAATTTATAAAGTGTTTTTAACCTGATATTGTGTAGTGTAAATCAATATTGGACTATGGATTCAGAAACGTCAGGTAAATACCTTTATTTTCATATACTTATTGTTAAAATACTACCCCGAAAGCTATTTTTTTTCTTCAATGTAAAACATGTCCTAATTAGGTTTTTTTTTCTGAAAATTATTTAAATTCAAAGGATTTTGTAATACTGTAGGGTTAGATAGGGTTGTCTTGTAAAGACTTAAAAAAAGTAAACTATATATACTTCCTAAGCTATGTTAAATCAAGGGCCACCTAAGACCAACTTTTGATTTATGGGTATTTAAAGTCAAGTAGTCCGAAAAAGTAAAAAATAACATTTTACAATAGGTGTGTTTTTATTATTTTAGGCTCGTCTGGCATACGTAGAATAACTCGTAGAGAAATATTTGATGTCATGAAGACTCAAAAAGACCTGGATATTAACGGGAAATTAGAATATGCCGAAAATTATTTAATTTCATTAGATTTGTATAGTGAGGACGATATCAAGGAAATAAAAAGTAAATTTGCAATTGTTAAGTCAGAATTTAAGCGAAGATGGTTACCCGTGAAATCAAGAATAGAACTTTTCGAAAAAAATAATGACAAATGGCTAAATGGAGTATTTGACATGCCGGAAAAACATTCAAAGGTCGGACGGCCACGGAAATCTTTTGAAGATGCTAGCGAAAGAAGCAAGAGACGCAAGACTGAGGAACTTCGATTATCTGGTAGTCCTGATAAAATTATCTATGCCGCTCAAATGGAATTAAGGGCTAAAGGACAGAGAAACGCATCAAATATCCTAAAGGAAATATCGGAAAATCAGGATCGTGCTCATGAATATGTAAAAGCAGTTAAAAGTCCGAATACAGCCCAGTCGCAAAAATCTCCTGAAGAAGCTCTCAAAATGTTTGTGAAAGCCAATTTAACGGTTTCCCAATATGAAATAATCAGGGAAACAACTGGAAACCTTCCATGTTATTCGGTACTACAAAAATACAAAAATATATGTTATCCTCCCAGAGAGTCAATTCACGTATCTGAAGATTGTGCAGAAGTTAAGTTGCAAGCCGTCATTGATCATACTGCAGAAAGACTCCTAAAATATTTGGAAGAAGTGTTAAGTACCTTAAAAGACAACGAGTGCAATACGCTTAATATGATATGCAAATGGGGCTGTGATGGATCGCAACAGGCACAATATAAACAAAAATTCGAAAGTGATAGTGGCTCAGACGCCCACATTTTCATTACTTCATTTGTGCCTTTGCGTATAACATATGGAACTGATAAGATCCTGTGGCAAAATCCAACTCCATCATCTTCTTATTATTGCCGACCTATCCGTATAAGATTTATTAAAGAAACTACAGATGTTACGAATGAAGAAATTAAATATATTGAAAATGCAGCAAATAACTTAAGACCTACTTCAGTGACACTAGGTTCAAGAGATTATGAGATGAAATGTAACATGCTGCTCACAATGGTAGATGGGAAAGTGTGTAACGCAGCTACAGGGACCAAATCTACGATGCGTTGCTACATTTGTGATGCTACATCCAAAGATTTTAATGACATCTCAGTATCAAGACCAGTTAAAAAAGAAAATTTGAGATTCGGGTTATCCATTCTACATGCTAGGATTCGGCTTTTTGAAAGTTTGTTGCACATAGCCTATAAACTTCCTGTACAGAATTTGCCCGCGAAGTCAGAATCAGACAAATTACTAATAAAACAAAACAAAGAACGAATTCAAAATGAATTTAAAACGAAACTGGGACTTAAAGTTGACTATCCTAAAGCCGGCTTTGGCAACTCTAATGACGGGAATACTAGCCGCAGATTCTTCGAAGACCCTGAATTGGCGGCAGAGATAACGAAAATTGATGTAACACTCATAAAACGATTTAAAATTATTCTTGAATGCATATCGAGCGGTTTTAAGATCAACAAAGAAAGATTTGATGCTTATGCGAAAGAAACGGCAGAACTGTACATAAAGTTATATAAAAGACATCCCATGACTCCGACTTTGCATAAAATTTTAATTCACGGCTCGGAAGTAGTTGAACATGCTCTGTTGCCAATAGGTCTGCTATCAGAGGAGGCAGCAGAAGCGAGGAACAAGCATTTTCGGGAATATCGTCAAAATTTCGCAAGGAAGTTTAGCAGAATCGATTGCAATACTGATGTTATTCACAGGTTGCTGTTGACATCAGACCCCTTAATTTCAGCAGACAGAAAAATAGTAAAAAAGAACAAAAAACCATTCATGCCCGAAACCCTGGAGCTATTAATTTGCGAGGATGAAAATTAAATACAATTAAATTAATCATGTTTTAGTAGCTACTAATGATATTTGGTCATGTTACATATGTATAAAATAACATTTTATTTGTGTATTTTCATTTAAAAAAAAACTAATAGTTAAGCAAAATTTTCATTATAATTGTTGTATTCATTTTTTTATTTTTTTATTTTTAATACTATTTTTGTATATTATATTATGTATATTTCAATTGAAAATTCGTTTTTATTTTAAATTTAACCATATACCATTGAAATTAATTGTTTTCGATCGAATTTAAACCATAAATAATTTTGGCCAGCTAGATTGATCAAATACCTGTATGTGCGTCGTCAGCTAACGTATTCACTACATTATTTTGCGATTTCATTGTTTCGATGACTTCATCCAAAAACTCTGAGTCGAAAGTTAGACGCTTAAAAATAAAAATAAAAATAGCCTTTATTCTCTGATTATGTTTATACACTATTTAATAACTAGCTGTATTACTAATTTCCTATTGCTAATATTTAATTTTTATTTAACATGACTTATACTTAAAAAATTGGTAACACTAGCACTAATTTATTAATCAGGTTGTCCTCCTCGGACATAGGCCTCCTCTAGAAGACGCCATTTTTGCCTGTCTATTGCTAATCTGCGCCATCCTTGTGGTAGGTCATCTTCCCATCTTCTTTGTGGTCGTCCTCTTGGTCTTTTCCCATCTCTGGGGTACCAGGATATGACCTCTTTGGTCCATTTTTCTTTAGGTGATCTCATTACATGACCAACCCAACGCCATTTGAGTCTATTGATATTCTTTGAGACATCTTTCTGATTTTTGATAGTCTCCACTTGTCTTTCAGTTTGATGTGCAGCATACTTCTCTCTATCCCCTGTTGGCATACCTTTAGTTTTTGACTGTGAGCCTTTGTCAGGCCCCAAGTTTGGCACCCATAGGTAAGTATTGGTAGGATGCACATATTGAATACTTTACGCTTATTTGGCATTGGAGTGTTTTTGTTCTTCAATATTTCTTTCAGTGACCAGTTTGGTGTAATTATTTGACCTAAATAGGTGTAGTCATTTACATATTCGATGTCTTCGTTATTTACACAGATTTTTTGTTGATGTCTATTTGTCATAACCTTAGTTTTGGTTGTGTTCATGGTCAGACCTGCTTTTTGACTCTCTCTTGCTAGTTGTTCAAGCATTTCCTGTAGAGTGACTGGGTCCTCGGCGAACAGTACCAAGTCGTCTGCAAATCGTAGGTGTGACATCCAACATCCATTTATGTTTATTCTTCGCCTTTTCCATTCTAAGTTTCTGAAGATTTCCTCTAACACAGCCAAAAAAAGCTTGGGAGACAGAGGATCTCCTTGTCTAACACCTTTTTGGATTTTAAATTCCTCTCCAATTTTTTCTAATTGTACTTTAGCTATGCTGTTGCTATATATATTCTTTATAAGTCTAATATACTTATTTTCTATTCCTTGATTGACTAAAGCTTTATATATGTAGTTGTGAGATAGTGAATCGAATGCTTTATTATAGTCTACAAAGGAGATATAATATGGTTTTCCGTACTCATTGTATTTCTCTATCACTTGTTTTACCACATGTATGTGGTCTACTGTTGAAAAATCAGCTCTAAAGCCTGCCTGTTCTCTTGGTTGTTCTGCGTCTAGTCGTTTAGTGAGCCTGCCTAAAATGATTTTTGAAAAAACTTTGTATATATTTGTCATGAGGCTAATGGGTCTATAGTTGTCTATTTTGTCTTTATCCTCCTTTTTGTGGATCAGTATTATGGTTGACTTTGTCCATTGTTCCGGAATAAGTTCACTATATAAGATTTCGTTAAATAGACTAGTTAATGTTTTTAGTATTGCACCCAGTGACGCTTTAAGCAATTCATTGGTTATTCTATCTTCTCCTGGGGCTTTGTCATTTCTTTGTGATAGTATGGCTTGCCTCGTTTCGCTTTCTAATATGTAAGGAACTTCCTCTTCCTTGTTGGGGGTTTCGATTACTACTGGTAGTTCAGATGAACTGTAGAGGCTTTTGTAGAAGGTCGTTGCGATTTTGCTGATCTATGTTCTCTTTGAGGTTGTATATTCCTTATTTACTTTGTTCTTCCCCTTCATTTTCTGTATCCAAGACGAATGATCCTTAAGTTTCTTCAGTACTCTTTTGATTTCTCCTGTTTTTTCTATTTCAGATTGAATGCTGTTGAATCTTATTTCTTTCTTGTGGTCTCTTATGGTTGATGTGATATTTTTACTTAATGCTTCTATCTTTTTAATGTTCTTTTTCCTATCTTCAAACAGTTTCCCTCTTTCTTTTATCAGACTTCTTGCATGTTGTCCTATTTTGTCCATTCTGTTTAATTTGCTCATGTGACTCAATTCGGTTCCTAGATTTGTTAATATTTTTTCGAGTATATTGTACTTTTCCAGAATAGAATCGTTATTTTTAATTTTTTCCATCTGTCCTTTTACTTTATTGAGGATATTTTCTGGGATTGGAGTCGCTATTTGGTCTGATCTGCTTTTTATGTGTTTCCTTGTTCTTCGTTTGTTTGTGATTCCTAAAGTAGCTCTTACCATTCTATGGTTTGTGCTAAAGTTAAGCTTATTTACTATACCTACATCATTAAATAATCCTGGCGTATTAGTTATTATAAAATCAATTTCATTTTTGGTTTTTCCATCCGGTGAAATCCATGTCCATTTCCTGCTTGCTTTCTTCTTATAATAGGTGTTCATTATCCTTAAATTGTTTTCGAGAGCAAGTTCAATTAGTTTTTGTCCATTTTTATTACGCCTACCTTGACTGTAGGGTCCGATGATGTTAATTTCTCCATTTTGTTGGCTACCTATTTTGCTGTTGAAATCTCCCAATATAATCTTATTTTTGTTGGTTTCTTCAATAGCATCTTGCAGTGATGTATAGAATGAGTTCTTCTCTTCGTCGTTCGTCGTGCATATACCTGTATTATGGACCACGGGTCTTTTCCGTCTTGGATATACAAGTCCAAATTGGCAATTCTTTCCGATTTGCTTCTAAATTGTATAATAGCCTCTTTTAGATTCTTTTTGACTATAAAGCCTACGCCATGTAACCCCTTTGTTTCTCCTTTATAGTAGAATATGAAGTCTTCATGCTCTCTCACTTCTTCACCCAATCGTCGTACTTCGCTCAATCCTATAACGTCCCAGTTTATTCCTTCTAGTGCATATTGGAGTTCTACCAGTCTTTCATCTGTTCTGAGTGTCCTTGTGTTTAGGGTTGATATGAATAATTTATTTTGATCTTTTCTTTTTGTTGAGTTTAATAAATGTTTGGGTTTTAATGTTTTTCCTGTTTGTTGCTTATTTTCTAGAGGGTAGTGGTCTAATGTCCCAAGGTGACCAGCCTGATTGGGACTTTTCCTTGTTGTTGTGTTATTTTCCGTTTTTAACTTTTTAGTTTCCCGTTCGGCGCTGGTGTTACTTAATTGCTAATTCATGCTGTTAGTTCCGCTGAAGGAGAATGATCTCGCTTTGTCGAAATTATTAACTCTACTCATTTTAGCCTTGTTGGTGTTTTTTGTTTTCTCAACGTTAGATGAGATTGGTGACCTTGTGGGCGACCTCTTCCTTTTGTCTTGATTTCCTTTTATTATTAATCGATCGTAAATATTATATCCCTCATTGCCCTTGTCTAGTTCTTCCTTTAGTTGAGTTTTTAATTCTTTCCTCTTTAAGAGTACTTCTTTGGGATAATCCTCTGTTATATATATGTTTTCTGGTAGATGTTTCTTATATCTTAAAAGCTCCATTTTTCGCCAGTACAAGGTGAGCGTCATGCATATGGGTCGCGTTTTGCCATTGATTTTCTTTCCGATTCTTTGAATGTTGCTTATCTCCCATTGGTCCCAAGATTCTATGCCTGCTTTGTCACTAACAACATTGAGAGATGAGATAATACTTTTCATTAGGTCAGAAAAATTAGTTTCAGTTTCTTGAACACCATGTATTATTAGATTGTTTTTTCTCGCTTGTCTTTCTAAATATTGTGTTTTTGTTTTCAATGTTTCTACCTCTTGTTTCAGTCCGACTATGTCATCCACGAGAGGTTTTAATTTCTCATCCATTGTTGTAATCATATGTTGGTTTATAACAGCTGTATGTTGACTCATCTCCTCTTTCATTTTATTCCAAAGTAATTGAAATTGAGGATCCATTTTTGTTAAAAAACTACTAAATTAGTTGCTTTTATTGGGTTGGTGTTTACTCGAATTGTCAACTGGCAACACTGGCTCCAACTGTCAGGTGACAGCTGTTGTCAACAGTATGTAGCTGTCAAATGTCAACAATATTTTTCTGATAGATCAAAATGGATTCTAACCTCCTAATACAACTCAATTTCTCACTATATTCGGTTTTCTCTCCTGTTTATTAGTTGAAATCCCTGTGTATTCCGATTTCGTGCGATTCCAATGTGTAAATTCGCGGTATGTCGTATCGTATGGTGCGTTTTGAACACTTTTTTGGATTTAAAAATTACGAGAGCACTTGTTACGCAGCGAATTGTTTGACGGCCGGAAACGGAAAAAAGTTAGACGCTTACTATACATAATATAATGCAAGAATGAGGCAATCTTAAGAAGAAGGCATCCGATAAGCGGACGAATAAATTAAATATTATTCGTCCGACAATTGGTGTTTGATATATCGCGACTGAGACTTTTTTGCTTCTTAAATGGCTCAAAGAGAAATAAATTTGTTTTTTAAGTTTTAACATACTCGTGAATGCAATTGCGGACGTTTCTATAGTACTTTTTACAAAATACCATTTTCTTGTAAATTGTTTTGATGTAGGTACATACTCTCAGGGGGTGTTAGTAACGTAAATTTCATAGGACGACTCTATAGAGCCAGCTCTTTTACATATATAAACTCTTGGACTTATTAAAAGTGGGTGGGATCTTAATAATAAATTAGCAGCTCGGTAGGTTAAGGTTATTTTTTTTTGGCATAAGTGTATCCTGCACATAAAAATCGCTTATTTTATATTAGAAATCAAAGAAGTGATAGATATTCGTACAAACCGACAATAGTCGGTCGAATAATATATTTTTTATTAATACGATTATCGGATGACTAGTAACTGCCAACTGTGATACAGGCTCGGCTCAATTTAGTCGTCCAACAATTTTTTATTTCATTACAGTTTTCTTGTTTTTAATAAGCTAATTACAAGACAAAATGCTTACGTGAATTTTGGTTAGTCACTGCCGACTGTACTAGGCCGAGCCTGAATCACAGTTGGCAGTTCCTTCCTCCATGACATAAAATAATAATAAGCACTAAACAATCATAACACTTAAAAATTATATTTACATACGAACACCACATAATATTAAAAATTGACAATTTATGTACATTTTGATATTAAACTCTTTTTATTTTTCATGTACCGTCATAAAAGTTAACATTCTTAAGACATGTATAGTTAAACCACTCACAGAATAGACTTAAGACAAATTTTTAACTATATTATTTTTTATTTTTTTCTAGTAGATTTTTTTTTAACAAAAATAGTTTAAGACAACATAGTTGTTTATTTAGGTATTTCTTTTGCATTAAATATTACAATATTAATAATCATTTATTTATTTATCACTCATATGAACATATGTGTGGGATTGTGATAATTTTAATAATAATTTTACTCGTCCAACTAGCAGACGACTAGCATCAGCCAATTTTTAGAAGCGTTAGACTCGGCTGTTGTTAATTGATTTTTTTCCCTTGAGTGCTGGCATTAATACTTTATAATTTTTATTTTCCAAGTAAGTATTCTTTTACATCACGGTATCCTCGATCGACCACAAATGACCACAGGTTCTAATAAATGACAGACCCTCAGGATTATCTTTGATATCCCGCATTATAGTAGCATCATTTTGGTTAGCATAATCCCAACATATAAACTATGTATCCATCAGTAGTGCAAATTGTAAATGGCTTACACAGTGGTACTTTTTTTGACCAGAATATGACTTTCTTTGATACTCATTATTAGAATTTTTCTCATGACGAGCATAAGAAAACAATATCGATGAGTTGAAATAGTTCTTTTCATAGGAATCTCAATATACTCTGTACAGTTATCAGTAGGAGTGATGTTGACTCTAAAAGAAGGATCATCTGAACTTGACTGAGACAATGTCATGTGTGACAGACTAGACTCCGTTGGTTCTAAGATTTCACTAACGATAGATTCAGATCCATCTTCAGAATCAATAGCAACCGGATCAACTTTTATTTTTTTATACATCCCTACACGACATTTGCCACAAACAATATCACCAGTAAAAAATTCACCAAAATACTGCAGAAAACTCATCAATGTCTTGTTCTGTCAATAAAGTTTTAGGAGTTCCCGGAATTTTCTTTACTATTTTTGAGCAAATCATTGACTGTTTTATTTGGAGTCATTTTATTATTCGAAAACATGCGATAGATTTGGAGTGTCCGACAGGGCAGGAGCAGCAATTGCATCAGCAGTTTTACATGCGTCGAGTTCTCAAGTAAAAGACAAAAATAAACTTCGCCAAGAACGAAAAAAAACTAGAGAAAATATAATTTCAGAACAAATTGTTTTACAAATACCAGCATTATACTTCTATGGGAGAAAAGATCAAACTTTGATCATGTCTGAAAAAGATGGGAAAAAGTATAGGCGACGCATACTTGAAGAGCATATTTCTTTGATAAAAGAACCCGACTCAAAGTTTTTAGGTTACATTTTACCTGCTTCAGGCACTGCAAAGTGCATAGCACAAGAAATATTCAACTTTTTTTTAAATTCAGATGTATCAATGGATCATTTGATTGCTATTGGATGTGATGGGACAAATGTAAATGTTGGAAAATACGGCGCTATTATAGGGATACTAGAAAAACGATTGGATAGACCTTTACAGTGGATTATTTGTTTATTGCATATGAACGAACTGCCATTCAGACATCTGTTTCAACACATTGATGGCAATACGTCGGGGCCACAAACATTTTCAGGGACAATTGGCAAAGAACTTGAGAACTGTGAGACAAGACCTATAACTCAGTTTCAACCTATTCCGGCGAACTTACTGGAGCTCTCTCCTAAAGATATTAGTACAGACCAAAAATATTTGTACAGAATAGTTCAAGCAATTTCAACAGGCACATTTCCTAGAGATTTACCTAATAAATCACCAGGCAAAATGTCCCATGCCCGATGGCTAACTCGTGCTAACAGGATTCTTCGTCTGTATGTTTCAGTAGAGACTGCCTCTGAAAATCTAATAACTCTGGCAACGTTGTCAAGATTTACGCTCCGATATGGTTTTCTATAAAAACTCACTCTAGCTGTAAAGATGGATCGCGACACTTGTTTAAACTTATCGAGCTTACCAGATATTTACTACTTTAAAAGCCGTTATTGACCCTGTAATTCAAAGAAACAGCTATTTTGCACACTCGGAAAACCTATTGCTTGTAATGTTGACAGATCCCCAGCCGCACGTTTGTGAATTAGCTGCACGTCGAATTTTGAAAGCTAGATCTGAAACACCAAAAAAATTGCGTCTCTTTCAATTACCAAAGATAAAATATAATTGAGCCACCATTATTAAAATCGATAACCGAAGAAAATCTGCGATTGTTTGTTTAACAAAAAGGAGAAGGAGAACTGGATTTATTACGCCCTCCGTGTCACACACAAGCAGTTGAAAGAGCTGTTAAAGCTGTGACCGAAGCTTCATTCACTTTATGCGATAAAATAATGAAAGAATTTTCATTTTCATTTTCATTAAAGCTCAGATAGAGTCGAGAAAAGCAATGCCAAAATTCGACAGCAAAAAAGATTTCGCCGCAAACTAAACCCTTCACTTTAATAATGATTCTTTATTATTTTTCCGTATTTTTGTAGTAAAGATTGTTTTCTTTTTAATAAAACTATAATTACTAATAACAAAATGTTTTAATTTATTTAAATTGCGTTCATTAAGCATTTTTTGTATGTCATGCTGTTAGGCCTTTTTTAATCATATTTATTAGCAATATCACATGACTCCGGAGGCAGAAGGGTGATTCCGATCGCAATGAAACTTCATAATCTATTTACACACATAATTTAGCACCGTTTCGTCACTGTGCCCGTATAAAAACGAAACTTTTTTTTTCTCCATACATAAGTGACCCACCCTTATATACATGGAGCTGCCAGAGGGAGTGGAAGCCGAACCTACAAAAGTATGTAAGTTAGTTAAATCCATATATGGACTTAAACAATCTTCTAGATGTTGGAATAAGAAATTTTGTTCATTTTTAGCTACTTATGGTTTCAAATCATGTCCATCTGATAATTGCATATTTGTTGGTTATTTTAATGATGTCAAAGTTTTCTTAATTCTTTATGTTGATGATGAATTATTATTAAGTAAAAGTAAAATTGTTTTATCTACAATATTAAGTGGTCTCAAACAAAATTTTGATATAAAGTTGTTAAATTTTAACTCATTTATAGGTATGGAAATAAATAAAACAAGAGAATATATAAGTATAAATCAAAAACATTATATTGAGTCAATAATAAATAAATTTAATTTGTCAGATGCTAGAAGTAGTAGTACCCCTACTGATATAAATGTACATTTATGTAAGAATACAAGTGTCAAGTAATGTGTCTGTGTAGCGTGTGGCACCACTTAGATAATTTATGTTATTACTTATTAATCTATGAGCATATTGCGTCAGCCGCCCGGTGAGAGGCACCGGGCGAGCGAGACGGAGAGAGACGCCAGGCGAGCGAGAGGGGAAGAGACGCCACTCGCCAGGCGACAGTTGAGTTTTAAACGGCAATGCAATCGGGACGGTTATGCGTTGGCGCCTCTCTAGCAATAGGCATTTTCTGTATTACTCCATATAGTGATTATAAAGTTTAATGTAAACAAAAAACTTGTGTTAACAATAATAAACTCCGTATTTACAGACTTGTGAGTTTTGTGTGAACCCTACCGGCACCATCCCGGTGCTACATCTGTTAATTTTCCATATAGAGAAGCAGTGGGAGCATTGTTATTTTTGACATCTGTGTCCAGGCCGGACATAGCATAATATGCTGTAGATGTTATAAGTAGATATGTTATTGATCCAGGTTCTTCACATGTAACTGCAGTTAAAAGAATCCTTCGTTACTTAATAAATACAAAAGAAATGTCTATTGTGTATAAAGGTAGTATAGATTTAGTCGGCTGATTCTGACTATGCTGGTGACTTAGATAGTAGGAAATCTAACACAGGTTATATATTTTTAATGAATGGACGTCCAGTCACTTGGTCAAGCCGTAAACAGAATACTGTGGCATTATCCACTACTAAAGCCGAGTACATGGCTGCCAGTGAAGCCACAAAAGAAATATTATGGCTTAAACAATTTTTAATTAATATTGGGGAGCCCCAGAAATCTTTCATTTTAAATATAGATAATCAGAGTACAATAAAATTAATAAATAATCCTGTATTTCATAGAAGATCAAAGCATATAGATATTAAATATAATTTTATAAGAGAGAATGTCTCTAAGAAAATAGTTAATATTAAATATGTAGAAAGTGCATGCCAACTAGTAGATTTTCTGACTAAAGCTTTGCCTGTAAGTAAGTTTAATTATATTAGAGATAAGACTTTGCAATGTACTTAGAAGCATATTTTATATATATAAGAAATTATTGTTAAGAAGTTTTGTTGATTTAAATATATATTATATATATTATATTATATATATTATAACTCATTAACATTACTGTTAAAATGTTTATATGTTATATAGAAAAGATTAAAAATTAGTCTATGTTTGTTATTAGAGTGACACCTTTAAATTTAAGCTGTCTCCGTAAACAAATTAAGTGGGTCTTCGTAAATGCTAAGTTTGATTTTATTTCCGGCCGCGTGTGGCGCTGTGGTATATCTATAACCTGTATTCTCTCTCTTATGTCAACTAATGTATCGTATACTGGTGTGCATAATAAAAAGTTTAATTATAAAGAATTCTTATTTAACCTTGCTGAAATACGACTACGATTCAACAATTTAGTTATTTTGACGAATTGCAGTTTGTTTAGGTTTAAGCACATTACTCAATGTTAATACGAACGTACGTGTATCGAAACGTAACATTCACGCGCGTAATATGAAACCATAAAATTAAACAAAACCATCGCAAGTAAAACAAAGTACATTTAGCTTTGGAATTTAAGTCTGTAATAGAACAAAACAATTGCCTCTTGTTTAACTTCTTAATTTTAATAATTTTATGTGATGGAGCAACAAAAAAAAGCGATCTGAGAATTGGAGTGCCGAGGAAAAAGTAAGTAAACATACATTACTTAGATGAACTTTAAATCAGTCTTAATTTACTCATTTTAAGCTTGCCCTAATTTTAAATATTATAGGATATACTAAGCGAGATGATTGCACAATCACGCCACATAAGCAAGGACAAATCCACGAGAGCTTCTTTTAATATTAAAAAGGCTCAAGAGTGGAAGAATATAGCAAACAAGTAAGTGTTTAGTTTTTTTATGAGTAATAAGTGACCCGTTAACAACGCAAATTATCATGTTACTGAAATATTTTCAGAATTAATGAACTAATGGGAAAAAATAGGTCTGATAGAGAAGTTAAATTGGCATGGAAGAGAATAAAACTAAAGCTAACTTTTTCGCTCATAGGCAATACCAAATGAAGACAAAGGGCGGTGAAAAGCTCAAGTCGCCTTTTCAAGAAGATGTGGTGATTATGGTTATTGCTCCACGCGATTTTGTTGTAGATTACAAAGACTACGATAAAGATGCAATAAAAACTGATGTAAGCATAAAATTGTTCTTTACAATAATCAGTTGTACTTGTAAGTTGAATTAAACATCTGTAGCGTTCATTTATAGTGGTAGTGCTATGCTTGTTACCTTCGGGTAGCAGCCGAATGGGTCGGCACGCCCCGCATATTTCTACTCTCTCACAGAAGAGCGGCGTCAAGTGGCAGCTATGCTGTCGCGTTTCCTCCGTTGAGTGAGAGGCCCACTCTCCTTCACTCCTCCCTCCGAAGTATTCTTACGAATAAAACAACCATTATTCAGGAACACACCATATATTAATGTTAATTATTACGTTTATTACAGAGCTCACTCATTGACGGTAGTACCCAGATGTTGTCGGTTGGCAAGTGACGCCACCATGTTACTCAGATCATTATTCTAAAAAACTATACAGTCTGTACCAAATTAGTTAGAAGTTGAACAGTCATTTACAAACTTCTGTACTTGTGTTACGTTCGGATAGACGCATATATTACATCTTTCCCTTTCTAAAAACAAAACTACTTAAATTAACATTTTAACACAACTGTGGCGATTTAATTATTAATGAGGCAACACTCATTGCGTTGCCCGAATTATCTAGTGTGTATTTTCTCTTTACTCTGTATTCTGCATTCACTTGACACTTGTCAATATTGCCTCGCTTAAGATGGTGTATGTAGTTGTATTCTTTTAACGAAAAATAAATATTTGTGAATCCAATACCGAAGATATTTAATTATACTGATTCCAAACAACTTAACTATGTTTAGGGGTGGTTTTCAAAAAAATTGTTCGTTGCGTAATGGAATTCCACCCAGAAAGAAAAAAAACAATATTGAAATTAAACAAGTTGTAAGCTAACGAGTTATATTATGTTTCAAAAAATAATGAAATTTAATATGATATGTTTCTAATTTAACGAGAAATACATATTTAAGGAGGGATGGTAACTAAAAAGTTCCGTTACGTCACAAAGTTTAGATTAGTATTAAAACTCACTGGTAATTATCAAATAAGTTTTTTATTATTATAATGTATTTTAAAAAGAACAGCCTTCAAAACACAAACAAACTTATAATTAGCAATACAAATAAAATCAACGTTTTTTCTACGAAAACTATTCCTCTACGTTACTTTATGGCACGTTTCATTGCACAGTCAAGCCTCTACTTTGGCACTTTTCTATAAAATATGATATAAAAAATTATGTTTCATAAAACTTTTAAACAATATTATTATAAACAATTTAAGTCAGAGTAGTAATCTCATGAAAATATTTTTAAATTAAATCTAAATATCACCATGAAAGTAGGACAAGTGACGTTAATAGAACAAATCGTCACGTTTAGGAATTATAAGGCACAGTTTACATTACTTAGAATTAATCAACTTTAAAACTTACTTACTTAGCAATAATCAAGTAAAGTCATTTAAAACACTCTAAAATAACATTTTGAGGAATTCTTAACACATATGTAACGTAACATACGAATTCTTAATAACGTATGTCTTTAAAATCGTAAAAAAAATATTAAAAAGTCATTTTTTTTTCTTATTGGTGATTCGTTCGTAAAATAATTAAATTATTTATTTGTACGAACGAATCAACACTATGAAAATTATTGCATACCGAGAAGTCGATTATGAGAACCATTTAAGACAAAAATTATGACATTTACTCATCATCACATAAGCACACTGAACAAATATAATCAAATGATGTAGTACCACTACATGATATGCAAACCCATTTGCTGCACACCATACACTTTGCCATTTCTTGCAGAATGAAACTTTGGCGAGTTTTACAAACATAACATGGAAATGTTCTCGATGACGCATTACGTATCCCTATTATTATGTTCTGATTCTCAACTTACTTACTTACTACTTACTTCTAATATCTTACTTGGGTTTGATTGGGATTTATTGGCGTATACTTCAAAGGGTATGTTCTGGTTCTCAACGTTCTCTGATAAAATCTTACTTGGGTTTGATTGGGGTTTATTCGTGTATTCTTCAAAGGGTACTTGAAGGGGTTTAAGCACCTTTACTTTTTTAATGGGTGACGTAAATTGTATAGGATCGCAATCTAAATTTTTGTGAATTCCTTTAACGGTCGGTGGAAAATGAATTTCAAGTAAAGAATATTTTGGAGAAACAACTAGTGGTACGGCTTCTGTACCTTCCAAAAAGGGACATTCATCAATTAGGAAATCGGTTTGAAGCAGTGATATAGACGGTTCTGGGCTTGAAATTAAGGATGGTCCTGGATCTGCACAATCAAGAAACGAAAGGTTTGATAGCTCATTAATCGTATCATCACTTTCAGGTGCTACAGTAATTGATTTCATCTGATCTGTCAATAAATGTGTTTTGGGATTATAGCAGCTGCACAAACCTCGCATTTCACCACAGAAATAACTCAATTCACGGTATCAGATCTCATGGGGTTGAACAGAAATTATTTGATGCAATTGCATTGTTCCAGGTACGGCGCGTAAACCATCAGGGATAAGTATTTTTAAAATTGTGTATGTCACTATCCGATACGTAAAGACACTTTACAGACTTCATAATATTTTGCAAAGCATGACACGCTTCAGTCGCATTGGTAATATCATGACCATACGATATTCTTTTGTCAAGCTGTCTTTTTACTGATCCTCCTATGCCGTCTGCCTTACTTTTTCCATGTCCGGCTTCAGAGAATGGCCAGGTTGAGTAGGCTAGATTTAATTTCTGTGTGAATAAATTAAGCAAATAGATTTTTTTTTCTGTCTATATTGCGTGCTGGGACCATCGGAAAAAAAGTGGACTATTTGTGCGTTTGGAAACTCCTCTTTGGCCAGTTTTAAAACAGGCATAAGATTTTGCATGGTATCGACTAGATATCTGATCTGCACTTTTCTTTTAATCTTAGTCCTGGTTTCACGTTTACCTGCAATGCTTCTACTAATATCATCACGATTGTAAAACTTCTCCAAGTCCTCCACAATACTCTTGTTCAGAGGTCTGCTCTTGAAATTGGTTTTCCTTACTTCACCTTTAAGTCCCAACAAGTTTCGTTACGGTTTTGTGTTCATTTTTTCACCTACTTTTAATGCTATACTTTTAATAACTCTTTTTTCTGGATTTTTCTTGCAATCAGTGTATGCTTCACGTATTGCCCCTTCCATGACTTCTTGGTGCGCCTTAAAGGTTTTGACACAACCATTTTTCGAAACTGATACATAAATAACATTACAACTTTTCTTTCCCCTCTTTTTACAATTAAATTACAGTTTATTATGTATTTATTCTACATTTTTTTAATAAAAATATTACCTACAAGGGTTTCGTTTTATACAATTTTATTAACTTATATTCTAAATCTTAAGTAATTATTTTTAACCATTCCAACTGCACATCCATTCACCAGTGAGTGAAAGAAAATAGACAAATCATCCAGGTCGAATATGATAAGATGTTCTAGTATACCTAACACCATTATTATCTAAAATATTATATGATCTTATTCCATTTTTATTTGCAACAATACCAGGAAGCCAGACATTTACAGTTGGATCTTTTAAAAACATAATATTCTGACCAATATGAAACTCTTCTTAACATCTAGTAGTTGAATTAGAAGTACCTAGTATTCCTAATTTGACACTTATAAAAATTTTCTTTTACATTTAAATTTAATTTAGGTTTGAGATATGTAAAACTAACAGGCAATTTAGCTTTTATATTTCTATTCATCATTAATTGTGTAGTGAACAGACGTGTTTTTGCGGATAAACTGTGTTAAAAATAATTAAAATATGACATTTTAACTAAACAAATTCTACGAGAATAATAGGACAGCAGAAGCTTGAAGGAGGTGCATGGATCTACGTGTTATACCAGCGCGTACAAAGAAAGCCTAGTGTGTGAGTTACTCACATTTATTTACTCACACGTCTAAAACCCAACGAGCGAGATAGAAGGACTACACTAATATTCAATCACTCGAGTAAACATAATTATTGACAGCTACTTCTACTGTGCGTAAGCGCCAGAGGTCTACATACACTGGACGGAAAACGATTTTGTTCTAAATCGTCGATCGCCACCACTATAGCTTGATCTCTGCCACTTACTGCGATTATATTTGTAAGTTTTACTCCTATTCTTTTCGCCTGGTAATTTGGCTTGTATTATAATTGTAAACATGCCTTTAACCCCTCAAGCAGCGCAGAGCCGACTTCGGCTCGGTCACGTGACGTCTAAAGAATTCCGCTCACAGTATCAGAGCCCATGTCGGCTCCGCCCGAGAATCCGACTTTGAATCCAATTTTCACTAAGACAGAGTCTACTTTTGTATGGAAAACTTGTGTTCATTAGGTTGACTATTAAATTTTACGTAATGGTAATACTGCTATATACGCGGCAACACAAAAATGACGCAATCCAACCAGTACATTGTGACAGTGCGGTTAGTGCTACAACTCGCTCGTGCGCTCCCGTTATTTCTCAAATATAATAAGGTAAGTGCTTTATTAATTAATAACTATTGTGATAATTGTATTCCTTGATAAATACAAAAGCTATTTATAAATTCAAACTTATCGTTTTAGTTGTATTTTTTACTATTTTCGTATTATATAGACGGTCAAATTTCTCGCCTTGTTCAAGTGATTTCCGTGTGAATGTAACTAAATATACGTATTTACAATTAAAACAAACCCATTTGTTATAAAATAATAAAGAATTCAAAGCTAAAACGAACAAAAATGTTAAATAAAGAAACTTTATATCCACGGCCGCCATCTTGTAGCGGACATTGAAAATTCAATTAGCAAAAGTAGTCTTTATGTGTAATGCCTAAGGCCTATAATAGCATCGCAGTCCATATTAGTGGTCAAAGTCGTAGGAATGTGGCATCTATTACATCGTTTTTTATGCTCGATACTTTTATAGTGCAATCTATTTTTAGATTTTATGTTTATATAAAATATTGAATATACGAACTTTTTTTTAAATATATTTTTAAATCTTCTTTTTCTTTTTATATTAGTTAGTTATATTTATAATTATTTATATATAATATTTTTATGTATGTATGTAAATGAAATATTTTTATTTAGATTTTATTTTTGTATAATAATATTGAATACAAGAAGTAACCATACAATATTTAGCGAAAACAGTCATTTGTTCAATTTTAAATTCCGTTCCGCCGTATACTACGTGTTTCGCGCGGCTATGCTTATGGATTAAATTTATATCAATAAATATTATAGTGCAATCTATTTTTAGATTTTATGTTTATATTAGTATTTATAATTTGTATAATAATATTTATATATAATATTTTTATGTATGTATGTAAATGAAATATTTTTATTTAGATTTTATTTTTGTATAATAATATTGAATACAAGAAGTAACCATACAATATTTAGCGAAAACAGTCCTTTGTTATAACAAACAAAAGCGCGCGCCGTATACTACGTGTTTCGCGCGGCTATGCTTATGAATTCAATTTATATCAATAAATATTATGAACTTATATATATAAGTAATTATATATTCGTGTGTGTAATTTGTTGTGTTATTTTTTCAGCTTCAAAATGTGGAATCCGGGAGTGGATTCCCCGCCAAGAACTTTCTTGGACATCCTAGAAGAGGAGGATGAGGAGGAGGAAGTTCCATTATCAGACGTCGATGAGGAGATGGAGGAGCTTTTTGAAGAGATCGAGGTATTTACCATATATTTAATTTGATGTACGATAGGTACATTTTGAACTCTCACTTAATGTCTTGCTTTCTTTTTTTAAAGGACCTATCAGTACAGCCCCTCGAAAGAGGTGATGAGGCGGCCCTGGTGAACTGTGATGAAGAGGTATGGACCATATTTTTGTAATTTGATGTACGATAAGTACATTACAATTTCAACTTTCTAGCTATCACGGTTCATGTGATCCACCCTGGTGACAGACAGACGGACAGCGGAGTCTTAGTAATAGGGTCCCGTTTTACCCTTTGATTGATTCATCTGTATCGTCAATGATAACTATTTCAATTTTCAGAAACATTTCAATATACAGAAATATTCGACTGTTTGAATTTTATTATATGTACAGATTTTACTAATAATAATAATAATAATATTGTAAATAATTATTTTTTTTCTTTTTATCTTTATTGTTGGATTTAATTGTAAGTAAAATTTTACACATCATCTGTGTAAATTTCAACTTTCTAGCTATCACGGTTCATGTGATCCACCCTGGTGACAGACAGACGGACAGCAGAGTCTTAGTAATAGGGTCCCGTTTTACCCTTTGATTGATTCATCTGTATCGTCAATGATAACTATTTCAATTTTCAAAATCTTTTCAATATACAGAAATATTCGACTGTTTGAATTTTATTATATGTACAGATTTTACTAATAATAATAATAATATTGTAAATAATTATTTTTTTTTCTTTTTATCTTTATTGTTAGATCTAATTGTAAATTAAACATTTTATGAACATAAACATTTTTTATTTATAAAACCTCAATACATGTATCATAAGAAATAAATATCGACACTTATCGACTTTGTTCAAATATATGGATGTCACGTCACTACGGCCAATCGTCTTTTTTAGGTAAAAACGCTTGTTTTAGAATTAGTTTGTTTTCCTTTTTTTTGTATTGAGCTGGAACAAAACTTTATATTATTATCATAAATAAACCTTTATAATCCTTATCTAGTAAAATTCAATATAAAATAAAGTAGATTTTATGGAAAAAAATGTCCCTAAAAAAGTGTCTAACTTTTTTTTGCGCTTTTCGCTTTTATTATTCTTACATTAGATATAGCTTTAAGTATTTTACATCTATAAATAGATAAACTATTAACCTAGAAATATCCGTTTACAGAACTAAGATAGGTAGTCTAGTTCTGTTTATATTAATCTTTTCCCGCCGCGCGGCATAAAGTCACGTAAAACAGTAGCGCGGCGGGTGAGTTTATGAACTCTAATGTTATTAGTATAATTTTTTTCCGTTTCTTGAGGGGTTAAACCGCACGCCCCTCACCTCACCGCGCCCGCTAACGTCTGTCGTGGGGACTAACGAGCCTGCCACAACATTACTTTGCTTTGAATCTACGTTGCATCAGTGCGCTTCCGCGCCTGCTTTATCTGCTGACTCTATTACAACGGAACGGAAGAAAAGGAAGTTTGAGGGGGTGGTCTCGAATTCTTCCGAGAAAATAAACAGAACCATGCTTGCTGCTTTTTCAAATAAACAGGAGAGTTATTACGAGGATTTGATAAGTAAAATGAATAGTATAATTGATCAAAACGTCGAATTAAAAAAGAGTGTCGAAATGATGTCCGAAAAGTATGATGAATTTTTAAGGCGTATAACAACCTTGGAGGCAGAAAAGAGGGAAGACAGAAAGTTGATTCAACAGCTTGAGGATAAAATAGAGCTGCTTGAGCGCTCAAATCGGGCTACAAAAGATGATCTATGCGGCTAAGTCATGAACCTAGGACAAAGTCTGAACTTGGATTTCACTCAGAACGATTTGAAGGATGTGCACAGATTCAAAACAAAAGGCAACTCCTCTCCCATTCATGTTAATTTTACCTCAGTTATAGCCAAGGAAAAAGTCATGAAAGGCATAAAAACCTTCAATAAGAATAAAGATAAAAGTGAAAAGCTCAACACTACTTACTTAAAAATCAAACATCTCAAACAACCAGTTTACATATCAGATTGCCTTACTTATAAAACACAGAAATTATACTATCTTGCAAGAACACAACACAAAAACTATGGCTACAACTTCTGTTGGACATCGCATGGCGTCGTTTATCTCCGAAAAAAAATCGGCGACCCTCAAATCAGAATTAACCCGGTAGCAGATCTTGAAAAACTTGGATGTTCTCATTCTGCATGACTAGTTTCGTACTTTAATATAAGTTTTATATCAAATTTAATACATGTTAAAATCTATCATACTCTTTTACACATAACACTTACAAACATTTACATCTTAAATATACTCCTCATTGCACACAATAAAGATACTCATATACACAAACACAATAAATCACTATACATATTAATATTATCACACACGAACACACACTCACTCATTGTTAAATCCGTTTGGTAATAATTTATATAATCCATATTTTTATACTATTTTACAAGCTTATATTTGTTTTCTCAGTCTCCCAGTTGAAACACGCAGACTGCAACCTACTGTCACTTATTTTTGCGACATATTAATTAATAATATATTTTCATAAATGGATCTATTAAACAATATTATACAAGATTTGGATAAACTCTCGGTAGCTTCATCATATAAATGTGATATTGAAACATGTTGTAAATTAATCAAAGGCACGAGTAAATTATTTAATATTATTTCCCAAAACATTAGAAGTATACACAAAAATTTAGATGACTTCATTGTACAACTTTCTAGATTTACTTTTGAGCCGGATATTATCATTCTCACAAAATGTTGGTTGTCAGAAGATATACCTCCACCGCCTATAGTAAACTATTCTTGTCATTTCTCTAAAAAATATCTTAACCAAAACGATGGCATTGTAGTATACACCAAAAATGAAATAAAATATACAGTAGTAGAACCGGATCCAGTAGGCGCAAACTTCCTTCTGGTTATGATTGGCAGTGATATTGCTATTCTAGCGACATACAGATCGCCTTTGTTATGGATGAAGACCGACGATGACCGAGCGTGCACGATGGCACGCGAGAACGAGACAGCAGCAACGACACCCGACGGCGAGGCAGCGACAACGCACGAAGATTGCCGATTGTATTAGTTATAAGTCTTATTCCTTAATTATACTCATGTTTGCTCGTTAGGTTACTATCTATTGTAAGACAATAAATTTGGCCACACCCCCTTTTATTTGTATATAAGGCGGAACATTTTGTTCCTCCACACCATTCGGAAGACAGCTACTGAAGAAGCTACTACTAGAAGAATACACGTGAATACAAGAAAAATAGTGTTTTATTGAAGAACCCCATACAGTCCACGACAGCCTTCTATACATTGTATTAATAATTTTCTTAACTCTCTTGACAATTTATTACGTCCTTGTTCAAGTAAAAATATTATACTTACTGGTGATCTTAACATCGACATTAAGCCAAATAACGTAGATAGAAAAAGTTCCAAATATTTAAATATTTGTGCCGAATTAGGTCTACTCCCAATCTTGTCTACTCGTCACATCTTGCCAACCAGAAAAATCCCTATGACGCCGTAGATGAGGTAAATAAATATTTTTCAAATGTTGGTAGGTTACTTTCTAAAAACATCACACAATCACCAAACACCACTCCACTCTCAACCAGTAATTATATGCCTTCCACCTTAAACTCGATGGCTCTGCTACCACCTGATGAAAGTGAAGTTGAGGCCCTGATCGTTAACCTAAAAAATGATAGTGCTGTTGGTTGGGATTCAATTTCAAATAGGTTCCTTAGAATGTCAAAACACATTATTGTACCATATTTTACTTCTTTTTGTACCATATTTTATTCTTTAATTAAATTATGTTTCGAACAAGGTATTTTTCCCAAAGTGTTTAAAATAGCTTTAATAACGCCTGTGTACAAGAGTGGGGAACGAGACAGTGTAACTAATTATAGACCGATTTCGGTGCTTCCAGCGCTCTCTAAAATATTAGAAAGAATTTTAAATAATCAACTAGTAAATTGCTTGGAAACAAACCAATTACTATCGAGCTGTCAATTTGGTTTTAGAGCGGGGAAAAGCACAGAATGCGCTGTCGGATCTTTGATAGAATATGTCACAACAAATATTGATAAAAAGCAAAAGTGTATAGGTATTTTGTTGATCTCGCTAAAGCATTTGACACTGTCTCGATCCCCATTCTTGTGGAAAAGATAGAGAGATATGGCTTACGGGGAAAAGTTCTTGATATTTTTACTGATTTTCTCATGGGTCGACAGCAAATCTTTAAGATTGGCAAATATGTTAGCTGTGATGCAACTGTTACCTGTGGGGTTCCTCAAGGCAGCATTCTCGGTACGAGTCTCTTTTTGTTGTACATAAGCGATCTGTGTCAAATGTCATTGAATAATGGTAAAATTTTCACCTATGCCGATGACACAGCGCTTGTATTCCATGGGGAGACTTCGGACAAAGCTTGTCAAAATGCATAAAGGGGACTTTGAAAGGCTTATCTGTGGCTTAATTGTAATATGCTTACCTTAAATCCTGCTGAAACAGCTTTTGTGCAATTTACAAATTCTCGGAAAAAACAGCCCGACATAAAAATTCGTTTACATACGTGTGATGTATCAACTCAACACAATTGTTCATGCCAAGATATCGGTAAAACTGCTGTTGTTAAATACCTTGGAGTACTTGTGGATGAGTCAGGAAATTGACGTGGTTATTTAAAAATTTGAGGCATGTGGCTGATTTTAAACAACTCCGTTCCGTTTATTACGCACTAGTTCAATCTGTCTTTAGTTATTGCATTGGGGTCTGGGGAGGCTCGCCCAAAACGCACATGATACACCTCGAGAGAGCTCAACGTTCTGTCCTAAAAACGATGACGTTTAAACCCTATCGATTCCCCAGTCATTATATGATCTATGTAACGTGCTGAGTACTAGGTAGTTATTTATTTATCTAGTTATTATTAAACAACACCGCTCTACACCTTATGATCCTAACTTACTTCGCAATAAACGTACCATAACAAACATTATAACCTAAAAAACCTTAACCTCCCAAAAAATGTCATAGCTCCATGGCTTGGCGTCAAGGTAGTTCTCTCGCTGTGTATTTATACAATAAAATTAATAAAATTCTTAATTTTTACCCACTCACACCACGTGAATGTCAAAAGAAAGTTAGAGATTGGTTGCTTACTCTTAGCTATGAGGAAACAGAAAAGATATTAGAAAGGATTTTATAAAATGCTGAATGATTACACACACACACACACACGCACACACGCACACGCACACATACATACGTAACTTCTTTTCACTTAGTATATTTTTAATATAAATAATCTATTTAAATCTAAATTAAAATCCAAATTTATATTTCTATATCTATCTGTTAAATTACGGCGTGCCTGCCGAGATTCAGACTCCCGATATCGATACACGCTAGGGTGATACATTTTTAAGAATATACAAGGGTCAAAGACTTAAAGGTTAAAAGGAAGCACCACGAGAACAATTCAAGTGTACTTACATAAAAATATATACCTGGTTCCTTTTTTTTCGATCATCGAAGTTTGGATTCCTCCCGTACCTGCTGCCGGTCCGTAGGTTTCGGATACACGTTGACGGAGCTGAGCCTCCCAGTGGGTCGTCCAAGTGAGTCTCGATGTGTGAGATTCCTATCCTGGCCTATACCGCGAGTGTCCTACCAACTGCGCCAATTAAGTAACCAGCAGCGAGAGGTTCGAAAAAAAGAGAACTTTACTTATAATTATAATAAAATTATAACTTTACAATAAAATTATAATTACTTAAAACTATCTTCACGATTGAAGCTAAATCTAATAATGATCAATGTATGGATGTAGTTATTAAGGCATATTCGGCTGACGCAATATTGCATCAGCTTTACCCTAGATTCGGTTATTTCTCAATTGCTGAGTAGCTGCAACCTCAGCGATCTTCATATATGTACTAGCTGTACGTAACTAGGGAGAGTGGTAATTGTTTAGACTTAAAAAAAAATCACAGTATTGTCTATTCATTGATAGTCAAAAAGGACTATTCAAAAACAAATATATACGAGTATAATAATAAGATTTACATATTCATTCAAAGACGTTATTACATTGTGTTGTAATGCTGAGAGACTTTTTCAGAGAAAACATGAAGAAGAAAGTAATGACTGATCTTATTTTTGCTAAATGTGTGCTAACAGTTCTACGTAACGTGCAGTCACTGTTTAATAATTTGAAATATTCATGTTTTAGATCAAGATCCCTTATATAGTCATAGATATTTACTTATGAAAACTGTACTTGAAACTTATTTTGATCCACGATTAAAGCATCAAAGCAAATTGTTAAAAAAATAAGGAGACATTACGAACACATTTGAACAAAACTTTTATATTCCGAGGGTAGTAAATATTAATTCAAAGTATATAAAAGCGTTTTATTTATGTATTACTCGAGATATTTCTATACCACTTGCGGTCATCCATCCAAATAGGGACACAATCCATTGACATCAGCGACCAAATGGCGTCATATAGTTCTGCACTGTGCCGCTGTACTTAATGGTACAGAAAACTCATGATCGAGCTGGTGTGATGAACGACCCTCTTCAATGCTTACTTTTTATATAACGAATATTCGCGAAAGCCCAAAATGACAATCACAACCTTCAAAGAAAAAGTCATTGACGCTATGATCACGAAATATGCCGCTATTTCTAAGCCACCACCAACGCTAGCTCCCAGGGTCACGCGTCATTTATTGGTTGACAATCGGGTCGGAAGTCCTCTGAAATTGAAGAGAGGAAGGTGCAAGAACTGCTACACTAAGTGTGGCAAAAAAGGCAAGGCTCAACCTGGTCAGAGAAAGTTCGCTGCTCAAGTGACAACTATTGCTGTGTGCAATTTTTTTTACTGCAGACCCTGCATCAACGAAGTACACAGTAAATAGAAAAAAACATGAGTATTATTAGGATAAGCATGAATAAATAAATAAAAAGGCTGATGATTATCGAAATAAAGTCTGATTGATAAATAGTGTTTGATTGATATCTGATTCAAAGTACAAATAAGTAATTATTACAATAACAAATAAATACTGTTAGGTAATGTAAAAATATATTAAAAATATCGGAACAACAGGAAAACAGCTAGCCGGATTAACAACTCATTTAATGTGCACTTGAAAGATACAGATTAAAAACAACAACGACAATACAGATAATATATAACAAATACTAAGCAAGACTTTTTGTGATATATAAAAATAAAACATAAAAAAAAATGATTGTAAAAAACCAGAAAACAGATATACAAATGATTATTATTTCCTAAACTATATCACTTTTCTAAACCCCATTTACACCAAACGATTTGTGAGGACTACAAAGTTGCCATACAAAATGTTCGGATCGGTGTATATTCACTGATACACCGGCCTCTAAAGTTGACTACTCCAGGTGTATAACCAGATACACACTGGTCTGTGAGAATTGCACTAGGGTGTATTATGACATACACAAGTCAAGCCACCCAGAATACAACACTTGCTAAAAATATTAACTTTGAATACGTAAAAGACAATAAGCAATTAGATCGCATTCCAGAACGATTCGATTGTGCTCCAAAACAATGATTAATAAAGGAAATACTAAAAATTAGTTTAATAAACAGAATCCACAAGATGTTTCGATGAGAACCGTCCCCAATTTAAGGGAAGGTCAAATTAATTTAGGGAAAGGAATGGTTGCTGAAGAGGTCTTTCATCATGAAAATGACCAATTTTATAATTACCCCCACGAATATAATGAATATTGTCATAATAGTTATTTTGAAAATAAAAATAGTACTGACTCAAAAAATACTGAACAGAATTTTCACGAGCATTCAAATCAAAACGAAAAGACATAGAATTTAATTATGTTAAATCTTATTTACCTTATTTTGAGACAGATGAACCGAAATTAAAAATATTAATTGATACTGGTAGCCAAAGATCTTTTATGACTACTAGAGCTTCTAAACATTTTTTGCATTATTCTAAGCCGGAACACTTTACGGTTAGAACCTCTCATGGTATTACTAGACATGTAGGTTTAATAGAAACACCTTATTGGAAAAAATATTTTGGTGAAGGTGATACCTCAATGAAATTTTATATATTTAATTTTAGTGATAAATATGATATTTTAATGGGAACGGATATGATCGAACAAATTAACGCGAAAATCGATTTAAAAGAAAGAAAATTAATTTTACCACAAAAAGAAATATTAATATATCACATGACCGATGAAAATTCATTAAATATTAAAGACTTATGTGAAACTTACAAAGATTTATTTACTGAAGATGTAACTAATAGTGCAACTACAACTATTAAACATAAAATTAATTTAATTAACGAAGAACCCCTTTATCAAAGACCGTTTAGATTACCTCAAATTCAACAAGAGGAAATAGATATACAAATAAATAAATTACTAAAAGAAAATATTATTCAACCCTCAGAATCCCCTTGGTCATCCCCTGTGCATATTATTCCAAAAAAATTAGATCAATCAGGAATAAAGAAATGGCGTATGGTTATAGATTATAGGCGATTAAATGAGAAAACTAAATCAGATAAATTTCCCTTACCGAATATAGAGGAATTATTTTCTAAATTACAAGGTAATAAATATTTTAGTACTCTTGATTTAACGTCAGGATATCACCAAATATTAATGGATAGCGATTCAATAGAAAAAACGGCATTTAGCACCCCTAATGGTCATTACCTTAGAATGCCCTTTGGTCTAAAGAACGCACCCGCAACCTTTCAACGTATGATGAATAACGTTTTAAAAACCGAGATTTCGCGAAACGTATGCTTAGTATATTTAGACGATATAATAATATATTCTAAAAATAAACAAGACCATATTAATAAATTACAACAAGTTTTTGAGGCACTTAGAAAAGCGAATTTAAAGTTAAATAAAAATAAATGTATTTTTATGTCTGAGGAAATAGAGTTTCTAGGGCACGTTTTAAATAAAGATGGTTTAAAACCAAACCAAAATAAAGTGGAAGCTATACAAAGATTTCCCATTCCAAAGACTTTAAAAGAATTAAGAGGTTTTTTAGGATTAATAGGATATTACAGAAAATTTATTCCTAATTTAAGTAAAATTATAAAACCTTTAACGGAGGCCACAAAGAAAAATGCAAATATAGATATAAAAAATAAAAATTATATAGAAGCATTTAAAACATGTAAACATTTATTGACTAACGCGCCGATCTTAGCATTCCCCGACTTTAACAAAACTTTCGTAATTACAACCGATGCTTCTGATATAGCATTAGGTGCAATTTTAAGCCAGGATAATCATCCTATAGCATATGCTTCCAGGACTTTAAGTAATTGTGAACAAAAATATAATACAACCGAAAAAGAACTATTAAGTATTTTATGGGCTGTGACTCAGTTTAGACCTTATATATATGGACGAAAGTTTATTTTACGAACTGACCATAAAGCATTAATATGGTTATCTAAATTAAAGGAACCGAATCAACGATTAACACGGTGGAAATTAAAATTACAAGACTATGATTATAGTATTGAACACGTTAAGGGTAAAGAAAATTATGTAGCTGATGCATTAAGTAGAATAAAATTGCATCATACTAGTGTAGAATCATTACAAGCACAATGTGGTGAAGAAATGTCATTAGATAGTACTCCACATAGTGATAACAACTCCACACAATGCAGTATTAATATTTCCCCTGAAAACAATGAATCATTAAATACCGTACACTCTTGTCAACAAGACAGCGACGAAGGTATTCCTATTAGTAACACTTATCCACCTAAAAGGTTAAGACGTGTAGTGTTCGAAATTGCACCTTATAAAAAAGCGCAACATGAAAAAGGTATGTATTATTTTTATATCCCAATCGGTAATGAAGAAGAAGTAATTAAAGAATTTATGTTAAAATATTTAAGTAAACAGAAATATGCCTTTATTATCCCTAATGATGAATTATATTATAAAGTTTCTGAAGTTTATAGAAAATATTTTGATCATAGTAAGTTTAAGCCAATTAGATATACAAAAAAATTAGTAGAAGTAGATGATAAAGAGGAACAATTACAGTTAATTAAGGAATACCATTTATTAGAAAATAGGCACGCTGGTGTAGAAAGTGTATATAAACAGCTTCGCGATAAATATTATTTTGAAAATATGAGAAAAATAATTAAAAAATATATTACAAATTGCGAAATGTGTAAAAAAGAAAAATATAATAGGCACCCTTATAAAACTCTATCTTTAGATACGGAAACCCCTTACGAACCTATGGATGTATGGCACATTGATTTTATGTCTTTAGAAAGACAATGGTACTTAACGATTATTGATAAATTCTCTAAATATGCTATTGTAAAACCCACAGAAAAAAGTAAAGTTTATGATACTTTATCTGAAATATTTGCATTTATAGGAGCACCTAAGAAAGTCATTCATGATAGTGAGCAATCTTTTTGTAGTGAAATTATTAAAGAATTATTTAAAACTTATAATATTAAGGATCATACAACTTCCCCACAACATCATAAATCTAACGCGGATGTAGAGAGATTTCATAACACGTTACAAGAACTGTATCGTTTACAAAGAGAGTCGGATTTGGACCAAAATCAAAAAATATATTTTATTACTCATTCATATAATAATACTACACATAGTTCTATAAATTTAACCCCATTTGAAGTGCATTTCGGTAGAAAACCTAAGTTGCGTAGTTTCGATAATTTAAGAGTTGTAATTCAGCAGTATACGGCACAACAACGCGATTTTGTTAAACAATTAAATAAAAATGTACACAATGTACTTAAACAACAAAAAGAGCAACGAAATGAACGAATTAATAAAAATATTAAGGCCCCGAAATTATTTAAAATAGGTGACACCGCATATCTTAAAAATAGTATGGCGGAACGTCATAAAACAAAAAGTCGATTTTTGGGTCCATATAAAATAGTTAGTGTTGAACCTCATAACAAATATAAATTAAGTAATGGTAAAATATATCACATAGAGGAACTTGTTGTTTCAGAACACTCTGTGTCTTCGGATACAAGTTCAGACAATTAGAACCTGATGAAAATGTAATTATAATTGAATTAAGTCCTACACGAATAATAGAAGGAAAGTGGACTATTATTCATGCGTTAGATATGGAACCTATTAAATATAACTTAGATAATTTACAAGATTCTGTCAATTATGCATTAAGTAAATCTAATGTAGAGGATGTTAATTATATTTACCAAAGAATTAATATTATTTTAGATCATGTTAAGGAAATATGTAAACATTTAAATATCCAATCGAATATTCGTACTAAACGAGGATTAATTAATGGATTAGGTTCAATTATTAAATTTATTACTGGAAATTTAGATGATAACGATTTAATTAATATTCAAAATAATTTGGAGACTTTAAGAGTAGCTTATAATAAACAGATTTCTATTACTGATAATACTTTAGAAGAATATAATAAGCAAATTTTAAATATTACAAACATTCAGAACAAAATAAATTACCAATTAAATACTGTATTAAATATTAAGGAGCAGCACAAGGTTGCAATCTCTTTATTGTTACAAGCTCAAACTTTACAAGATATATGTGAAAGACTAACAACTGCAATTACCTTTGCAGAACACAGTATGTATCACTATAGTATATTACAATCGCATGTACTACTGGAAACTTTACATAATATTCCGAAAGAATTACTTATTTCTAGTAATGTAAATGATTTAGAACCTTTGATAACTGTAGAGAGTAGAATTATAAATGAAATTGTTTATTTTATGATTAATATTCCTTTAGTTAAGAGTAGGGTATTTAAGAGTCGAAAAATTGTACCCATTATCCATAATTACCCATCCTGTTCCTATCCTATTATGCGGAAGGTAACTCTTGCTTTTGATAATGAAGAAATATATGAAGTTTTTGATTGCATGGAAATAAATAATCTAATTTGCACAGGAAATTTAATTAAAATGGATTCTTGTGAAACAGAGATTTTGAATAAGAAGGAAAGTAATAAATGTCAAACAGTAAATATTAAGTGTCCTAAACAAGAGATTCTCCAAATTTCTTCTAAAGCAATTTATATGTATTTTAATAACACTACTGAAGTTTATTTTAAATGTGATAAACATGAGGAAACGGTGTGGACTAAACAATCTAATATTCTTTATGGCGAAAATTGTGAACTTAGAATATCTGGATTAAATATATTTCAAACAAAGGAATCAAAAGATAAGATTATAATTGCAAATATTGATACTCAGAAGATTGAGACTTTTACTGAAATAGAATTAAATTATGATGCATCAAACATTGAATACAAATTAAAGCAATTAAAGCAAATAGAAAAATTTAATTTTGGAAAAGAAGATCATAATATTATACAATACAGTTGGATTAGTATCTTGACTTTATTGATTATTATAATTATTTTGATTAAAATTCTTCGATCCAGGGTCTGTTTGAAACCATGGACTTCGAATTTGGAGGGGGACAGTCAAGCCACCCAGAATACAACACTTGCTAAAAATATTAACTTTGAATACGTAAAAGACAATAAGCAATTAGATCGCATTCCAGTTACCACACCATGGACTCATAAGAATTCGATTGTGCTCCAAAACAATGATTAATAAAGGAAATACTAAAAATTAGCTGTTTCCAGTAATATCGACGTGTGGAGCATTCTGTCGCGAAATTACGCGTTAAGAAACATTTGTTGTCCGCCCCAGTACTTAGTTAAACCCACTTTAACATGCAGGATTAATTACAAACCACGAAGGTTTACCTATTCAAATATCAGAACATAAATTTGATGAAGAATCCCTTTATCTTTGTGGTAACGAAACCTAAATTCAGATTCTTTAGCAGCACCGGAAATGTGGGAAGATTATGTTGACATCGATAGCGATCTCTCCTCACATCCGAAGAACCCACCGATGAAAATATCGTTCAACATTAATGCTAAGGAACAACTCGAAAGTGATAGGGAAAAGGAAGTCGAGGAAAAATATTACTTACCGCAGAAGAGTTCATATTAAAAATGAGAATTTGACCATGGCTTACAATAAAAAATCTCATAATACTCTCAATTTTTCACCCCTCTACGATCAACCCCTATTTTTTATTTGTTAATTATAAACTTTAATTTTTTGGCAATTTTCTTTTTATTTTTTTGATGACTTACAATAAAAAATCTCATAATACTCTCAATTTTTCACCACTTGACGATCAACCCGTATTTTTTATTTGTTAATTCCTATCCAGATATTATAATTTCAAGTTCCTTTAATTATGATTTTTTTTAAATTCAATTTGATCTCCCGCCCTCACCGTTCGACTACTGATCAACTATAAATCGATCAGTTATCCCCGCCAAGTGTCACCACTTATCCAGCAAACATTACGTAGTAGGGATGAGGACGAAGCCGGTCTCCTGTCTTACTCACTATACATTTTTCAGCCATGTTTTTTTAGTTTTATTTGTGTATCAATCGTAGCAGTGACTGTTATACCTATTATTTTAATTTTCCTTTGCAACTCTCATATTAATTTTACTGTCATCGTAAAATTATCATTAATTTCCAGTGCAATAATTTATTTACTATTTATTAATCTGACATAGACAGTTTTAACTCACAGTTAATTGAGTGATCTCATGTAAATAAACACGTGTTGTAAGCTCCCGCCAACAACGCCATTACCGTACCTCTATATATTGTACTTAGCATTTTTTGGGAATTGTTAAAATCAAAACGAAAACGTGTACGTGGTTAATAAACATACCTGTTTTATTATTGTGAAAGGTAAGTCAAATAATAAGCAAATGAAAACTGTTTAAACTAAGTCACTGTTTTCTATCAATACACTGATAAAAGGATTTATTAACTATTAATAATTTATTTAATTTCTTAAATTTAAATAATATATTTTAACATTCAATAAATATTTATTTGGGAAGAAAGTACATTTATTAATTGTTAATAAAAAGACTTAACAAATATTTATGTCACAAATATCTATAGTATATTAAAAAAAATAATAAATATTTTGTTGAGTGAATTTATTCTGCTTGCAATTTCATATTATCTGAAGATTGCTTACGAACATAAATCATCTTTACAAATTATTTATATTTATATAATTTATTAATATTGTAGTGGCAGTGCTGACGCGCACATTCTTACGATAGCAAGCGTATAGCGCCTCGAAGCTCGAACGGCAGTTGCTCCGTAAACGCCTACCGACACGTTGATTCCTTTGTAAAGTAAATTAATATAATAATACTTTTATGTGACTTGGACGTTTTATTATCTCCCTACATCTTCAGTCATCACACACACAACACGCCACTAAATTGGTGACCCCGACGAAGAACTTTTAGAGGAACTTTTGTGAACTTTGGTGAACTTTTTACGCAGTGTGTGAATAAAAAGTTTTTTAAATACGGGCAACTCAATTTATATACGGTTGGTAGGTGTCATAATACATCGCGTAAAAATAAGCTTAATGTCTCTGGAAAACACGAAAATGGGCACTGAATAGCACAATTCGCTATCAGCAGTATCTATGACAGCAAGAATTTTGGAATTTTGGAAAAACGCACCTCGATTATGGTTCATTCAAGCAGAAGCAGTACTACTACCACAAAAAATGTCAGACGAGTCAAAATTTCAAATACTCATTTCAAAAGTAAATCAAGAGATTATCGCGCAGGTTACTGACATACTTCTTAATCCTCCTCAAACACAGAAGTATAACACGCTAAAGCAGAAATTAATTTCAATTTATGCAGAATCCGAATACCGTCAAATTAAGAAACTCATAGGAGAAATGGAGTTGGGAGACCAAAAACCTTCCCAACTAATGCGTAAAATGCAAGATCTGGCCCGAGGACGCGTAACTAACGACACCGTCTCTGTGATGTGACAAAGCCATCTACCATCATCTGTACGGAGCGTATTAGCGGTCACGGATACCAAGGATGTAGAAACATTGGCCGTTGGCAGCAGACAAAATTTTAGAAAATTTGAAGCCGGTGCAAAATGTCGACAGCGTGCAACCAGGGAGAGATGACCAGGTGATAGCAGAAATTAATAAATTGAGCGACAGATTAAAAAATTTAGAAACGAGGTCACGTCCCTGGATGATAGATTACAAGCATCGAAACAGATCAAGGTCGCGATCGAGCCATAGAAATAATAGGAATCGTCGTACTCCAACACCGGGTAATCCTAACTGGCTCTGCTATTTCCATTACAAATTTCGACACAGAGCAAACAAATGTGTATAGCCTTGCAGTTGGAAAAGCAACAACGAGAAACCGCAGGAAAACTAGAGTCGGTGCAATCTACGGCGGGAGGCTGCAACCGTGAGTTTGTTAATTACCGTCTCAGTGTTATGGACAAAAAAACCGGTATCAATTTTTTAATAGATAGTGGCGCTAACGTTTCAGTTTTACCTTATAAATTAGTGCACAAAAAAGTAAATTTAGAGTCATGCAAATACAAATTATATGCCGCGAATGGCACTGAAATTCAAACTTTTGGTATACATTTTATGGTGTTAGATTTAAGCCTTCGGCGAGCGTTCCATAAACATCCAACGATGTTTATATTAGCGGATGTAAAGCAACCAATATTAGGGGCTGACTTCTTAGCTAATCATAAGTTATAAATAGATTTAAACGGACGAAAGTTGATTGATCAGATTACCAATTTAAATGTGTCAGGTTATATCTCACAGTCTCACGAGCCCACTATAAAGACCATGGGGATGCAACTCCGAACATAAAAAAATCAACTGGTTACAACGTCATCTATTCGAGAGCACACTAAAACAAAGAGCTAAGTTTACATGTATTTTAACTAGATGGCTATTTCAGAAACGTCATTGCTTGTGACATTCCGTTTCATCCACTTATTACTATTCTCATCCATTAAAATGGAACGTAGTTTTGTTATTATTGCATGTTATTTTTCGTAACAATTTAACTAATTACTATTTATTTTAATAAGATTTACATTTTCAATATTTATTCATATTTTAACTATTTATTTAAATTTTCATTATTTATCTCACTAACCATAACCAAAACCATAGATTACTATTATAGACTAGATAACCAAAACTTTTCGGTTGAATGACAAGTTTTGTTTTTGAATTTTTCAAAATTTCAAATCTTTTCACATCTTCTCACGTGTTTCCTTCGAGTGCCAACTGTTTTACTACAATTGTTTTTTCGCTGACCCTGCTGTTATTACTGGACTTTTGTGATTCCCTGTAAAACTACGACAACTACTGCTTGATTAACGGACTGGATGCTTGCTCAAACGATCACCACGGCGACGATTAACGGATTAGATTCTACCTTACGTTATATCACGGCGAAGGCATTTAAAGAAAATGCCACAAAGAACTAGATGTGTTTTCGATTGTGAACATTTCGGTAAGTACATAACACAATTATCATTCACATAATTTTTACCATAAGCCATAAGTATACCATATTTAAACTACCTATTCATTATCTTCATCAAAAACCAACCATCAGCTCACATCAGCGCGCCTCCATCAATGGCAAAGTCCATCAAGCTGGCCAAGTGTTGATTATTATGTATTATAAATGAAACTATCTATATTGAATTTAAATTAATGTCAGTCTGAAGCTACTGCATCCTGATAATATAATTATAATAATAAGATCCTGTAATTAATATAATAAAATAATCTAATAATAAAGTTAATCACAACAGACAGTCAGATGTAATTAGCTTATACTGTGTAGATCTTAATGATAGTGGTCAGGATTAATATATAAGAATTGTTGTATTGCAATATTGTAAACTAATATTTTTAAAAGAGCAAGAGCTGAGTTTCTTGCTGGTTCTTCTCAGCATCAAACTGCATTTCGAACCGTGCAGTGCAAGTATATCCTTTGAGATGTCAATTATCTTAGTCTCTCCCTCCTGATATCTGCTATAATAATTACATGTACATATTAATTTTTCAGATGTGTTACATCGCTTTTCTAAACCATTTGATGACAGGTTTAGACAGTGGAAAGAGATAGTGGGAGAACCTTTAAAGGGCAAGACTGACAAAGAAATACACATTAACTATCGTATCTGTAATCAGCACTTTGAAACAAAACAGCATACCCTACTCTCAATCTTGGTATGTGTCTAAACCTTGTTATATCTTCTTAAACTGGTAGTGTTAAAAAATTAATAGCATTATAGAGAACTCTTGGTAGGTATTATTATTAATACTGATTTAGTACAAATTAGTGTACATAGGTCTTATATTACAATTAATTAACATTTAAAATTTACATTACAGATGTTCCTGCCTTAATTAAAGAAGCTGGTACCAGAACTGATTTTCAAGCTGAAAGTGAACAAGACCACCAGCATCGTTTAGAAATAACAGATAAATCTTAAGCTGGTTAATATGAGGTCTACATAGGATTTGTTATGTACTTTTGTTACTAAGATTTACTTGTGCCAATGAGGCTTTATTATGACAACATTGGCTTAATTAATTATGTATTGTAAGCTACAGTTACTAATATTATAAATACGAAAGTTTGTGACAATGTTTGTTGCTCCTTCATACAAAAACTTCTGGACAGATTTGGATTGTTACAATGTTAACACAATATTAACTTAGGTATACATCTGAGTAGCATAAGCTTTCTTTTATGTATATTTATGTATGTTTTTTAGCTGAACTCATCCTAAACAGGGGACTGATTTTTATGAATTTTTGTGTTTGATGATGTGATCCCTGGATGGTTTAGATTAACAATAGGATCTAGTTGGTAGCGCTGCGATAGATTTCTATAAAATAGTTTCTATTGCACTTATGTGGTCACAGAGAGTTCTTAGACTTTTTTAGTCAGACCTGGTAAGTGGTCCTACTGTAGATAACAAGATTTATTTTTTAAATTTTCAGAAAAAAAAATGTATAATTAAATATTGGTTGACTGTAGGTAGAATAAGAGACCTACTCAGTAAAACATTAAAAAGCAAATACAGAATATGAATTGATTGTTTATTTCAACTTTTCAGGGACATCCTTAATACGGAACCAGCGCAAATTACTGGTGGCTAAATTATTAAAAATAGAAATTTTGAAAAAGAATTTATTGGAACAAAAAAATGAAGTTAAAGCTGCAAAAAGAATGTCGAAAACCAAATTGTTTAACAAGGCTTTAAAATCTTTAACTATGCCTGCTCAGACCTTAATAAACATGCAGCTGACACAGCATAAAAAAAAATCGTGGACGCCGTTTCACCAATAAGGACAAGTAGTTGGCATTATCAATTTATAAGAAAAGCCCCAAAGCATACAACTTTTTAAGAAAATGATTCACATTACCGTCAAAACGGACACTGCAAGATATAGTAGTTAATTTGGTGGTAGAGAAGATAAACTTTGCCAAATTATGTTTGATGAAATGTCGGTATCGCCGTCATTACATTTTGATACTGGCTTGGATGAAATTTGTGGATTTGAAGATTTTGGTGAAGCCAATAGAAATAATAATATTGCAGACCACGTGATTTTATTTATGATTAAAGGCATAAAAGCGCAGTACAAACAGCCTGTATGTTTTGCTTTTTGCAAAAGTGCTACAAAAGCAGTAATTCTAAAAAATTTGCTGAAAAAAATAATCATAGAACTTTTCTTCAGCTCAACAATAGGTTTGACAATAAGTCACGCCTAATTACCAACCACGTAGGGTTGCTCCTCGACTTGCCTCAGCTACAAAAGGCACGTTCAGCGGTGTCACGGCCAAGGTAACGGTGCATCAGCTGATCGAGCGATAAGCAGCTTCCGCAAGTACCTATCTATCGTCAAGTGAGGGACGTAAGCCAAATCATTTTATTATTTGCGTTAATTTCGAAATTATTTTATCAAATTAAGTATACCTAGTACATATTATATTATATTGTTACATTGTTACATTTACATAATATTCGTATTTCTAAAACCGCGTTTTGCTATATTTCTGTTAATATATTCAGTGTAATAATTAAAATTTAAAAATGATGAGCAAAGGTGAAATTCTAGAGATATCTTCAAATTTAAAGAGTTTGATTACTAAGAGAAGTACAATTAAAGGTCAAATTACTAAATTTAAAAATTATATTAATAAAATCACAGAGCAGTCTACATTGACATCAATAGAATTTGCTGAACTTTCTTTAAAGCTAGGTAGATTTGAGGGTTTATCTGCTAAGTTTGATGAGCTGCAAAGTCAAATAGAATTATTAAATTCAGATAGTTTGGAAGAAGAGCTAGATGAGCGGGAGCACATTGAGCAAGAGTTAATTTTGTGTACAGCCATGGCAAAAAGTTTAATCGAAAGTGAAAATGAAGTGAAAATGGTTGAGCAAGAACAAAAGCGACGCCAATCTCTACTTCAGGATGCTCAATGTTCTTTCGACCTCAGTGATTCTATTAAATTGCCTCAATTACAAATTGCAAAATTTGACGGATCATATTTCTTCTTATTATTATATATTTCGTCTTACGCTCCTCACTTTGGCGGTATTTGGGAAGCTGGCGTAAAGTCTGCGAAGTTCCATATAAGGCGTGTCATGGGAACTTCCCATTTGACTTTTGAGGAAATCTCCACTTTATTTGCACAAGTAGAATCCATCCTAAACAGTCGTCCTCTATGTCCTTTATCCTCCTCGCCCAACGATTTTCTATTCTTATCCCCTGGGCACTTTCTGATTGGACGACCGCTGAATGACCTTCCATCACCTGCTTTGGAGAACAAGAGCGAGAGCAACCTGAGCCGATACCATCGCATAGAACAGATCAGACTCCATTTTTGGAAGAGATGGCAAAGGGAGTACATCTCAGAGTTACAATTGCGCACAAAGTGGAAGACCAACAAGGGGAGTCTTAAAGTTGGCGATCTAGTTCTGATTCAAGAAGACTCGCTCCCCCCTCTGTGTTGGACTACTGGCCGAGTATCAAAATTGTTTCCAGGCCCCGACAACATTTCTCGTGTGGCTGACGTTTCTACCTCAAGAGGATATTATCGGCGCCCTCTAGTCCGCCTATGCCCTCTTCTCCCTGATGAAGATGTTAAAAACTGACGTTTTCAACGGCGGGGAGTATGTTAGGGTTCAACATAAAGCTGGCAATAAGTTGCAAAGGATGTGTTGCTATCTCAAATATTCAGGCGCATGTACAAATTGCGTACCATTAGTTGTCATTCCACTTTCTCTCTGACCGGCAAGCAACCTAGCAATCGTTGTTTTAAACTTTTTTATTCAACTTAGCCAATTTTGCACATGTAAATTATAAATTAATAAATCGTTTTGAAGCAAGAAGTCTATAATTCGTTTCCATTGTGTCCCTACGAGACAGGGGGAATAGTGTAGTGGCAGTGCTGACGCGCACATTCTTACGATAGCAAGCGTATAGCGCCTCGAAGCTCGAACGGCAGTTGCTCCGTAAACGCCTACATGTTGATTCCTTTGTAAAGTAAATTAATATAATAATACTTTTGTGTGACTTGGACGTTTTATTATCTCCCTACATCTTCAGTCATCACACACACAACACGCCACTAAAATATCATTTATATCATTTATTTATAAATGTTTTTTTTTTATTTATAACCATTAATAAATATTTATTAACTATTTGTAAAATGTACTTAATAAATTACTTACTGACTGTTAATAAATATTCATCAAATCGTATGATGTTAAAAAATCATTTAACAGTTGATAACGCTTATCAAATATAAACAAATTTTTCTATCCGTTTAAGTATTTTAACTTCATTTATTTATATGTTCTATGTACAGTCAGCAATGCCAAAAAAACGCAAAGGGGCCAATTTGAGTCGTCGAACGATCAATTCTAGAGCCCAGCTAGATGAAAGAGTACAAAGATCAAGCGAGCAAATTCAAGAAGTCAATGCTGATGCACGTAGGAGAATGTCGCAGTTACGTGAATTACGATCACAAGAGGCACGAGATGAACGAAATCAACAAAGACAACTAGAACGAAAAGAAACTCGCAGATTCATAGTCGATGGACGTAGAGGAATTGACCAACAAAGCCAACAAGTTCATCGAGCATTTACGTCAAATTTATTTCTTCGACTAGCGTTCCAGTACGAGCCGGGTGTTGAATATTATAATCATTCTAAAGTGGTTATTGGTACTTTGGAAAAGGAATGCCCGCATTGCCATGCACTAAAATTTAAAAATGAGCCAGTTGGGATGTGTTGCTCATCAGGAAAAATACAACTAACCGAAATTGAAACACCACCTGAACCATTGCAAGGTTTACTTATCGGTACAGATCCAGATTCTAGCCTGTTCCTGAAGTCAATTCGCACATTCAATTCATGTTTCCAAATGACATCATTTAGAGCAACAGAAATAGTTAACAATACTGCTGCAAACGGTCAACAATTTAATTCCACGTTCAAAATCAAAGGCCAAGTTTATCATAAAGTGGGCTCATTGCTGCCAATGCCAAACGAACCTCATAAATTTTTACAAATATACTTTATGGGTGGCGAGGATTCCGAACATGCACTCGCCAATCGCGTGGATGCACGTTGCGACTACCATAATCTTAATTCACCTTTTGCCAGGCGTATCGTCAGCGAGCTGGACGCTCTGTTAAATGAGCACAATGAATTACTAAAATTCTTCAAATCACACATGCCCAAGCTACAAAGTGAATATCACGCTATTGTCATCAATCCTGATAGAACACCATCTGGAGAGCATGTACGTAGATTCCACGCACCTGTTGTTGACAACGTTGCTGGAATCATGGTTGGCGACCGTACAGCTACGCGACAAATCGTGATTCGAAGAAGAAATAATGGTTGATCTTAAGTTCATCAGTGATACCCATCGTTCATATGACGCTCTCCAATATCCACTAATTTTCTGGAAGGGACAAGATGGATATTGCGTAAACATTAAACAACGAGATCCCGTAACAGGTAATTCTTTCATTATTAAGAACACAACTATTTTATTATTAAAGAATAAATCTTCAATTAATTTAAATATATATTATTACAGGAGCTGAAACAAATAAGAACGTTAGCTCGAAGGATTTTTATTCATATCGTTTGATAATTAGACGTGGCCGAGATAACATCATTTTACGATGTCGTGAGCTTTGCCAACAATTTATGGTCGACATGTATGCGAAGATAGAGAGTGAACGACTGCGATACTTTAAAACAAAAGTTTTGTTAATACCTATTTATTGACTTAGCAATTTTATACTTTCCAGCTGTGCCGCTTAACTATCAATGCATGCAGAAACCACTTCATTACAAGATGAAAATCATGAGCAATAAGATATGTTGTTTGCGAAAAAAAGTACAATGTTTTAAGGAAAGACTTGCTGCTACTCAAAAACTGTGCAACAATGTGGCTTTCAGACATGTCACAAAAAATATGACAAAATCGGCACAACTTTTTGCTCACATGCAGCTACAGAGCACCAAGAAGCCCAAAGGTACAACCCGGTCACAATATCTGTGCACCTCGCTGGAATGCGGCGCCTCTCCCGATTTCCCTGTCACCTATCAACGTTGCCGATACACGTCCCGATAATTTTGATATTTTCGCTTGGTTGTTGTTTTGTTTTTTAATATTTATTGTTAAGTTTAGACTGTTTACTGTTAAGTTTGGACTGGTTTGGTTGTTATTAAAATTGTTGAAGCTGTTAAACTGAAGTTATGGGAAAAACAATACACAGCGAATCAAGAAATTTAATCTTGAAAGTGCTCAAGTTTTTTGAATCGGAGAAAGCAAATAAACAACACACCATACCTGTAGACCAAGTGGAGAAACGAACCTGTGCTGCAACTGGGATATCAAAGAGGACTCTAATGAAAATTAAAAATGAAGCCAAAGTACAACCACCTACTTCGCCGTGCGCCGCTCCGAGTACTAGTAATAATTTAGAAACCCACCCAGAACCAAAATTATCGACACCGGGTAAGAAGCGTAAACAGTACAAAAAACGCATCGAAGTAGATGATTTTGACATATGCGCAATACGAAATATCATCAACAGTTTTTATGCTGTAAAAAAAGAAATCCCAACTTTGAAGAAAATTCTGGCAGCAGTTAAGAGAGACCTAAATTTTCAAGGTGGGGAGAACATATTTAAGAAATATTTCAATTAACAAATTGGGCTACAAGTTCAAAAAGTGTAAAAATATACGTTGTGTATTGACACAAAAGCCGGACATCGCCGCATGGAGGGCTCGCTACCTACGCCGTATGAAAGAAAATAATGACCTTGGCGCTGATAAAAAACCGGTTACCTACCTGGACGAGACGTACGTTCCCACTAGTTATATTATATTAGTCAGTAAATTCTGGCATAAATAATAATACCGACAGCAGTGTGAAGAAAAATTTAAATCCGGGTCAACGTTGGATTCTTGTACACGCTGGAGGAGAAAATGGATTCATTGAAGGTGCAGAATTACTTTATAAATGTAAAAGTAAAATCGGCGATTATCATAACGAGATGGACACAAACAATTTTTTAAAATGGATCCGTGAAAAGCATATACCAAATTTACCGCCGAACGGTATAGTTGTCATAGACAATGCACCCTACCATTCGACGCAGTCGGTGAAAGCGCCCACTAGTGCTGCTCTTAAAGCTGACATGCAAAATTGGCTACGTGAACACAATATTCCATTTAATGACAAAATGTCAAAGAGGGAATTGTTTCCCATTATACTGAGAACAAAGCCGCCGAAAAAATATGTCGTCCACGATTTGATGCGAGAGCATGGCCAAGAAGTTGTGCGTCTGCCACCTTATCATTGTGACCTAAACCCTATCGAATATATATGGAACTTGGTAAAGCAAAGGGTGGCAGATAAAAACATTGACCAATCGAAAAAGAAAATAGAACAACTTACAAAAGATGCGATTGAGTCAATTACGCCAGCTGACGGGAAAAAAGAAGTAGATCACGTAGAGAGACTACAGCGAGAATACTGGGAAAAGGATCATCTAGCAGATGACAACATCACACAACTTTTAATATCACTAGGGGAAGACAGTTCGGAGAGTTCAGAAAGTGAGAGTGAGGAAGATACAATGTCAGGCATAGAGTCAATAATTTATAGTGACTGGATTTAATAATAAATGTTTTTGTAATCAAAATGATAGTTTTTTAATAACAAACCCTTCATCAATAATAAATTGATTTGAAAAGGTTAGTAATTTTTTTTATCTCCACATTTCTCGAAAAAACTTTTTTGCACACCGTACCGACCGCCGATATGACGTCACGAGGTCAGGTGCACAGATATTGTACCGGGTTGTACACGGTTTTCTATGGAAGAGAAAGTTTTGTCAGCATCACTTTTTAAAAAAAGTCCAAAGTGCTATAGACTTCTGTGCAGATATTTCGCTCTCCCATCATCAAAGTCCATGAACATGGACTTAACCAAATTAACTCCAGGAATAAACAAAATATTTTTTTAAAAAAATTAAAGAAACTATACGAGAAAAAGAGGTGAGCGATCGGCTCTGCACGCTCATCTTTGATGAAATGTCAATTACTCCGCAGATAATGTATAATGCGTACAAAGATACACTTGAAGGTTTTGCTGGTTCAAATAAAGAATCTGCATTTGCTGATCACGTCCTAGTGTTCATGGTCAAGGGAGTTATAAGTAATTTTAAGCAGCCAGTAGCATATTACTTTACTAATAGTTTAAATAAGATAACACTTAAAAATATCGTTAAAAGTGTCATTAGCACACACTTGAGACTGGGCTTATCATTACAAGTACAGTATGCGATCAAAGACCAGTTAATGTTGGAGCGATTACTGAATTAATTAATGAAACAAAAGCTTCATACTTGCGGCGCAACAAAAATTGGAATAAAGACATGTTCCGTGTTAAAAATCAAAATATAATTCCATTATATGATACTCCACATCTAATAAAAGGAATCAAAAATAATATAATCACAAAAGATTTAATATATAGCATAGATGGCCAAGAAAAAATTATCAAGTGGGAATATTTCCAATTGGTGTATAATGCAGACAAGTCATACAAAAAGTTGCGTCTCCTCAATAAATTTACTGAAGCACATGTGATTCCCGAAAAAATTAATAAAATGCGGGTCAAATCAGCAACACAGTTATTTAGTCACAGTGTTGCTGTAGTGACTGAAAATTTAACAGCAAGAGGTGACCTTCCTAATGAATGCAGACAATTAATAGATTTTATTTTGTTAGTTGATAATCTGTTTGATTCATTACTTTTTTTCATTCATTATTTTTATATATTTAAAAGTAAAATTGTAATGATTCTCGTATGCTTGGACATTTGTTACTGTAACAAATAAAACTAAAAATAAATTTAATTAAAGATTGAATTAAAATATGTATAATAATGTAAAAGACAAAATGCTGTGTAATATGTATAATAAATATTAATTTATAAATACGTAAAATAATGTAAAAAATATGAATTAGTTGTATGACCTGTAAAATTCTTGTAATTTTATCAATAAAATATCTCAATCTCAATCTCAATTCATTAAATGTTAGCAGTTTATCTGTTCAAAATAGTAAAATTTATAAAAGGCCTATTAAACGCAATTCACCTCATCATTAATTATGGCAAAAAGCTAAAGAAATATTAAAAACCACAAAATATATTATGAAAGTTAGATTTGGAGATAAAACCCGATTGACAGAAACTATTGCACCATCTATAACAAATTTAATTAAAACTGTAGAGGGTATAGAATCTCTTTGGAAGTTATTGTCTAGAAAATATGGCATTGATGCAATGTTGACAAGAAATTTCAACCAAGACCCTATAGAAAACTTTTTCGGGAATATCAGGAGTTATGGTGTTAGAAACATTGCTCCAAATACTGTCTCATTTGAGGGGGGGCCTTCAAGGCTTTGATGATAAATAATTATAGTGAGCCCCAGTCAAGTGGAGCAAATTGTGAAGAAGATCACAATGAGTGTCTTCAAAGTTTGGACTTCTTCCTTAAAGATAACAATATAATAATTCCTGATATCCCTGATACAAAGATACTATTCATTTTAACAGTGAAATTTGCTTTAACCAATCCAATGAAATTGACGCTGGTCAAATCAATTAAGTCTGCGGATGGGTTTTAAAGAGATGCCTTAAAATTATAATAAAAGGTTGTCAACATTGCAAACAAACATTGTTTGAAAATTATATATCAAATGACAATAATTCATATATCTATGCCAAAGAGTACATGAATAAAAAATGGCTGTGCTATCCTAATAAAGAAGTGGAATCGTATTTCAAAGAAATCCAGAATATGACCACTCTTTTTAAAAAAAAATGTACCCAAGACAGGTTTGAAGAAAAATATTGTTTTGTTTCTGGACATGCTATCTGATTGTCTTTTTAAGTGTGTTGAACATAAAAATAAATTAAAAACATATTTTATAAATATGACAACCAATGTTTTAGTTTATAGTTGGTGCAGAAGTGTCAATCGTATTTTGAGCTGCAAATTAACTGTTAAAGATGAAGATGATGAGGTCAAAATAGCAGCCCAAAATAATTTTAATAAGCACAAGAATTATAAAAATAAAAAATGACCTTTTAAATAAAATTCTCTTTTCGAAAATGTAAAATAAATTCAACAAATATTGTAAGGTACTTTGGTGCCATTTTTATATTTTTGAATTCAGTAATTTTGTGGATAGGTACTGTCTGTAACAAGTATATCTTTGAGACGTCTAAAATCTTAAGGTGCGTACAAATTGCAGCTGGAAGTTATCGAACAAAAATATTTAGAGAGTGGAACCCTCATATGGAAGTGGACTCCATGCATAGTGCAATAGAAAGACAGCAAAGGCATACGCCAGTATATTCCATGATTGATTGGAAGTACATCATGGAACGCGCTCGCTCCAAAAGGCACAGAGATTCAGCACCACCCTACATTATCAAGAAATTAAATTACACCGATATGATTGATGTGAGAGCTCTTAATGAGAAATTCGTAAAAAATACAAGTAGAGATAAGGAAGGCAACAAGATTAAATATGGCTAAAAATAAAGTGTCTTCGATTTGAAAGAAAATGCCCGGTATTATATGCCTAGTAAAATTTAGATATTCACACGATGGTCCTTATTTTGAATTTGATATATTTGAATTTCAGACTAAAAATACACTTATTACTATAAATATGAGACGACAAGAAGGGCAAATAGATGGACATAGCCAAAGGACAGAAGTACTGAAACAGGATTTAAAAAAATATATAATACCAAGAGCTTACTCATCGCCACTACTGATTTCAGAGGCAAAACAGAAAGATCTTATCAATTTATGCAAAAAAGGGATAATCCCACAGGAGTTCCATTTATGGTACGAGTCTTTACCTACAGGCAAAGACGTAATTGACATGATTTTGAAACCAGACGTAACAGAGGAAGAAAAAGAAGAAGACGGGTTTGAATAAATAGATCTCTTTTTTAGTGTTTTCTCAGTTGGATAGTGTTTACTTAGTTTCATATACACGTAATAATTACTGTACAAGTCGTGTCCGCGTGGAATAGTGGCAAGAATGCTGGCCACATTCCCTCGCTGAATGGCAATGCCGATTCTTTGGGCGAAAAATGAGCCAGCTCTCCTGTCACCACTTAGTTTCATTATTATTTATGCTAATAGTGTGATAAAAATGCCTCGATAAATGATAAGTTGTGTATTTTTGTCGTATTTCCTTAAATAAAACTTGATTGATTATATTATAATAGTTTCATTACTAATTTTTGTCATATTTAAAACAAAACTCTCAAAGCTCTCAATATCCAGCTAAGTAGTTTTTACTTTACACATTTAGGTCATCTAGCAGTTAGTTCCACATTACCTAACTTAAGTTATTTTCTCTCAAAATCAACTAAAACTGAGTAAAAAATCACTAACTCTGGTTGACAATTAACTAATTCACAACTAGGTTAGACATTTTATAGGGAGCAATTAATTACTTAGATTTTTTTATTTTTCTCTATTATCAAACGATTTTTGTTCATTATAGCTCTCATAATATAAACTCTATTATATTTCCTTTAAAATAAGACTATTAACATAAAGGTATGTGAATCTGAGCGATAGTTTTGACCATTTATATTTTCAAAAACTTTAAACGGTCATATGTCATAACAGGTATTTTTGACTTAATGATTTTTCGCTCTACGGATATGATTACTCATTAAATGATTACTCTTGCAGTTATTGTTGTTTTATTTCTTTCTTTGCTTTTTTAGTAATATCGTGTTCCAACAAAGGACTAACTGCCAGTTTCTATAACCTATCTACCGATAGACCGGTAGATACTTTCATACGATTTTGACAGGTTGTAACTTTTAATGTGTCAAAATAGTATAAAAGTAACTACCGGTCTATCGGTAGATAGGTTATAGAAACTGGCAGTAAGCCGAGAGGGTTTTTCTTTATTGGAACACTAGTATAGCACTACTAATAAATCAATGGTAAAATAAATAGATATTGGTAGCTATATAGCTACCTATATATAGCATTAGTTTTGGTTAGAAAACGCAGATGGCGTTTCAAATTGATTTGCATAAAAAATCCTCAAGAGGGCACTCTTTTCCCAGTTTATACTTTATAACTATACTCTTTGGAGTGTCGTCTCATGAACAAGGGGACGTGGCACTTTTACAATGGTTTAAGCTGCAACGTAATCAAGGAATACCCGTATTAGATTTTTATATATATGGCCTATTCAACAAAAGGCAAATTTTTGCTAAAGAGCTAAACATTCTTAATTTTGATTGTTCGGCGAGTTGGAGTTGGGTTTTGGTATAATGGCAGCAAAATGGAGGATTTTGCAGAAATCTGTTGAAACTAAGGTCAATGCTGCTATTTCAATTACGAAAGCTGTATGCATTCTACACAACTTTGTTATGACGGAAGATCGATCTACGTTTGAACAGGACATGGATTCTTCTATTACTAGTGCACCATATTGGTGTACTAGTATATACACAAGGACTCAATATAGATTTTCAAACAGTGCATTACAAACTAGAGATATTTTGTTGAATTATTTCAACGGAATTGGATCGATTACCTGGAAGAATAAATCTTTGCCTGAAAATATAATCCAACGCCATATTATACATTCACAGCATTAACTTCTCATTGTATTTTTTTTTGTCCTTATTATAAACCACAATCAGTCCGAAACTTTAAGCGGATGAGTTAAGTGTATTGGCGAAGAGAGCGTGCACTCCATCAAGAGCACTGCTCATAGTATTTTGATATACAACTACATTCTCTGTGGTAGTGTCAGTATATCGTGACGTTTTAGGCGGTTGGGATAGATTTTCGCCTGGAGATCAACTGCCAATTCATTTGGATGCTCGGCCAGTCGTTGTTGGTAGCTTTTGAAAAGGGATCTTATTTCTTCCTTTACAGTGCTCATGTCTACATTATTATGTATTTCGTTGTTGGTTATAAACCAGGGTACATCGGTTATACTGCGTAAGATCATGTTCTGCATTCTTTGGATTACACTTATATTGGAGTCACTTGCGCTTCCCCACAACTGTGCGCCGTACATCCAGATTGGTTTGAGTACCATTTTGTATATAAGGAGCTTATTGTCGACCTTTAGTTTGCTATTACGGCCCAATAGCCAAAGCATTGATTTGAACCTAATCTTGAGTTCTTCTCTTTTTGTCTTCACATGGTTCTTCCAAGTTAGGCGTCTATCTAGATGCATGCCGAGATATTTAACGCTTTCGCTGTGTGGTAGTGGGTTCTGGCCCAAGTGAACTGGTGGACAGTCACCTTTTCTCAGTGTGAACGTAACGTGCACTGACTTGGTGGCACTTGCCTTTATTCGCCATTTACTTAACCAAGAGTCTATTTTGTCCAGCCCACTTTGTAATAGTTCTGAGGCTCCATTTCGGTCTTTACTGCTAGCTAGTATGGCGGTATCGTCAGCAAAGGTAGCTGTAGTGACGCCATCTTCCACTGGTAGATCGGCCGTAAATAGTGAGTATAATACGGGTCCTAGAACTGTGCCCTGTGGGACACCCGCATTAATCTCGTGGAATTCCGATGTTTCCTGATCTACTTTCACTTGGAATATCCGACCAAGCAGGTAGGATTGTATAAGTAGGTAGTAGCTGTGTGGAAGGTTGTTCTTTATTTTGTAAAGTAATGCCTTATGCCATACTTTATCAAAAGCCTGTTGTATGTCTAGGAAGGCTGCCGAACAGTATTCCTTCCTTTCAAGGGTTCCTCTGATCTTGTTAGTCACTCGGTGGACCTGTTCTACTGTTGAGTGTTGTTGCCTAAAACCAAATTGGTGGTCAGGTATGACTTTGCATTTGTCCAACAGAGGGCGAATTCTCTCTAATATTATTCTTTCACAGACCTTGGACAGAATCGGAAGATGACTTATTGGCCTGTACGACTCTACTGCGTTTGCAGACTTACCAGCCTTGTGAATCATATTAATTTGTGATACCTTCCAAATTGATGGAAAGTGTTGTATTCTTAATATACCATTGTAAAGGGCTGTTAGATATACCACAGCTTTTCTTGGTAGTTGTATTAGGGTTTCTTTTGTGATTAAGTCGAATCCTGGGGCTTTCTTGTTGTTGAGGCTTTTGATAGTTCTCCAAACTTCGCTGATTGACACGTGTTGTGGTGGTAAGGCCATCTGCAATGGTTGGTTCAGGACTTGGTCTATGTTTTCTTCAGATTCTAGGTCATTGGAAGGATTAGGTGTGAAGACTTTCACCAGGTGGTCTGAAAACAGATTTGCTTTATCAAGAGCAGTTCTTGCCCAGCCATTGTCGCTCTTCCGTAGCGGTGGTTTCGCTTTTTGGGGTCTATCATAAGATTTAGTGAATTTCCACAGAGAATATTGATTAAGAGTAGTTGGGGATAGGGACTCCAACTTGTCAGTAAGGGTGTTATCATTCCATTCCCTTATTCTTGTTCTTACAATCTGGATTGCCTTATTTAGTTCTTTTTTGTCTTCACGGTTTCGACTTTCTTGCCGTGTATCGGCGTATTTTGCGTTTTTCTAATATTCATTTTTTTATCTCTAGTGGGATGTTTGTTGAGTCATCTTTTGACAAAGTTGGAGTAGTTTTCCAACAAGCCTCTTGTATTAGCATAGTTATTTTTGTCGACGCTTCTTCGATATCTTCTGGGCTTTTTAAGGCAATTATAAGGTCTATATGTTTTTCTAAGAATTCCCGAAATGAATCCCAATCTGTGTACTTGTTAGATAATGTTATTGGCCTTTCCACATTAATCACCATTGTGCTCACTGTGAACAGGACTGGAGTGTGATCTGACGAGCCATCCAGGCATGTCTCTGCCTTGAGATACTGTCTGAAGAGTCCTTTGATGATAAAGAAGTCAAGTAAATCCGGGATTTTATTTGGGTCTGTTGCCCAATATGTAGGTTCTAGTGCAGATATGGTCATTAGTTTGTTGGTATCTATAGACAACTGCAACTGTCTCCCCCTTGTTGTGGTTAAGCGAGAGCCCCAACAAGTATGTTTTGAGTTCCAGTCTCCCCCGGCTATGAAGCGGTCGCCCATTGTTTTAAAGAAGTCGGAAAATGTGTTTTGTGTAATTTTATGTTTTGGTGGGCAGTATACAGCAGTTAGGTTGAAGAAACCACAGCCATCCTCAATGGCAACTGTAGTGGCCTGTATTGGTTCCGTTCTATACTCTGTCATAAGGTGGTGTTTGATACTATCGCGTATAATGACGGCGGTGCCACCATGGCCTGTACAATCCGGGTGGTTAGTAAGGAAGGTGTTGTATCTTTTGATTTTTACACTAGAAGAGTTAGTGCAGTGTGTTTCTGAGATCAGGATCGCATCAAGTTTGTGTAAATTTATAAGAGCCTCGACGTCGTCTTTGTTGGGAGCTAAACCATTAGGGTTCCAGGTTGCTAACCGTAGCGTACCTATTTTGTTAGATTTTTGACAAGCGTTGTTATGAGTTGCATCAATGTACTCATTTGTTGAAGGATTAAGTCAAATTTTTCGGATTGTTTTATGAGGATGTCTTCAAGTTTACTTAATCGTGAGGGATCCGCGGTGACAGTTTCTTTGAGAGTCTTATCATTCTTGGAATGCCAGATTGGAGGACCATTGGCCCATGCATTGTCTTCTTTTCTAAAAAAATATGACATAAATAAATAACTTTTTAGTACTTACTATCTTATTTTACTTCGAGGGATATCTCTTCGTATAGATTTTTTAAAATAATTGCGTTTCTATGGAATTCATTTGCCGGATTCCACAAAGGTTCTCTCTTAAAAATTGAAGAAATTAATAATTCATCCATTATTTTTTGAAAAATATGCCTCGCGCCTAGTGTCAAAAAACCAACATGTTTGTTTACTTAGATACACGCTTAGCAACTAGTTAGACGTTTAGCGCGTAGTGCGGCCGGTCGCGTTCATTCTAGAACGTTCGTTTTAGTAAGTTACTAGGTAGGTGACTCGCTAGACTTTAGGCACTAAGCAAGCCGCGTGTCTGTGCGGACGTAGCTTTAGAGTAGGACAGGACGTAGGCTAAGCTTTGTACTATGGTATTAGTTATTTATTTTATTTTATTATTGTAGTGAATAAAGTAGAACGACGGCCCGGGTGCTGCAATTTGCTGACTACTGCAAAAGAAGAGGCCAGAAAAAGAAAATTGAGAAGCTGGATGTGGAGCACTTGAAGAGAGCTGAAGATCTTTGGATCCGGAATGCCCAGCAGGACAGCTTTCAGAACGATATAGACCTGCTGTCCAGAGAGAAACCGTTACCGAAGTCAAGCCCACTACGCAAGCTGGATCCAGTGCTTGAAGACGGAGTGCTGCAGCTGCGTGGGAGGATCGGGGCTGCGGACGTGCCATCGGAGATGAAGAGATCGGCCATCCCAGACGGGAGACATCACTACGTCATGCTGCTGATCACCAAGGAACATGAGACAGCTGGTCACGCGAACCAGGAACGGGTCGTGAACGACCTGAGACAGAAACATTGAATCCTGAAAATAAGACCAGCGGTGAAAGCAGCGATGAGTCGGTGCGTCCTCTGCAGAGTACGACGAGCCCACCCGAGACCGCCGATCATGGGCAATCTCCCGAAGGAGCGACTTGGGGTATACTTGAGAGCCTTCAGCAAATGCGGGCTGGACTATTTTAGGCCTATAAACGTGTCCATCGGGCGAAGACATGAAAAACGATGGGGAGCCCTCTTCACGTGCATGACAACACGAGCCATCCACATCGAAACAGTGGCTTCATTGTCTACAGACTCTTCGCTGATGGCGATGAGGAGGATGGCTGCGAGAAGAGGATGGCCAGCTATCATGTTTAGCGACAACGCGACAAACTTCCGCGGCGCAGACGTCGAGAAGACAGCATATAAGGAGTGGCTACCAGCCCTGCGAGGCCTGGGGCTGCAGCATCACAAGCATCACGTAGCTTTAGAGTAGGACAGGACGTAGGCTAAGCTTTGTACTATGGTATTAGTTATTTATTTTATTTTATTATTGTAGTGAATAAAGTAGAACGACGGCCCGGGTGCTGCAATTTGCTGACTACTGCAAAAGAAGAGGCCAGAAAAAGAAAATTGAGAAGCTGGATGTGGAGCACTTGAAGAGAGCTGAAGATCTTTGGATCCGGAATGATCAGCAGGACAGCTTTCAGAACGATATAGACCTGCTGTCCAGAGAGAAACCGTTACCGAAGTCAAGCCCACTACGCAAGCTGGATCCAGTGCTTGAAGACGGAGTGCTGCGGCTGCGTGGGAGGATCGGGGCTGCGGACGTGCCATCGGAGATGAAGAGACCGGCCATCCCAGACGGGAGACATCACTACGTCATGCTGCTGATCACCAAGGAACATGAGACAGCTGGTCACGCGAACCAGGAACGGGTCGTGAACGACCTGAGACAGAAACATTGAATCCTGAAAATAAGACCAGCGGTGAAAGCAGCGATGAGTCGGTGCGTCCTCTGCAGAGTACGACGAGCCCACCCGAGACCGCCGATCATGGGCAATCTCCCGAAGGAGCGACTTGGGGTATACTTGAGAGCCTTCAGCAAATGCGGGCTGGACTATTTTAGGCGTATAAACGTGTCCATCGGGCGAAGACATGAAAAACGATGGGGAGCCCTCTTCACGTGCATGACAACACGAGCCATCCACATCGAAACAGTGGCTTCATTGTCTACAGACTCTTCGCTGATGGCGATGAGAAGGATGGCTGCGAGAAGAGGATGGCCAGCTATCATGTTTAGCGACAACGCGACAAACTTCCGCGGCGCAGACGTCGAGAAGACGGCATATAAGGAGTGGCTACCAGCCCTGCGAGGCCTGGGGCTGCAGCATCACCTAACATGGAAATACATCCCGCTAGGAGCACCAAGCCAGGAAAGAGCTTGGGAGTGACTGGTCCGATCGGTGAAGGTCGCGCTGGAAGCGACCCTCAACCAAAAGTCTCCGAAAGAAGAAGTTCTCCAGACCCTCTTGGTGGCAGCGGAGTACTCCATCAACGCCCGGCCACTCACGCACGTCTCGGTCGATCACAACGATCCCGAGGCGCTCACACCGAACTACTTTTTGATCGGAACGTCCACGGGCCTGCCCACCACCAGACCCTGCGAAGTCACCAACAAGAGAGCCTGGCGAGCGTCGCAAGCATTGGCCGACGAATTCCGGCGCCGATGGCTTAAGGAATACCTGCCGATGTTGGTGCCGAGGAGAGACGTCGCAAGGAACGAGCGCGTCCTGGCTGAGGGAGACCTGGTTGTCGTGGTCGACTCCACACTTCCCCGCAACACCTGGCCGAGGGGAGTCGTCGAGCGGGACCAGATGGAGGCGTGCGAAGACCGACTTCACGACTCGCCGTGCTACAGGTGGATGAAGAGAAGAATCAGAAGTTTGCTGCTGCTGGACAAATTTCAGCTTCAAATTCTTCAAATCCCTTTTGATTTGTTAACCCTTAGAGCGCTTGTAGACGTCCGTTTTTTTTACCGGATAACGGACCGTGTTTTTTGCCGGATTCGCGGTGGTGTATGAATTATAATGAATGTGTGTACATGCACCGGACATCGGTCCGGCGAACAATTTACGCCGGATGCACCACCGCTTCCCCTCGGCGCGGCGGACACCGGTCCGTAAGGGCAGTCATACACGATATAGTTTACCAACAAGTTTGCAGTGCGCTTGAAGTGGCGTCCGATAAACTTGATGGTGTATGGCTGTCAGTGTGCATGACAAGTGTACTTGAAGCATTAAATGAATTTTCGTTCTGCCGACTTGATCAATATTGCAGCGTCATGCAAACTTGAACGTGTGTGTGATGAGCGTCAAGTATGTATGACGTGCAGTGTGACCGTTTTTGGTATTTTCAGTAACGAAGAACTGACCTATGCGGTACTTTACGTAAAAACAAAAGACATCTTCCAGTGGAAGTGGTTCAGAAAAAACTAAGAAGGGGAGAGCAAGTTGCAAGGCAAAAAGAAAACCAATATACAGTTCTAAAATGGCGCAATAAGCGCGACGTACTCATGATATCGACCTGTCATGGAGATAGTACCTCAAAGGTTACAACGAAAAGCGGAGATGTTATAAAACCCGACGTTATAATAGACTATAATGAAGCAAAAAAAGGTATAGATATTTCAGACCAACTAGAATCCTTTCACTCTCCTTTACGTAAGCCTAACTTGGTACAAAAAAATCGCTGTTGATATTTTATTTCAAGTTGCTGTAATAAATGCTAGGTGCGTTTACAATTATTCGCATCAGAATGTCCTAAATTGTCTGTTTTGCAAGTACAAGAACATTTAGTACTACATTTTCTAGGGCCAGCAGCGAGAACTACAGAAAGTAACGTAACTCAAAGACTTTCGCTTTCTCTGACTCCCAGATCTTCAGTTTCAAGTTCATCTTCTCGCCATAGTCTTCAAGAAATTCCGCGTAATACTACAAACAATAAGTTAGTTCGAAAGAGATGTACCGGTTGCTATGAAAAATTAAAAATTCAAGGGCAGTTGGCTCGAAAAGCTAAACAAGTGCACACAGAGTACAAAGCATGTTAAAAAAGCATTTTGATTGGATTGCTACAACGAAAAACATATGTGTTGATTGGTTCTCCTAATAATACATAAAAACATACTTTTCATAATAAAACGTTTTCCTTTTCACTGTAATTTTTGTTTTATTTCGAACAAATAGGAACAAACCTACCACAGATAGTGTATACAACTTTTGGGAAAATTTATTTCAATTTCTTGAAGGTTAGGTTTTTCGCCACACGTTTACGTAATTATATTTAGTATATCATTCCACGTTCATAACAAAAATATACCCCAAAGATGCTTGAAAAAATGAGTCACCTGTGACTCACGAACTTATTCCGAAAGTTCATCATGAGTCATATGTGACTCATTGGACAGTTAAGTTGTTAAACATTAAAAACATAAAATTTTTGACAAGCTATTTCAGCCAGAGGCGGAAAAATTCAAAAAATGAACCCTTTTTTATTTTACAATGTGTGTGGCTGCAAGTAAAAAAAGATAGTAACGGAATTTTATTTTACAAATCATCATTTAATGATGAAAAATTTTCAGAAATAAATCTAAAGAATACCAAAACCACCTTAATTTCGGAAATGGAGAAGGCGCGCGATGATTTCCATGATGGAGTTATGAGCGAAAGTCATCTAGTAGCGAACATGTTATGCTGCAGAATGAGACAAATCAATTATATGGAAAATGATGCCTATAACTCCTCGATTGAAGAGATGTGCCTGTTTACAATTAATCATAACTCCCCCAGTGAGGTTCTAAAATATTTGATGAGTTTAAAAAGAAGAGGGATAAATTACCTGGTCAGTTTCTTTACGGGTGAGGCTTTAGATGACCCTTATCAATTCCCAGAGGGATCTGTTCTTTCGTGCAGTCTAGGCGTCTATTTATTATATTTATGCTTTATTTTCTAGCGTAATATGTTATATAGCAAAGAAAATATGCTCTTTTATGTATTTAAACTGTTTTTTCTGTATTATATCTTAATTTAAACCGTTAAATCATGGTCGGCAAAGTTGTGTCAGATTTTCGCAACTTTTTACTCAACATTATCTAGGGTTAGGGCTGCCACATTAAATTTTTTCAACAAACTCTTAATCGACCGTGGTTTTGCTTGTGTAATTGTTTTTTTTGTAATTGATCTAAGAACGTTTTATAGCAGCTAGAACTATTGTTTCTTTATTTATGATCATCAGAAATTAAGGATGTCGAATGTAATTTTCTTTAAGTCATTTATAGTACCTATGTTATCATATTGTTCGACAGATTTTTAATATGAGCAACCCACCCAAGAGTAGAAGAAAACCAGGGGCTAGACAGTACTCCGATTATTCGCAGGAGATGCTGAATGTGACGGTAGATTTAGTCACATGTAAGAAAATATCTTCATACGAGGCGGAGAAGCAATTCGGTATTCCTAGGCGTACAATTCTTAACAAATGTAAGAATCTTCATGTAAAATCTGTGGGCCATCCTACAAAATTATCTGCAGAAGAAGAAAAGCATATAGCTGAGGTTGTTAATTTATCAGCAGAGTTCGGTTGTCCATTGAGTATGATTGACTTGCGTATTGCTCTGCACGATTATTTAGAAAAAAATGACCGATTGCAAGTTTTTAATGGAAAAATGCCAGGCGAACGATGGGTACGTTCTTTTATGGCGCGTCATAATTTTACTCAGCGTGCTACACAAAATATTAAAAGATGTCGCGCTGAAAAATCTGTTTCAGAAATTATCGATCTAGAGAGTTCTCTTCTAAACATTCCTCCCCAGAACATACTAAATTTTGATGAAACAAAAGTTCTTAGTGACGACCCAGGTACTACGAAAGCCATCTTTAAAAGAGGAACTAAGCATCCGGAGCGCGTAGTAAATTCAACCAAAACTTCAATTTCAATAATGTTTGCTGGTACAGCAACTGGTCAGTGTTTACCTCCATACGTAGTATATAAATCCGATCATTTATGGGCACGTTGGTGTCGAGATGGGCCCCCAAACGCCCGATACAACAGAACCAAGTCTGGATGGTTTGACATGAACGTGTTTGATGATTGGTTTGAATCTATTGTTCTACCCTGGGCCAATGATTTAAATGGGACAAAACTTGTAATTGGTGATATTTTGTCGTCACATCTCAGTGTTAGTACAATAAAATTATGTCTGGAAAATGATATCAAATTTGTGTTTTTACCGAAAAATGCCACACATCTAACACAGCCTCTGGATTTGGCTTTTTTTAGACCACTGAAGAGGGAATGGCGGAAAATTTTACTACAATATAAACTTTCAAACCCTAGTGTTTCTTCAATCAACAAATGCCATTTTCCTCAACTTTTAAAGGAATTATTGGAGAAAATAGAGCTGAATAACAATGAAAACTTGAAAAGTGGATTTCTGGCAGCTGGCATTTATCCGCTTAATCCATCTAAAGTTACCGACAAAATACCAAATACCACGGAGAATAAAGAAGAAAAATTTGATGCAGCTCTTTTAGACTTTTTACAGACCAGTCGACAATCCAAACCGTTAAAAAGTTGTAAAAACCAAAAATATCAAATTACTCCAGGAAAGTCATTATCAACAGAAGATGCCGAAAAAATATCCATCAAAAAGGTGAAACCTACAAAAGTAAAAGCAAAGAATGTTGCAAATTCGGAAATTAACCACAATAACATATTAGCAGCACCACTCAGTGAAACTGATTCTATTACACAAATTTCAGAAATAACTCTAAAATGAAAAAGTCAAAGAAAACTCTTTTGTCAGATATCAAATTTAGTACACTCAATACCCCATTTAGGTGCTTAGAAAACACACCTTTACAGCTTACTGAAATCGATAAAAATACTGACTTGTTTCATACTTCAACGCTAAATCAACCTTCAGACACAAAATCTTTGGTAGATGAGAATAGTGAGTGTAACTTACCAAATAAAATTGTTAGTCTTGTAAACGTTCATGGTACTTTAAGTAGCACTGATGAAGAAAATAATATAAATACGGGTAATATAGTTAAGCCTCAAAAGAAGAAGAAATTAGTTAAAAGAATAAAGAAGGTTGCCAAGAAAGAAAGCGATCATTCGAAAGTAAAGCAAAAAAGGAATTCATGGTCGAACATGCTTTTGTCAACTTCTGACAGTGAAATAGAAATGAGCATACAAAGTGATTCCGATTTAATGGATATCGACGTAATACCAATGTTAGAATGCGATGATGAAAACGACGAGAGGATTGAAGCAACAATAGAAAAATCACAGTTATTTCCCATCGCTGATGACGACGAAACAATAATGAATGAGAATGATAATGAGGTTGAGAAGATAAAAAATAACGACGTACAAAAACCAGAATGGACGGAGGCTGGCCAAATAAACGATCAAATTTTACTTAAGACTCGTGATAGAGAAGTGCAGCATGATCATGAGGCTTGTAATACAAAGTTTGACGTAACAGAAAAAGACTTACTGAAGAAAAAGACTGATTTTGAAGTTAACAATGAAAGTTGTGTAAAAGACTCATATAATATAGGAGAAACAGTTTTGATAAGATATTACAAAACAAAATCATGGAAGTATTATATCGGTGAGATAGAGAGTATCAGTCCAGATACAAAATTTTATACCATTTCATTTTATAAAACTATTGGCATAAAAACAGGTACTTTAAAATTTATTATGCCTAAACGTAACACAGATTAAGATATTGTTCCAGAAGATAGTATTGTGAAAGCAATAGAAAAATTGCAGATATCTGAAAACCCTAATTCTTACGTTTTAATGGAAGATCATGATCAAGTTTATTTTTGAAGCAATTTTTTTCCTTATATTGCTTTCGAACTAACTACACTTACTTTGCTCAATTCAGCTTTTTACATAGAAAAAAAATATAACAGTTTTGTATGGAGATGCAACAGCAGCGTTAAAATGAACGAATGTGCCATTCAACTTAACGTTGCTGCATCACCATACAAAACTGTTATTTTTTTATGGAATAAGTTGAATTGAGCTGAGTAGGTAAGTGTAATTAGTCCCTAATATTTTTATCACCTATGTGTGTAAGTAAAACTATTTAATTTTGTTGATTTTTTTGCTAAGTACTTATACAAGTTCCTACTTTTCTGATAATTTTATTTCAAAACTAGGGACGAACCCGAGCGAAGTAAGGGTGAGTCGCTTGCTTAAGATAAACATTTCCATCATACATTACATATGTGTAACTCTAGCGGTAGAGTAACTCTAGGTAGTAGCGCACGCCAGAATAGCTTGCAGATGCTAGATTTTTACTACTTACTTGACACTTATCGTCATATTTAAAAAAAAATCACACAATATCTTTATAAATGGTAGCCTATGTGTTATTCTGATGTATAAGCTATATTATTGTAAAGTTTCATTAAAATCCATTCTGTAGTTTTTACGTGAAAGAGTAACAAACATCCATACATCCATACTGTTACGAATACACGAGTGAAGGAGCTTGTGCCATCTAGCGTGGAGTGAGGGAACCACTTTTTGTGCTGTACAAAACGTGAAACCTCCACTCAATACTAGATGGCGCTAGAGGAGCTATATAGAGGAATAAACTCGAAAATCGAGTACACGCGCGAACATTCCAGAATGGTCTGGGACTAGAGTTAGTGAGTGTACCTAGTTGTTTAGTGTTTGTACCTAGTACCTAGTGTTTGTACCTAGTACCTAGTGTTTGTACCCAGTGTTTGAACCTAGTGCTTTGTGTCGGACCTAGTGCTAGTGAATAAAGTCTCTGAAAGAGTCAGCAGGTCTTTCTCTCCAAATCGTTCGAACCCTAACACGCAACAATACTTACAAACTTTCGCATTTATAATATTAGTATAGATAATTAGATTTTTTTACAGTTTACATACAATATTGTTTTGAAGAAGTTTCTTCATAAAATTGTTTTCTTAGAACTTAGATAGGTACTCTTAGTAGAGTTTTTACTCTTAGTTAGTTTTCACATGTTTATGGAAAACTATTTGTTGATCTCACTAATGTAAAACTCTTTGTTGATTTTATGTAAAACTATTTGTTGATCTCTCTGCAGGCTGCTGTTGTAATTTTTATTATATGTAATAGGTACCAACATTATTATTTTTTAAATGTTATTACCTACCTACATATTTGTTTTCCTATGAAAAAATGTTATTAGAATTTAAGTACAACAATTTGATTTTTTTTAAATATATTTAAATATTAAGAAAAATTGTTGCATTTCCTTTGGGGCAGCCCTACACCGAACTCACTTTTGTATGGGAGTTTTAGAGAAACCTGCACAACTTTGCCTAGCATTGTAAAAAAAAATTTCTTGTGCTATTCAAGATTCAGTGAAGTCTGACGTGGAAAAGAACTTCATGGCAATATGGGTGTCAAATCCGTTACCAAAATACCTATTAATTTAAAAAGATATTATGACAGGCAATGTTGTAGTTTTTACCTCAACTTTGCCTACGTTTTCAAAGCAATTTTTTGGTGCTTTATAGGTGTTTTTTTTACTAGTAGCAAATGTATTCCTATAGCTTTAAGTCCAATATTGGACAGTAATTGAAAAAACATACGACTTTCTTAACAATTAAAGATTTATCGAAGGAAAACGTCAAAATCGGTGCAAAGTTGCAGCATTTTACGGTAATAAACATAACATTTTTGTTTTTTAATTTCATAAAGAAAATGACATATGTCATGTCAATTTGTGATATTAAAGTGACAACACAACGTATGTCATTACATTTGGGTTAAATAACTGTTTTTATAAATAGTTACTGTTTCTATATTAAATAGAACTATAATTAAGTATACACAAATAGTAAATTTGTATTATTATTGTATCTATAAAACATTAGGCAGTTTTTTCTCTCTCCCGAAAAGTTGCTATTTTTGACTTCCGTTGTGTTAGAACTTCAACGACGATATAATATATCTATTCTATAAGATGCATCAAATCACAGTGAAATAAAATGTTATCCAATTTTAGTAAGGTATTTCGATATTAACCCTAGATACATAACGTGAGTCAGAACGACTCACGCTCCAAACATTTCCATCTCTCTCTCTCCAACCATTTTATGTATCGCGTTGTCTGTGCGAGCCAACTCAGTACGCCGCCCGAGGTCCCGAATGGTGCACATGCGTCGCAGGTAAGCATTTTATTTATGTAGATATAGCACCACAGTGAGTCAGAATGACTCCACGTTATGTGATTCGTGACATTTTAGTTTTAACGTGCCTTTATATTATATCGATTTTTTTTTTTTATTTTTAATATATTTTGATCATGTTCTTGTTTTAGGTTTTAAAGTTGATTGCTCGGCTAAACCCACTTAACGATGACATCGTATCGGTCACTGAAAGATTTAGAAATTGAAAATTTGTTGTTGGAGGAAGAGTCAGAAACTGTTGATGTATGTAGTGAAGACGAAGAGGATAATTTGAGTGCAGATGAAGTACAAAGTGATTATGAGGATGATTTAGTAGACGAGTCTATTTCAGAAGAAGTTTCGGGGGTCAGCGAAAGTATATCAAATAATATAGAACCTCGTCCTTCGACTTCGACGACAAATCGGATAATCATATTGCCACAAAGATCTGTAAAGGGAAAAAACAACCACTGCTGGTCTACAGTAAAAGGGCGAACTCAGACAAGAACTTCCGCTATAAATATTGTACGAGTAGCGAGAGGCCCTACGAGAATGTGTAAAAACCTATTTCAACCATTATTGTGTTTCAATATATTTTTTACTGATGAAATAATTGAAGAAATAGTAACATGGACTAATGTTGAGATTAGACAAAAACGTACCTCGAATGATGTTTCTGCTACCTTCCGAGACACAAATTTTGATGAGATAAAAGCTTTTATAGGAATTTTGACTTTGACCGCCGCAATGAAAAACAATCATCTCACAACTATTGAATTGTTTGATATCTCATTCTCTGGCACACGTTACGTATCCGTTATGAGTAGAGATCGATTTGTATTTCTTCTAGCATGCCTCCGTTTTGATGACAAATCTATACGTCCTACTAATCGCTCTCTAGATGTTTTTGCTCCTATCAAAAAACTTTGGAATTTATTTATTACACAGTGCAGAATAAACTACACACCAGGATCTCATGTGACTGTCGATGAACAACTATTGGGATTTAGAGGGCGGTGTCCATTCCGAATGTATATTCCAAACAAACCCAGTAAATATGGCCTGAAAATACCTATGATATGTGACAGTTCCACAAAATATATGTTTGACGCCATTCCCTATATGGGTAAAGGAACAAAAACAAATGGACTCCCTCTTGGAGAATATTTTATGAAAGAGTTATCGAAGAGTATCCATGGATCATGTAGGAATATTACGTGCGATAACTGGTTCACGTCCGTACCTATGGCTAAATCTCTTTTCAAAGAACCTTACAAGTTGACGATAGTAGGTACAATACGCTCAAACAAAAGAGAAATACCGGAAGAGCTAAAAAACACAAAGCATAGGGCCATTGGAACTTCTGTTTTGTTATGACGGTCCGCTAACGTTACTGTCATATAAACCTAAACCTTCGAAGATGGTATATCTGTTGTCATCCTGTGACGAAGATGGTGTCGTCAATTCTAGCTCCGGAAAACCGGATATGATTGAATTTTATAATCAAACAAAGGGCGGTGTAGATTCGTTTGATCAAATGTGTACGCAGATGTCAGTAGAAAAACTAATAGGTGGCCTATGGCATTATTCTATGGCATGCTGAATATGGCTTATGTCAACAGCTATGTTATTTATTGCCACAATATGCAATCTAAAAATGAAAAGCCATTAAATAGACGGGCATTTATGAAGCAGTTGAGCACCGACTTAGCAAAACCGTGGATGGAAAAAAGACTTGAAATTTCAAATATAAGCAGAAAATTACGTGAGAATATTCAAAATATTTTACCAAATCCTCCTGCACAAAACGTAGAACCAAGTGAGGATGAACCTCCAGCTAAGAAAAGAAAATACTGCGCTTTCTGTCCATGGAAACTTAGAAGGAAGACACAGGCAGAGTGCAACAAGTGCAAAAAACCTGTCTGTGGAGAGCACAAGATTTTGACTTGCTCAGACTGCAAGTAGTTCCTATTTTTGAGACTGAATTACTTAATATTTCTATTGTTTTATGTTTTCTGTTTATTTTATTTCAAAGAATAAGTGCAATTTGTTACTAGACGACTCATTGTTACCTTAAAAAATAAGAGATACTCAATTTATGTTTAATTTTCTACGAATTTTTAATTTAGTTTGTTTTTAAGTATGATATTAAAAAAAACTACTACTATATATTGTTATTTCATTTCTTAAATACCTTAAAACATTTAATATATCACACATCATTGAAATATTAAAAAACAGTTCTGTTATCGTGTACAGATTAGTTGTGTTATGACCTAGACACGTTATGTATGTAGGGTTAAGAACAGTATTCACATTAACCCTAGACACCTAACCTTCGTCGAATCGACGAGTACACAACAGAAATATTGCTATTACTTTATGGCGCGCGCGCCGATTTTAGCGTCGTCGTTTGTCAACTCAGGGTTCGACGAGCTCTCTTGGGAAGCGACGGGGTCCTGCGCGTAAGTACTTTATTTTTCAATTTACTATGAAAATAGTCGTCGTTTCGACGAATGGTTAGGTTTTGTGTATGTTTTTTACAACTAGTGCTGAAACTTTTTTGCAGCTTTTACTATGGATTTACAGCGATTTCTGACTGATGAACATATTTCGCGTTTATTATTGGGCGAGGAGGATGTTGATGAATTGGAGGAGTTAACTGACAGCGAAACAGAAGATAATGTGGAGGTGGATGAAGCAGAAAGCGACACTCAAGACGACCCTTCCGACCACGAAGGTACTCAAGGTAGTTCTTCACCTGCTTTGCAGGAGCCACAAATACCCTCTTCAGCTCCTGTACCATCGGCAGAAAGCTTAAGCACGTCAATACATCGATGTTTTGTTATGATGGCCTCCTCACACTTCTGTCACACAAGCCGAAACCATCAAAAATGGTATATTTACTATCTTCTTGCGATGAAGAGGCCTTAGTCAATCCCGAAACAAAAAAGCCACGCATGATTGAGTTCTATAATAAGCACAAAAGGCGGAGTGGACACGTTTGACCAAATGTGCTCGGTAATGACATGCAGCAGGAAAACTAATCGGTGGCCAATGTGTGTCTTCTACGGCATGATAAATATATCGTGTATTAACAGCTATATAATTTACTGCCACAATGCTTCTGTGATGGGTCAGAAAGTAATGATACGGCGTGATTTCATGAAGAAGATGCATACGCAGTTAGTAGAGCCCTGGCTCAAAATCCGACTAAAAATTCGGACTATGCCCACGCACGTAAAAAATAAAATCAAATATATATTAGGAGCAAAGACTGATGAAAGCCAAGGTGAAGGTCAAGTTGATGCTAGAGGTGAAAGTCAGGCATCATTCAGCAATGACCTTCAACCAGTCGAAGCCCCAAATATGAGGAAAAGAAAAGTCTGTGGTCTCTGTTCCTACAAAAAAAGGCGCATGACGAAGTCATTTTGTTCAAAATGTTTCACTGCAATTTGTGGTGAACATAAAGTTGATTTTTGTGTAAAATGTGGTTCAAAATAATATTTTTTATATATTTTACTGAGTTTTATGACTGTTATAATTTTTGTTCACCAAAGAAAAAAAGGCTATTTTGTGTAATTTTTTTTTTAATTTTAAATTTTCTTAGTGAGTTTGTTATTTGATCTCAAAAAAATGGTGCTATTTTATATAAGATATAAAATAAATATTTCTGCAGTAAAACATAAATTTATTATTTTATATACTAAAATAATAGTTTGTTTATGTATATGAGTAATAAAAATATCGAAAACATTTATTATTACATAACATTATAAGCATTCAAATTTGCTCGTCGAATCGACGAATGGTTAGGTTTAAAGGACTATGTGCGAAGGTTAGGTGTCTAGGGTTAAGATTTTAAATTTGGAATCAATCGAAGGGGAAACATCAGATATTTTGTCTAAGCACTTATTTCGAGTTATAACAGACAACAATTTGAATAAGAAAATTTTGGCTAATAACACAAATACTAATTTTGGAGGACACACTTGGAAAGGTAACAATAATGTGTACACAAAATTACAAGATCTTTTTAAACAAAATATTTTGGAAATTGGTTGTAATGCTCACATTATATCAAATGCAATAAATACAGCATCAAGTTTAATTTCAATAGATGTGGAAGTAATTATTACAAATATATATTAATTATATTTCAATTTCAAGGTTACAGTACAGAGCATCAAATTGTTTCAAATGGACCCTTCTAAATAGTAAAATTTAATGGAAAGAAGTTACTTCAGCAGTCAAATTTGTAATGAAGGAAGTAAAAGATATTGTTAATAATGACAATTTTCTCTTTGAACATATCCCACATGAATATTTTAAAGTTTTAATAGAAATTTCCTTATGTTGTCCAGGCACTAAAACTGCTGTTGAAAGGGTATTTTCACTAGGGAATGATTATTGGAGCAGTGAGAAGTCGCAACTTTCTGTAAAAACATTATCTGCCGTCTTAACAGTCAAATTTCACTATAGCGGAATACCTGGTAGATGTAAATGTGTGGGATTAGTGACTGGTTGTGTCTCACGTAGGATAAATAGATAAATTGTAATACAATATTGTTACCAAATATTTTTTTGAAAAGAGCAACTGCTGAGTTTCTCACCGGTTCTTCTCAGCAGAACAGCTTTCCGAGCCGGTGGTAGTTTACTCACAGACTTGCAGACTCACATTTAATTTTAATAATGTAAAAATAACGATTCAAAAGAGCTTGTAAAAGTCTATTTGAATAAAGAATATTTTGATTGATTCATTGATTGAATTTAATATGCAAAATGAAAATTGTTTGTATGTGGCTACATTATTAGACGAACATCCTCAGTTAGCAAAAAAATCCACTCTGAAGAAAAATATGTTTTTAGAAGAAAATAAAGTTTTTATTGTTTTTTCACCTATGAAATTCTTGCAAAGTGTACTCTTTTTGAACAAAAAATAGTTGGTCACCTTACCTATTTACGTTGATTTAATATTCAATATTGAATACCTAGCTTCTAGTAGCACTGGAATTAAATTGTATAATATATTGTATATGTTGGTACGTTGGTGCATTATTACACACAGCGCTATCTAGTTCCGTGGTAAGCTACGAGGCTTGTGTTACTGACACCAGATAGTTGATACACTACACATTATATAACTTTTAAATACATACATCTTCCACATTCTATAAATCGTAATTCCGTTCAAGAAAAAACCTAACTTTTATTACGTAATGCAATAAAATACTTTAAAATATATAAAAACAATTTAAGACGCTTATAAATAAATAATGTAAATTGGATACCGGTGGATGATTGTCACTTGTCAGATCACAGATGTTTCACAAAATTGAAAATACAGATTATATAAGAACGTAAAGTTCGCGTCCCGTAAAAAGAACGCTGGAAGAAAGTGGTGGGGGGTGTGTTTGCGCATCAGTACATTCGCATACGAAATTTCTAAGCCTATTCTTTTATTTTTGAACTAGCCTTTTGCTCCCGATGTATATTGAGTATTGGTAGGTACATTGAAAAATATATACGATAGAATGTCATTAAATAGAATTCAATTAATTAATAAAATATGTTTGAATCATCGTAGAATATTTAATCTACTTACAAAATATTAAATCAATTCGTTTAATATATTTTTTAAATTATTAACAGCATTATTATCAGTCTCTCTTTTTATGAAACAATATACGTCAAAAATATTTTTTTAATATTTTTATATAAAATAATTTCGTAATTAATAACTTTTGTGTGCGCGATGGTATTTTAAACTGACAAACCAATAGCGAGCCGAAAAGCATGTGACGCGTGCCTCGACGTCCCGCGCCCCGCGTCTTACCACCAAGCTGGCCGATAAATCGACTCTGCGCAACTTGACAGCCAGCGTTCTTTTTACATGACGCGAATTATAATAAACAAAACCAAAGATAAAAAATAATATGGAGGATAGAACAAGGAGAACTAGGAGAACTCTGTGAATAAAGTAGTATCCGTTGAGGATAATACATTACAGTAGCAAGGATAAACAAAGAATGTCTTGGTATTATCATGGGTTTATTATTATATTAACTCATAGTGCTAATAATTTAATATAATATATGGATTTGATTGTACTTTCCATCTAAAACTTAAAGAGAACATAATACTGAAATCAGAAATGGTGCTTATCCTACCACAAATAAAGGAAATTGAAAAATATGATTTATAAAATGTTGTGGAAATTTATAAACAAATAATATTGTTAAACTTCTAATAGCAAAAATAGTTATTACGACGTTGTGATAGCATCATCTTTTATTGTAATTTCATATAGTCTCCTCATAGATGGCGCTAATGTGTTATATTAAAAATTCATACAAAATTACTCTCTACGTTTATATCACTACAGTTTCTTTAATGTTACATTTACTTAAACATGTTAGGCTACTGTAATAGTATCAATAACTACCTACTAATAAATTTTCTACAGTTTACAACAACTGCTAAATCATACTAAATGTATACAAAAACTTTAAGCTTTTAATACAAATCAAATTATATATTTTATAGTGCAGTATTTTTTGAGATTATTGCGAACAGACAGACAGACTCGGCGGAGGACTTCGTTTTATAATAATATGTAGTAATAAATATGTTGGGTCATTACTCAGCATTGCACAGAAGAGCGCCATGTACTTCCGTGGTAGGCTATGAGGCTTGTGTTATGGATACCAGATAGTTGATACACAACATATAATTATATAACTTTAAATACATAGGTACATATTATAAGAATAAACTCCCATGTAGAATACAAACATTCGTGCTCAACAAATGAATAACCACAGCGGGACTCGAACCCGCGACCGCTGGCGTGACTCGAACACTACAAACTGAGCTAAACTTTGATAATGTGGCGGAATCCGCCTATATTATATATTTCTTTAGTCTGAATGAATTACAAAGAAACAAATGAATCGGCTTTACGATATTTGTATAGATTAACAAGTTTAAAATGATGCGAAATTAGCATTAATTTATTTAACAAGTAATACAAACAAACTTTCATCTCACTTTTATATACGTACGATAATTGCTTAATGCTAATGGGAAAAGGTCAAAAGTCGCAATCACAACCGTACATTACCAGTTAAAGTAAAGTTGCCTTTAGAATAACACATAAATATTGTAAATTTATTAAAGTACAAAAAGTTTAAATAAAAAGAACGGATAAATGTAGATAAATAATTTCGATAACTGTCAGATTTGCGCGGGAAATTATATTAGTATAATTCACAGATAATTTTTATTTTTAATTCGAAAAAGGATTTTTTTCATTGTAACGACTAATAAATAATAATTCATATAGATACATAGTTAAGATTTTTGTTTTCGACCATGCCAAACTTCGTCGGAATTGTTGCGGTAAGTGAAAACTTATTAATTTTTATTTAATTTATTAGTTAATAAATTATATAATAATATCAAGAAACATTTTAAGTTCAGTGTTACGATTAATATCATGAAATTATTATTTCCAAATAATATTAAAATAAAAATGATTAACTGATGTTGAATAACACAGTATAGTACCCAATCTTTTACTAAGCAGTAATGTGAGAATTAAAAAAAATACCAATCGACATTTCTAAATTCGATTACTAATTTTTTCGTTAGGCTTTGGAATATTTTAAATTAAACGAAATAGATGAAATACATAATTTTCCCGATTTTTCTTTATATACCTATTGCTGTATTTTTAAGTGACAGTGTAAAGTGTTGATAGGTAAAATTAATATAAAAGACTACAAATACGATATGTTTTAGGTTAGATATAATATCTAATAACCTATTCATAATCTATACATATAAATAAAATTCAAGTGTCTGTTTTTAATTTCAAATCAACAGTTTTAAACTAAATGCATATGAAAGTTATATATACGGCACTAACATCAAAAAATCCTTTTTTTTATTATTTTGTCCGTCTGTCTGTCTGTTTATTCCAGCTAATCTCTAAAACGGCTAGACTGATTTTGACGGGACTTTCACTCGTAAATTGCTAATGTTATAAGGCGTAACTTAGGCTTCTTTGTCACTGACTTCAAAAAAGGAGGAGGCAGAAATTATATTTATTTTAACTAGCGGAACACCTGGCTTCGCTGACGCTAAACCTTTTATATTATACATAAGCTAGTTTATTATAGAACTTAAGAACCATTTGCAATCGATAACAATCGACACTTGGAGTGTACCTTGCCCTTTAAAAGTTTAAAGCAAGAATAGTTACAACATTTTGCCTATTCAAAAAGGTATTAAGAACATTACCCAACGTTGTACCTTAAACTTATTAAAAAGATACTTCATCACTACATAGTATAAAACAAAGTCGCTTTCTCTGTCCCTATATCCCTTTGTACGCTTAAATCTTTAAAACTACGCAATGGATTTTGATGCGGTTTTTTTAATAGATAGAGTGATTCAAGAGGAAGGTTTATATGCATAACTTGCGGATCCCGCGGCTTTGCCTGTGCTAAATCTTGTTTGCTTATTAGACCGCTAGGGGCGCACGAGAGCTACGAGAATGTAGGTATATGCCAGTCTATACACTCATAAATAATAAAAATGAATATTTGTATGTTTGTCTTCTGTGCTATGTTGGGACATTATTACACACATTGCCATCTAGTTCCGTGGTAAACTACGAAGGAAGCTTGTGTTACGGTTACCAGATAGTTGATATACTACATATATAAGTTTAACTCATGGTCTAAATACATACATATTATAATATTAAACACCAATAACTGGAGTACAAACATCCGAGTACAACAAATGAATGCCCTCAGCGGTACTCGAACCCGCGACCGCTGGCGCAATAAGTAGGGTCACCACAAACTGCACCAAACGTGTCGTCACGTCCGTCACGTCGTAAAATGCAAAGTCAACACAAAATAGGGGCGGTATTTAAGCCATCTAATACATAGAACTAAGCTTGTACTCTCTATAGATCTTATAAAAATTATCTCGGGGGCGGCATTTTTATAAGTAGATATAATACCCAGTCTAGGTAGTAGGTATGCATTACAAGGGGAACCCACGGCTTCGCTCGCGATATTAGTTCACTAAATATCTTTGCTATTACTTATCTATACTAATATTATAAAACTGAAGAGTTGTTTGTTTGTTTGGTTGAACGCGCTCATCTCAGGAAGGATCGGTCCGTTTGGAAAAAATCTTTTTGTGTTAGATAGTTTGTTTATCGAGGAAGGCTATAGGTTATATTACAACACGCTACAACCAATAAGAGCGGAGCAACAATGAAAAATGTTGCAAAAACGGGAGAAAAATATTTCTTTTAAATTTATAGCCTTTAGAACGAGAGCGGAACCGCGGGACCGGCTAGTATATAATATAAATTTAAAATTAGGGATGCTAGTATATTGTATTTTTCTATTAGATTAAAATAATTTTAATTGAATATCAACTTTTAAGTTAATTTAAATTTCTTTTTAGTATTGCCGCTTTGTCAACAGTCAAAATTATTCACACCCACTAGTAAATTTCAATATACTTACATAAAGAACTCTTAACTTGTCATCTGTCATTTTGAAGTATCACTTGCGTAAGTTATAAATGTATATTAAGAATATATTCTGCAGTTTTTTGTCGTTTTATTACTTTTATTTTGAATAATGTATATTTAAATTGATGAAATAATATCTATATATTATGAGCAAACACAAAAAGTTTAGTGCCTTTTTTACCCGACTGCGCTAGAAGGAGGGTTATGTTTTTTGAGTGTATGTATGTATGTATGTATGTATAATTGTTTGGCACGCTCTGCACCTTGAACAGCTCGATGGATTTTAGCTTTAAAGGTGTCGTTATATTTTTTTTCGTATTAATATTATTTGTGAAAGTGACACCGGGTATAAATTTTGAATCAGAACATTTGGCTTCGTCATCACTACATAGTATAAAACAAAGTCGCCTTTTCTGTCCCTATATCCCTATATCCCTATGTGCGCTTAAATCTTTAAAACTACGCAACGGATTTTGATGCGGTTTTTTTTAATAGATAGAGTGATTCAAGAGGAAGGTTTATATGCATAACTAGCAGATCCCGCGGCTTTACCTGTGCTAAATCTAGGGAAGAGCCCGAGCGAAGCGAGGGCGAGTCGCTAGTTTATTATACGTGCGGCTAAGGATTGGAACAACCAGCCTGCGTCAGTGTTTCCGTCCGATTACAATATGGGTGTCTTCAAGGCAAGAGTGAATAGGTGGACTCGATAGGTGGTGACTGAATTAGTGCGACTTACCATCTCCGACTGCGTTACCACTTACCATCAGGTGGAACGTAGTTAAGCACTAATTAAGAATAAAATAAAATAAAATAAAGAACACAACATATTTTAGGCTTTTTTATTTCCAAATTACACAGAAACGCAGTCGGTTTTTTTTTAGTTTTTATTAATAACACTGACTTATTCGTCTCTATCAACCACTTTCGATTGAACCATTCTACGCCATTACAAAAAATAGCTTTTTTATATATTGTTATGGTGGAAATTCAGAATGGCAATTGGACATAATTTATATGGACTTGTCGATTTTTAACAATTAAATATCATATAGTAAGGTGAATCTTTAGCAATAAATCAAATCAGATGAAATCAATATATTTTTCAGCATAAAAATTGTTACAATTTCTTACTGAACGTCATGAGTCTACCACCAGTTCGGAAAGAAGAAACCTCTGACCTGAGAAGAACTGGTGAAAGAAACTCAGCAGGACTAATATTTTTTTAATCTTAATCTCACTCTTTTCTAATAAGTAACTGGTAACACAACACCATCTAGTTCCATGACTACGAGGCTTGTGTTATGGATACCAGACAGTCGTTCTCACCACAGAAATGATGACATAAGATTTTACCTATTCCGTGGTTCTTACCATAACAAATTTCATCAATATCTATCCACTGGTTTTCTAGTGATGCGGTTACAGACAGACATACAAAAATTCTAATATCTATAGATTCGACCTCATTAAATTGTCGATAGGTAATGTGATGAGTCACTATTTCTATTAGTTTTTTTTTTAAATATTCAATGTACAGATTGAACTAAGTTAGAATTTCATTATAAAACTGGTATTTCCCGTTGCTCTGCCCGCGCTTAAAAACCGGAAACTAAATCTTCACGTATCGTGTGATGTTTTAAAGATTTTTAACAGTTACTTGATTTGTCAGAAATGAGATATTTTTCTGCTGTAAAAAGTATCTTATATCCTGACCATACTATACCTATAACCAGCTATCATCATACCAAATTTCATCAAAATCTGTCCAGTGGTTTTCTCGCGATGCGGCGGCGGTTAAAATCTTAACTTCATAACACAAGTAACTAAGTCAAAATCAATATAGTAGTTGCCAACGACACAAAGAAAATACCTTAGAAAAACTGTAAAAAGGAACGGTTTTTTCGTTTATTTTTCCACATCATTCCCGCAACGTGAATGTGAGCGAAACTAGGACGCTCATAATAGCTATGTAGCTCTCCAAGAGACTAAATGTCCCTCTAATAAGATCATTATTTTAGCTTCTGACTTGCACTATTTGTACTTTATAACTCCAGTAAAAGGAAGCAATGGTTAGACATTAATTTTTCTACACATTCGACGTAATAAATTATGTAATTTAAACTAACTTTACTTTGGTTCGTGCATTCCTAGATGTTTTACTAGTACTATAATACTGTATGAGATATTCCAGTTCAAAGTCTATAAATTGATGAAAACAGTTACAGATAAAAATTCTATAAACTATAGATTCTGCCTCTGTATCGATAATGATGACTACTTATTTCAATACGATTTTGCAAAAAATATTCAATGTACAGTTAGAATTTTATTATAATAGATGTATAGATAAATAATAAATAAATAAATATGTTGGGACATTCTTACAATAGCGCCATCCAGTTTCTTGGTAAGCTACGAGGCTTGTGTTACAGTTACCAGATAGTTGTATATATTACATATATAACTTTTAAATTCATACATATTATAAATATAAACACCCGATAGTATTTACTATTTGAATAAGATTCTCTTAAGTAGGTATATTCGGCTCAGAATTTTATTGTATGTATACATCAATGGTACATTATAAAGTCACCATTATCAAAAATCACTTCAAAGCCCACACAAAAAACAAATTAAGCCTTTAATAAATTGCGACATTTTTCAATAAAATTTTTAAGACATTATTTATTGGACAAACTATTCGACCTTTGACACTAGATTGGGCGCGACATTGGCGTAATATCTATTCATATTACGACTCGTTTGGCTCATTTAGTAGTGACCCTACTTCTGCGCCAGCGGTCGCGGGTTCGAGTCCCGCTGGGGGCATTAATTTTTTGAGTACGAATGTTTGTTCTCCAGTCATGGGTGTTAATATTTATATTATGTATGTATTTAAAAATTTATATGTGTATCAACTATCTGGTATGCGTAACACAAGCCTCGTAGCTGACCACTCTCATTCATTTAGTATTGACCCTACTTTCTGCGCCAGCGGTCGCAGGTTCAAGTCCCGGTGGGGGCCGCATTAATTTTTTGAACACGACATTTTGTACTCCAGTCATGGAATAGAACCTGCGGTACAGCGGTTTGGTATCAATTATATCTACAAATTTTTGTTATACTTGCTAGAATCTAAGATACGTTTTAACGATTAGTTTAGATTACTCAGAAATGCGCTATTTTCTTGCAGTAAAAAGTATTATTATACAAAATGTCATCAAAATCAGTTCAGTTTGTGAGTGGAAAGATTCAAAATAGATGGAGAAAGTTTTCGCTTTTATGACATTCGAAAGTATGTATGTTTGTGTTTGTTTCTTAGACCTTCTCTTCAGTGGCTTGACTTATTTGGATGAAACTTTGAACATAGATAGTTATTAGTTAGTGAATTGGAGTAACGCATAGGCTACTGAGAGATGATTATTTACAAGACACTACATAATATTAAAAAAATTAAACTACTTTTTGGTAAATCTTATTGAGATAGTCATTATTATCGAAACAGAGGCCGATTCTATATATTTACGAATTTTGCTTGTTTGTCTGTCGAGAAAAGCATTAGACAGATTTTTATGAAATTTAGTCCATAGCTTATCTTCTAGGTCTAAAATTATCTGTTTGGATTTTTTCAGATTTATTTAGACTTTTGGTTACCGATGTTTCGAATGCGTGACAGCAATCATGGTCACGGAAGTCGTCGAATAAAAATTTAAAAACTATTAGTTATCAAGAAAACCAGTATATTAGCTAACAAAAGAAACAAAAATATCATTTTTCCAATATTTACTTGCATAATCACAATTATATTTTACATAATATTATTAATTTATTCTTCACAAAACGCCGCGGCCTTTTGCGTTTACATATAGTGATGATGATTGTTTTAAATTGCTCCGGGGAATTTTAACTAGATTTCGACTCAGGTTTTGTTCGTTTGGAGACACTTTTTCTATTTTTACCAACTTAATAAAGGGCGAGGTACTCGAATAGTGTTTAGGCGATAAATGCAAAAATGAAGACAAATACAAAATGTAAAAGAAAATTAAATAATTATTTAAGTAGTGGTCGTTTTCAGAACTAGACCCTAATTTAATAAGTTCGTTATATTTTTATGTTATTGAAGTATATTTTTAAACTTATATATATGTTATAGTATAATATAAGCTATCTGGTATCCGCAACAGAAGCTTCCTTCGTAGCTTATCACGGAACTAGATGGCGCTGTGTGTAATATTGTCCCAACATAAGTTTTTTTTCTCGTGAAGTTGAAGTAAAAATGATTCGTACATGAAATTATCAGAAGACGAGAACCGTGATTTGCGACCGCTTCATTAGATTTCGCGAGAAATAACAATAATTAACAATATGAAATACTGTTAATTTATTCAAAAATTATCATGTTACTACATCGCAAAGAAAAAGCTATTAAAAATTAAACTTAAAAACTAATAAGCTTTGGAATATAAATTAATAAAAATGTAATTTCAACTTCATCACAATTTTGTAAATCATCTTGATTACTACATTTATTAATTTAAAAATCGGCCTTATAGCTGTCGGCTCTTCTATGGGTTTCGTAACCCCACTATTAGAAGCCAGATAGATTATGGTATAGGCATTTAGAAAGTACCTACCTAAGGCCTAGGAGACGTTAAGGTAAATCGCTACTCTACACTACTATTATAAGAGAAAAATATTGTTTTCTATAAATATGAACATAAAAATGTTGTAAGTATGTTTATATCTAACTAAAAATCCGCTGACTTGATTTACTTGATGTTAGGTATGAAGTTTGAAACCCTGTAATTATTTTTGGATAGTTTATATTCCGGAAATTATAATTAAGGGGTTGAAATGTAGATGAAAGTTTGTTTGTTGATGGGGATTCAAAATAAGAGTTCTCAAAGGAGTAGGCGATATTAATTATGTATTATAATTATATTATTATTTACTTATATCAATATAGCTGGTTTTAATAAAATTGCACACAAAATTTACGAATCAGTACCTACATATACTAAATAAAATTGGAGTGTGTTTTTATTTCAAATTAACAGCTTTTCGTTAAATGCATATAAATTATAAAAGTATATACCTATACTAGAAACAAAAAATCAATTGTTAAAATGTTTGTCTGTCTGTCTGTTTGTTCCGGCTAATCTCTGAAACGGTTGAATCAATTTTGCCAGGACTTTCATGTGAAGATAGCTAATGTTATAAGGCGTAACTTAGGCTTTTTAACCGATTTCAAAAAAGGGGGAGGTTATATTTAGTATTATTTTTTTAACTAGCGGAACCCGTGCCTTAAATAACTACATAAAAAATACTTTACTTTTCCTTGCCACAATAGCCATGGCCCGTGACGATGGTCGAAGATACTACACCCAGAAAGAACAAAATGATTTACCTATTTAATATGCATAAATTTAAATAAAATTCAAAATATATCTTTAAATGTTGAAAAAAATTATCACAATTAATTATTATCACTACATAGTATAAAACAAAGTCGCCTTTTCTGTCCCTATATCCCTATGTGCGCTTAAATCTTTAAAACTACGCAACGTATTTTGATGCGGTTTTTTTTAATAGATAGAGTGATTCAAGAGGAAGGTTTATATGCATAACTAGCAGATCCCGCGGCTTTACCTGTGCTAAATCTAGGGAAGAGCCCGAGCGAAGCGAGGGCGAGTCGCTAGTAATTTATATTTAAATATTATGTACTCACTAAAGAAATATAAGTAGGTTCAAAAATATGCTTCCGCATTTTTTTACATATTAAAAGTTATAATGTATCAGACAAATGGTTAAACGAGAAATTAAAATAACTAGTAGCAATAAATTAGTTTTTTATCTTTTAGTTAAGAAAAAAAATTAAGTTAGACAGCTTGTTGACATCGATAAATGGAAAATAAAATAAAATATACATTTTTATCGCAATGTATGGTATAAATTGATAAGTAGCTAACAAAATTTAAAATAAAAATAATTGAAGAAAATATATAAAAAATAACTGCGTTTTTACCGCCATTTCATCTATACATCTATAGTATACATATAAATAAAATTGAAGTGTCCGTTTTTAATTTCAAATTAACAGCTTTTAGCTAAATGCATATGAAAGTATAATATATGGTACTAACTACTAACAACAAAAAATCAGTTTAAAGACTTTTGTCTGTCTGTCTGTTTGTTCCGCCTAATACCTGAAACGGCTGGACCGATTTTGATGAGACTTTCACTCGCAGATAGCTAAGTTTATAAGGAGTTACTTAGGGTACGTTTTATTTAGAAATTTTATTTATGTTAACTAGCAGAACCCGCGGCCTCACTCGCCCTAAATTTAGGGACGAATCCGAGCAAAGCCAGGATGAGTCGCTAGTTTCACATACATTTAAATCTTATATCTTTTTTTTACTTTGTGAATAATAATTCATGATTTTTCGCGTGCCTTCATTGACATTTTATTAAATTTTAAAAAAGTATTTTAAGAGCCGTAAAAATTATTATTTAAATTTATTTATCTCATCTTTAGTATTTTTAGCTTAGCATTTTGGTAATATGTAGAAAGTTAAAAGTCATAGAGTTGAAAGGTCACTTTGACGATCTCGAAGCAAACACAAAAAATTAGAAAGTTTAAAAATCATTTTAGGAGGAGTATTTCAATGTTAAACACCTCCATCGATGTTTCTAGCCCATTTATTTTAACTAGTCTTTGTAAAATTTGTACATTAAATAATATAGTCTCTCGCGTGACCATGATTGCTGTAAAGCAGCAAACGTCGGGACCAAAAATCTAAAATTACAATAAATCAAAAAAATATTCACGAAAACCTAAGAATATGGTATCCGTAACACAAGTCTCGTACCTTATCATGGAACTAGATGGCGCTGTGTGTAATAATGTCCCAACATATGTATTTATTTATTTACTTTTTTGAGTGTTTGCTTTGAGAACGCCTATTTGTGGATACATACGTGTAGAAAGTATGAACGTCTTCACGCTTTAATTTATATAAAACCTATTTTATAATAATCTGTCACTTGTCATTAGCCTTTTTATAATATTATATTGTCAAATAATTATTATTCCATTAAATATATTCTTCTAAAGTTCAATGCCTTTGATATCATTTCATCAGGTTATGGGCCCAGGCATTTGATCATGTTAAAGGCCGTCTCATACCTGCCGTATAGTTTTTGATATATTGGCAACAGTATTTAAAAAAAAAAGTAATCGTAAAAACTAGTACGTGCATAACATATAATTGTTACCGACACGCCGTAGGTTTTTCATTTCAGCATATATTTTAAATAAATACTGATAAAAGATGGCAAATACCTCATTTATGTCAATTGAGAAGCTCAATGGCAGAGATAATTGGGCAAGTTGGAGTTTTGCAATAAAAGCATACTTACAACATGAAGATTTGTATGATTGCATACTGAAAGAGCCATTATCCACTGACTCCAAGTCAGTGAAGCAGGATATCAAAGCCAAATCAAAACTAATATTATTAGTAGATCCCTTGTTATACGTACATATACAAGAGGCAACAACGGCTAAACAAGTATGGGACAATTTATCGAAGGCATTCGAAGACAGCGGATTATGTCGCAAAGTTGGATTGTTAAAAGATCTGATAAATACTAATTTAGATAACAGTCCATCAGTAGAAGAATATGTCAACAAAATAATGTCCGCAGCGCACAAGTTACGAAATATAAAATTTAATGTAGATGACGAGTGGTTAGGTACTCTGATGCTGGCAGGACTGTCTGATACGTACAAGCCAATGATTATGGCCTTAGAGAGTTCTGGTATGAAGATTAGTGCAGATTTAGTAAAAAATAAACTTTTACAAGAGGTAAAAACAACAGAAACTACCGCACTATACACAAATACAAAATATAACCACTATAAAAAAAGTCAACAAGAACCTAAAAAAAGGCCAAGATGTCATAACTGTAATAAATACGGGCATACTATGAAAAAATGTTGGTTCAAAAACGACAGAAATAAAAATGATAATACTACTGGATTTGCAGCAGCTTTTTCAGCTTCCTCATTGAACGATTCAGTAAACTGGTATATTGACTCTGGCACTTCCATGCATATGACTATGCATCGAGATTGGATTAGCGATGTCACAGCTCCACCTGTAAAGTATATAAGACTGGCCGATAGCACGACGTCGAAAGTTGAATGCTGTGGTACTGTATGTATATTAGTAAAAACTAATGGCAGAACCGAGGCAATACAGGTGAGGAAAGTTTTATATGTACCAGATCTGAAAACGAACTTACTGTCAGTTAGTAAGATAATTGAAAGCGGTTGTAAAGTTCTATTTAACAAAGAGGGTTGCGAAATTTATAATCGGAATAAATTAGTAGCTAAAGCAAATCTCATTAATGATACTTATCAGTTAAAATGTAAAAATAAAGCAATACAAGCAACGGTAGCTAAAAATGATGATAATACTTATGTATGGAATCAAAGGATAGGGCACATAGATTTCAAAGATATAGGTAAACTGCCTAAATGTGTCGAAGGAGTAAAATTAACATCACTAAAAGAGATAGACCCTGAAACAAAAAAAAAAGGAATTATAAGAAGATTTAGAATTATAAGAGATAAGAATGTTTCGTTTTTAGAAGCTACAGTGAAGAGAAATAAAAAGATACAAAGGGAAGAAAAGGAAATTAAGAAGAAAACAGATGGAAGAGGAGCTTTCACCCAAACTTAAAGGTACACCCATAACGCTGTATTGCGATAATCAAAGTGCAATTAGTCTCTCGGGTAACGCAATGTACCATCCACGCAGTAAGCATATTGATGTTCGTTACCACTTTGTGCGAGAGAAAATTATCGCTAATCAAGTGAATGTTCAATATCAACGAACACAGGACACGGTGGCAGATATTCTAACAAAAGGCCTTCATAGACCGAAGCATGAAGTTTTTGTTACTCTAATGGGCTTAACTTTAAAGCGTTTGCGTTCAGGAGAGGATGTAGAAAGTATGAACGTCTTCACGCTTTAATTTATATAAAACCTATTTTATAATAATCTGTCACTTGTCATTAGCCTTTTTATAATATTATATTGTCAAATAATTATTATTCCATTAAATATATTCTTCTAAAGTTCAATGCCTTTGATATCATTTCATCAATACGTAATCGATCACTGTTTCATTTCTAATATTCATGTCAGCTTAACTGTGTCATTGACAAATACTGCCCACTCAATTTAGCTATCTTCTATGACCTGTCTATGTCTTTAAACGTTATTTTAATGTTATTACAGTACACTCTACGTGGGTTCGCTCGGGATCGTCGTTACAAACATATTAAGGCTACGTCCGCACACACTTGCTTAGCGCCTAGAGCCTAGTGGATTGCGCTCTGGCAACATGCTAGGATACACAGTGGCCGCACTGCAGGAGGTTTGGGTGGTTGCTTGTTGGCACGTTGACGAGATGTCACTTTCAAAAATAGCTTTCAAAATTATTTCTTAAATAAAATGCCTCGCGCCTAGTGTCAAAAAACCAATATGTTTGTTTATTTAGATACACGCTTAGCAACTAGCTAGGAGCTAAGCGCGCAGTGCGGCCGGTCGCGAACATTTTAGAACGTGCGTTTTAGTAAGCTACTAGGTAGGTGACTCGTTAGGCTCTAGGCGCTAAGCAAGCCGCCTGTCTGTGCGGACGTAGCCTTAGGGTTAGTACAGATATCTCAGATATGCGATTTTTTCCCGCAGTAAAAAGTATCCTATATCTTGACCCGGATAACCAGCTATCATCATAGGTACCAAATTTAATTAAAATCTGTCTAATGGTTTTCTCAGGAAATGGTCACAGATAAACAGATGAATAGACATTTTAAAAACTATAGATTTGGCCTCTGTATTGATAATAATGATTATTTCAATAAAAAGTGCGTGTGTACAAAGTACACATGTCAGAAGTAAAACTTCTTTGGCAAACTAATTTTTAAATCTCGTTTATATTTATACTAAATAACCCCGTCTAAGCTCGTTGAGAGAGGGAGATGGCGCGAAGGTCACACCCACGAGTTAAACAGAGTTAGAAATGTCACTGACTCGCGGTGGGCGAGATCTAACTAAGGCTAACTCTTTCCCGTCTCTGAGCGTCTGTTACTATGGACTTATTTTTTCGTTTCATCGAGTGTGAAATCACAATGATTCTAAAGAAGTTTCACTTCAATAATTTTATTCTAAAATATTTCGTGTACGCTAAAGTCTGTAAGGACATAATATATGATATAGATGTCTGTTACTCGTTTACAGAAAAACTAGAACGGATTTTGATGAAACTTTACGTTAATGTTCTCCGACCGATTCCGGCCATGGCGGCCAATCTCATTGAGACTGGCCAACTGCGCAGGAGATATTATAGTGCAGACACAAGTGCACTCTCTATTCCTATCACTCTCATACTCCGGTGGGACGACTGTTCGACACGACCAGTGAGAGCTAATGCGCAGGACCGACTTTACGTGCTCTCAGAGGCTACTAATGCATGAACAGTAATGTGAAGACACACGACTAATTATAAAATTAAATTTAAAATGTATATTTAATATTTTATCTGTATTCTAAAAACAAAAAAATATTTGCATAACGCATCCTATTAACTACCTTAACCTAGTATATACCAATTACCATACATCTGGTGAACAAAATGGCGCCTAAAAAGCCACAAATATAATTGAATGTAAATATGTGGAAATCATTCGTAACATACGATAATTACGTGTGAAACATGACATGAAATAAGCCTTCTGTTACATAAAATTAGCTTCTATTCTGGTGCGACCCATCTATATATCTATACATATAAATAAAATTGAAGTGTCTGTTTGTAATTTGAAATTAACAGCTTTTCACTAAATGCATATGAAAGTATATACGGTAAAAAAATCAATTTTAAAAATTTTCGTCTGTCTGTCTGTTTGTTCCGGCTAATCTCTGAAACGGCTGGACCGATTTTGGCGGGACTTTCACTCGCAGATAGCTAATGTTGTAAAGAGTAACTTAGGCTACTTTTATTTTAGAAATTTTATTTATTTTAACTAACGGAATCCGCTGGTTAAAATATATAACTATAGTATATAAATCTATATATATATATAATGAAAATGGTCTTCGTTTGAGGCTCAATCACGCCTAAACCACTGATCGTATCGACATGAAACTACCACCATTCGATGCGAAATTTTTCCTAGATGGTTTATGGCTATTTATTTTTCGAATTCCAACATTCCTTCATTTTTTTATTGCTGTTTTACTTTTATGAACATTTATCCCGCTAATAAAAACAAAAGATAAGCATTTTCTCTTGATTCTTTTGTTTTCATGGATTTCAACAGAGTATATTAAACGGATTATTGTTTTTTACATTCAGCTAAGAATCTACACACACTATTCTTTTTTTTATAGTCAGAATTGTCAGGAGAAAGTTTTGTATGTAAGAAAATTTTAAAAAAGTCCGATAAAAAGTTAAAAATTTCGATGATAATCGAAGAATTCCCATCTATATAGTCACTCACCACGAAATCTCGGGAACCATAAGACTTAGAAACGTGAAACTTGGTAGGAATATTACTTTTGCTATGTAGAGGTCAGCTATGAATAGATTTTAAGAAATCCATCCCCCAAAGGGGATTGCGGGGGCGTTAACAATGAACAATTCCTGTTTTTAAACTATAGCTCCTATAGCCTTCAAATTTGGTAGGAATCTTCTGTAAGAGGTGTAGAAATAGGCTATGAACGAATCTTACGATAGCTCACCCCGCAGGGGGTTGCGGGGTATTAACAATTAATATTTTTAATTTTCCAGCTAAAGCTCCTACAAGCTCCAAATTTTGTAGGAATTTTCTATAAGTGATGTAAAAATGATTTATGAACAAATTTTACGATATCCCACCCCAAAGAAGATTGCGGGGGCGTTAACAATGAAAATTTTTAATTTCGAAGCGATAGCTCCTATAGACTCCAAATTTAGTGAGAGTGTTCTATATGTAATATAAAAATGATCTTAGAGCGGATTTTGCAATGAATCACCTCCAATAAGGTTCGCGGGGGTGGGTGTTAACAATAAAAAATTTCAATTTCGAAATATAGCTTCTAAAAATTCTAAATATGGTAGGAATCTTTTATTATTCACATAAAGATCATCTCAAAATGGATTTCAATATAGTCTACTTCCGACAGGAATTGCGGGGGTGGGTGTTAAAATCTAAAATTTTAATTTCCAACCTGTAACTTCTACAGACTCCAAATTTGGTGGGGATCTTCGTGTATGTAGGGATATTCGTGTATTTCCTTACAACAATCGTCTTTTTGGCAGCGAAGAAAAAGTCATTGAGAGGTTTCCAAAACTTAACTTTACATGTAGCTATCCAATCAACGGACTAAGAATTTTACATTCATTTTACTTTTGCTGACTACATATCCGACGAATTATTTTATTGGGGGATCGCGGAAATGTAACAGATTATAATTAATGCATTTTCTAAGCACTTGAGATGTGGAAAAGAAATTTAGTTACTTATTCCAATAGAATTCATAAAAAACATGAACAATTAATTTTCTATAAAAAATTGATGTCAAGGAGAAAATTTTAGTTAACAGAAAATTCGTCGCACTTGAACCTAGACAGATTTCAACTTCACATATGAGACTTGCAATGACTTTAGCTTAAACGATTTTAACGACTTTAACTTTAACTTAAATGATTGCACATTGAAAGTTACAATGAATATTAGTGAGAAAAATCACCTGGATGGAAGATATAGGCTAAATCGATGGAATTTGGAATTTGTGTAAGTCTAAACAATATCGATGCTTCTATCCGCGGGGCCTATTCATACAAAAATAAAAAAAGGAGAATTATAAAAATATGGAAAAAAAAATAAAAATGAAACATAAAATGTAATTTATTTCCTTTTTCAATTCGCCCAGCGAAGCGGGCGGGAAACGGCTAGTAAATAAATAAAGACGAAGCGATAGTAAGTCGCTAGTTTGTACATATAATTTTTCTAAGGTACAATTGTATGTCACTGATCTTTTAATCGGCTGGACTGATTTTGATAATTTTTTCTGTATTTATGAGTGGGATCCGTAATGACTTAGGTCTAAAACAGAAAGGATCCGATAGATTTATTGTACGAATGAAAATCTTTTCGCAAACGCGCAGAAAATTTTCTAGTTTTGTAAAGAAACAGTGCCTTATTGTTACAAGATCAATCTTGGAGTGTACTTAATTACATTCAAATTCATCACACATACACACAGGTACAAACTTTTACAATACACTACAGTACAGATTTATAAAGAATTTGGATATTTTCCATCAGAAAAAAGTATCCTATACGTCCTCGTATCAACCAGCTATTTCTACAAAAAGCTAAATTTCTACAAAATCTGTCCAGTAGTTTTAAGACAGACAAAAATCTTAGAACTAAAGATTCTGCCTCTGTATCGATAAAATTGACTATTTCAATAAGATTTTCCTAAAAATTCTATGTACAGATTCAATTCAGTTAGATTTTTATTATATGTATCATCATCAACAGCCCTTTTTAACGTCCCATTGCTGGGCACGGGCCTTCCTCAGTACGACGGGATCAGGCCATAGTCCACCGCGCTGGCCTAGTGCGTGTTGGCGGACTTCACATGTCTTTCGAATACTTGTTAAGTTTTCTCACACATGCAGGTTTCCTCACGATGTTTTCCTTCACCGTAAGACAAGTGGTAATCATGATATAAATGATTCGCAAATGAAAATATCAGAGGTGCGAGACCCGGATTTGAACCCGCATCACTCGGTTATCCAAGCGAGTGCGTTACCGCTCAGCTACCATTGTCCGTGTCACTCAGTCATTGTATAGATTATGTATAGATACTTAGATAGATTTCAATACTAATTGCATCTTAAAATTGGTAAGCTCTGGTGGAGGCTTTCAAGTGGTAGTGCCATGCTTGTTACCTTCGGGTAGCAACCGAATGGGCCGGCACGCCCCGTATAGTTCATTAGTACCACTCTCTCACAGAAGACCGGCGTGAAGTGGCAGCTATGCTGTCGCGTTTCGTCCGGTGAGTGAGAGTCCGGGTGGCCCACTCTCCTTCCCCCCTCCCTTCATCCTCCGCCTTCGTTCCCCCCTCCCTTCATCCTCCGCCTTCGTTCCCCCCTCCCTTCATCCTCCATCCCTCCCTTTCCTGAAAGGCCGACAACGCATCTGCAAGCCAGCTTGCAGATGTCCATGGGCGAAGGTGATCACTTTCCATCAGGTGAGCCTCCTGCCCGTTTGCCCCCTTTTTACCATAAAAAAAAAATCGTAGCGTTTCGTCAACCTTCAGTCAAGAGGGCTTAGCTCGAAGGAGGTCAACAAAAATCATATTATCATTTATTTAATAAGTGAAGCAAACTAGATGTAATCGTTTTGCAATTTTTGCTCTTGAGATTTTTTAAAATTTAGTTTATACTTGCGTCTCTTCTTCACTTCGCCTGGGTTTGTCCGACGTGCGTTTTAACGAAAGTTAAAAATATTCTATACAAGCAAACCCGGCTCGCTTCGCTAGGCGATATATATGTGATTATAATTTTCCCATTAAAATAAAGTAGTCTAAGTTACGCCTTATAACATTAGCTACCTGCAAGTGAAAATCTCGTCAAAATCGATCCAGCCGTTTCAGAGATTAGACGGAACAAACAGACAGACAAATATTTTAAAAATTGATTTTTTGATGCAAGTACCGTATATATGTTGATATGTTTTAGTGAAAAGCTTTTAATTTGAAATTAAAAACAGACACTAATTTTATTTATATGATAGATGTAAGTATATATAGAACTTAGCATTGCCAGAGTAAATTGAATGGAATGTAAGATTTAGAGAGGCGGAAATATCATCAGCATTGCGAGTTGCGACCTTTGTGTAAACATGTCGTATATAAATAATAAATAAGATGTGCATTTCTATATAATATGTATATATTTATATATAAGTAGTATATCAGTATGTAAAACATCCCAGACACACTCCTAATTAAACATAAAAAGCATTATTCAAATCGGTCCAGTCGTCTATGACTTTTAGCAAGGCTAACGCAAGTTAAGAAAAGATTTGGTGTCAGGTCTGTGCTGTATATATACAGTAGTTAATGTCATGAGCAACTAAAACTACTTTAAAATTATTCCATTTTAATTCAAGCATGACGGCAGTGGTAGTCCAGTGATAACGCGCTCGCTTGGATAACCGAGTGAAATGGGTTCAAATCCCGGTCTCGCAAATATGATATTTTCATGCGAATCATTTCTAACATGATTAAGTACCACTTGTGTTACGGTGAAGGAAAACATCGTGAGGAAACCTGCATGTCTGAGAGAACCTAGCAAGTTTTCGAAAGACATGTGAAGTCTGCCCACTAGGCCAGTATGGTGGACTGAGGCTCGATCGTATTGAATGAAGGCCAGAAGTGGGATGCAAGCAGAGCCACAGCAAGAAGTTAGTTACTAGTTAATCTTTCTTCTGAGTTTCTTTCGCCAGTTCTTCTCTGGTCAGAGGTTTCTTCTTTCCGAACTGATGGTAGACTTATGACGTTCAGTAAGAAATTGTAACAATTTTTATGCTGAATAAAATATTTTGATTTGATTTGATTTGATTTCTCAATGTACAAACTTTATATGCAACACTATTTCATATCTAATTAGCGTGTGATTACAAAATTATTGTGAAAATATATTTATGGTTTTCGTAAAACACCTAATAGAATGCTCTCACGAATAGCAACTAGTGAACGGTCATTACGATTTTTACCCACGACGGAATGGAGACGTCTTCGTTCCTCATATACATGCGTTTGGGGTGAGAGGATGTTTGTTTGTTTGCCATCACTATTTTAAATTTCACTGTAAATAAAAATAATTATCATAATCAACTTCGTAGGGGCCCGGCCTACCCACTAAAGGTGTAATCATAGCGCTAAAAATCTCCAATTATTCACGTTACAATAAAACTGCAAAACTAGTTCATTTCATGGCAACCCCCGATTTATATTATTATGTCGCATTACATTTATTTTTTAAGTCGGGGGCTTTGAAATTATTTTATCCTTTTTCAATTACCTTTTAATTACTTACCCTTTTAATTTTGTTACTCATGATTTTTGTTTTATAATTAAGTTGGATTCAAAGATATGGAACATTATTAATATTAAGTAACTCTGTCTGTCTGTCGCGCTTTGACGCCAAAACTACTGAACCGATTTAAATGAAATTTGATACACAGATAGTCTAGTGCCTGATAAAGTATATAAGCTACTTTTTTGAAGGCGAACAAAGGGCTGTAAGGGGTTGAAATAGGGAATGAAAGTTTGTATAGAAATTACGTCATTTTTAAAGCCTCAAACTTAGTTTTAGGCTTTTTATTAGATATAAATAAGACATTCAATGTTTGTAAAAATGTTTGTAAAAACTATAAAAAAAGACAACTAAGACACACAGATATTTTATATAGTAGTTTGGGATTATCACAATTTTTGGAGATTTTGAGAGCTTGAGAGAGTTAAACTGCTTACTCTGCCTCTATATAGTCATTATGTTACGGGGTACGTAACAGGTGAAGTGTGAAAAATTATAAATGTAAATTATATTCTACATTAAAAGACAAAGATAATTAAATCGTATTTAACTCTTATATAAATAAAATTTAACTAATTTTCATTCATAAAACCTTAGCATCGCGGCCTTGTTTATAATATTAATCGATGGCTCCTACGTACATGGGCGAAACTGCCGCTTAAGCCTTTTTCCAATTATTAGTGCAATGAGTTCCTTGTCTCCTATTCTATGACATCAAAAAGAAAAAAACATTTTTTTTGTAATAGATCAAAAATAAAAAATTTTCCAAATAGGCGTATGTACACTAATCGACCGTGTACAAAGCCCGATCCGACGTTTGGTTCATTTACTGCGTTGAGTGATGGCGTCTGGCGCGCGGTGATGGGGCGGAGGTACCATTTCAGTCCTTATACTCGGTATTTGTCGAGTATTTATTATCTCTATATATATTACACTACTGAAGTAATAATTATTTAGTTATTGTAAAATTATTTTCTTATCAATGTTAGTTTACCCAAAACCTTGTATAAAGGCGAAATATCACATCTGGCTTTTTACGTGATTCAGTTTTTCGTAAATCGTGTTCGCCTAATTTTAAGACATGTTATTTTTTGTACCTGATGAGAACTAATTAAGATTTTTTTTATCATAACGGCTAGAACTGTAGATTTGTATATTTTGACAGTTCTTTTATTAGTTTATTGTTACTATTGACTTAATAACCTACTATGGCGTAAGTGCAGACAGGCGTTTTGTAAGGGAACAGTTTTTAATGACTTGCATTGTAAACACTTCTTTCATGTCTTAATTGGGTTATTTTGTGAGGGTTTCTCAGATCAGATAATGTGCACTATTTTCTGTTCATAGTGGCATTTTCAGACAGCGGTAACCGTGACGAGAGGTGTGGTATGAAGGACCCATATCTTTATATATTTTGAAGTGTATCTTCTTCCATCTGCTGCGGAATATGCACACTAAAATTTATTTTTTTGATATTTTTGCAATTACACATTTACAGCAAACAAGGACCATTAAAAGTGACACTAATTCCGTCACCAGAGCTAACCGAACCTATTGATGAATCAATATAAAAATCTGGATACTATCGTATCTAGCGATCCATTCCATCAGTTATTGAACCAGCCATGTATTCATCAAGCGACGTTTTATCACCTTCTTTAAAAAACAGAACCAAGACTTATTAAAAGAAAGGACATTGGAAGAATAAGACTGAGATAATATAAAACGTAAACGCTTGAAAAACTTATGCAAAATCACTTGGCGCAATCACACAATTTTGGCCTATTGGTGACCATTTAAAGCACTACACACAATACCCCAGGGTATTTTAACGAGATATATTCAGAAAACACAACAGTTACTCTCACTCTCATCGCATGTTCATTTACTTATATTTATTATTTACCCGTACTAGACAGCTACAATAACACTGCATATGAAATACATAACGAGAAGAAAACTCGAGTTTGTAAAACAATATTTTTTTGGCATCCACTAATCATAGAGGTCGTCACAAAAATCACCCCGTACTAGTTACTATTGACGCTATAATCGAGAGCGTGCTGGATGTGAAGTAATGTCCCAGTAGAATGTCACTACTGTCGGAAGGATTCCAGCAAAGTGTATTTGGATGGATCGTTCACATTTAGATGCTTCTGTTCGATATTTATAAAAAATGTTTTGATCCAAATAAGTATCCAACAAGGCGTGGATCGTTGCGACAATATCGAGACATTGTCAATGAGATTGAACTTAGATCGCTATAAACAAATTTGAAAAATAGATTTATGTGACACATGCCATGTTTTTAAAAATTTACCTGAACCGATTTAAGATATGAAATTGGTATATACAACATACATATAAGCAATAAAAATTAAGCTCGTTGATTGAAGACTGAAGATAAAAAACGAGCTGCACTTAGCCGTACCAAGATTTTTTGAGCTTGTTACGATGTGCAAAATGCCCTAAATCTTATAATATTGTCTCCAAGGAGATTGAACCTTATTTAATTTCTTCATGAAATTATTTAAATTGTACAATTTTGCAGCTTTTGACTTTGATGAAGTTACAAGGATTAAAAGACGAGACATTACCGTTACTCCACTGGATTGTTGATTGTGATATTATCAGAATAGCTTACTTCATAAAATATTTTTATTTCAAATTTAAGTCTATTCCCTATTTTGTTAATACTGAAACATAATGTGTTTAAATTATACCATGTTTCAAATAATAATCACAATAATTATTTATTTTAAAATAAAAATAAATGTTATATATACGCACATATTTTTTGAAAACATTGATGATTGTGATACTAAATTTACCAAATTCACATAAAACTATTAGTTTTTCTTAAATATTTTATTTTTGACATTGATAGACGGTAAAAAGACCTAACAGTTACTTGCACGCTGTATATAGACGTACAAGCTTTAAAATGAAATCACGCCAAGTTAGATATAATTTTCATACTGACCATTAATGCTTATAGCTTGAAATATTTTTAGAATTTGATACATATTTGAAATAAAAGCAATATTGTATTGAAACATTAGTTAGGGTTGATACTTGTAAAAAGGCTGAAAGTCACTTGAGCCTGTTTACGTTGAACAATAAAATCGAAAACGTAAGAAACCAACGAAGTAAAAAGACGAATATGCAAATTCTTAAAATATATAAGAAATACACAAAAATTAATTATATACATATAAACTACACCATTCGTTAACACTTGCTGCGAAATTACATAAAAATCGGCTTAGTAGTTAAAAAGATATGACCCAAAATGTAGTTCTGGCAGCTTTAAACTCTCCTCCTGTAAAGTTTAGTTTTTTCACTTAGGCCTATGTACGTAGGAGCCATCGTAATATAAATAAGGCTAATATCAGACTTATATTGTAGGTACTACTGGCTTAAAACCGCGGCTTCGCTCGCGCTAAATCTAGGGACGAAAGTGAGGGTGAGTCGCTTGTTTAAGATAAACATTTCCATCATACATTACATATGTGTAACTCTAGCGGTTTTGGCAGCGCACGCCAGAATAGCTCGCAGGTGGTAGATTTTTTACTACTTACTTGACACTTATCGTCATATTTTGGACAATTCACACAATATCTTTATAAATTGTAGCCTATGTGTTATTCTGATATATAAGCTATATTATTGTAAAGTTTCATTAAAATCCATCTTATAGTATTTACGTGAAAGAGTAACAAACATCCATCCATACATAATTACAAACTTTCGCGTTTATAATATGAGTATAAATTTCTCATAAATTAGACCCCAGAAAAAACATCCTCTATCCTATACCCGGATAACCAGCTATACCAAATTACATCAAAATCTGTCCAGTGGTTTAACAGACCGATAGGTAGGCAAAAATTCTAACAACTATAGATTGAACTATAGATATGAAAAATACTGTATCGATAATAGTGTGTGGGATTAATCTAATCTTAAGTCTGGTTGTGTCTCACGTAGGATAAATATTGTAATGCAATATTGTGAGTATATATATATTTTGAAAAGAGCAACTGTTGAGTTTCTCGCCGGTTCTTCTTAGCAGAACAGCTTTCCGAGCCGGTGGTAGCTTACTCATATACTTACATACTGATATTTAATTTTAATAA